>WTXI01000011.1:0-600000 GCA_022376515.1 Lactifluus volemus
CCTGGCAGTCCTGGAGGAGGTGGCGGTGGTGGAGGAGGGACAGCTCCCCTTGCTCAAGGCCAAGGCTTCGCTCAAATCCCCACTGCTGGAGGAGAATTGATAGGGATTCCCCCAAAACCCTATGATGGAACCAGATCACGATCAAAATGTTTCATGGAAATCTTCGAAAATTACCAAAGATTAAACCAAGAAAACCCCAGAATGTCAAACCTCTCAAACTGAATTCTCATGTTCACACGTGGGAAAATTCATCACTATCATTGTGGCTATTTCCAAGAGTGTGTGAGTTTTTATTTGAGGCTGCATTTTGGTGAGTCAAGTGTAGGAATTGTCATTGCTATCATTGCAGCTATTTCCGAGAGTGTGTGAGTTTGAATATGCACACACATTGCATTGAGATTGTGTGAAATTGTTATAAATTGCAATCGCACTCCTCCTGAAATTAAGCAGAATGGTGTGGCATGGAAAAGGGTTGTTGTGGAAAAACATGCCAGCAACTTCAAATGCTTTCTCTACGGCCTGTGTAGTGAATTCACAGTTTATACCTAATGAAGTGTGTATTGTTGACAAATCTTATTTATCTCATGCATATGAATCAAGAGAATGGTGTCATATGATTGAAGAAATAGAGACATCCTTCAAATTGAATACAGAACAGGGTTGTGTGTTTCATATTGTCATTAATCATTCCTGTGGACCCGAATTTGGACAATTAAAGATGTACATCAGTGGAATGGCAGGTACTGGAAAATCACAGGTACTTTGTGCTATCTCAGAATTCTTTTCACAAAGAAATGAGTTGTATCACATCAGGAAAACCTGATATTTTCTTACGGTAATTAATGGTGCTTATCACTGCTTACTTTGTTTAATGGTCTTAATTACTGTCTTCTGCTTAATAAAAATTTTCTTTTTTTTTTGCTTAAGCACGTTAAGCACGTTAATCACATTAATCCACACTAAGCACAACTAAGTAAATTTTATTATGACCAATAATGAAAATTAAGCAAACTTTAACCATGCTAAGTAAACAAGTAGTTTAAGCAGACTAAGAGAATTTTAAGAGGCTTTTAATTGAGCTAAGCAAATACAAATGATTATGTAACTTAACTAAAGTCTGAAAAATATGCCAAGTCATGAAATTTTGCTAAGTCATTCCCATGCCGTCTGTTGTTTACTCTTGTTTGCACGATGTTGATTTTTGTTGCCTTGTCGTTTTCATGTCTCTTGTTGTCTGCCTCCCTCCCTGCCTCCCCCCCTATCGCCGTCTTCATGTCGTTGCCTCTGTCACGACCACCGCTTGGCGTCTTGCTCCGCCACACGTCTCAGCGTCTCCGCCTTCTCCTTGCCACCGCATTGCACCCCCTCCCTTTTTTTTTTTTTTCTTTTGACTTCTGTCACGGTTCGCAGGGACCGTGGCTCGAAGTGAGCGTCGTTCTGGTTGGCTATTTGCTGTGGCGAGTCGGACAAGACTAGCAACACCAAATAGTCGATTCTAGCACGCGCAGGCAAGGTCCTGTGTGGAGTAGACTTGACTGTGCGAACTCTGGGTGTCTGTATCGCGCGAGACGGACTAGCGGACCGGCGCACGCAATGGTCGGAGTTACCGTTCCCAAAAGGGATAGACGGTGGCAGATGGGTTAATGACGATGTGTAGGTTCAACCGCAACACGGGCGCGAGTGTAATTGGAATGCAAGAGATGCTCGCCTTCCAAGGACACTCGTGAGAGGTTGAACTAAGGTTCGAGGGCGGACGCGGGGTGAGAAGTGGGGACTACTTCTCACAGCGCGTTCGTATTAGGGTTCAGGCGTCTGGGGACTTGTTGCACGGAAATGGAACAAGTTCACAGATGTCTGATCGTGGCGTGAAGTACCTAGATCAAGGTACGAAGAGGGGATTCTCAAGAAGAGAGGAGGAGATGCGATGCGAGTGTGAGCAGGAGACAATGAACTGCGATTCTAGACGAAGCTGAAGCTGGGGCTTTAGCTTGTCTACAGGGCCCTATTTATGCGTACAGGGGGCCAGCCAACTATCCTACAAAGGTCACAGTACAGTAGCGAAGTCAAGACTATTGACTAAGGACCTGAGTCAGTTCTGATGACTCAAGAACTGACTCAGTACGTCTGACTCAAGACCTGAGTCAAGAACGCTGACTCAAGATTTGAGTCATGATCCCTGAGTCAAATACACGTCCAAAACGGCGACGCACAGCCCCCAGAAGTGGAACAGAAGGGGCTGGCCAAGGAAAGGGATCCTAGGTCACAACACAAGTCGAAAATCAAACAGGAAACAGTAAGAAATGGGCCGGGCGGCCCGCATAACCGTAACAACTTCCCCTGCCCCAACCCGTTCCTCCACCTCCTCCCTCCTCTGCCTCTGCCTCTGCCTCTGCCTCTGTCTCTGTCTCTGTCGCATCCCCCTCTGCCTCCGTCGCGTTCTACCTCTGCCTCCTGCACCTGCGCTGCCTCCACCGTTTTTGACTCTCTGCATCATGCCCTCCTGGACCCACTGGACTGCTGGGGGCCCACGACGCACGCTGCCTGCGCCGCGCCTTATGCGTCTCCTCCCCGGTACATTCTATGCTGCCTCCCTCTCCCCAACACGTCCTGATCGTTCCTTTTTTTTTTTTGCCTCCACCTCCGCCACCTCCTCTTGCGCCTCCACCTCCCCTGCTCGCTCGGCTATCACGACCATAGGGATCACGGTCACGATCCCTGTCGAAGTCAAAAACACCACGGCCACGGTCACGATAGTCCCGATCGTGGTCACAACCACCGTAGTAAGAATCGCGGTGGGAGGAACGACGATGTCCCTGTGGACTTTCGTTTCCTCTGCCATCCCCGTACCTCCTGCGCTTCCCGCGCCAACTCCCACGCCTCCCGTGACTCCTCCTGCGCCTCCACCACCGCCACTGCCACCTCATCCCTGTGGCCCTGCAGCCCTACCCTGCCAGGGCTGTTTTACCAAGGTTGTGGAACTGGATTAGTACATAGATAGTTATTGATGTAGTGGTTTGTTTGAAATATACATGATTTAGTTCTCATTCTTGTGTGATTAAATATATGAAAACCCTCTAGATATGTGAAAGATGCTTCATTAGTTAGGTCTTGCTTAAATCTTACTTAGGCTGTGCTTAATTAGCTTGATTAAGCAGATTCTGTTTAATTAAGCAAAATCTGCTTGATCAAGTGCAAATTAAGCAGAAAGTGCTTAAGTCAGCAACGAGGTGGTATTACTTGTGCTTAATCTCACTTAATCCCATGTTGCTTAACTTGCTCTTAATGTGCTTAAAATCCAGATTAAGCATGTTAAGCAATGTTAATCACCCCTTAAGCAGATTTCAGGTTTTCCTGATGCACCTTCTTATATTGGCCCCCACTGGAAGTGCTGCTGCATTATTGGGAGGTTCTACTTATCATTCTGTACTTGGTATCAGCTCAGATGGCAACCAGTCATCTAATGTACAACTCTCGCAGATAAAAACTAGATTAGTAGGTGTTTAATATATTTTCTTAGATGAAGTTTCTATGTTGTTGCGTAGAGATATGTATCTTATCAGTGAAAGGTTGGCACATGTATTAAATAATCTGAACATGCCATTTGGAGGGATGAATATGATCTTTGCAGGTGACTTTGCTCAACTACCACCTGCAATTGGTGGCAAATATACTTCCCTTTACAGTCAAACTGCAGGCAAGATTGTGACAGCATTGAAGGACCAACAGGCTGCAATTGGTAAGGCTCTATGGCATTAAGTCACAACGGTGGTTATTTTGCACCAAAATATGAGGCAGCATGTTGAATCTGTTGGAAATAGTGCCTTCTGTGAAGCCCTTTCCAATATGTGATATAAAATGTGTATACCAGCTGATATTATATTACCTTTCTTAGATCTCATGTTTCAAGTAATTTATCTGGCAAAGCTTCAATAAATGATGATCGTTTTTGAAATGTGTTGATCATTACGTGCCTAAATGCACTAAAGGACGAGATTAATCGGTTGGGTTCATTATGATTTGCAGAAGAGTTGAATCAGAAATTGGTGGACTTCTTTTCTATAGATTCACTACCTTCAGATGATGTAAAAGACGTTAAATGTAATAAGAGGAACATAAGGATAAAGTCCAGATCAAAAGGGGCTTATGATAGGAAAATTACACCAGATCTTCAGAGGGTTTTGTGGGATTAACCACCTTGTGCAAATACAAAACTTATACCTGGAAAATTGTTGCTTTGCATAGGAATGCCTGTCATGATAAGAAATAATATTGCAACAGAAGTTTACATCATGAAGGGACAAGAAGTGTTTGTGTACGGATGGCAGTTACAATTGATAAACAGTATCAACACATTAGATACACTTTTTGTCCAACTCATGGATCCACCGCTCGACATAAAGCTCAATGGTCTCCCATTAAATGTCGTTCCATTGACTAAGAATAGTATTACTACTACTTGTCATTTGCCAGATGATTCTTCTATCGGTATATCACGTTTGCAGCCTGATGTGTTGCCCAATTTCGGTATGACCAACTATGCTTCTCAAGGAAAAACATGGATGGACAATGTGGTAGACTTGAGATATATGCGAACACATCAGAGATATTACACTGTTAGACTGTCTGGGGGCCAGGCCGGGCCAGGGCCACCCCCATTTTGCCTGGCCCTGGCCCTCAGGGCTGGTCCGCCCTGCAGTTGGCCCTGGCCCTGGCCCGACCTGAGGCCAGCCTGGGGCCGACCTGGCCCCACCCCTTAAAAAAAATAATCAGTCAATTAATCAATTTCAGTAAACTTTTCTCACACTTGCTTGCATAATCAACTCACAGCTACTTTCAGACAATTGTACACGCCAGGATTCGAACTCTTGACCAGTGCATACAAAAACTAAGGCTCTTGGACAGTTTACCACTACACCATACAAGCTTGATTAATTTTTTTCCCATAGCTTATCTTAAACAACCGTCTTGCCTCAGCCTCTACTGCCATGTCTCTTAGTCAACTCAAACTTCAAGTCACCACTTGCCTTTTCACACCCCCTCCAGTGTCCCTTTCTGCGTCCTTGCTTTCTGTCACTGCCATTGCATCGCCATTGCCCCTCTCGTGCCCTTTCTGTTGTTGCCATCTCCTGCCCTCTGTCTTCACCTCTCTTGCATCCTCTTATTGCCACTACTGCTCACCCTTGTCGCCGCCACCGCTCATCTTCTGTTGTTGCCCCACTCACCCCATGTCATCGCTACCGCTCTGTTAATTACATGGTACATGCTGGTGCGTCATAACTTTTTCTTTGACTTCTCACACTAATCTTTTTTTTTTTTTTCTTTCATTCCCCTTTTTGTCCCCCAGCCGCTGGCACTGAGGGGTGTTATGTGTGGACATTCGATGGTGTCACCGTTGCTTGGATGTCGCTTGTTGCAACTGTCCGACGCTTGATGCCTGCGACTGGGACACTCGCATGATGTTTCCCCAAAGTCTTGCCTGGGTTCCCCACACTGCGCCACCTGCCATCTCCCCTCGCCACCGCTGCCATGGCCGCTGCTACCCCGACCCTGCCACCGCCATCCAGACACTGTTGCCCCTGCCCTGACAATGCCACCGCCACTGCCTCACTGTCGCTGCTGCATCCCTGCTATCGCTTTTGCTGCCCCGATGCTGCCACCACTGCCCCGCCGTCCCTGCCGTCGCTGCTGCTGCCCCGACGCCGCTGTCACTGCCCCGCCACCCCTGCTGCTGCCCCGATGCTGCCATCACCGCTGCTGCTCCCCTGATGCCATCATTACAGCGCCACCCTGCAGCTCTGCCCTTGCAGCCTCCCTATGGGTAGGGCCAGCAGGGCCAGCCCCAGGCCGACCCTAAGGGCCAGTCATAAAGCTCTCCGGCCCTGGCCCTGGAAATAAGGGCAGGGCCACCCTGGTGCTGGCCCAGCCCCTCAAGGGCCAGCAAATTGCTGGCCTGGCCCTAAGGCCAATGTGGGCCAGCCTGGCCCCCGGACAGTCTATACACTGTGCTTTCACGTGGAACAAGTGCTACAGGAACTTTGATATTAGGTGGATTCCACCTCTCTAAAATCATCAGCAATTGTCCATGTTGCTTAATGTGTGCTTAACATGCTTATTAAGCACGTTAAGCACAAATTAAGCATAAAATGATTAAGCAGGTTAACGCCACCCCGGTGCTTAATTAAGCACAATTAAGCAACATAAACATCTTTTAGCATAACTTAAGCACAGCTCAAACAGCTCAAAATGGCTTTCAAAAAATTTTCAATCACACAATACTTTAGGCATCACATGAGTATATTTAAAACACAACTAAACTACAACATGAATGACTATCAATACACAATCTGGGAGCAGGGAATGTTGGAGGTAGTCCAGGAGAAAGTCCAGGAGGAGGAAGTGAAAGCAAGGGAGGAGGCACAAGAAGTGGTTCAGAACCTTGCTTCCCGCTGTATGCCAAACATCTGCCACGAGAACATGGAAATTAATTGAGACAAACCTGCAGAAACACTGCCTAGCCCATGCTGGATGATACCCCTCTCCTTCTGTTTTGTGTCAGCCCCCAAAGGCGACCTACTCTGACTCTGATAATATGTCAGCAGGAGTGGCAGCGGAAGGAAATCACCAGGGTGTAGAGAGGGCGACTTTGAGATGGGGGAATGGTGAGGGCGGGTACCTTCCAGATCGGGCATTGCTTGGGCCTAATAATATGTTCGTTAGTACCCAGCTAAAGCTGCCATTTGAGGCACGGCTCCAGGACTCACACAACTGCAAAGGGGGTGACCTTGGATGATGCAGAGCCTGTGGCGTTGAAAAGCTATAGTTGCCCAGTCCCATTGGACGCATCGTCTCAGGAAAGGCAATCAGTTGATTATACCCACCAGGATAGCCATATGGAACTTGACCATGTGGAGTGGTGATGGTTGAGGCTGATTCCAGTGTTGATGTGGCCAAGCAGTGGGCTGCGGGGCTGGCTGAGAGGACCACAGGCTCCCAGACTGGGGTGGTGGGGAGAAGCTCGGCATCAGGACTTGCATAGTAGGGACGATATATGAGCTCAGGCCTGTTGAATCGTGTGTTTGATGTTGTGAGGGTGCTTGTGGCACAGTCATTTGCTGTCCAGGAAATAATGTTACCGAGCTGAGTTGTTAAAAAGATAGGGTGACACAGTTGGTCTGTGATGTACCATAGGGGGACTATGTTTGAGCACAATGTCAAAAATTAACAGCTAGTTCTTGATATATGCCATTGTTTCTCTTTCCACTCAACCTTCTCGGCATCTAGCTCATTGCAAGTCTGAACTCTGTTGCAGAGCAAATGCGACATTGCGTGAATGTTGCCAATCAGTTTGCGCAGATGTTGACACAGGCTTCCTTTAACGGAAACCATCTGGTCCCTCCAGGAGTTGCACATGCCAGAGCTGAACACCTCAGGATGGAGGAAGAGGACATCAAGGGTGTAACCAAGAAGAGACGCGTCGTAACCAAAAAGGTCAAAGATCCCGATGCGCCCAAACACGTACCATCTTCCTACATTTTCTTCCAAAATGACCTGTGTTAGGAGCTATGCAAGCAGCATCCCGACATCAGTATTGTTACGGTTATGCGGGCCGTCCAGCCCATTTCTTGCTGTTTTCTGTCCATTTTTCGACTTGTGTTACGACCTAGGATCCCTTTCCTTGACCAGCCCCTTCTGTTTGTCTTCTAGGGGCTGTGCATCGCTATTTTGGATGTGTATTTGACTCAGGGATCATGACTCAAATCTTGAGTCAGCGTTCTTGACTCAGATCTTGAGTCAGACGCACTGAGTCAGTTCTTGAGTCATCAGAACTGACTCAGGCCCTTAGTCAATGGTCTTGACTTCGCTACTTTACTGTGACCTTTGTAAGATAGTTGGCTGGCCCTCTGTACACATAAATAGGGCCCTATGGACGAGCTAAAGCCCCAGCTTCAGCTTTGTCGAGAATCACAGTTGTTGCTTGACACTCAATCTCCCTCTCTTTTTCTTGTGCATCCCCTCTTCGTACCTTTGGTTAAGGTACCTTCGTGCCACAATCAGAACATCTGTTTGCTTGTTTACGCCCTTGTAAACAAACTCACAGACACCCTGAACCTTGTACGAAATCGAGGGTGAAGGATTGTCTAATTCCTCCCCCTTCATTTCGCACAAAACCTTAGTTCAACCTCCCACGAGTGTCCTTGAAAGGCGAGCATCCCTTGCATTCCAATCACACTCACGCCCACATTGCGGTTGAACTTACAGATTGTCCTTCGTCCATCTGCCACTGTCTATCCTCTTTGGGAACGGAAACCCTGACCATCGCGTGCGCCGGCCTGTACTACCTGCCTCACGCAATACAGAACCGAGAGTTCGCACAGTCAAGTCTATCCTTCACAGGAACTTGCCTGCGCGTCCTTCACTGATCAATTGAAGCTCACTCCGAGCCACGGTCCCTGTGAACCGTGACAAGTATGAATGAGGTATTGGCCCGAGTTTCGAAGCAGTGGGCAGAGATGATGCCGGAACAGAAGGCCGTTCGTGTTTTATCTGGGATTTATCCTTGGGTTGCTTCTAATAACGTGCTCTGTTAGCCCTACGAGCATCTCCAAGCCATAGCTAAACAGAAGTGGGAGACAGAAAAGTGAGCTTATGAGGAACACTGGGGCATCGTGGCACCTGCGAAACCAGCCAGCCGTAAGCCCGCCGCCGCCACTATCGAAGAAGTGGTGGTGGTAAAGGTGGGGAGGCAGCAGAGGCAGAGGTGGCAGTGGTGGTGGAGGCATAGGAGGCAGAGACAGGGGCGGAGGAAGCAGAGGGCAGAGGGAGAGGAGGGAGAGGAAGCATCGTCAGAGCGCATGGGGTGGGGTGGGCAGTGTTACAGGGCATTAGGGCAGGTAGATCTGTAGATGCGAGGAATATGACAAATTAGAAAAAAACATGAGTGTTAGAAATGGAAAGAAAAAAAGTTGTGATGCACCCAGGCTGTGCTTATAGACAACGGCGTTGTGGCGGCATAGAGAACGCACTGCTGCTGTTGCAGCGATGGCAGCAGGGATGGGGTTCCAGAGGATGAGACATAGTGGTGACAGAGGCAGAAGAGGTAACACAGGTGATGAATGTGGCGACAAGTCGACGATGTTGAGGCAATGAGAGGGAGAGAGTGTTGAAAACAAGGCATGTCAACATTGTGCCAACAAGAACATGCATGTGATTTGTGCATTGGCACGACTTAGTGAAATTTTCATAAATCACGACTTGTAAACTTTTTCAGACAGATTAGTTAAATTATGTTTTTTTTGCTTAACACAATTAAAAGCCCCTTAAATTTTCATTAGTTGCTTAAATATGTTGAGTGTGCTTAATGTTGTGCTAAGCATACTGAGCATGCTTAATGCCAGTCTTAATTGTGCTGAGCATGTTGAGCCTGCTTAAGTTGCTTAATTGCGCTTAAACAAAATTTTCATCAAGCAAATTTAAGCAAAAAAGTATATTTAAGACCATTAAGACCACTAATCACCATTAAGCAACATGAACAATTGCTGATGATCACAGGGGGGGCTTTGGGGGCTTTGCAACAGGAATTTCGCGAACTTGAACTTCTTGATGATATTACAATGCTATGTTTTCAAAACAAATTGCCATTAAAAGTTGCAATGGCAGACTGTAGGAAGACACTCATTGCTCTCTTTAGGAAAGAAAAGGGTTCACATTATATGCTGTGTAAATTACACAAGGCTTTGAGGTGGAATAAACGCAATCCATTTTTCAAATGTAATGAGTCACATAATGGAGAAATCAAATGGAAAATTATAAGATCTCTGTCAGTGAAAAATAAATCAGAATCATTGGAAGGCATTGTACATGAAGGGAGAATAGTTACGTCTGCATCAGTGACAGTGGAGAATGTCAAACAACTTTCAATATACGATTTTTGTGCCAATGGACAAAAGAACATTAAAAGGTGACAGTCTATCGATTCTGATGCATCACAAATATGAACGAAAAGGCTCAAAGGAAGTGTATCTGATATGGAAAACTATGTGTCTTCAGAATCATTTGTTCCCATTGGTTTACAATGGTGGAATAATAGCTGTGTGTATAATGCAATACTTATAATACTCTTCAATGTTTGGCATGAAAACCCAGAGACAATATTGTGTGCATGGAATGAACTGGGCAATGAACATCTTGATTTTTTGATCACTGCATTTGAATTACATATTCATTATCATATGGGAATGAACTTTTATAATTTAGAGGAGATACAGGATTTCATGAGGCATTGGTTTGTGCGATTAGATGGTGAATTTGCATTTGGATGTTATACAAGTGTGCATGCTATCATGAATTGTTTGTTAATTTCTCCGTTCCCTGTTATGAAGTCACTCATTATGTGTCCTAATAACCATGAAGTGAACAAGGATGAACACTCATCTAATTCATGTGAGATTATGATGCATGCTGCACCCGCATATTATTCTGTACAACAATATATGGATAACTTTATTACCCTATCGTCTTCTGTATATCATGGATGTGACAAAACTTTGATCCATTCATTTTTATTTATATTTCACCCACCTATACTAGCAATTGAATTATGGGAAGGATTACATGCATTAGACATTGTTTTGAATATTGAAGTGAGTGGTTCATTCTGCCAGTACAATTTGTGTGGAGTAATCTACTTTTCATGTGAACACTTCATGTCAAGGATTATAACTAATAATGGAATAATATGGTTTCATGACAGAATATTCACAGGAAGTTGATTGATTCATGAGCCGATGAATATATAATTCCTGTAACTGATTCTATTTTGGCGATATATGTTTGTGATATGTATATTGTCTAAAATAAAGTGCTGAAAACCATTAATGGATAATCTGTACATCAAAGAAGGGGGGGGGGGGGAGTTAACAAATTTTGAAGCCCAAATCATCCTTGATACCATCAACCCACCATTGTGGGATTTGAACCATTGTTTCATGTTTTACTCTTTCATTAGCATAGTATAAAAAGTAGTGCATGTCATGGGACAGTTCCGCAATGTCAAATAATAAGATGATCCATCTGGCCTGTTATTGCGATGTAAATGATCCAGTAATGAAGCTTAACGAAGTTAGAGAATCTACTAAAGGATCCACTTGTCATATGATAAAACATATTATTCATGTTGAGTAATTGAAATTGAAGGTTTATTTAATTCTGGACACGTTCTCATTTAAACATGACACAGTGTAGAAATAACATAGTACATTTTTGATGTTGTTTTTATACACAGAATACCCTATAACCAAAGCTAACTGTCAAGGCTCAGAGGGGCCTTGGCACACAATGTGTGCTATGACAGTGATTGAGGAGAGCTGAACATGGCACTAAGCCTCAGCATGATGAGGATCACACAAGTTCTTCCCTTGGCTTTACTATAGAGGAGAGCGTCGCGCTGACGGATGCACTCTACTGTATCGTTAAAGAAGAGGTCAAGGGTAATCACAAGATGAGACTAAGTCTTGGATGACAATGGTCAGGAGGTCTGACTTAAAGGGGCAAGAAGGGAAGAGGGTTCAACTAGTCTGATTGCAGATGAAGCGAAGTCTAAGGAGACAAGCTACAACGGACTGGTTTATATACTCCTAGGGTGTGATGCTGAGTCATAGAGTCCCAGGCGTGTCATGGTGTGACACGCCTTGTAAATAATACATCGTAGATTGGATGGAGAAACTACGGAGATCTACAGAGATACTTCGGAAAGATCCAGAGATCCATATCATAGACTGTCTCGGAACAAAGCGAAAAGATACCCACAATCACATGCGGTAAATACATAAGACGATCACATGCCAAACTAGTGTTGCTGCAGCTCGAGCCGGTCATTTTCGACAAATTGTGATATAGCTTCAAATAAAATAGATAAAACTCTGAAAATATTTGAGCACATAGATCACCCTACAAGCCGGGGGATCTATGTGCTCAAATATTTTCAGAGTTTTATCTATTTTATTTGAAGCTATATCACAATTTGTCGAAAATGACTGGTTTGAGCTGCAGCAACACTATGCCAAACCATAACACTAACTATCATTTTGGCAGTTGTACATATGATAGTTTCAATATATATATGAGAGAACTTGGAAATGCCATACAAAGTAATGGCCCACTAGCTCAAGTATGCTGAATTGTGGACCGCATGGCTTGGATGGGTTTATTCGATTCTTGAAGCATTTTGTTGTCAAAAGAGGTCTTGAAGCGGCATTGTTTGAAACCAAAGTACAGATGCTCATTAGTGAGCTAGAAAGACAGTAAGTGTGTATGCCTTGTCAAGCAGCAATGGGCACTCACACAACAAGCCAGGTATCTGAGTCCCTTGCTGAGTCCTCCAGATTTGGCCAGCCCAAGAACAAGCCCAAGGACATCCCAGTCTTCAGAAGTAATTGATGTTGATAGCCTAGACTCAGATGGGGAAGGTCAAGGGGGTGTTGTCCAAGTCCAAGGGCAAGTTGAGTGGCAAGTCCAACCACGGGCCACGGCTGCAAAACATCCATGCAAGTGCCCATGTTGGGGCATTTGCGTCCCATTCCCAGATGGGAAGAGCCCTCATATGTCATATCTGTTTGGCCTACACCATGAGCGGTTCATGCCATGGAATTACTGGACAAGTGATGATGCATCCCACATACAATCAAAGTTATATAAGAACGTAACGTGAAATGAGCATGAGGCCTGTGAAGAGTGCGAAAATCTCACCTCAAGTACCCTTTACATGGGGATCATGGACAGAATCAAGTATGGTGCACACGAGAATATTCCCCTTGTTTACCATGAAGTTGGTGGGCTTGCAACTATCGTAAGGCACAAACAAGACCACATTGAAACCCTGCGTATGACGAAGCTCAATGACAGTCGAAAGTTGCTAGGAAAGATGGGAGCGTTAGAAGACCACAAGTAATGGGTGCTGGCTGTAGCGAGTGGGCGTGTCGATCGTGTGGCCTTGCTGGTACAGGCAGGATTAAATCACAGGACAGGGATCAAGGCTCTCATTCAACAGTACGAGTGTGTAGCAGACAGGCTTTACCAACCCAGAGGTTACTCTAAGGACGACATCATGCGTTCAATTGTCCTTCTTCAGCTAGGGGGAGCCTGCGTTGCTGAGTTTGCCCACCAGTCCTTGTCCTTGCCAAGTCTCACAACAATTCGGTGCAATATAGTCTTGCACACACTGGTGGTGTCACCTTCCTTCCCTACTCTTGCTGAGATTGAAGCAAATCTTCGATCATGCTATACTGCTTGGGATTCAATCTGTGAAAGCCACTCTGGGCCAGGACTCAGACTCAGACTCAGACTCGGAGGGGGCACTCAAAAAATTATACATGAAGTCATTATGCTGGATGAGCTAGCGACAGAGAAGCGCGTCCGATGGGATGATTCAACGAACAAATTTCTGGGGACATGCTGTGAACACAATCACAATATTCCCTTGGACTTTACCTCAGAAAGGAAGCTTGATATTCTATGCGATGCCATTGTGCACGACCAGGTACACCTTGCATCGGAGGTACGCAGTGCTGTTGTACTCAGGCTCGGCTTCATAACTGATATAACGACGTACCTTCATGTCCACATTTCACACAGGCAACTGTTACGGCAATAGGTGCATTATCACCCAAGCCAAGGGAATATGCCACCCTGCCAATACTGCTCTCAGGTACCTGCAAAGCCGAAACGGGCAAGCAGCACGCAAATCTGATCAAAGCTGTTCTTGAGGTCTGCATGAAACATAGCACAAGAAATAACACACTTTATAGGACGGTCTGCATTGCATCTGATGGTGAAGCAAAGTGTGGCGATGCTCTGGTACTTGTCACCATGTCATCTGTGCTCAATTGAAGCTCCCCAATTTATGCACAGCTCCATCCCCTTGAGCTCATGAATTTCCTTGTGGGGCCTGATGACATTATGGCTGATAAGGATTTCAAACATGTCATCAAACGTCAATGTAATGTTCTGATGCAGAATAAGGGGATCGAAATTCAAGGCTTTTGTATTACCCCCACCACACTCCGCATTCACCTGGGCTCCAATGGTGTTGCGCCTCATCGCATACAATCGCTCCTCAATCCAAACGACAAACAAGACGTCATCCTTGCATACTCTCTATTGAAGGAAGTGTGGTCCCTTCCTCCACCACCTCCTGGCTCAGACCCTGTCTTCTCACACACCCAGGAAGCGCTCAATATCTATGGCAATTTCGCACGCCACTTAATCATGCCGTATATTCAGATCAATCTCAATCTTTGCGCCCAGCTCACCCATCTAAGTGCTGCCTAGTGTTTTAAGGTCCAGTCTACTAGACCGGAAAATAGACTGAAACTTAACTGAACCTAACTGGAAAAGACCGGACCATCAGTTACAGTTACAATCAGTTAAGTTAAAGGTTACAAGGTTTTTGAAAAACTCATTTAACTGATAAAAACTGGTTAAGACCAGTTAAGACCAGTTTTCTGGCATCCCCTACCTGTTAGCTACTTGCCCATACAAAAATCTCATGAATCTGATAAAAACTGACTGACATATGATCAAAACAATCTTTATGAGCATTTACTGAAACTGTCCTTAAAAGATATTATCATAAGTCTCTCAATTGTTGGCCAAATTTGATGAACCATGGCTTGATTTGATCACACAACTTTGGGGGATATTATTTTGCTGATGTCAACCAGTTATAACTTGCAAAAAATCCAGTTATGATCAGTCATGACCAGTTATAATCAGTCATAACCAGTTATCAGTTAAGACCAGTTAAAACTGGTTAACCGGACCGATTTTAACCGGTTACTTACAGTCTATCCATTTCTGGACAAAAAGACCGAACTTAACCGGACCTTAAAACAGTTAAGGTTTCAGTCTATCCATTTTTGGACCAAAAAACCGAACCTAACTGGACCTTAAAGCACTAGTGCTGCCGCTCATCTTACCTTCTTTTTGTTCAGGGATAACTTGGCCCGCACTCGATTCATACCTACTCAGTCCTATGTTGACATCATGATCATGATCAAGAATGTGTACTTCTGTGTCACAAAAATGAAGGTTGATAACCCCACAGACAACTTTTATTTAATCCTACTAGGGACTGATCGCCTGGAGACCTTCTTTGGTCTCGTTCGCATGGCTGTCGGCACTGATGTGAATGTGGATACCCTACAACTTGGTAGCCGCGTGTCTGGACTTATAGAAGTGGCTGCTATTCTTGCCGAGCACCCAGAATGGGACCATGGTACTCATCGCCTCACACTTCCTGTTATCTCCCAACATGATGGTGAAATATTGTCCAAGGTCGATCATATCACCCCCATGAGTTAGGAAGGTGATGTCTCTGTTGCTAAAGTAAACCTGCACACTTGCTAGCTCCTTGGGCGTAGTAAAGCAGTTGAACTTATCCCTGAGCTTGGGCCAGCATTAATGGATCTCACTGCCAGTGACTCCAAGTCGTTCTATGACATCCTTGCACCACTTGAGCAACCACTTGTCAACCAATATGATGACAACGATGAGTACGACACTACTGTGTTGTCAGGTAGTTCTCAATCTGTCAACTTGAAGGACGATCTAGTGGTGTCACCAGGGCATCCATACACACATAACGGCGATATTGAGGATGCGATTGCCAATGAACTGCCTCGAAACCAAGTCACATCGGATATTACAATTCAGGGTGAGAAGACATCAAAGGCAAGGGCGCTCTGATGATAAATGGAATATAATGCTACCCGGTCATCCACCGATCGTCTAAAGCGTGTCCAACAGTTGCCATGCTTTGAAACGGCAAGCTCAGATTCTCTGGTACTGAATGAGAGCGTCTTAGGGGCCCCTTCCCTCCGTATTGGAAACCCTATTGCTGTACTTGTCCAATCTGGGGAGCTCATTGTCTTAGCTGTTGCTCAGATCAATCGGATCAGGTTCGCAGGCAGAGACAACCTTGAGGAACTCCCTCTGCATCTACTTGGCAATCCAAGCGCAGCTGTGGATTTCCAAGTCCTTTGTCTTCATCCAGCGACAGTTGAAGATGATCCAACACAGGTCCATGATTGGTGCTGGTCCTGATATATGGATGAACTATGTGACAATGTCCAGGGTGACTACATTCACCCTATTAATCCCTCAATATCTGTGCAGAAGCCTGGAACACCACTGTTTCTCTTTCAGAGCACTTTCTTGGTTACCTTGTCCTGTACTTTCTTCGAGGAGCTCTGCCCACAAGACTGCTGGAAACTACCAAAGGTCAAAGTGTCTAAACACTTTCCATATCAAAGCTCTGGTGAGTTTGATCTTTTCTCGACTTGAATCTCAAGTTACACACGTTAACTAGCATGACATTACAGTAGAAAGCGCATGCTTCGTGTGCGAAGCAGCAGGGGAATCAAACAGTGTGAGTGTAGGAGAGTCTAGTGACTGTTCACAATGTGGCCCCTCTGCTCTCCTAAACTGGCAAAAACCTCAGCGCATCCTTGAACACATGGCTGCACATGCTCTATTCAACCCAACATTGAATTCTTCAGAAGAGCGATGTAGCCTATGCCTTCAGCCAGCTCCTATGTGTCAAATATATATCAAAAAGGGTCGAGGCAAGAAAGGGAGCATATCTATTGACCAAAAGTGATCTTCATGTCCAAATCTTGTCCGGTTTAACTATGCGAGCACTGCGACATCATATGAGTCCTCTTCATGCTCTAATGTACCAGCTGTATGCATGCTTTGTCCAGATGGTAGCCCTGTGGTCTGGACATACAGCCTTCATGCACATTATCGCATGCGCCACCGATTGGCTTCTACAGCTCATTTTCCCTCTCAAGTGTTACTTGCCTGGTCTGAAACAGATGGTATGAAACGTATTTGGAATGCACGCTTCACCGTCAAAGCCTGTAAGAAGTGCCGAGTCGTCCCCTCCCTCCAGATCTCAGATGCCCACCGGCCCCATGTTCCTTTGAAAAGGCAAGTGTCATCTTAAAGCAAATTACAATAGATTGCACACTCATGAACACTACCAGACCAGACACCATGTCTGATACTAATGACCAAGCTGATGACTCAGAAGATGATGACACTATGATTTGGGAGGACTTGCAATTGGATTCAGATGGGGAGGGCAGTGACAATTTGGACCGCGATTCAAGTTCTAGTATGTGGAAGCTTGAAGCGATTCAAATCTATTAGTGTCTTATCCCTTGCTTAATTCATGTTTTGACAGCCCCACCTACCCCAGCTACATCATTGCCTGCAGCTGCAGCAAGCATGGCCCCTTACGTGGCCTGAGCCTCTTCACCTCTGTCCAAGCCCATCGCGGCACCCACTTCTCCATCTTCTCTAGCCCGAACCAAGTCCTGAAGCCCCCTTTCAAGTAAGCGTCCTGATGCTGTTGTAGCGATAGGTTCAAGCTCCACTGTCTCCAAGACAAGCTTTGGTCCCCCACACAAGCCCCCACATATCCCTCGGGCTTGGACTTCAGGGCAAGCTTCAGGGGAAGGTGAAGGGATTGGCACTAGAAATTCACAACAGCTTGGAAAGCGAAAAGCAAATGTTATCAATCTCAATGCTTGTATCTGTGGGATAACAATCTCAGATGAGGAGATTGAAGAAAACATAAACGTTATGAGGTGTTATGTACAGGGGTGTGAGACAGTCTGGGTATGTCCAGCTGAGCTTCAGTACTCCAGTCTTTGTGCATCTAGACTCATAACAAATATTCATAGTTTCATCAACACTGTATGAACTACGACTTTGCCCCAAGAAATATTGTTAACCGCAAAAAGACCAGTTTAAACCGGTTAAGACTGGTTATTGATCACGTGAGCTATCCCCCCTAATTTCCCTGCTTATTGCCTTGAATTCAGCCCTTGGTTCATCCAAAACGGTCAAGAACTGAGAAAGATACAACCAAATATATTTTAATACCATTATTTTTTCGTAATCAGAATAACATTGATTGTACTGCTTATAACTTGTGCTACAAAATGTGGAGTACAGTTAGACATCATCCACAACATTGAGATAATGCACATAAACATCTGTACCTTGTATATTTCATTCCTTTAACAGCCCTGACAGGTTGTAAACTACATATCACAAACCACAACTGCAAACCACAAACTAATACATTGCACTTTTGTTTTGGCCATAACTTGGTCAATTCTTGATGGAATCCCTTAAAAATTGGATCACATGCCAGGGAATTACAATGTCTATCTTTCCCCATAATGGCTAAGTGTTCCGGGTAATATTTGTTGAGATACATATAGGTTTTATAGTACAACAAATTTTATGACAAAAAACCGGTCTTAAGACTCTTAACTGGTCTTTTTTCGGTCTATTAACCACAAAAGACCAGTCTTAGTTGGTCAGGTTAGGTCCTCCCAACATCTGGGTCAGCCCTAGACCGGTTCTGGTTCCGGTCTACCCATCGTAGGGTCAAAAAACCGGACCGGACCGGACTTTCAAACACTATATGGGTTTGATCAGTGGATAAGCATTATCGATGGCAATTACAATCTACAGGAAGCTTGTATTCCATCTCTCCTGGGTTTTATGTGTCATCAATTGTTGACGATCGTGAACCTTTCATTGTTTCGTGAAAGAAGTTTATTGGGCAAATATTTTTTTTTTGGTGAGGGGGGGGGGTCTCATCGTCAGTTATTGTCACGTGAACTTCTGGTTCACCAGGGTTACAGCATCTACAATCTGTGTTACGGAATGCAGGACAAGTTGGACCCTATGCTTCCCTAACTCACTTACTCATCCTGATGACATCCCTTCCACATGGTTCTTCTTGTGCTAACTGTTCTATTGTCTCGGTGTCCTATTGTCTGTCCCATTCTGTTTGTCTCGGTTCGCAGGGACCGTGGCTCGAAGTGAGCGTCGTTCTGGTTGGCTATTTGCTGTGGCGAGTCGGACAAGACTAGCAACACCAAATAGTCGATTCTAGCACGCGCAGGCAAGGTCCTGTGTGGAGTAGACTTGACTGTGCGAACTCTGGGTGTCTGTATCACGCGAGACGGACTAGCGGACCGGCGCACGCGATGGTCGGAGTTACCGTTCCCAAAAGGGATAGACGGTGGCAGATGGGTTAATGACGATGTGTAGGTTCAACCGCAACACAGGCGTGAGTGTAATTGGAATGCAAGAGATGCTCGCCTTCCAAGGACACTCGTGAGAGGTTGAACTAAGGTTCGAGGGCGGACGCGGGGTGAGAAGTGGGGACTACTTCTCACAGCGCGTTCGTATTAGGGTTCAGGCATCTGGGGACTTGTTTGCACGGAAATGGAACAAGTTCACAGATGTCTGATTGTGGCGCGAAGTACCTAGATCAAGGTACGAAGAGGGGATTCACAAGAAGAGAGGAGGAGATGCGATGCGAGTGTGAGCAGGAGACAATGAACTGCGATTCTAGACGAAGCTGAAGCTGGGGCTTTAGCTCGTCTACAGGGCCCTATTTATGCGTACAGAGGGCCAGCCAACTATCCTACAAAGGTCACAGTACAGTAGCGAAGTCAAGACTATTGACTAAGGACCTGAGTCAGTTCTGATGACTCAAGAACTGACTCAGTGCGTCTGACTCAAGATCTGAGTCAAGAACGCTGACTCAAGATTTGAGTCATGATCCCTGAGTCAAGTACACATCCAAAACGGCGACGCACAGCCCCTAGAAGCGCAACAGAAGGGGCTGGCCAAAGAAAGGGATCCTAGGTCATAACACAAGTCGAAAATCAGATGGAGAACAGTAAGAAATGGGCCGGGCGGCCCGCATAACCGTAACAATAAAGAATGTAAGTGTTAATGTTCTCAAGTGATGTAATGCTACTTTGAGTCTGATTTGAACTCTAAGATGGTATTCATCAAGAAAACACATTCAGAACAATGCTGAGATTAATCATAGAAGTGAGACAGTCAGAGCAAAAGATGGCAAACTGAGAAATAGGAGTCTTTGTGGAAGAGAGTGATGCTCTGCATTGTGAAAGCTCAGGGCAAATCTTGAGTGGCAGAAGAACGTATTGTTCTTCTCAAGTACCACATTGGCTTGAATCTGTGGTCTTATGTGACTTTGTTCTTCTGGACAGATGTTGAGATCGACAGCCAGAGTAGATATAAACCGAACACTGTAGGGGCGGAAGTCAGTGGCAGATACCGAGCCCCTGTATGTGAGTGTTAATGGTCAGAGAGAAGGAGTAACTTGGGGTTGAACAGCAAGGTATTTTGGGAAAGACATAGTAGACTTTCTGTTCATTCTTGCAAGTGCACAATGACTGCTGCCAGTTCAAGTCACAGGGTGCAAAACATATGTTAATATTATTACGGTCATGCAGATCAACAACAATGTCAACATCAACGTCTGGAATGTGTCACTCCCTGTTACCTTCACAGTCTCATCTGGCAGCCATTGATAGAATTGACACTTGTGAGAATTGAAATGGGACATACTTACATTATTCAGTTCACCAATCAAGGGTAACAAAGTAAACCAGTCTGGAAGGCTCGCACAGAACCTGACTCTACATGTGGTAGTGGAGTGTGGCCAAAATACATGGAATGTTGCAGATGGGAATCACTCATGTTATGCCCCTGAGTTGACCAGGTCACAATGGCTGTGGTGGTGGCCACTAAGAGTGTTAAGGTTCCAAGTGGGACCTTTGTACGAAGTGTACGTTCGTTCGTAAAGTCAAGAGCGAGACTTGCAAGACGTGCAAGTCAAGATCAAAGGTTCGATAGAGATGAGACTTAGTAAACGACTAAGTCAAGAGCGTTTCAGAGGTCAAGGACTTTGGGCTGAATAAGACCAAAGTGTCAAGAAGTCGAAGAGCGTGATGTCAAGAGGGTTCTCTCAGGTCTGATGCTTCTGGGCAAGCAAGGTTCTAATAGATAGAAGACTTGGATTGCGAAACAAAACTGAAACTTAAGGTCTCTAGGCAGAAAGTACAGGGTTTATATAGAGAAGAATGAGGCTATGTACACAGCCGTAAGGGCTGTGACCTTCGTACAGCTTTCAGGGTTTGAAACATGTTTCAGGAATCAGCAAGTCATCCTGTGCATGTGGCTGTTACTTGCAGCTGTACGGTGCTATGTGAGGCTGTATCGTGAGAGAAATAAGTAAGTGATCTGAAACAAGGCGATCGGCAGTCCATTCACATAAGCAAGGGAGTCATCAGAAATGAGTCAGCAGTCCGAAAATGTATAGTATGAGTCAGCAAACATGTGTCAGTCCATAACAAAGAGCCACAGAATGGCGACAAAAGCAACAATAGTAGATGGCAAGTGACAGTGAGCATGGGACGTCCTTATAAATGCATGCAGTTCACGCTGGGTTGAACATGCTGCGATTGTGGACAGGTGCCAGTTGGACTGAAGATCTTGCATTGGTAAAAAGACAGCCCTCAGGTCAGATGCTGTGCCTGGCATGCAACATCCTGAACAGCAAGTGCAACATCACCATGAACAGCAAGCTCAGACTGAGTTGAACACGTGGCGAATGATGATAGGGGCCACTAGCAGGCAACAGCCTGGCCAGAGTCTGCTAGATCATGACCAGTCAGGTGCACGACCCCCTGCCGACCAATGAGAGCCAGCTGACAGTGGCTGCAGCCTGCTTTGGTAAAAAGACAGCCCTCCTTTAATATAATAGATAACCACTTATCTGATAGAGGGGATTGTGGTGTATGATCTTATAAGGAGTTATCTCTCTTAAATCATTTATTTCATTAGTTAATTAAGAAACATTGTCCTCTTTACGATAAATTATCAGTAAAAAGCCTTTTTAAATGACTTTTTAGAAGCTTTTAAATGTTGAAACAATTCAATCTGTGACTTTTAGTAATAGTACTAATAATATTATTCACAGCCAAGAGGTCTTTCTAGGAAAATGACCTACAATTTAAAAAAGAAGGGTTTCATTACTACATTTAACTTAATGGCTGTAAATATTTGAAAACTAACACTGTTTTCATATGTTTGCAACTGATTTAGACTATATTAGCTATAAGCTAATAGCATGCCAAGTTTGAGGTCATTTGAATAAGAATTACCCTTATTACATTTTGGTAAAGTTTTTTGAATGCTATAACAAAACCCTTCTTATAGTAATCTGGATTAATTTAGATATATCTTATGATTGAGATATCCTTATAACATGTATAATATATTTCCAGAAAGCTGAGAACCACACCTTTTAAATGATGCCCTAACCAATATCATAGGATGTTCACAGCAGGAGGTATATCAGTTTGGGGGTGAGGGTCAGTTTTATGAGAAGGGTTTTGGAAGTCACTGTAAAAAATAATAATGACTTACATAGAGATAGGGCATAAGCTGGGATATCTTCGATTTCTTCCCTATAGTCATCAAGCTTTTCAATGGCATCTTTAACAATTGGAATAGCATCTAGAGGGGTAGTTCAAAGCTCCAAATGGGACTTAAGCCCCTTAATCAGATTATCAAAGGCTGAAAGAGTTCTCCAGAGTGTAGAGGTCTTCTTAGCAGATAGCACCTGCTAAAATGCATGTAGAATCTAGGTAATAAAGGATTAACATACTTTTACAGTATTCCAAAGTCATGAGACACACTTGAAGAATATTTTTCACCATAATGAGCTTGTCCCAGTCAGCTGGCAACAGCTGATGACTTGATTCTGACTCTGTCAAGAACTGAGTTATAGGCTGAATTATCAGTCGGTTAGTACAGTATTAAAAGACAAATAGACATCTTTTGAAATAAGACTTACTTCTCTAAGTTCCAATGCCCAATCAATCATTAGAAAAACTGAGGACCATCTTGTTGAAATATCTCAAACCAGCTGTAATTGATCTTGGCCTAAATCCTCTAAGATTTTCTTGAAGGTGTTGTGCCTAAGTGATGAGGCACAGATCTAAGATAATAAAGACTCTGGTGAGTATTATTATTCTTACAAAAATGAGAACAAAAACAGGAAAAAGCCCAGTAGCCCTAGCACCTGTGTCAGTACATTATGTTGTCATTACAACTATGACAGTGCCATAACCACCAATGATCGATTGCAATATAAATGACCCAATGCAATCAAGGAGGATGATGAGTGAGACACAAGTGAAGCATGTCTCACCTTGATCTTGTGTCTGCATCTGCAATCTGCATTGATAATGTTCTTAAGATTGTTTTGTATGATATTACCATAGGCATTCATCATTGTGGCACCCTATTCTCTCTGTTTTTCTTTATTGTTTCATTATTTCTTTTCAAAACAAGCACAACTGCACACAATGTCCTCAAAAGGACAACACTCTATTTTCTCATGTTATGTTGATTTTCATATGTTTTATTGAGTTCTTTTCACATTTCGTTTCTTTCGAATCTTGTGATTATTTCTCTAGCCTTTTCCTCTTTTAAATGGTACATAAAAACAAATAGCGAATGTGTATAAAGTAGGGACAAAAAATGCCCAAAGTATCTAATGTTTTCATGTCCTTACATTCCCATGTGTGCCGCCCATAACAAACCCCTTACCTACCCATAACCTTTATCATATTAGCTGTCTCCCAAAGGCTTCCAGGACACAGCCAATAGCAAGGTGTTGGCAATATTAGACAGAACAGCATCCCAGAGCAACGTCAATCCAGGTACGAAAGAACAGAGCACTGATATGCAGATGAGAGCATTGAGGACACAGGGGACACTGGGAACATCACTGAGCGAGGAGAAGCTAAGGTAGGTGTAAAAATTGGTAAAATATCCTTACTGTTTTTTCTGCAACTGCCAAACACACACACACACACAGGATGACTCACTGATTTCTGAAACATGTTTCAAGCCCTGAAAGCTGTACAAAGGTTATAGCCTCTACAGCTGTGCACACAGCCTCATCTTCTTATATATATAAACTCTGTACTTTCTGCCCTAGAGACCTTAAGTCTCAGTTTTGTTTCACAATCCAAGTCTTCTATCTATTAGAACCCTGCTTGCCTAGAAGCATCAGACCTGAGAGAACCCTCTTAATATTACACTCTTCGACTTCTTGACACTTTGGTCTTGTCCCTGAGCCCAAAGCCCTTGACCTCTGAAACACTTTTGACTTAGTCATTTACTAAGTCTCATCTATATCGAACCTTTGATCTTGACTTGCATGTCTTGCAAGTCTCGCTCTTGACTTCACAAATGAATGTACACTTTGTAAAAAGGTCCCACTTGGAACCTTAACAAGTTCTGCTCACCTGTATCATGCAGGGGTGGTGTCCATGGTCAGTATTATCTGAATATCACACCATGTCTCTCACACATGATGTTTTAGATGTACTGCAAAGCTAACAAGACAGGATTGAGGAGGTGGGTGGCGCTCTCATGAGCATACTAAACTCATCATCTGGCTGTTAGAGCCGGGGGAAGTTGAGCTCATTGTCTGCCAAGGCTTTGAGGTGGGTGAACTCTTCAGTGTGCAGTTTTGCTACCTGGGCACAAGCATCATTAAGGGACTTGGTTGTGAGAGTATCAATTACAGTGTGATGTGTTTTTTCAGAGAGGACAGGGATAACAATGTTGGTGATGTGGGCAGCCATATTCATGATCCAGTCTTGGAGTTGGGGATGGGCAGGGTCAGAGAGAAGGTTTAAGATATGTGCAACAAGTGAGGTCTTAATCACCACTAGATTCCCCATGATCCAGCAATTGGCTTCCTGAATAAGGTTAGCATGAATGATATTAAAGACAAAGAGATAAGCAGTGTGGGCATCCATGCCACACATCATCAGTGCAGCTTGAAAATCCTGATTAAGGTGGGCTGCATTGTGATCATTGAGATAGCATATACAGAGGGCCCAGTCTTTAGGGCAGGTCTGGGCAGAGGTTAGAAAGAAGAAAAGAGCACACGTTCTGGCATCCAGTGTGGATTGAGTGTCAATTTCAAAGGTGTCAAGATTCTTAAGGGGTTTTGTGAAGAAGGGGTATTTAGGGTCAAAGGTATTGAGGGAGCAATGAAGGCCCCCATGTATCTGGAGGATGAGGGTTGCAGCAATGCAGAGCCAAAGGTAATGGGGAATTCCCTTGAGGGAGGGGGTGGAAAAACCATGGCTAAAGAATTCTCCAAGGCATTTGATGGCCACTCACATGACTCCACCATTTGATATGGTGTCAAAGAATTCAGGAGGAGGGGTGGGTAGGATATCAATGTTGTGAAAGATGAAAGAATCCCTGGTAATGAGGTTGATGAGTTGCAGCCCAGGGGGGGCAGGGACTGGAATGGCTGGAATGTTGGGAGTGTAGGCCTTTGGAAGAGGGGGAGGTCCCAAGAGAGAAGGGAGATGAACTACTTCATCCATGGAGCAAAGGAGGGGGTAACTCGAAATGGGGACAGGGGGTGGACAAAGTGAGAGGAGAAAAAAGTTGTTAGTAGAGTTGTAGAGAGCCAAAGAATAAAGTCAGGTCATGAGGATACCAGGTGGGTTCCAACTAAGGATGGTGGTGGTAAGAGGTTAAGAAGTAGTACAGAAGGCATTGGTACAAGTAAGATGACATCATGAACTAACCCATCCAGGAGATGCACAATGTAAAGGAGGCAAAATTAGAAGGTAGTACAGACACAGGAGGATATAGCAGAGACAAAAGCAAAAAAAGAGACAGAGACAGAGGCAGAGGCAGAGGAGAAGAGAAGGTGGAGAAAGATGTCCCAACATGCCACAAGAGACAATGGCCAGAGGAGATGTGGCACACAGAAAAAGAGGGGTACAACATACACAAGGGCAAGTAGCAGGCCCAGATGGCATAGTGATGCCAATGCTATAGGCATTGCCAGTAGATGTATGCAAGTGTACATGAGAGCAAGAAAATAACACAAAAGTCAGCCTGAGAATCAAAAAAAAAAAAAAAAAAGAACCTAAGACCATGCTCAGTGACAGAGAACCTGACCAATAAAGGAGACAGCTGGTAATATGCATGTGTGGCAAGAACAATGAGGCAGAACAACACAAGGGCAGGAAGGAAAAGTCAACATGGTGCAAATACAAATAGGGCAGGAGAAGTCAAAAGAAGAAAAAAAAAAAGGGGGGGAAATGTGGTGGCAAGGAGAAGGTAGGGGTGCTAGGATGTGTGGCACACAATGACAAGCAGTAGTGATGATAGTGGAAGCCATAACATGAACAACAACAGAGAGAGAGATGAAAAGAGGAAGCAGACAACAAGAGAAACAATGAGGCAATGAAAATCAACATTGTGCAAACAAGAATAAACAATACACACATGGTCTGTAATGACTTAGCAAATTTTTCATGATTTGACAAAATTTTCAGTCACTTAAACTACTTAGCACTGTTAGCATTCTCTTAGATGGCTGGATAATTTTTTGTTCACTTAGCAATATTAATGGCCCCTTAAACTCCATTGGTTTACTTGGATTCTTAGACTACTTAGTGGCTTGACCCTTTCAATAAACTAACTGTCTTAAGACAGTTTAAGGTGGTTTAAGTGTAGCTTAAACCATTTAAGGCCAAACAGGTTTTGCTGATGAAGTTAGCACCTATCTTGCTGTTCTTGCTTAAGATATCAAAAGTCTTATCTTCTGGCAGGTATAAAATCTTGTTGTATTAACATTCTCATTCTTAAATTATAACAGGACAATCAGAAAGCATTTCCAACACTGTTTAAACTTGCCATGGATATACTTCCCATTCAGGCTTCTTCAGTTCCATGTGAAAGGGTGTTTTTGTTGAGCAAGGAGACCATAATAGAAAAATGAAGTCAACTTAAACTACAGCTAGTTGAGGCCTTACATCTTCTGAAAATCTCTGCAAAGCAAGGCTAACAACTTAACTTCACTAAAGGGTTGGTCTGAGATGAGAAGATTAAAGAGCTAGAGACAAGGGAGGTAGCTCAGCCAACAGAAAAGTTAGGGTCATACTTTAACAGTTTGCAAGATCATGATTAAGTTGATGTACCTTGTCTAGCAAAGCCTGTGCCTGCACCAGAGAGTTGAATAGCAACTGCTTTTGATGGCCTTAAAGGGTCACAGAAGGTTTGCAAGCATTGCTAACATCCTTCACATTAGCATGCAGTATTCACAGTGTCAAAAGGTACACAGGTGACAAAACAAGGGTGCATGGGATGAGATTGCTGCATACCCTAGCCATGTCAAGGTGACAGGTACAAAGCACCCCACCAACATGGATTTCATAAGTACTGACCTAATACTTGAGATAGAGGGGGGAATCTTATCAGCAGATACAGAGGCAATGCCTGAAATCTGCCACAAGAACTAGGACAATTAACAACAGATACAGAGGACACCAGGACATGGGCAGTTATCAGGTGCCTTGCACAGTAAACAGACAACACTATCATAAAGGGCAGTGTCCTCACTAAGAAAAGCAGTTTCATCAGGTGCAGAGGAATTCTCATTTTCATGTGGCAACATAACAATGCTAGCAATTTGGATCCTTTCTGGGACAATGGTCTTGACATCCATGATGTAAAGATTTAAGGACATGTGACCATGGCAGGTGATGACACCTGACTTGTCCTGAAGGAGGCAAGAATCATTACTGAAAAGTAAGCCTGTGTTATGCTACATCAAATACAATACAGAGCGTAGGTTTCCATGCAAGTTGGGAATGAAGAGAACCTTCTAGAGGATTGCTGCCCTCCACTGGTCATTGGTGTACATGTGAAAACAGATGCATCCTATGCCTGTAGCTAAAATGGAGCAGGTGTCCCCAAGTATCACCTTGATAGGAACAGGGAGAGGGAAAAAGTGTGTGAACCACAAGCAGTTGTAAAATATTGTGTGAGACACTCCTGAATTGAGGATCCAGGATTCAACAAGAGAGGTAGAGGGGTGTGACAGGCAAGCTTAATAAAGGAAGACCTTCTCATTGTGTGATGATGCCACTGCCACCTTCAGAGGCAGGTGCAGAAGTTGAGGTGGAAGGGGAGTAGACACTGTTGCTAATGTTGTGGTCACTGCCTTCACTTCCTTTTCCTTCTGCACCTTGAGTTTTTGGCACTCACTGACATCATGACTGGTGTAGTTGCAGTGGGTGTAGCACTTCTTCTGCTGGTTCTTGTGTTTATTCCTTTTTTTTTTTTGCAAAGCGATGTATTAAGTAGTTGAAGATAGTAACTAAGTTACCTAACAGCACTACTTAACACGCTGGAGCAGGCCTTGCAGCCCGAAACCCGGAGAAGGAGAAAAATGTGTTTACGCACACCCCTGGTGGGGGGTAGTGTGGGACTCAAGTAGCAGTGTTTCCATTTTGTACTACCCACTAAAAAACCTCATCATGTGTTTTATGGCAGGATTGAATCCTGGGTTCGGATGCTTAGGAGCATCTTATTGTTTTGTTGTTTGTCGCGGTTTGGTTTTGCAGAACGCGGTGCTTGTCTTATCTCTTGGTTTGTTTTGCCTTGTAAGGCTGCTTTGGTTTACGAGAGAGCCTCGTCACTGTGTATCCAGTCTGGGTCTAGGTTCTGGTGCTGCTTTTCTAGGGCTTTTCCCTATGTGCTTTTCACTAGTGAGAGTGTGTCATTGGTGCGTGATATTTTTGTTGCCATTATTTTATCTTCGGTTAGTCTTTTGTTAACTTTCTTGGTCCAGCGTTTCTTGACTTCCCTGGGGGAGTAATCGTTCTCCTGGATTACTCTGTCACATCTTAGCACCCAGATCATGTGTATGGCTTCGGACCAGAGTATTTGTAGGAGTTGGGAGGCTCCTCGTGTGGGGGGGCGCTGTTTGGTGTTTCACGCTGTGAGTTTGTGGGGTTGTAGGATAGGAGGCCACAGCCCAGGGTGGTTCCCAGGGTTATGGGAGGCCAGGTCTGGTCCTGGTACAGCCATATTTCTCTGGCAAGGTTCCAGATTAATTGTCTTGTGGGGTGGTGGCACTTGGTGAGTATGTGTTCCATCGATTCGGTCACATCACATTCTTTGCAGAGGGCTCTTTCTTCTAGGTTGTTGATGTGATACCAGAAGGATCCTATTTTGTGGGTGCCATGGATCGCGTTGAACAGGAATTGGCCTTCTTTGGGATTGATGGTCATTTTGTGAGTGCTTTTCCATATTGCTTTGTCTTTTTCAAGATGGCCCAAGTGGTTGTATATGTCTTCTTGAGGTTTCGTGTTGTGGTGCATCTGTCGTGTTTGTTTTTTAAGCTGTTGATGCCTTTGTAGGCTATTGCTTGGGTGATTTTCGATAGCTTGGCTCCTTAGATGTCGAAGTGTTCCGGGATTTCCAGGGAGAAGGCTTCCGGTTCTGTTTTCTCTATGCCTCGCTTCGCTAGTCATCGCTTCCCTCATTTCCAGGGTCTCCACTGTGTCCTTTAATCCATTGGAAGTACGTTGGGGCGAAGCATGCTCTTAGGAGGTACGCGGCTCTTTTGAACCATTTACTGTTTTTTGTTCCTATCCAGCCTTGGTCTTCCCAGTTTTCCAGGTGGGTGGTTAGTCCTTCGATGGCATATTTTGAGTCTGATTTTATGAGGAGCGGTATGTAGTTCGCTGTTGCTTCTACCGCTTTAATAATTGCTGCGATCTCTCCTACTTGGTTTGATTGTTCATCTCCTGGGACCCTGATGGCACGGTTTTGGGCATCTCCTTCTGTGAACCATATTCCTGCACCACATTGGGCATTTGCTTTGCCGTTGTTTAGGCACGCTCCGTCAGTGTAGATTGTGGTGAGTTCATTCTCTAGGTTTATACCTCGGGCCCTGTTCTGGCATACTGTGGGGGCGTTCGAGACTCTGGTTTTATCTACGAAGATCCGGAAGCTGTTGGCTAAGCTTCCTCTTGTTGTTACTGAGGGGTTGAAGGTGATGCTGTCGTTCTGGGTGCGTGTTGTCTGGTTCTTTTGTTTCCATCTTTTTGTCAGCGATAGGTCGTCATCTTGTGTTGGGTAGTCGGGTTGGAACTTGGGGGCTATTCTGTGTAGTCGTTTTTGTGCTTCGGTTGCGCATTTCTGTGCGTTTTCACAGCTGTTGAGTCGGTCTATCTCACAGTCGTCACAGGGGCATAGAAAGACTGGTATGTGTAGGTGGTTGCGTTCTTGGGTGAGTCTTTTTGTGATTCTGGCAAGGTCTTTGATGTCACGTGATTTGTGGTTCTGTATTAGGCATCTCAACGACAGGTTTTGTGGGGTGGTTTTCATTATGCCTGGGTGGAGCCAGGCCGGTAGGTGTCCTTTTAGCTCGTTTGATAGGTTGACTGGGGCAAAGGTGATGTTGAATTTCTTGGCGGTTTTTATGAGTCTTGACGTGTCTTTATCTAGGTGTTCTGTTCTTTTCCCTTTTGATGGGGTGTTCCAGGTTTGTAGGAAGGGGGTTGTTTTGATTTCTTGTGGGACTGATTTTGGGGCCGTTTCATTTATCAGTGCGTCTGTGGCTAGCGCCCATTTGGGTCTCTTGTTTAAGAGGTTCAGGTAGCTCTTTAGCCACATGATCTCGATGGTGTCATTCCTTGTCTTGAGGTTTAGAAGTTGTAGGCCTCCTTCAAGTTGTGCTTCATGGATGACGTCTTTCGCTAGGCGTGGGTGCTCCTCTCCCCATATCAGGTGGTCTACTTCCTTGGTGAGGGCGTTGAGTATGTGGTCTGGCATTCCTTGGGTTCTCGCTAGAAACTGGGTTCTTGATCCGATGACTGCTTGGGCAATTGTTTTCTTTCCTTGTCTGGTAGGGTGGGTGGACTTCCATCTGTTCAATTCTGATTTGATTTTGTCTAGTATTGGCTCCCATGGTTTTAGTTCGTCCGTGTTGTATCCTATCCACGCTCCTAGGGACCTGATTGTCTCTCCGTCTTTTGCTATTCTTATATTCTGGTTGATTTGTTGGTGGTGGGGGTGTAAGGTTCTTTCTTCGGCTACTCTTTGGCAGTGCGTTTCGCTTCCAATTGGTAAGATTTCTGTCTTTTCTTTATTGAATTTTGCGCCTGAGATTCTGCACCATTGGTCTAGCGAGTTCTGGAGTTCTTCAAATTTGTTGTTTTCATTTAGGTAGACGACTATGTCGTCTGCGAAAAGGTTTATCTTTAGTGGTTCCTGAGTGTTCGGGATTTCGAAGCCCTTTATGTTGGGGTTGCGGCGGATTAGGCAGGCCATAGGTTCGATTGCCAGGTTGAAGAGGAGGCATGATAGGGGGTCTCCCTGTCATACTCCTCTGGTTACTTGGTATAGTTCACTGAAGTTTCCATTGATTGCGACGATTGTGGAGGCTCTTTTGTACAGGTGCTTAACCGTGTTTATGAAGTGTGTGGGGATGTTAAAGGCTTCGAGTGCATTCCAGAGGTATTGGTAAGCGATTTTGTCATATGCTTTTTCTTGGTCGAGGGCGATGACAGCTCCATTTTCTTTTGTCATTTCAGTGTATTTGGTCATCACTTTCATGAGCCTAATGTGGTTGAAGATAGATCTGCCGGGTATGAATCCTGCTTGATCTTTATGTATTAGGGGGTCAATCACTGCTGACAGCTGTAGCGCGAGCGCTTTGGATAGGAGTTTGTAGTTGGTGTTTAATAGGGTGATCGGTCGGTAATTTTCGATGTTCATTTTGTCTTTTTTCTTATATATTGGGCACATCCAGCCTTCTGTGAAGTTTAAGCTAGGGTCTATGCCATGGGATTGGATGTCTCGGAAGATTATGGTTAAGGTCTTTACAATATTGAAGGCTGGTTTCCACCGTTTTTTCGCTGATTCAAAGTTCTTTTGTAGTGTTTTCCATAACTCGTTTGGGCATCCGTCTAAGCCAGATGCGGAGCCGCGTTTTGCTTTTTTTAGGGCTGTTTTGACGTCTTTCTGCGTTATGCCAGAATGAAGGGGTGATGATTCCGGGTTCCGGAGTTTCTGTTGGGGCGGGATGCTCTGGAGGGTTTGTTGTTCAGCATATTTTCGCTTGGCGTCATTATTGAATTGGTATAGGTCTTTTGCTTGGATGTTTTCATGGTATGTTTTTGTGAGTTCTGCCATTTTCTTGGAGTTTATTACAAAGTGGTGTTCATCTATGTTTAGGGTTCTTAGTCTGTTTATGCTTGCTCTTGGTTTCTTGGACTTGGCTATGTTTGCCCATGCAGCTCCAAGCCTTTCTCCTTGTGTTAGGATTCGGGCTGCTGTTCTTGCCCTTTGGTCTGAGCTGTTTAGTCTTTCTAGATGTGCTTGTCTGTCTGCTAGGAGTGCTTCTTCCCACTGGAGCTTGGGGTCTTCTTCGAAGTTTTCATTCTGGAGGATACGTTCTTGGTCTTTGTTTAGGCTTTTTATTTTTGAGGCTCTTCTGTGATATGCTGCAGAGGTTTCGGCTTTTGTGTGGGTTGTGATGTTGTTCTTGAATTGCGCCCAGAGGATCTGCATGTTGGTTTCGTTGCAGTTTCCGGGGTTTAGGTTGTCTAGTTTGATCTCAAGCGCTCTGCCAAGTTTTTGGGTTTTATTCATTAGCTTTTTGTTGTTATGGGCGTTTAGCAGCCAGGTTCATCTGCCTGTGCCTATGCGCGTTGCGCTTGTGGGTGCATAGCGAACTGAGACTAGCCAGTGGTCAGTTGGGACTGTGCTAGGGCCGATGTGCCAATTGAAGGCAAGTTTTGTTTTGGAGTTCACGATGTAGATTCTGTCTAGTCTTGACTTGACTTGGGCTTCGTTTTGTGTGGCACGGTATGTGTATTCCCTTGTTTCTGGGTATTCGTGTCTCCAAAGGTCAATGACGTCTAGGGAGTTTTTCAGCGTTCTGAGGGCCTCGACGGCAGACGTGTTATCTAATTTGGGGGGGGGCTCTATCTATTGTGTCTTCCGTCAAGTTGAAGTCGCCCAGGAGGAAGTCTGGTTTTGGGATTCTGAGGTGTGTTCTTTGGGTGTCAAGCCTTGATCAGAAGGCGCTGTGTTCCACTCTGTTATTGGGTGTGTAGGTGTTGATGAGTTTCATTTCTTCGTTCTCATGCCATTTTATCTTTAGGTGTAGGGCACGTCCTGGGATTATCATGGGTGTTTCTATATTATGGATTTCTACTAAGTCTTTGTTGATTACGAAGGCTACTCCTGCCAATGATCTCGGGGAGTGCTTGTTTTCGGAGTTATGTATTTGGAGTTGTCTGCCAAAGATTTCCTTGATTTCTGAGGTGAGAGGCTCATCTAGGTGGGTTTCTTGGAGGGCAAGAATGGCTATATTTTCTCTTTTCATCGTTGAGTTTATTTCTGACCATTTCTCATAGGTGTTCCTATTTTTGGAGCTTACGTGTAGGCCGTTCATGTTCAGGGATGCGATTTTTATGTTGGCGCGTTTTCTCATTCCTTTTTTCTTAGGGGTTGTTTCGCTGTTTGGCTCATGGGTTGAGGTATTGTTGAGGGGGTTTTGTGTGGTTCTCTCTGTGGGGCGGGGTTCGTTCGTGGGTGCGTTTGGTGCATGCATTGGGGGGGTCCCTATGTTGGGGTTATGGTTACATGGTGCGTGGTGTTCGTGGTGGTAATGGCTTGCGCCATTCATGCTCATGTTTATGTTAGGGTTTATTTCTGCGTGGTGTTCGCTTGGGTGGTTAGCATTTAGGGCTCCCAGGTTTTGGGGTGGGTTAGTTTGTGCGTGGTGTTCGCGTTGGGATTTGTTTGCTCTGGGTGGGGTCTCGTTCATGGGGGTTTTGTTTAGGGTTTAGGGCGGTTCAGTCAGTTCATCTGAGTTGGGATTTATTGCGCAATGGCTATATACAGGGTGTCTATGTAGCAGGTTTAATGTTCTTTTGGGTGGTATTAATACAGGGAGTTTCTATTTATGCTCCTTCTCGGGGCTTGGCGTCTCCACGGGTTCCTTCCATGTTGGGGAGGGAGCGGCACGTTCGGTTGGAGTTTTTGCTGGGGGGGTGGCTGCTCTCAGGTCTGATTGGTCTCTTTGGGCCTTTCCAGCCAGGGATTTTGGGGAAGGGGCACAGTCCTTTTGGGTGGTCTTTGCCATGGCAGAGGCGGCAGTGGAATTTGTCTAGGATGACTTGGCCACGGCCTAGGACGGAGGAGCGGTAGGTGCGCCTGCGGAGGAAGTTCCGCGTTTCCATCCACATCTCGGCGTTTGGGAGAAGGGAACCATTTGTGTAGACGTTGAAGTGGGGGTCATTGCGGCCTCCCTCTGTTTTGATTTCGAGGTGTTTTATGTCGATTGAGTCGATGAACCTGTTTATCTCGTGGTATGTCGCGTTTTGGTAGAAGGGGGGGGTGTTTTGGAGGATTTTGTCGAAGAAAGCTTCAGAGATGGGGTCTTTCCATGTTCTAAGGATGAGCTCTTTGATGTGGTTTTCTGAGGTGGTTGCCAGGCCACGGATAGAGAAGAGGAAAGAGGGTCTTTCCGGGGGGAAGGGGGATATTTCGAAGGTAAGACTCTGGGATGCCCATATATGTCTGTCCATGAGAAGTGCGACATCGTTGTCTGATAGGTCATAGATAAGAAAGGCCATTGGGGGCCTGTCTTTGGGTCCCGAGTTGGGGTCCTTTGTTGGTTCCGCTACGGAGACGTTAGTCAGCCCCACGATGTCTTTGATAGCTGTCATCAGTTCCTTCGCAATGTCCGGGTGGTTCGGGACATAGTGGACTTCTGTATCGAAGGGGCGGGCTAGGATCTTTCCGGTATTGATTTTGAATGTCCAGTCCTGGACCTGGTTTGGGTCAACGTTTTCTAGGAGTCCCATGGGGTGTTCTTCATGGATTTCTGGCATTCTGGCATCTAGGTAGCATTCTCGTGGGTGGAGCTTTGTGTTCTCTTGGGTTTTCTGGTTTCCTCTGGCAGTTACCGCTGCGAGTCTGGCCATCATTTCGGTGTTTTTTGGCTCGGCGTGTGGGGCTGCGGTTTTGGCTGGTATTTCGCTGTTGTTGGCTGGGGAAGGGGCCTGAGTGGCTGTTTCTATCTGTTGTGGTTGTGCCCATTCTGGGGGGGGGTTTGGCTAGCATTTGGAGAGGGGGGGGCTCGAGCTGGGGCTGGGGTTTTTTTCTCTTGAGCACTTCCATGCAAGGGGAGGGTGGAAGGGGGGACTGGCTGTTCAGTTCCCTGAGAAAGCGGGAGGTATGGATTGTGAAGGGGGGGGAGTGAGGGGGGTGGCTTCGTTGTGTCTTTTGGGTGTTAGTTCGGTAATGGGGTCTGAGAGGGTTCTTTTCCTTTTGTTGTCTGCATTGGGGGTGAGGTTTTCGATGTCCTCATGATCCATTAGCATGAGTTCGAGGGTGTTGTCCATACTGGTGAGCTGGTGTTGTGGGCGGTTAGTTGGGGGTGTTGAGTTTCGGTTGGGGTTTTAGGCGGGTTGTTTGTTGGGTCTGACAGGGAGGAAAAAAGGGGGGGTACCTGGTCAGGTGGTGCTGTTTTTGGTTAGTGTTAGTGGGGCAGCATAGTTGACGTTTGGGGTTTTGGTGCCTCTGTGTTGGGGATTTTTGTTGGGGGGGTATCTTTTGTGGGTTGTGTTATGGGCAGTGCTTCCGCTCTTATGCTTTCAGGGTGGCTCTGTCTTGGGGGCCTTGTTGTTTTGGGGTTTTATTGTTCTTATTAGCTTTTACAGTGCGTTAGGGGGTGTTGGTTCTGTTCTTGGTGGTTTATGTATTTACGGTGTGTGTTTACTATGTGTTTTAGGTGGTGGGTGTGTTTTATTTATTTTTGTGTGCTTTCACGTGTTTATTCTGGAGTTGTGTGCTCCTGGGGGGGTGATGGTGTTCACCGTGAGCAAGTGTAAAACTCGGATCAACCCGGCCTGCGCATTGGCGTAGGAGCGCCCGAACATGGTGGTGGTTCAGGTGCAAGGTCCCCCACCCTTGTGTTTATTCCACTCACCTTTGTCCTTGTTCTTGTCAGAGTTCTTCTTCTCTGACTTCTTTTTGCTATCTTTGCCCTTTTTGGTGGCCTTGACATAGAAAGCAGCCACTCTGTCCCTGGACTTGTGAACGTGTGAGTCTTTGTCTGTGAGAATATGCAGTTTGGTGTTCTTGGTCATTTGGTTGAGGGAGCTTAAGTTGTTAAGGACAATCTTGAGCATTCTGTGAGATGTGGGGAGGGTATTGGTAATGACATGAACAATTTGTTGGTCAGTGATAGGGGGATCCAGTCTCAGCAAGGCGGTGTGATATGTCAATCATAGTGTTAATCTGGGGCTCAAGGGGCTCAGAATTATTGAGGGGACTGCTGAAGACTAATGTGGGGTTCCACTCTGGGTTCATCTGAAACATAAAGCATAGGAAGGAGACCAGGGAATGACTAATTCCTAACATCAGGGATCTGGTACAAGTTCATCACCTCTGAGTCTGATAATAAACTTAGTGTCTTATTCTCATTATGTTCACCATACACCATAGATATCTGAACTTAAATGGTGCTGTAGCATTGGGTGCATACTTGTTGCTTTTCAAGGAGAACAGAAACCCAGATTGGCACAACTACCAGTGTCTGCACTCACACTGAATGAGTGCAACATTTAGCTTATATACAGTGAGATCTTTTAAATTAACTGTGCAATCTTCTCTTCAGCAATTTCAGATATTCAAGAGATCTGTTTGCACTAATTAGGTATTGCATTTCTTCAAGACTTTTTTGAACTTGTGCTGACAAATCCAAGTATTTCACCAATGTTTGACTCAAGCCAGAAACAACTACCAAATCACTTATCAGCCCAAGTGTTTGTGATATCCCTTCTCTCTATAAGCCAGAAAGCCAAGGTCTCTTAGCTAAAGTGGTAAACAATGCATTGGCTGCCTTCCCCACACCACATCTCATTGCACCCACCTCAACAAACACATTTGCCATTTGATCCTGTGCACTCCCAACTCTCATCAATGCACCTGAGCAATGACAACCCATCACCAGTGAGGCCCTCCTCTTTGCACTCTTTGTGCACATAAGAGGACTGTGACTGTAGGGATATAGGAGTCATTGGCAAGTGAAATCTCAATGTGCAAGATATCTGGTCAACAATGGAAAGGATTGGCAATGAGGTTAGTCACCCTTCTGCTCTCAGCCATTGATTGTCTCAGTCTCAATTTGCACAGCATTTGCACAGCTTGAGCATTTAATGTCAGAACTGGAACTGTGAAGGGCCCTTGAGTCACAGAGAACCAAGGGAACTGCAGTGGAGAGAATGAGACTGAAGGCCCTAAAACTCCGTCCACTGCAGAAAAGGCAAACCTGACTAAGCATATACTAAATAAAGAAGGTAAACAGTCACAGAACCATTGGGCTGACACTACAGTAGCCCAAATAACACCAGGTGGCATGCTCAGCAAACTCCTTTCCAATTCAGTATCTAGCTCATTAGAAAGTTCCTTCAATAACATCTCTCAAGGCAGTACCATGCTCCCAGGTGGCACACTCACTAACTTTCTTTCCAATTCAGATCTAGCTCATTGGGAAGTTCCTTCAATAACATCCCTCAAGGCAGTACCTAGTCTCACTTACTGATGTTCCCAAATATCTCTTGATAAAGCAAATTGAATATAATTTTCATATTTGACATGAGACAATGCAAACAAGTGGACAAAATAGGTATCTAAGAGTATGTATGAAACACAAGAGTATGAAGAGAGGGGTGGAGTATGTAAAGCCTCAGCCATAAGATGCTGTGGCAGGAAATGCCCCTGATGGGCCTGGGTCTCATGCAATGACACTCAATAGTCTGAAAATATCTGAAAAGTATTAAGAGAATACTAGCAAGAAGTCCAAAGAAGGTATCATCATACACTCAGAGGTCCCAAGAGCAGGTGATACCAATATGGACAAATGAATGGCACATCTAAAGTGCTGCTTGACAGGTTTTTTGATTTGGCAGTAGTCAGTCAAAGTCAGTCAAGGTCAGGGCAGCCAAAATGGGACAAAGTCAAGGTGTGTAGTTGAAGTTGAGATAGCAAAGATAGCCTGAAGTTGGGGTAGATGCATAGTGGAAGTCAGTTGAAATTGAGGGTAGGTGCGAAGCCAACCTTACAGCAGTCAAGGTACTTTCATAAGCATGTTTCAGCAGTTCAGCTAATACAGCAAGAAGAAGCAGTTCTGATAAGTTCCAGGTGTGTGTGCCCCATCCTGATGGCCAATACACATTATCCTTTGTACCCTGATCCATGATAGAGATTATGTGAGAAAAGGGAATGTGGCTTGACAAATTAGGCATTGTCCAGGGTAGCAGCTGGAGACACTAGACTGATGGCACAGTATACTAAAAGGAAGAGTGGAACACAGCAGTACTCCATTGCAGTGATACAGTCTCTTATTGATTAATGTCATTAAGGTTTGCCTGAACCACCTGATTCTACTTCAGAGCATAGGAACCACTTGTTCTTAACACTTGAGTATATGAAAACAGAAGGACCCATGAGTAATATTGAATTGGGGCTGCACAGCTTATGTTCTCATTCAGAGGGACAAGCATCCACTTGGCAGCCTTGGAGTACACATGGAGAAGTGTCTTAATTGAATACCCTGATGGCTACAAGGCTTGGAAGTTTTACAATCCAGTAACCAAGAAGGTGATCGATCATCTCAGAGAGAGCTGACTTTGATGAATGCTTTTTCATGCATCAGAAGCACTCTACTCCTTTCATCCCACCCCCTGTTTTGACTGGAGCTGTGAAGGGCCCTTGAGTCACAGAGGACCAAGGGGACTGCAGTGGAGAGAATGAGACTATATTGACCAAAGACAATGACAACAACTGACCTGCAGTGGAGAGAATGAGACTGAAGTCCCCAAAACTCTGTCCACTGCAGTAAAGGCAAGCCTGACTAAGCATATACTAAATAAGAAAGGCAAATAGTCACAGAACCGTTGGGCTGACACTACAGTAGCCCAAATAACACCCCCTTGCCTCAATTCCCTTCTGGAGGCTCCTACCCCTCATGTTGTACTTCCTGAGATGCTCCCTGACGCCCCTAGTGATTCTGAGCTCTCACAGATGCCAGCTCATGGGGGAGATGCGTCTACTTCATCTGATCTGCCTTCAGTTCACCCTCAGACACCTCCATCTGCTCCCTTTTACACTGCTGAAGCAGACTCCGATCCTTCACCTTCCTCATCACACCATCTATCTCCTAGCACTCCTTTCTTGTCCATCTCACTTCCAATCAGTCCATCTCCTTCACCAGCACCTTCAGACACTCTTTCATCACGCCCTCAGCGCCTCAGATGTCCTAGGGAGGAGTGGTTAGCTGAGCAATGGACAGTCCCACAGTGCTACAGACAACACAGAGAGCCTACTCTGACCATTCCATCTAGTGATGAAGAGGAGCATGATTCTGATGATCCCCTTGACCTCCTGAATGCCCATGGAGCCTCTGTAGCTGAGCCCCCTTCCTATAAGCTCTCTCAGCGACGCTCTGATGCAGATCTGTGGCACAAAGCTTGTGAAAAAGAGATGGAGGCCCACAGTGTCAATGGCACTTGGGAAGTTGTCAAGTTGCCCCCTGGGCAGCGTGCAATAGGCTCCAGATGGTTCTTCAAGGTCAAGTACAATGCTGATGGCTCCCTTGAACGCTTCAAGGCGAGATTGGTTGCAAAAGGCTACTCCCAGCACCCTGGCTTTGACTTCAAGGAGACATTTGCCCCCACTGTTCGCTATTCCATCATCAGAATCATCCTTGCCATTGCTGCCTTGGAGGACCTTGAGCTCCGTTCTGTGGACATCTCTCATGCTTATCTGAATGGTACTCTTGAGGAGGAGATCTACATGTAGCAGCCTGAGGGATTTGAGGTTGGTGGACCACACCTTTCCACCTTCATGTCCTCTCAGAGCGATGCACAAGCTGCTGAGATGCACCAACTCCCTTATATCTCCATTGTTGGGTCCCTCATGTATCTGGCTGTCACCACAAGGCCAGACATTGCCTACTCTGCCGGAGTTCTTGCCAGATTCAACTTCAATCCTGGTCTTCAGCACTGGCAAGTCATCAGGAAAACCTATAATTTGCTTAAGTGGTGATTAACATTGCTTAACGTGTTTAATCTGAATTTTAAGCACATTAAGAGCCAGTTAAGAAACATGGGATTAAGCACAGGTAATACCACCTCGTTGCTTAATTAAGCACATTCTGCTTAATTAAGCTAATTAAGCAAGATCTAAGTAACATCAAGCATCTTTCACATTTTTAACTTTTCATCATAATTTCAAATTTTCAAATCAAATATAAGGCTCAAAATTTATATATTCAAGATAAAACTACAACATTAATACTAGGACTAATCTACAGGCTTTGGTGCAACAGCCCTGGCAAGGGTGGGACTGCAGGGCCACAGGAGGTGGTGGTGGCAGTGTCAGAGGCACGGGATGCAGGAGGTGCGGCAGGGCGCGGGAGGCGCAGAAGGCAGGAGGGGGGGCAGGGCGTGGGAAGCACAGGAGAAGCTGCAGCACGGGAGATAAACGGTGCGGGAGATAAGCGGTGCGGGAGACAAGCGGTGCGGGAGACAAGGGAGGCGCAGGAAGCACAGGGGAGCCCACAGCACAGGAGGAGGCAGGGGCGAAGGCAGAGGAGGCAAAAAAAAAAGGTCAGGACACATTGGGGCGGAGCAGGAAGCGTACAACATACCAGAGAGGAGGTACAGAAGGCACGGCGCAGGCAGTGTGCGCCGTGGACCCCCGCAGCCCATTCCAGGAGAGCATGAGAGGCGCAAGGCGCACAGGAGGCGCATGGGTTGCAAGGCGCATGGGAGGTGCGGAGGCAGTGGCGCAGGAAGTCGTGTTCCAGGTGGCAGAGGCGGAGGAGGAGAGGAGGAGGCCAAAAAAAAATTAGCCAGGAAGCGTTGGGCGGGGGCTGGGCAATGCAACAACGTACCGGGGAGAGGCACAGAAAGTGTCGGCACGGGCAGCGTGATACCGCAGACCGCCTGTGGATCCCGGAGGAGGCGAAAGCAGTGGGGGAGGTGCAGTCACAGGAAAAAAAGAACATAACGACACGACAGAGGCAGAGGCAGAGGAAAAGAGGAGGCAGAGAAGGCACAACGTTGAAACGAGTAACAATGAACTTTTCCACGCGAGAGAAACAGGGCTAGCATTGGGGCAGGGCAATTTGACAACGCAATTAAGAGGCGGCGCAGGAATGACATGGAGACAGGGACAGAGGGAAGAATGGAAAGAGGCACAGACATGAAAACAATGAGGCACGAAAATCAACATCGTGCAAACAGTAGTAAACAAAACCACGTGGTTGCTGCATGACTTAGCAAAAATTTCGCAACTTGGCATAATTTCACAACTTAGCATATTTTTTGGACTTCAGTTAGATTACATAAATTATTTCTGTTTGCTTAGCACACAATTAAAAGGTGCTTAAAATTCTCTTAGGTTGCTTAAACTATTTGTTTACTTAACATGATTTAAGTTTGCTTAGGTTTCATTATTAGCCATGATAAAACCTGCTTAGTTGTGCTTAATGTGGATTAATGGGTTTAATGTGCTTAACGTGCTTAAGCAAGAAAAAAAAGAAATTTTTTATTAAGCAGAGGACAGTAATCAAGATCATTAAGCAAAAGTAAGCAGTGATAAGCACCATAATCACCATAAGAAAAATATCACGTTTTCCTGATGAACCAGTTAAGTATGTTTTGCACTATCTCAAGGGCACAATGGACTACAAGCTCGTCTATTAGCCTTCTGACTGCCTAGAGCCCTTCATCACTTACTCTGATTTAGATAATGGAGGCAATCCTGACAATGGGAAGTCCACTGGAGGGTTTGTGGTCAAGATTGGCACTGGTGCAGTCTCCTGGAGCTCCAAGCTTCAGCCACTTGTTGCTCTGTCCACCACTGAAGCAGAGCACATTGCTGCTATTGAGGCTGGAAAGGAGATCCTTTGGATGTGTCAGTTCATGGGGGAGCTTGGATACTTGATCTCTGGACCATCATTGCTCAGGATGGACAATCAGAGCGCCATTGCTGTGAGCAAGAACCCAGAGCATCACAGCAAGATGAAGCATCTTTCTCTTCACTTACTTTGGTTGAGGGATGCTGTTCAAGATGGATTTATTACACCTACATTTGTTTCTACTTCTGACATGGCTGCTGATATCTTCACAAAGGCCTTAGATTGCTTCAAAGTACATAGGTGCATTTCTATGCTTGGATTGACTTCTGATTCACATTAGAACCTGTTGTACTGACATGGGGGAGTGTTATTTGGGCTACTGTAGTGTCAGCCCAACGCTTCTTTGACTATTTGCCTTCCTTATTTAGTATATGCTTAGTCAGGCTTGCCTTTACTGCAGTGGACGGAGTTCTGGGGACTTCAGTCTCATTCTCTCCACTGCAGGTCAGTTATTATCATTGTCTTTGGTCAATAAAGTCTCATTCTCTCCACTGCAGTCCCCTTGGTCCTCTGTGACTCAAGGGCCCTTCACAGCTCCAGATAAAACAAGGTGAAGGTGAGAGGGAGAACTCACCTAACAAACACCTAATTAGCAATTATGTGTTATTAACTTAGCCTGTGATAGGGGTGATGATTTATAGGCCAAGTTATCTTATTCACAGCCTATTGGGCTGGCCCTGCTACAAGTTCCTAATAAAGAATGCTTATCTAACTGTTCTGATTTATCTCATCTTGCAATCTCTCTCAACTTTCTGGCCCATTTTCCCCTTCAATTGAAGCATGTGCTTGGTCTGCACCCTTTTCAAACCAGGATCTAATGTGTGCCCTCCTACTGTGTCTTCTGTGCACTTATCCAGCCCTTTAGCCTACTTACAAGTCCTGCTTTGGTTTATCACATTTGCTATAGCTATACAGCTCACCCTTCTGCTTACTTCTATGTTGCCTGGCCCACCTTTGCTTGTGCCCCTGTGCAGTGATGTCATTGGTATTGGCACTGAGTGGACAGTTCTCTTTACTGCCAACTATATGGCTCACCTATGGTTGCTGTTGCCATTGTTGCCACCCCTGCCTGACTCACTACTCTACCTCATACTTTACCCACCTACTGTTATCATTGCTGTCACCACCTGGCCTGCTCAGTCTCAGCCATTCCTGCCTGGCTCACCCACTGTTGTTATTGCTACCACCTCTTAGCCTACTTACTGTCATTGTTACTACTGCCTTCTGGCCCACCCACTCTGTCTCTGCCATTACCACCTGGCCCACTGCTCTTGTCATCCCTGCCTACTACCACCTGGCTCACCCACTGTTGTCGTTACTGCTGCCTCCTGGCCCATCTGCTGCCATTGTCACTGCTACTGCCTGGCCTACTCTGTCTTGGCCATTTCTACCTAGTCTACTGCTCTTGCCATCCTTGTTTGACTTACTCTGTCATTGCTGTTATCATCTGGCCCACTGCTCTTGCCATTCTTACCTGGCCCACCTACTGTCATTGTCACTGCCACCACCTGGCCTACTTTATCTTGGCCATGTCTGCCTGGCCCACTGTTCTTGCCATTTCCACCTGTTGCTGCCTGGCCTGCTTCATCTCTGCCATCACCAACTGGCTCACTGCTATATCTATCCCCATCTGGCCCATCAACTGTCATTGTTGCTATTGCTACCTGGCCTGCTACCTGGCCCATCCCATCTCTATCACTGCTGCTTGGCCCACTGCTCTTGCCATTACTACTTGGCTCACTCTCTATACATGTAGCTAATGTACTTATTTCAAAGACAAGAAGAAAGAAATAAAATTACAAGCCCAAAAGAAACAAAATGTGAAAAGGACTCAAAAAACATTTGCAAGCAAACACATCACAAGAAGATAAAAAGTGACAACACTAGTCTTTTTAAGGATGTTACACATGGTTATACCAGTTTTGGAATAAAATAATGAGAAGGTGGGGAAAAGTGAAGAAAGATAAGCAATGCTATGATGCATATGCCCATTTATATTATACAAAAGGGAGTATCAATGTTTAAGAGAACAAGAAGAGGGTGGCTTAGCATTTGGAGTATGTAACATAAGTAGTTCATCCTTAGTTAAAAATAACCCCATGCCCATATCCACATGCCCTTTCATCTGTTAGACTTTCTTGGCATGCTTCTTATCTAACAGTGTTGCCCAATATGATTCTTCAGTCTGAAAGCCATGATCTACCTATCTGAAGATACCACCTGCTATGTACTGAATAACAGAGTAATGTGTAGCGTTTTCAGAAATAGAAACATTTGAATAACTGATTACTGCTGAGAGGATGAGAATTGTTGACCTAGAAAGGAACTCAATAACCAGACCACACTTTCTAGAGAACAAGGTAGCTACCTTCTTTTAGGTCATTCATAGCTGCCTGCAGAAAAGATAGAACAGATGTCAAATGGAAGGTTGGCAAAGTTAGCATGTTGAACACTGTAAGTTTAAGGGCCAAAATTGATTGTCATTGATGCCCAGACACTGTTGTGAAAGTTTTAGTAGAGTTAATAATCATGGTCTAGAAGATGGTCAAGATGGTCAACATAGTACTAATGCAGCCTTGACATCTATGTGGCAAACACTCTTATAGCATATTTAGTTATATGACAATAGAGATAATTCTATATACACTTACCCAAAGCACATCAGGAAAACCCATCTGGCCTTAAAGTGTATTAGATGCTCTTTAAAGCTTACTTGAGTGTTTTATTAACAGTAGTAAGTAGATCTTTCTACTTACTACTGTTAATAAAACACTCAAGTAAGCTTTAAAGAGCATCTAATACACTTTAAGGCCAGATGGGTTTTCCTAATGAGCAAAGTCTACTATCTTTTTCATGCTGTTACCAGAAATGAGGTTTGATAACTCAGTGACATTAGTTATATTGTAGGAGAGGTTCTCAGGTTTCTAGTAGGTGTCATCATGTCAGAAGGGTAGATATTAATAAATATTAAGACACTTGGCTTGGCCACTGCTATGAGATATATTTATCAACATTGCCTGAAAGTTCTCTTGTCAATTCTTTAAGATCTTTAGAAACTTGCACTTTGATCACACAGCCTTAATGTTTCATGAAATGTCCTCATTGATACTATCTCAAGACTTGTTAGTTGGCTGCCCTGTCAAAACAGCAATGACATGTTCTAGTTTGTTTAGAATTGAGGTGGGTGTTCTGTCTCAGCAGTTAGCAGTGAACAGCAAACAGTAAATAAAATCAATATATATGCTATCTCATAAGATTAGCTGAAAACAGAACCTTGACTTTTCTTCCACTAGCTTATTTAAGGCCCAAAGCTTCTTCAAATATAGCTCTCTACAGCCAATATACCTAAATAACATGTTTATTGCATTAATGGAAAGGTCAGTTTTCATGGGGTTGGAGGGCATGATATATTTGTCAAGAGCTCTTTTTACCCTGTGTATATCTACTTTTTAATACTTGATCCATTTCTTATGTGACTGGTCCTTCTTTCAGAATGTTACTTTGGAAACTTCACATACCAGCATATAAACAGCCATTAGTTGGCTAGTAAAGGGTATGGGTGAGAGAGTGTATAGTAGAGGCAAGGTTAGAGACAAAGCTGGAGATAAAGGTGGAGATAACAAGGAAAAGAACAGAAGAGAGTTCATGTCAGGTGGTTTATTAGCTTTTTTAGCTATAGCAATGTCTATGAGAGTTTTGAATACAAGGGTCAGATTAACAGAGATTGTTCAGGAGGAGATCACAGCTTCAGAGTGTGTTTTAGAGCAGATATTAGCTTTAATTGGAGGAAGTTATCAAAGAACTCACTCTATGGGTCATAGTATTTGTAATCTCTGTGAACAAAGCTGTTAGTATGGGTTGTAGTTTTTGTTGCCACACATTTTCCCAACTAACATTCTTAGAGTTCTATGTGACAAGAATCCATAACACATTTGGAGGGAGTAACAAGGGACAAAAAAAGCTAAACTTGCTACACATTTTCCCAACCAATGTGTTTAGAGTCCTGTGCAATGAGAATCTACAATGCATTAGAGGGAGTAATGAGAGACAAGAAAAGCTAAACTTGCCACACATTTAGCCCATCAGACATCCTTGAAGTCCCATGTGATTCACAACACAGTTAGAGGGAATAATGAGGGCAAAGAAAGTTAAACTTATTATGCTAAATGTTAACCATAGTTGATTAACCAGGTGAGAGGCTGGTGGGATCTAGACAGTAAGCCAAAGCAAGAGCCAAAGACTTAGTTGATTGCTAATAATGAGAGCATAGTGTCAAAACTGAGAAGAAATTAATCAAGTAAGAGGGGGAGAGAAGTGAAGATGACAAAAGCGGCTGCATGGGTGAGAAATCAACCAATGTGCAACAAGTAAACAAACATGGCCAAATAGATACAAACCTGCCTCTACTTTGTTACTCACTTGTTGTCCTTTTGGGGGTATCTCCTCTCTAAGTGCCACTAGATATATTGTTCTTCTTTCTTTTTTTGCATAAATTAACTACCTTTCATTAGGAAAACCCATCTGGCCTTAAAGTATATTAGATGCTCCTTAAAGCTTACTTAAGTGTGTTATTAACAGTGGTTAGTAGAAGAATGTACTTATCACTGTCAATAAGACACTTAAGTAAGCTTTAAGGAGCATCTAATATACTTTAAGGCCAGATGGGTTTTCCTGATGTACTAGATATAATACATTCACTCATCCACTTTACTGACTTCTTTGTAGTTTCTTTTTTCTTCACACTCTCTGCATCATTTTCTGACATCAAAGGGAATTTCTCACATTATGTTGATTTCTTGATGTCAGGATCACTCTGGTGCCAAATTTACAGCCATCTAAAGTACTCATACTCTCACCTGCTGTTATCACTAACAGCACACTTGAGAGGGGTTAGGTAAAGCCATTTGCATGGTATCAACTTTCCATTCATTTTGAACACACCTGTGTTAGAGAGCCATTGGGATGCCTGAGGGGTGCTCCTCTATCAGATGTTGCTAGGTATGCTCTCTCTACCCTTCTATCTCACTAACTTTTCTGTAGCTTCTGTTCACTTTTTGTTTGCTTGCTCTCTTTTTATTCTACTTCTCACTTTGTCTCCTTTGATTGCTAATGATAAAAAAGACCTTGTATTATTCCTCGACACTGAGGGGTGCTACTTGTGCTATATCAACTGGGCATCAGGATTGTGCTGCCAGTAAGCCTCCTTCTCTCTATTACTTTCTCTGCTACTTTAGAATTCATACTTGCATGTGCACTGGCCTCTTTCTGCTGCTGCCAATGTGACCTTGACATAACACTTGCTATCATCTGTCACTCTCTTCTTCTCTTACCCCTTCTCCTTTTCATTCTCACTTTTTCTAGCTAGCTAGCCATCTCTTTCTATTGATGATTGCATGAAGGCTACCTGAGAGTCTCACATGGGTTTCTCATCATTGAGGAGCACTACTTATAACCACACTAACATCTTTAGTGTTAATGTTGTGCTGGCTAGTGTTGCTACAGCTTATGAGCCACCAAGTCAAAATCAGCCAAAATCAGCTCAGCTTAGCTGATTTTAGCCTAGCAGCTCATAAGCTATAGCAACACTAGTGCTGGCAGTGCTTATACAACCATCTGAAAGACTAATTTGGATGCCAGCTGGAGAACCATTTGCTAAGATGAGCTTTAGTTGCCATTCTCTTAATTATTACCAACTCATTCTATACTTTTTGTCAATGCATTATTATTGCCTGCCTCAACCTGTACTAGCTCCTGGAGAACACCCAACCCCCCCTTGTGATTGACCCACCAGTTCCCTATAAAACTCTCACCTTCTACCTTTGGCACAAAGACATTCTGGGAGGCTTTGTTACCCAGAAACTGGGCCACCACACCTGGATTGCCTGCCCTCACACCCCATCACCTGACCCATCTCCCTTTATCCAGGGGATTCTTTCACACAAGAATTGGGCCCTTTTTGCCAATGGGGCCCTAACTCCTCACTTGATATGGCTTTATTACAGATTATAGCGATCATTTCTGTCCTACGGCCAATGACAACACATGCTGCCCATGCAATTACATTGACATTACCTCCCCACTACCCAGTCTGGGAGTAATCCACCACACCACCCTTTCAAACATCCTCCTTTATTGCTCTCTCCTTGAGAAACCATGTACAACTTCTATCACCTACCACTCTCTTTGCTCACTTTTCTCCTCAGAAGACACACTGTAAGAATTTGATACTGCAAGTAGTCTTTAGTGTTACAAATTCTTGTGGTAGATTAGATTTTAAATGAGATTTGGACTTTAAAATGTTTCCAAAGGCACAATGCAATAGAACCTGCTAAATCTCACAGCTTGTTAAGTATGCTATGTAGGAAAGTAAGTCTGCCTTCTATCAGGAAAGGCAGGCGACATAAATACATACTTTACTACCCTAGATCTATAGTAATTGTAGTCTGATCTATTGTGATCAAGAGGATCACTACTTATGAAATCTCTTTGTGATCACATGGTCTTTATGCTTTCCAACAATTTAGAGCAGTCTAATATATTTATTTTGCAGTTTGTACTGTCAGATGTAATATGCAATGCCTGCAATGATGCAGCATTGCTTAATTATTGAGTTATCTAGGTGAACTGACTGGGCTGCCAGTGTCATTGATGCAAGTCGCAGGCCTGGTATGTAGTAGCCCTTGAATTGGGCCATCTGTGCCACTGGTGCAGCAACTTCTCAAAGGCAATATTTTCTATCACTTCTTGTCATTTGTTTGTGAAACTCTTAGCAATATATTAAGTTGATGCACATTTGTTTCAGTGTGCATAAATTTGTGATTACAAGGGCTGACATTCTTATGTTTCTGTTCTTTCTGGCTCAAGCCCAGTATGGGCTTGGACTGGTCCAGGAGCTGCTCACATGAACTGACATATTGATGTGTCATGTGATGCCAGCCTTGAGCCAGCCCATTTCATATAGATTGCTTAGGATCTTCGATCCTAAGCAGTATTATATCTTAGCATTTCACACATTTACTTATGGATTATGTGTGAATTTTTATTATGGTAAAGCATCCATTAGAGACACCTTATACATACTGTGGGCATTTGACAATATAATATATTCACTGAATATATTGTAATGTATTGGTAAATAGTTAATCAGATTGGCTAGATTACAATATATTTTGTGAATACATTGTAGAATTGCCTAGCAGGTACTTGTGGTTGAATGTTTGTGACCCAGGTATCTGGAATATTGTCATCCCCAGGCAACTCCCCTTTATCATGGTCATGTGCAAGAATGAAATTATGTATGCAGCACAAGGCCACTGAAATGTGAACCTGAACATTCATGTTGTAAGCAGGTGGTATAATGAGAATCCTGAACCACTTTTTTAAACCCCAAAAGCATGTTCAATGACATTTCATACTGACATGTGATAAAGATTAAAGAGTTCTTTATGGTCTGCAGGTCTAGGGAGGGCAGGATCAGTGTAAAGAACTAGAGAAAACTGTGTAGATATGCACTGCAAGTACACATGTTCCTACTTAGCAAGATGGTATTGAACTCCATGATAAGGGGTAAGAAGTTCATTGCAGAGTGGGTATCCAGCATCTGTGAGATAGTACCTGCTCTTAGATATGAACAAGAAATGCTGCTCATGGGTAATCTTGTAAATGTGGACATTAGTTGCTAAGCTCTCTCAGCCAGCATATACAAAGTAGAATCTAAGGTTAAAGGAGATAGTAAAGAGACAATTTTGAGAAGTGAAACCCTTACAGTTTCAATGAGCTATAGATTCTTGAGAAGGTGGACAGCAAGAAATATGACAATTGTCAATTACCCTAATCATATCTTGAAAAAAAGGAAAAAGCTTGGAATTGTTCTTAATTTGCCTGGGCATTTGATAATAGGCAGAGAGCTATTGCATGTAATGTGTGTAAAATGGGGGTGATGAAAAAATTTTGAGCATCCTTCAAAAATACCTGGAATATTCAGTCATAAAAGTGAAAATGAAAGGAATCAACATACTTGGATATTGTATCTGCTGACTACTGAAACTGTTTCCTTACATGCCTGACAGTCAAGCCAGTCACAGAAGAATACAGAAAGATTATAAGTTGTCCTTCAAGTGAAACATATTTTGATTGCTGGTGGCCCATAGATTGAAGTTCAGAAATGAATTCATCAAATATGTGGTGATAAATGCTAAGCTTATAATAAATGCGCTCCAGATAGCCAGCTAGAAGTTCCAAGACCCAGGCCTCCTCAGGTAAATGTGTGATATGGCTGTTTGAGTAGCTGTGGTTAGTTAAGATCCACTACTATGAGAGTTCCACATCTATGTGTGAGACATAAAGTCAGAGAGAGGGGATGTGGGATATGGGTCTTATCCCAAGTCACATGAATTTCAGGTTTCATCAGGTGCCCTACAGTCATTCATGCCTCTTTGACACAATCAAATTTCATGACCTCCAGAAATTTGTTACACACCATAAACTGACAATCCAAGTAGACAGTATCTACAGCATACATGTAAGCTATGTACTCAGAACCATAAAATCTTTATCAAGTGATGTTGAAGGATGTAAGAATGGTGATCAGCTTAAAAAGTCATTATCAGGTGAAACTGGGTTAATGACACAAAGTCACATCAAGGTGTGATTCCTTGATTGGGATATAAGACAAGTCACATCAAGGTGTGATTTCTTGATTGGGATGATCACTGATTGTTATCGCCGTCACCATCTACGGACATCTGTGTGTCTTCCTTCTCTTTCTTCTCCTCCTTGTCACTGCTTAGGTTCTCTGTGGTAAAATTGGCTAAAGTAGGCTTACGAGTGGCCTTTTCCATTGCCCGCATCTTTGGCTTGGTCCACCTTGGCTTGCGGTGATCAATTTTCGTGTCATCTCATTTCACACCCCATGCTTTCACATCTTTGTCCCATCTGCTCTTCAATGTGACATTTCTTTCCTTTCAATCCATTTCCTGTACTTTCCAAATGTCCATTGATGCTGTATATTTCTCCTTGGCCTGTTTTTTTGTGGCAGCATGTTACAGAATGCACACATTGGACCCTATGCTTCCCTAACCACTTACTCATTTGGATGACATCTCTTTCCACACGTTTCTATTGTGCTAACTGTTCTATTGTTCTCCCCTCCCATTGTTTGCCTTGTTTGGTCCAGTTCTATTGTCTTGAGTTGCTATTGTCTTTGACTGTTATTGTTCTGACTGCTTGCCTATTGTCTACCCCATTTGGTACAACAATTAGCGTAGCTTGTATAAAGTAGGCCTCAGCTGGTACAATATCTTCAGCAACATCTATTGTGAGGGGTTCAACAGTTAACAGACATCGATAACCTCCTGTAATGGTTGTCATCGGAACGGATACAGTATTAGATTGAATGGAATTGTGAGTCGCGAGATCTACTGGGAGAGAGGATTGTTCCAAAACTTATACAAAAATGAGAAAAAGAAATTCTTTGAGAACAGAGAATATCACAATACACACTATTGTTTGAACACAAATCTGTGGCGGTATTAGATAGATCATTTTGGATACATTTTCTTGCATGATTTTTTCTGTGAAGAAAGTTTATCTGCTGTGAATAAGAAGGATTATTCAAATGACACCACAAGGCTCTCAAACACTCCTGTTTTTTTGGTTTAAGACATGTGAACTTGAACAAAATGTGTCTATGAACCAAATAGACAGAAAGAAGGCGAGAAAGTGAACATAAACATTTGGTTTATAATGTTTTCAGATACAGTAATAACACAGAGCAAGATCGATGAGGAATATATCAGGAAAACCCATCTGGCCTTAAAGTGTATTAGATGCTCCTTAAAGCTTACTTAAGTGTCTTATTGGCAATGATAAGTAGAAGGATCTAATTACCAATGTCAATAAGACACTTAAGTAAGCTCTAAGGAGCATCTAATACACTTTAAGGCCAGATGGGTTTTCCTGATGTAGCGTACATATAGCAATTTCATAACAGGTGTACGAAGCGATCATGTTAAAATTCGAGAAAGATCTTACAGTGTCAGCTAAGAAAAGTGACAAAGATAAAAGAGATTCTTAATAAAAGATATAGTTCATTGAAAATGATGCATAACAGCAGTCAAGAAGAAAGACACATATTGTTGTCGTTACAGAAACATTGTACCTGCAAACATCAAAACTTTCAAGCAACACAATGCCTACTTGGACGCTCGACTGATAGAGATGAAATAATTTGGTTGTTGCTGTCATTGTTGTTTACAATATCACCTTTGTGTTGTTTTTCCATTTTGTTTTCATTCTCGTTAACATTTTCTTCCAAGTCTGTCAATGAAAAATCTTCAGAAACCTCATGAGCCTTTGCTTTTCCTTTGACACATTTAGACGATGATGGAGAACCATCACATTCATCTGAATGTCTCTTAGATGGAGACAAAGTAGAAGATGAAGTCCCTGTTTTGAAAGGTGTTGTCCAAAAAAGTCTTCTGTTTGCTAATTAAACAAAAGTGAGCTGATAACTTCTAAATCAAATAGATAAAAAGCCAACATTTGTCACAATTAGGAGAATCTTGGGTTGTGTTATCTGAAGACAGGAAAACAACATCAACAACTGAAACTAAAATGTGACCTGGGTCTTCAGGAGTAACTCGTTCAAGGTCCACTTGATTGATGGAACCTGGAAAGTACAATGTAAAAATATAAAAATATAGACAATTTTTGACATAACTCACCAAGAACAGCCATTAACATATTTGGCCAAGAATGTTTGATGTTTTCTTTTTTGAATCAAGGAGTTAAGGGGTAGTCACAGATGTGACGAACAGGACGTGTTTTGTTCATTACCCATTGAGCAATGTTGATGGTAAATCTACAATTGTTCACATTTTGGCCTGCCTATTCCAAAAAAAGGCCATTGTAAAATAGTTTTAACCAAAACATATCAAACACGAGTGAAAAGCAAGACATACACCACCCGAAAGAACAATAACAGGACGAAACGGAGCAAAGGGTCTGTCAATATTAAGATGTTCAAACTGCAACACAAAACACAAAATGAAAACTTTTAGAAGAACAGATGAGAAAGAATAAAATGAAAGACATACGGTAGTTGCTTCAATCTGGAACATGTAGTCATCCCTATTGAAAGTTTCACCAATGGGTGTATCGTCTTCAATTATAGACAATTTGCCAGCAACAAAGAAAATACCATCATCTGGCACTGTTTGTCAATCATAAGGGAGAAAATAATGAAGGATAGCCTGACAACTTCTGATCTCTTCTTCATCGTCCACATCGATAAAAATTTCAGTGTCATAGGTTACAGTCTTTGGCTTTTTGATGCCATGAATACGTTGAGGAGATAAACATAGCAAAAGACCAGCTATGACACTTGAACCAGGCATTTTATAGCAGAGAATACAGAACACAAAGATATGGAAGTTGGGACAAAAGGAAAGATTTGCAGCGTCAAAGCAGAGAGGTACAAAATAAAATCATGAAAATCTAAAATTGGAAAGACATGTGTATCCAACGTTCATTACGCAACATTAGCAGGCACCACGGAAACTGAGTAAGATCTGATAATGAACAATAAATGAACGTGGGTGAGACACCAATTAACATGAAGAACTTATATCAAATTAAAAACAGCACCTGATGTATTGGTGCCAGAAAAGAAAATCTGACTACACATGCAAAAGTAAACATGTTTAGGCTATAACACTTGCAACAACAGGTTTTTAGTAGTAGATAAAAACATCCTACTGTTGATATCCCAACAAACACACCTTGCAACCACAGGAAATGTAGAAATACAGTTCAGAAACAGTGTAGATCATGAAAGATCTGAAAAAGATCCAGAAACGTATCTGAACATGTGTTATCAGACTAACCAAAAGGAAGAATTCATAAGTTACCCAATTTGTAACAATCAGATAATTTACTTCACCTCTAAAGAAAAGAATGAAAGAAACAATAGCGTGAGGTACAGAAATGCAACATAAGATTGAGCAAGTCTGTAGAATGTGTAAGATCCGACAGAAACCAAAAACGTATGTAAACACGTGTTAGCAGACAACCGAAAGCGATGAGATCTCAAATGTCTGTATTCTGAACGATTATGTAACACAACACCCTCTTTTAAAAAAATAAATGGAAGACACAAAGGCCTCACAAATTCAGTGGAAAAAAAAAGAACACATAACACAAAAACCAACCCATTTGAAAAATTAAAGTGCCAACACTAAATGAAAAGTGAAAAGCACCACCCACAATTTAACATATTTGGTAGGCTGTCAGCCATGGGAATGTTTGAAACTGGTATAATTTTATAATACTTAGAATGTAGACACTATTAATATATTTACTATATCTAACATTATAAAATGATGGGACATGCCCAGGGAAAAAAAGACTCATTTTTGGTGAGGGTTTATATAGCCTGTGGCTGTGCACAGACCTTTTGGTCATGTGCTGAGAAAGTAAGCTTATGCCACTGCGAGCCTCCAGGCTCTGTCCTTACATGGCAACAGCTAGCAAGCCCCACAACAACAGTAGGTCCTGCCTCATTGTCCTACCTCATTGTTCTCGCCACATGTGTATCACCAGCCATCCCCTCTATTGGTTGTGTCCTCTGTTGCCAAGCATGGTCCTAGGTTTGTTCTTTTTTTTTTTATGATTCTCAGGCTGACTTGTCTTATTTTCTTTCTCTTGCATACACCCATGGCAATGTCTATGGCATCAGCATCACTATGGCATCAGGGCCCACCACTTGCCCTCGTGCATATTGCTCCCCTCTTTCTTTGGGTGCTGCATTTCCTCTAGCTGTTGTCTCTCACAGTGTGTCTGAACATCCTCCTCTGCATCCTCTGCCTCTGTCTCCTCCTCCTCCTTCTTCTTCTCCTCCTCCTCTGCTACCTCTGCCTCTGCCACCACCACCATCTCCATGTCCATCACACCTGCACTGTGTCAACGTCCTTGGCGTCAGGATCGCACTGGTGGCACTATTGTGACCACCTGAGCGCCTGATGCCTGCGACTGGTGTGTGTCATGGCCTCCTCCCTGCCTCTGCCTCTGCCTCTGCCTCTGCCTCTGCCTCCACCTCCACCTCCACCACCATCACCTCCACCACCATCACCTCCACCACCATCACCTCAGTGTCCATTGCATGTTGACGTCCTTTACCCTCCCATCAGCAACATCGGCCACTACCACAGCCAGGATGATGAACTGCAAGTATGGCCACAACAACAAATGGCCACACCAACAAATGCCAGGGAGGACAATGGGTACAATGAATGGGAGGGATGATAACAACAGGTGGCAACACGGCAAACACGATAACAGATGCAGGAGATGACAAATGCTGGGGACGACAACGTGCCAGAATGCAGGACCCCCACCCTCGCTACAAACATGAGACTGCTGTTTCATTTTTCTATTTCATTTCATATTTTGTTTCTCATTTTATCTTTCATTCTTATACACCATGGCTGTGAGCAGTTGAATGTAATTAGTTTTATTTAGGTTATAGATTTATTGCCATTTTCATAAATAATGACACTCGTCAAACAAAAAAAAGTTTATGTAACCTGAGTCACACGCATGCCCAAGTCTGCCTCGCCCTCCTTGTGCTCAAGTTGCATGCCCGTCCAACCAATAATGGGCAATCGTCACATCAGTAACAACCTCAAAATGGCTGCTCTCAGACTCAATGCTTGTGGCTGTGATACAATTAGTGAAATCCTTGACATTGTTCACTTTCCTGCAGGACCTTCTATCGCATCCAGGAGAGATATTGTTGCTTCAACACCATGGCAAAAGCACAAGCTATTGGTAGAGGATGACCTTGCAAAGCTGTGCCTGGGAACATCCAATACTTGATCTGACTTGCACACCACAAGCTGACCCTGTTCCTTGATGAGTATCAATCCTGACTCAACAGATACTGGCTTCTCTCATTATCAATGACCACAATTCATCATGAACTTTGCAGGGCAGGACTCAGCATCAAGAGGGTACAGAAACTCGCTTCCAAACGGGATCCAATCAAATGGGCCAACTTCATTCGTAGAATATCTCAGTATCCAGCTTCCTACATCATTGCACTGGATGAAGTATCGAAGGATGACCACACTTATGCACAGTTATGGGGTCGTTCAGAGAAAGGAACACCTGTCAAGGTCAGCCAGCCATTTGTTCGCAAGCGCTGTTTTTCGATGCTGGCTGGCATGGTGTTGGATGAAGGGATTGTTGTGGCTCAAGTTATTGAAAGATCTTTCAATTGGAACCTCTTCCTCAACTTCCTCTGAGAGGATCTGGTGAGTCCTTTCATTTGTAATGTGCTCATTCTGAGCTGTATGCTTCGCTATTAGCTGCCCCTCACGACACCATATCCCAGACCACATAGTGTGATTATCATGGACAATGCCCGCATACACCACCATGATGACATCATGAAATTGGTTAAAAGTTATGGTACTAATTGTCATGGAATCGCTATGTGTTCCTTTGCTAATGCCCATATCCAGGCTGTCATATTGAATATCTTTCACCATACTCGCCTGACTACAACCCAATCAAACCTGCTTTTTCAGCCATCAAAGCTCATCTGCGCTATCAGGGTCTCTCATTTTATCATGGGGATGGTCTTTATTCAGAACTTTATGAGGTATGTTCATGCATTACTCTGGAGATGACGTGGGGTTACTTTCAACACGCTGGTTATTATGTAGGCTAAGCATCCTGTCGTAACAATGTAATTACATCATGAGAGGACATGGACATGAGTCAAGGAATACACGTGCAAGAATTCTAGTAGCAAGCAGAGAAGCATGAGAGCAAAAGACCATGAGCACAGCGATGAAATACAAGCTAGTCATCCCAAGTAAAATAGTTTTTCCAATGTTGTTCAGCATCACGCAGAGTTCCCAGTTCACCAAGTGCCAGGCCACCTTCCTGGCGAAGGTCATCATCACTGATCTAGCAAAGAGCATGTGGTCCTTGAATACAGAGCTTTTAGAGTTTGTTGTGAAGCGAATCTGGAACTTCATAGTTCCTGCAGAAGTCCTCGAGAGACATCTTTGGCCATTTTGAGGGGTTGACAGTCCTCCAAGTCTTCAGAGATTCTGGTACATGTGTGGCTGTACCAGGCTACACCAGTGGACCACGAAGGAGTTCCACAAGGCCATTGAAGCTAACATAAACATTCGAACCAGTACTCACAGTGCTAGGCTGCAGCATGGCGCTTTGCTATTGTGGTGATGTCGGTGGTCACATTTGTCATCGCAGAATTAAAAATCTTCATATTTGGTGGGTTTTGTTCATCAATGCCTTTGAGACCAAAATCCTATAGGATGATACATTAAAAGAGCAATAGATGTATGGGGTACTCAGAATCTGACAATAGCAGCTGCCCAGGTTTAGAGATGAAGGTGAGTAAGGTGTATATGTGTCAACTTGTCAGGCTGAACCCAACATGGGCTGGTGAAAGAGCACTTGCAGTCTTCACACATATGTACTTCTGTGAGGTGCTTGATGATCACATCTTGGTTTTTCTTCTCATCGGTTGGAACATGCTTTGTATATAGTTAGCAAGCGGTGGTAAGAACACAGGCAATGTTACATACCTTCTTTTTCTTCTTTCTCTTCTTCTTTGGTCTCTCATCCTCTTCATCCGAGGTCTCTGAGTTTGATTGATCTGGTAAAATCTCATCCTCAACCTTCTGCATCGAGAATCAAAGTCAGCCTGCCATGCCTGTATCAGTGTGTTGGTTGGCTATGCTCACCTGCTTCTCCCTAATTACCAGTTTTCCCTGTGCTGTCACTTTTTTACTCGCTTCCTCAAGGAAAGTTTTCCAATCATCTTCAGAGCAAAGCTAGACATCCTTCAGTTGGGTGCGTGGAATGGTGTACTCAAGTGAAAACAGAGCAGTAGTTTCTTCTTCCATACCCCCATGCTCATCTAGACCCCCTTTGCATAAGTCCCTCTGGTTTAAGGCTTGGCCAATGATTCGAATGAGACTGTTAATAAGTTTTGTGTTCTCGTGGATGTAGACCACTTGGGTGGTGACAGGTGGTTTTGCATTAGTGCACCTCTTCTTTTCACCAGCTTTTGGAGGCTGAAGAATGCCGACAAGCAAGACACTGATTTAGATGCCTTTTCCATCATTGTATGCACTCACTGATGGATGGTGGATATCAGTAGACATGTAGACTTGTATACAGATGAACAACTCACCATTGTCATCCTCAGGTTCACTTTCAGAACTATTGTGATACAAGCTAGACATTGCGTCGGAGGGATAAGCAGTGTTAAGGTGCTGAGCTTGGGCATAATATGATACGTTGCAGAGCTGAGGACAAATGTTAAAGTTTTATTTTTATTGAGTGCCATTATTTATGAAAAGAGCAATAAGTTATGCTAAAAAAAAAACACCAGTAAGACTGGTCAAAACCAGTCTTTAAACGCAATGGACTGAATAGGACTGGTCCTATTCGGTTTGGTTGCGGTCCCGCAGATTTAGATGTCAGTCTAGACCAGACCTTAAAACACTAGCTACTACTAGAGGGTTGCATTGCCAGTCCATCCTAGTCACAACATAAAACTGACTGAAGTGGCAGGTGGGACTGCCTTCTAGAAGGGGGGTATTGTTATGAAATGCAGGACATGGCATCAGGAAAACCCATCTGGCCTTAAAGTGTATTAGATGCTCCTTAAAGCTTACTTAAGTGACTTATTGACAGTGGTAAGTAGAAGGATCTACTTACCACTGTCAATAAGTCACTTAAGTAAGCTTTAAGGAGCATCTAATACACTTTAAGGCCAGATGGGTTTTCCTAATGTGTTGGACCCTATGCTTTCATAACCTGCTTACTCACTAAAGATGACATCCCTTTCCACTTGTTCCTTATTGTACTAACTGATCTATTGTCTGGGTATACTATTGTCCATTCTGTTTGGTCCAGTGTTATTGTCCCAAGTCTCTATTGTTCTTGTCTGTTATTGTCTTGACCCTATGTCTATTGTCTCATCTCTTTTGGTACAACAATTAGTGTACTTGTATAAAGTATGTCTCAGCTGGTAGCTTGTACCCCAGCTTTAGCTTTAACCCAAATCAACTTGTTTCCCTCTCCTGAAAGACAGAACTCTTCTCTCCTCTCCTTCCTTTCTCTCTTACCCTCTTACACACCCTAATAAGGCTACTGAAGCTGGTGGGTATGCTACAACATCACAAGGCTCTGGCAGCATCACAAAAAATATCTAACTATGATATTCCTAAATCTTGTAAGTTCATATCTATCTGACAAGGTGACCTTGCCCTTTGAGTGAAATTATGATCTTATTTAGTTCTAGGCAATATCCTGAACTACCTAGCTAGATTGATCTTATCTATCATATCTATCAAAATAATAATGAACTGGATAATCTGGCAATATCAGTGTAATCTTGCAAAATCTAGATGATCTTAGATACCTTGCCATATCTAGGTGACTTTAGATAGCTATATCATAAGGTGTTATGCTCACCTTGTAGTATCATGCTCACCTGGCATGATCAGAGTTACCTATCTAGATAAGGTAATAAATAAATAAATAAATAAACCATAGTAATTTAGATAATAACTAAGACTAGTCTTCTTTTATTTTAATTGATAATTAGCTTCTAATGTACCCTGCATATAAGTCCTCATTTATCTTATTTTATTATGACAAGTGATATCTAAGTCCTCTTATACCATTTTTATTTAAGTTATCCAAATAACAGTTACTCAAATATATTTTCATTGAAAAAGTGGCTACTTAAAGGATTGAACCAAAGACCTCTTAAACATAATGCTATTAACCACTAAGCCATCTGATCTTATCTGCACAAACCCTGGATCTTCTATTTTAACACTAAGTTATTGTAAGGTAGACCAAATCCATACTCATCCAATGTTCAGGTCCGTGACTGATGTGTGATGGGGGGGTTAGCAGTGGCACGTGACACCGACCGCTCATAGCCTCATGCGCAATCATCGACTCAAATTGACATGCCTATGACTGGATTCTAATAGTTTCATGATGAGAAATGTAGCATAGATCAATGTAGCATAGATTCTTGGAATATAGGATCACAATCCTGCTTTCATAAGATCATCCATAACTGTCTCTGGCATCATCCGATGTCCCCTATACTTCTGGGATGCCCATGCCGCCTGCTTCCCATCCAAACCACGATAATATGCATCAATGAAGCGTCGAGACCGGCATGCATATCTGTCAATCACCCTTATCAGTCATCCATCAGTCATTGAGTCATCTGACACGCACTTTCGCATAATCTCCACAGGAACAGATTCGAGTGCCGACAACACGTTCCTCTCAAGGTCTTCTTCCTTGGGCGATGGGGGATACTGGCGATACACCCGCTTTGCATGTCCCCAGCACTGCTCAATGAAATTGAGCTCACAATGGAACTTGGGCAAGAAGATCGCCTCAAAACCCCTAGCCTTGCATGTAATCTCAAGGGTGGATAGCTGATCAGTGAAATCTGGCTGGTTATACAGCACACGCTTCTGACAGCAACGCCTCCCACCTGCTGGGCACTTGAAAGCTTTGCAGGATCCTTTTAGCTTCACCTCCTCAGTAAGTCCACGTTCCTGCAAAAGTGTTGTCATTCCTTTAAAAGTGCCCAGGACTGTTGTACTCGGTGTGTTGTAGAAGCAATGTGGCTGGCCATTAGGAAGGATGCCAGGACCCATTTGAACGGTGCATTTTTGAGGTTTTCCATCAGCGGCATACTGAATCTTTCCATCCATAGTCACGGTGACCTCCCCCCCAAACTTCATCGAGGGATTCTTCGTCATTTTGGTTGCTGTCGGAGCGGTAGCTGGTCGCTTCGTGTGTGTAGTCGCATTATCATACACGAAGATATGGTGATCGTTGGGATAGTGTTTCTGGACAATGTCCATTGCAAGCTCCAGCTGGAGAATGACCTCGACATTTGTGAAGTAGCCATCTCTTATTTTTCCTGCTTTAAAGTTGATGCGAGCTGATTCTGAGTTATTTCCATCAGGGGATCGCAGCCATCCGTAGTCGGCAGACACGAAGTCGGCAACCATCAAGGATGCCCCCTCACCTTTTGGACGTGGAACTGCCCTTTCGGATTCGTGGACCCAGCGCTTCTTCCAGCGATCGTTCGCATAAAACGTGGACTCGTCATGGAACCAGACTACAACCCGTTGTGGCTGTGGCCGCTCACCAACTTCCTCTCCCGTTCCATCCTGTGTCCAAGCACGCAAATTCGGCTCGAGCTCCTTCCATCGTGGTAGGAAAACCTTCTGGCGGTACTCGACAATGTCATCTCGTTCGTGGCCGTCCACATATTGCCCCGATGGCTCGAGCGTCCATCGAAATCCAATCCGGGTGAGCCAATTTCTTGCAGTCATTTCAGTAATCCCCTTTTTCATCCCGTATCGCGTCTGCACATCAGGCTGTGCCATGTAGCGAACCACATCCATGGCAGAGATGTATTTACCCATCGATTGCAGATGATCGAAGAGATCTTGTTGTAGGCCCTCGTCATCGACTCGTGACTTATTCCAGCTGCCATAGATATTTAATGGAAGGTCTTCAGCATCTTTGATGAATGCAGAAGTCCACTCTCGGAGGCGTCGAGCAAACCACAAGCCCTTTTCAACTGTGCGTGCTATGTCCAGTGAGGCGGCCATCCATCTGTGATAGAAGGGTGATTTTACTTCGATGTATGCCCATAGGAACCATTGCATTGATTCAAGCCGGCTTCGCAGAAGCAGATCAAGGCCTGGATCCTTGTAGCCGCTTCCAGTATCCCGTGGTGGATGAATAATCGCTTTGATCTTACCATGCGCAGTCTGCGCAGCTTCAAGTGTGGGTGGTTTCCATCTCATCTCCTTCTGGTCACCGTGTGCCTCTCCCTCCCCATCTTCGTCACTCATCCCAGGCTCATCTGTTTCATCCCCATATGTTTCAGGGTTGGCAACAGTTTCGAGGTTCTGGGGCACAAAGAACTGAGCAGCGAACTCCCATATAGGTGGTGGTCCTTTCCGTGGTGGACTTTTGGCTACAGAACTTTCCCTCGAGATGGTCTTCTGACTTGGACTCAGAAAGACAGAGCTTCTGATTGTATTGTAGGCGGATGTTGCCCTGCTCTTGATTGTATCGTGAGCATGTGGGCTTGTTGGTTCTACCTAGCGAGATGTGTTGGCTACTTGTGACTCGGAAGAGATGTCCGAGGCTCCGAGCCAACTCACATTCTCTTTTTTGGCACCCTCAACCTCAGTTTCAGCTGCGGTTCTTTGCTTTTTCTTCCTACAGAAGTTCCCTAAATTAAGGAGGTTACTGAGCTTTCGTTTTTTAAATCGAGGCATTGCTCAGCACTCAGGACTGAATGCTCGAGCGACAAGCGTTGGTGTGGATGAGCCGATGAGGGGCGCTTCTTAATTGTATCACGTGATCGTATCCAATATGACCGAGTCATTTGCCTGAATCCACAGTATTTATTAAACAACAATTCTTTGGCTCCGTCTCTTGAAAAAGTGAAACCCCTGAAATTTGCAAAACATAAAAAGAAAGTTTTCTTGGGTCATTGATTTCTTGTAAAGTAATTGTAGTAATTACAGTTTGAAATTCTTTAGATTGTCACGCAAAATCACGCCACATTAGATGGATATGGATTTGGTATACCTTAGTACTAGGTGCTTAAGCTTATATTACTTAAGCTTGTATATCTAAAGATAATAATGTAAAGTTCCAGTTTGGCATGTTAGAGTAACCATGATATTAGTGAATTTCCCATGATACCTAAATGACCTTGCTCACCTTGCAAGATTACAGTGCTCAAGTTTACCTTGCTTGACCATATATACCTAGAGATAATATAAAGTTCCAGTTTGACATGCTAGAGCAATCATAATATTAATAAATCTGGCATGATATATCTAGATATCTAAGGTATCTAGCTAAGTACATAAATGACCTTTAATTACCTTGCAAGGTTATACTAGATCTTACAAGAGATTAACGAGATCAGTTGATTATGCTAATAGGCAAGTCTGATCTTAATTGGCCCCTATCATGACATTATTATGGCCTTAACCACCTTGCATATACTTATAGATAAGTTTTTCCTTTCAAGATATTACATTATCATAATCTTATCTAGCCTAAGACCTTATGCTCATACATTTACCTTGCTTGATCTTTTTCAATATCTAGCTAGAGAACTATAATCAGATTATATTAATCTTGATTATTAAAGTCATAAATGTACCTATCAAGAGAAGTGATTGATCAGATCAAATCAGACAAGATAGATAAGATCATCATATATCTAGAAAGGTCATAGATTAATATTTTTGGTGATGCTGCACATCGTCACCTTGAGTCACCTTGAGCCTAGGTCTTAGAAGAGACTAGAACAACTTGAACCCTAGTTGGTACCTGGCCCTAGTCAAGCTGTAACAATCTGTCTCCTTCTCCTCTCCTTGTTTAGTGAGGAGGTGGTGTGTGGAAGAATACTTGTTACAGAATGCAGGACACATTGGACCCTATGCTTCCATAGCTGCTTACTTACCAGGGTAACATCCCTTCCACATGTTTTCCTTAGTGTGCTGACTGATCTATTGTCTCACTGTACTATTGTTCATCTCATTTGGTCCAGTGTTATTGTTCTGAGTCTTATTGTTCTCAACGTCTTTTGTCTTAACCATACACTTATTGTTCTATCCTGGTTTGGTACAACAATTAGCATACCTTGTATAAAGTAGGCCTCAGCTGGTAGCTTGTACCCCAGCTTTAGCTTTAACCCAAATCAACTTCTTTCACCCTCCTGAAGACAGAACTCATCTTTCTCTTTCCCCCCCCTTTTCTCTCTTACCCTCTTACACACTCTAATAAGGCTACTGAAGCTTGGTAGTTTTGCTACAACACCACAAGGCTCCATGTGTCATTACCCTGAGTGACCCTGAGCCTAGGTCATAGGAGAGACCTGAACAACTTGAACTCTAGTTGGGACCTAGCCCTAGTCAAGCCATAACAATCATCAGGAAAATGTTGTTTTTGCTTAATGTGCTTAAAGTGTGATTAGTGTGCTTAATGTTGTTATTAAGCAGGTTAAGCAAGCATTAAGAAGAATTAAGCACAAGTTAAGCAACCCTTGATCAAGCACAGTAAGTGCACCCCATTGCTGAATTAAGTACATTCTGCTTAATTAAGCTAATTAAGCAAGATCTAAGTAACATTAAGCATCTTTCATATTTTTAACTAATTTCAAATTTTCAAACACAAAATATAGGCATCAAACTTGATATATTAGAGAGAAAACTATAACATTTATTGGATGAGGTTTTAAGGCTAGATAGATTGTAAGTTACTGAGATAGATAAAAGAATAATGAGTGACTAACCTCAGTCTAAAAGTGAAAAGACTGAGGTGCGCAGAACACAGTGTCTACTTTATTTAAGGTAGCATCAACCAAGGTGAAATTGTAAACTAATAAGTTCATAAGGGGATAGCGGAATGCTATGAAATTAGAAAGTTTGGGGTGAATTAGTAGGAAATATGAGCTTGGGTATTGGTGTCATGCGTCATGTGACATGTGACCGAAAAGCATTGGCTTGACTTATACCTTGTGAGGCTGTGCTCCCAACAACATTAATATCTAAGACTAAGGGCAATCTACAAGCCTTGGTGCAACAGCCCTGGCAGGGATGGGACTGCAGGGCCATGGGGAGGCAGTGGTAGAGGTGGTGGTGGTGGTGGTGCAAGGAGTGCAGGAGAAGCTGCAGGAGGCGTGGGAATCATGGCAGGTGCAGGGACAGCAGAGGAGCTGGAAGTGCCCAGAGGGTGCAGGAGATGCAGATGAGGGAGATGGTGGTGCAGGAGACAGCAGTGGAGGCAACAGAAGTGGTGCAGGGGGCACAGAGAAGGTGGAGGAAGCAGCGGTGGTGCAGGAGGTAGTGGGGGCAGAGACAAAAAGAAAAAGAAAAAAAAAGTGTTAGCACATGCTAGAATGGGGCAGGGATCATGATAATGTACCAGGGAGAGGGTGCAGAACATGTTGGTGTAGAACCATTCTCCCTTGCCAGTGGTTAGGGAATGTTATGGTTATGCAGACCTGTCCATTGCTGAACTGTCCATTTTTGCTATTTTTCAACTTATGATTTCCTTTCCTTGGCCAGCCCCCCTATTTGGTTTCTAGGGGCTGTGCATCACTCTTTTGGACGTGTTTTTGACTCAGATCTTGAGTCAGACGCACTGAGTCAGTTCTTGAGTCATCAGAACTGACTCAGACACTTAGTCAATAGTTCTGACGATGTGTTTCCCTTGTAGGATAGTTGACTGGCCCTCTGTACGCATAAATAGGGCCCTGTAGATGAGCTAAAGCCCCAGCTTTAGCTTCATCAAGAATCACAGTTGTTGCTTGACACTCAATCTCTCTCTCTTTTTCTTGTGCATTCCCTCTTCATACCTTTAGTTAAGGTACCTTTACACCACAATAAGACATCTGTTTGCCTGTTTACACCTCATAAACAAGCTTACAGACACCTTGAACCTTGTACGAAATTGAAGGTGAAGAATTGTCTAGTGATCAACAGGGGTATCTCAAACCCCTGGGGTTTGAGGGTAGGGTAACTGTGGGGTAAGGGTAAGGGTATGTCTTCACATACCCTAACAGACCCCCAGACCCCAGAGGTACCCCAGATGCTATAGCAGGTGGAGACAATAAGAGAGTAACAGAGGAGATGTCTGAGGATGCAACAGGGGGGGATGTGTTGGTAGGTGCCCAGGCATACTCAGAGAAGCAATCAGAGAAGCAAGGGGAGAGGTGGTGGTGGAAATGGATGCTGTGATGAGGTACAGTGGTGTGCATATGGCAGGGAGGCAAGAACAACAACAGGAGGGTGAGGGAGATGAGAATGGATGCTATGGCAATATGCAGCAGCACATGCACAGCAAGGAGGTGAGGTGAATAACAGGGTGGCAGAGAAGGAGGGAGTGGATGCTATGGCAATGTGTGGTGGTGCGTGCATGACAGGGAGACAAGGGGAACAGCAGGAGGGCGGAGACAGCGGGAGTGGATGTTGTGGCAAGGCACAGCAGTGCACACAGCAGGGAAGGGGTCAGATAAACAGGGTGATAAGGAGGCAGCAGAAATGGACACTTTTATGAGATGCAGCAGCACACATGCAGAAGAGAGATAGAGGAGACAACAGCAGAGTAGACAAGGCAGAAATGGACACTGTGAAGAAGCTCAGTGGTGCACATGTGGCAGGGAAGTGAGAGGGGCAATAGGATGATAGATGAGGTGGGGTTGGACAATATGGCAAGGCACAGTGGCACACATGCAGCAGGGAGTCAATAAGAGAAGCAAGGAGAAAGGCAGAGGCAGAAATGGATACTGTGATGAGGCATAGTGGCATACAGGCAGAATGGAGATGAGATGAACAACAGGAGGGTAGATAAGGTAACAATGGATGTTTTGGCAAAGTGCAGAAGTGTGCATGCAGCAGAGAAGCGAGAGAGCAGCAGGATAACAGATAAGGCAGGGTTGGATGATATGGCAAGGTGCAGTGGCATGCATGCAGCAGGGAGACAATAATGGAAGCAAGGAGACAGGCAGAGGTTGAAACAGATGCTTTAATTAGGTGCAGTGGGGTGGCAGTGGCAGCAGCAGTAGGTGGAGACAATGGCACACACAGTGACATACTTACCTCATAGGAGGCATGACCCCAACACTAACCTCTAGGTCAGGTCTGTGTACCCCTGCCTGTACCCCACAAAAACCCCAACCCCAGCCTTGGGATAAGGGTTTGCTGGGGTAAGGGTAAGGGTATCAATAAAGATACCCCAGGGTTACCCTTGTTGATCACTAGAATTGTCTAATTCCTCTCTTTCCATTTCACACAAACCTTAGTTTAACCTCCCACAAGTGTTCTTGAAGGTGAAGACGTCCCTTCACTCCAATTACACTCACGCCCGCATTGCAGTTGAACTTACAGATTGTCTTTTGTCCATCTGCCACCATCTATCCTCTTTGGTAATGGTAACTCCAACCATCGTATGCGCCAGCCCGTACTACCTGCTTCACATGATACAGATCTGAGAGTTCACACAGTCAAGTCTGTCCCTCACAGAAACTTGCCTGCATGTTCTTTATTGACTATTTGGGGTGCCAAGTCTCTTCCGACTTGTCATCACAAATTGCTGATACCGAACAAAGCTCACTTTGAGCCACAGTCCCTGTGAACCATGACAGGGAACCTGTGCCAAATTGTGAGTGAGATGGCGGGCATGTGGCTCATGTTCAACACTTACCTTTGGGGCAGATTGCAGAACAGCCCTTCTTAATGCAGCTAGGGAATAGGAGCAGGGAATGTTAGGGTTGTTATGGACTGACACATGCTTGCTAACTTATACTGTACATTTTCTGACTCTCTTGCTTATGTGAATAGACTGCCAATCGCTTTGTTTCAGATTGCTTACTTATTTCTCTCATGATACAGCCTCACACAGCACCGTACAGCTGCAAGTAACAGCCACATGCACAGGATAACTCACTGATTCCTAAAACATGTTTCAAACCCTGAAAGCTGTACAAAGGTCACAGCCCTTATAGCTGTGTACATAGCCTCATCTTCTTGTATATAAACCCTGTACTTTCTGCCCTAGAGACCTTAAGTGAGTTAAGTCTCAGTTTTGTTTCACAATCCAAGTCTTCTATCTATTAGAACCTTGCTTGCCTAGAAGTATCAGACCTGAGAGAACCCTCTTGACATCATACTCTTCAACTCTTGACACTTTGGTCTTACCCCTAAGCCCAAAGCCCTTAACCTCTGAAACACTCTTGACTTAGTTGTTTACTAAGTCTCATCTTTATCAAACCTTTGATCTTGACTTGCATGTCTTGCAAGTCTTGCTCTTGACTTCACAAATGAACGTACACTTCATACAAAGGTCCCACTTGGAATCTTAACAAGGGTGGTCCAGGAAGAAGCATGGGAGCAGAGGAGGCGCAGGCACAGAGGCACAAGAAGATGAGATAGAGGCAGGCACAGATGCAGAGGGGAAAAAAAAAAAAGATTTGAGAAGTTGAAAAAAGGAAAACATGATGCATGTAGACAAATGCAATTGCAGTAGCAAGGAGAAGGTGGTAATGGTGAGACATGTGACAGTGCCAGATGGCAAGCTGGCTGTGGTGGTGACAGCAGAGGGCCCAACACAGAGACAACAGCAACAGAGGGCACAAAGGAAGGCATAAAAACGATGGACGAAAATCAACATTGTGCAAATAAGAACAAGCAAAAGATGCATGTGGTTGGTGTACAGGAATAACTTAGTGAAATTTTCATGACTTTGCATATTTTTCAAACTTTAATTAAATTACATAAATTACTTCCATTTGCTTAGCATGATTAAAAGCCTCTTAAAATTCTCTTAGTTTGCTTAAACTACTTGTTTACTTAACATGATTAAAGTTTGTTTAATTTTCATTATTGGTCATAATAAAATTTGCTTAGTTGTGCTGAGTGTGAATTAATGTGATTAATGTGCTTAACGTGCTTAAGCCACAAAAACAGAAAATTTTTATTAAGCAGAAGACAGTAATTAAGACCATTAAGCAAAGTAAGCAGTGATAAGCACCATTAATTAGCATAAGCAAAAACAATGTTTTCCTGATGATACTTGAGATAGTGGATCATGTGGTTGGCATTAACAATTTCATCTGGCACAACCTTGTTACAGAGTGCATCAGATAGCCATTCCTGATAAGAGACAATGAGCATGAACAAACCTCAGCCACCCACATCAAAAAAACCTGAGATTTGCTTTGTGCAGTTAATGGTGCTTAGCTTGCCTAATCGTCATACCTCACAACAATGGCTCACATGAGGCAGACTGAAAGGATACCCGGACTGGACCCTCAGGTCCCAGACACATGACATTAGGACGATAGCCACACTAAGAGGCCACATGACATGGACAGTAACTGGTGGTACAAGTAATATACAGGACTACAGTAGAGAGGCCATGAAGAGAGCAAAGGCAAGATGAGATGCAATAAGTGAAGCACAGGAGGAAAAAGAAGAAAGGAAAAAGGAAGCACAACGAAGCACAACGAAAGAGGGAGGGCAAAGAGCAGGTAAGTGAAAAATCAGAATTGAGGCAAGAGGCTGAAAATAGGTGTTAGTCAGTTGTAGGAGAGGGTGCAGAGAAAGAAAGGAAGAGAGAACAAACCTGACAAGGTGGGAGTCAGAAGCTAGGGGGAAGAAACCCCTGAAGGAATGATGATCCACCTTATCAGAGAGAGGATCCCACCAGACTCTCTAAACTGCAGCACCCACTGCCAATAGGAGTACGGACTCCCATAATTTGTCCTGTAGCACTGTTACAGTTATGTGGGCCACCTGGCCCATTTCTTTCTCTGTCCTGTCTATTTTTCATCTTGTGTTATAACCTAGGATCCCTTTCCTTGGCTAGACCCCTCTATTTAGCTTCTAGGGGCTGTGTATCATCTTTTCGGATGTGTATTTGACTCAGGAATCATGACTCAAATCTTGAGTCAGTGTTCTTGACTCAGATCTTGAGTCAGACGCACTGAGTCAGTTCTTGAGTCATCAGAACTGACTCAGGTACTTAGTCAATGGTCTTGACTATGCTACTTTACTGTGACCTTTGTAGGATAGTTGGCTGGCCCTCTGTACGTATAAATAGGGCCTGGTGGACGAGCTAAAGCCCCAGCTTCAGCTTCATCTAGAATTACAGTTCATTGTTTCCTGCTCACACTCGCATCGCATCTTCTCCTCTCATCTTGTGAATCCCCTCTTCATACCTTGATCTAGGTACTTTGCGCCACCATCAGACATCTGTTTGCTTGGTCCATTACCCTTGGAACAAGCTCACAGATGCCTGAGCCTTATTACAAGCATGTTGCAAAGAGTAGTTCCCACTCTTCGCACCCCGCTTGTATTGAACCTTAGTTCAACCTTGCACTAATGTACTAGGGCTAGAAAGATCCCTTCTAACCTTAGTACACTCACACCCATGTTGCGGTTGAACCCACACATCATCATTTACCCATCTGCCACCGTCTATCCTCTTTAGGAATGGTAACTCCAACCATTGCGTGCGCTGGCCCATGTTATCTGCCTCACACGATATGAACACTGAGAGTTTGCACAGTCAAGTCTATCCTTCACAGGAACTTGTCTGCATGTTCTTAGAACGACTATTTGGTGTTGCTAGTCTTGTCCGACTTGCCATAGCAAATAGCCAAACCAGAAACGACACTCACTTCGAGCCACAGTCCCTGCGAACCATGACATAAGCTGAAGCTCCTACCCCTCCACTTCTTAGTCACGAGAAGTGTGTGCCAAAATGAACCAGACACTTTCACTTTCTTTTTATGGCCAAAGAAAGTGTGCTCCAAATTTTCGTTCCTCTTGCTAGGGTGAACAACATATAGGCTAAAGAAATCACTCCTCTTGCAAAGAGAGAGTGACCAGTCGACAAAATGGCTTCCATAACAGTTAGTTAGACCACAGAAAAGGGGAAGCTAACCAGAGTCAAAACAAGAAACGAACCAGACCTCCCAGACCATGTAGTTGGACACGTCTTTTAGATAGAACATCCAGGAAACCCCAAGTGAAGTGCCTATTGGGCTTTTGAGAAGGTGGAACCACACAGACCCATTGAGTTTATCAACCAGAAGTGGTATCACATCGAGTGGTTCGATAAACCAGACACCTATGTGACAGAGATAGGAAGATACGTCACAGACCAAGACATTGAATGATTTGAACTCAGCTGGTGGCGCTCAAGCGATCCACAGCACCCAGACTATCCAGTACATGCACTGTCCTTAACACTGGCAGGCTCAGGATCTGGAAGTACCCCAGAATGACCCAAAGCACTTTCACCTACTGGCCAGTTGTTTGAACTGGTCTATCAAGCCGCACAACCCCCTCTAACCACTGTTTCCCCTAGAATTCATCAGCAGCTTGAACCAGCAACCTCAATGTTGCAAGTGCCCCCAGTACAGAAACAAATGGAATCACCATACTCCAATATCAGTGTGTCAATGGTGACAGACCCAACCAGTGGAATGTTGGTGGATCCCACCATGTACCCAGCTGTTCTCTCCCCTCTCCACAACCTCATCCTAGTGTGCCCAGTGGTAGTGCGTTCATTAGATCAGCTATGGTTGGCACCGCCATTACCATACCAGCAGGCACAGTGGGATACAGCTCCTCTGGGCAACCTAGAGGAGGACCTTCAGCTGGGGGACAGCCAGGAGGAAGTGGAGGTGGAGGCAGAGGCAGCAGAGGTAGAGGTGGAGGCGGAGGTGGGGGCAGTGGTGGTGGAGGAGGTGTTCCTGCAGGAGAACAAGCAGCAGGAGGCCAGCCACCCCAAACATCAGCCCTCTATGGCATGATCCCTGACATTTTCAATGGGGTTCGCGATGACCTTGCACACTTCCACTGCACCTTCACAGTCTACTGGGAGATGAACCAGGACCACCCCTCCATATGCAGTCCCGACCTACAGGCCCTCACCTGTGTGGGAAGGATCTGAGGCAAGGCAGTTAACCAGTGGGTCAATGAAATCATCCAGCCTCTAATGAATGGGGTGGAGATGTGGCAACAGCACCCAAACCACCTCCTGGCCATTGATCCAACCAATGAGCAGGTCTGGACGAACTTTGACACAGCATTCAGAGCTCAATTTGAGAACACTGTGGCCAGAGAGGAGGCATTAGGGCGTCTGCTCACCCTGCAGATGCATGGGGAGGACCTTAAAACATACATCAATGATTTCAATATGTTAATCGCTCTTGCCAAGTGGGGTCCAAACAAACAAGAGACTCTCCTTCGATTCAAGGATGGTTTGAAGCAAGCTCTCCACAAAAAGATCATTGATTTCGAGCACACCTTGCCCAACACTCTGAGAGGATGGCAGGAAGTGGCCTTGAGGTGTCAAGGGAGGTGGATCGAAGCCAGAGCCACCTCTGAAGACAGGCCAGGCCAGAACTTCCACCAATGCCTTACTGCAGCATTGGGAAGGTACCAGCAGGACAGGCAAACGAAACCACGACCCTCAGATGCCATGGACGTTAATGCCATCTGCACAGGAGGGCCTACCCCTGAAGAGAAGAAGTTAGTGGCGGAAGGTCGCTGCTTCACTTGCCGCTGGCAGGGCCATGTAAGTCACATGTGCCCTGAGAAGAAGAAGAGCCAGAACAAAGACATCAAGTCTGCTCAGTGCCCTGCCACTGTGCTGTGGACTGTTGAAGAAGAAAGAAAAGAAATCACCCGTGACCAGCTTATGGACGAACTCCTGAAGTTGTCTGACAACAACAAGAAACATTTGATCAAGGATATGGTTGACTCCACTAACTCTGCGCCCCAGGATTTTTGAAGAGCTCGTGCCGTGCAACCTGGGTACAAGCCTTAGGACTGAAACAAATGTACATTAGCTATGCCAATGCCAATGCTTTGAATTTGCCCATTTCATTTTCAAATGTCCACAAAACGGTGGCAGATGTCACATTAATTGACAGTGGAGCCATAGAAAACTTCCTTGATCAACAGATGGTCCAATGATGGGGACTTGGTACCTAGAAACTTCCTCACCCTCACTACGTGTACAATGTGGATGGGACTCAAACCAGGCTGGAACACTCACAGAATACTGCATCCTTCGATGTGTTGTGGGGGGCAAGGACACTCTCCAGTGTTTTATGTCACCAATCTTGGCAGGATCACATGCTTCTAGGACATCCCTGGCTCTTAGAGTTCAATCCTTACATTGATTGGGCCAAGGGAGAGGTGCAGGACAGAGGAGTACAGATCAAAACCAAGTGGAGGAAATACCAATGTCCTTGCCAGGTGCACGAGAGGGAGAAGGAACCAGCACACATTGACCACACCAATGTGGCCCAGGAATGGGCCATAAAGGCGCACCAAGAACAGGTGGCCAGTGGGGGAAAACATGAGGTGTTACCACCCCAGTACCAGGACTATGTGGATGTCTTCAATGAAGAAAAATCCCATCACTTCCCACCTTCGCAACCAGAAGATCATGCCATCATCTTGAAGGGGACGCTCTAGCTACCATCAATTGTAAAGTCTATGCCCTCACAAGGGAGGAAAGAGAAGCACCCAGAAGTTCCTAAAAGAGAATGAGCAGTGGGATTCATCGAAAAGTCCAACTCTCCTTGGTCGACCCCTTGGTTCTTCATAAAAAGAGAGATGGGAGTCTTCAGCCCATCCAGGACTATAGGGAGGTGAACAGTTGGACTATTTGAGATGTGTATCCCATCCCTCGCATTAAACAAATTCTGGAAGCGCTGCATGGACGCACCCTCTTCACAGCATTAGACATTCGTTGGGGCTATCATAACATTCAGATTCACCCTGAGGATCGATGGAAGGCTGTGTTTAAGACTCCCTTTGGCCTGTACCAACCAAAGGTAATGCTCTTGGCCTGTACCAACCAAAGGTAATGCTCTTTGGCCTCCAGAACTCTCTGGCCACCTTCCAGTGTTGCATGGATCGGGTCTTCGCTAAGATCATAAACCACTACCCAGGGAAGGTGCTTATGTACATGGACGATGTCTTGGTTGCCACAGAGGAGATGTGGGAGAACATAGAAGGATAGTCTGAGAAATCCTTGAGATGTTCCACCAAGAATCCTTCTTTCTCAAACTGTCGAAGTGCAAGTTTGAGCAGACCAGCATTGACTACCTTGGCATCCGCGTGGAGCATGGGACCGTCCACATCAATCCTACAAAGAGGAAAGGACTATCTCAGTGGCCTTGAACCTTGTCTTCAGTAAAGGAGGTCCAGAGCACGCTTGGTGTTTTGGGGTACCAAGACCATTTATTCCCCACTTTGCACACCTTGTGACACCACTTACAGCCTTACTAAAGAAGGACGACCATTCAAGTAGACAGATGAGTGCACCAAAGCCTTGAATGCACTCCTCTAGATTATAGAGTCCGATCCTGTCCTCCAAAGACCTGACTATGACTGCCCCTTTGAGATGGAGGTGGATGCATCCCAGTATGCCACTGGGGCCATCCTCTATCAATGAAATGACAAACAGAGGCTCTGTCCGGTGGGCTACCACTCCCAGACATTGAACGAAGCCGAGAGAGGGTACAATGTCCATGATAGAGAGCTCTTGGCAGTAATCCGGGGTCTGCAATGATAGAGACACTTGTTCCTCTCCTCTCTCTTCACCGCCATTGTGCATACCAATCATAACAATCTTCAATACTACTGACAACCCCAGAGCATTAACTGACACGTAGCAAGGTACCTTAGTGACCTTGCAGACTACAATTACAAGCTAGTACATCACCCAGGCAAGCTGAACAGGGCTGACGTGCTGTCCAGACCACCAGGAGTGGATGAAGGGAAACATGATAACAAAAACACCCTTGTCCTACCTGACAAACTCTTTGCACGGGCAGCAGAAGTCAGCGGTCTCGAACAGCAGGTTTGGGATTGGCAAGCATGCACACCGGACTACTTCATAGAACTGCATCGCTCCTATTCACTTGATTCAGTAAATCACCACTGGATGCACCAAGGAAGACCTGTGGTTGTGGACCAGGAAGGTCTGAAGCGACAGATCCTACATAAATACCACAACCATGCCTTGGCTGGACACCCAGGCATTGCCACAACGCTTCAGAAAGTATCTGAGGACTACTGGTGGCCAACAATGTGACAATTTGTTCAGAGCTACATCAAAGGGTGTGCAACTTGCCAAATGACAAAGCCCAACACTGTGAAACCTAAACCACCACTAATGCCAATCACTGTTGAGCGAAAGGCAATCCCCTTCCAGACGATTTCACTCAACCTCATCACCAATTTCCCAGTTTCAAGGGGGTATAACTCGATCCTCACAGTAGTGGACCACAATTGCTCGAAGGCAGCCTTCTTCTTGCCCTGTCAAAAGACAATTGACGCAGAGGAAGTGGCCCGACTTTATGTGGAACATATCTTCCCCCTCTTTGGCTGCCCCCACCATGTCATTTCGGACAGAGATCCCCATTTTACTGCACACTTCACCCACCAGATGTGTGAACTATTGGGAATCACACAAAACATCAGCTCCACATATCATCCACAGACTGATGGACAATCAGAGTGTGCCAATCAGTGGGTGGAGCAATATTTGTGGATCTATGGAAGCAGCCAACAAGACGACTGGGCAAACCTTCTTCCTCTCGCCCAATTTGTCCATAACTCCTGGCTGAATGCAAGCACAAAAAAGACTCCCTTTGAACTCCTGTAGGGCGCAAACCCAATCATTTGCCTCTCTGGGAAAAGCACAAATGTCCCAGTGCTGCATCAGAGGCAAATGTGGCTGAAGGAGGCTAGAGAGCACGCCCAAGATGCTATTAGAAAGACGCAGGAACTGTGGATGAAATAGCGCCAGAGAAAGAAGGGCCAAAGACACTTCCACCCATTCGAAAAAGGACAGCAAGTATTGTTGGAGGGAACAAACCTAAAGACAGTATATCCGTCTGCAAAGTTGGGACCCAAAAGATATGGTCCATTCCCCATCATTGACATCATTTCCCCAGAGGTGTACCACCTCCAGCTCCCCCCACACTGGTGCATTCACAATGTCTTCCATGCATCCTTGTTAACACCTTACAAGGAGATGGAAGAGCATGGGTGCAACTTCACAGAACTGCCACCTGATCTGATGGAAGGCAAACCAGAATATGAGGTGGAGTGAATCATTGATTCACACAAGAAAGGGAAGGCAGAAAAGCTTGAGTATCTCCTTTGTTGGAAGGGATATTCACCTGCTCATGATAGTTGGGAACCCGCTGGCAATGTGAAGGCTCCAGAGCTCATTAAGGAGTTCTACCAGCGCACCCCCAATGCAATAGGAGGAGGGAGAATAAAAGCGAAGAGAAAAAGGCGAATCCGAACCATCACCACTCCCACTACCTCCTCCTCCATGAGTAATGCCTTACAACTTGCATTCCAATACCCCAACTCAGAGGAGGACTACCTTGAACTCCTCGACTCATCATTCAATGCCCTCGCGGTCTGCGAGAGAGGCGAGTGGCTCTTCTTGGAGGCGTCCCTTGCCACAGACACCTCAGCAGAACTAACCCAGATCAGCACCTTCACCATACAGGAGGACCACCCGCTCGCCTCACCCAGAGCCTTGCCAAAGCCCCTTGTACCATCCAAGGACTCCATCTTCTCTCCCAGGCCCGACACCGCCTCCCCAACTCTCGCCTATCCAGGAAGCCCTGGAGTCTCTGGCAGCAGACATGAGATTCCAGCCAGAAGTCATGTCGCTAGAGACCCCCACACACTGCGACCCGAATCCCCTCACGATCCCTGGCAGGTCTTTGGCTGGGCCCAACCTTCTGCAGGTGATGGTGCTCATCAACTCCAGGGGATACATACAACAGATAGGGATGACCTACATTCACCACTCGTCGCATCTTCATCACATAGGGGGCCGTCTACTGGTGATCCAGGAATCAGTCCTCTGAGGATCACTGGTAAGTGCAAGAGAAAGGGGAAGAAGTCATTTTATTGTGGCAGGTACAATAGGGACAGGGTGGACCACAAGTACGACAACTGCCCTACGTGGAGGGAGTGCCTCTACTGTCAGAGGAGAGGGCACTACTCCCATGACTGCTACTGCCCCCATGTGCATTGCACTGTTCACAGGTGCCGGGTCTACCCAGACCACCAGTACTATGGAAGGGAGTGCCCTGTCAAGGCCACAGAGTTACAGCCCATTACTCATCGCTGGGATGAGTATGACGCTGATGAGATGGATGCAGGTGAGGCACTTTGGGATGACATTGACTGGGAGTCTATGGACAGAGGTAGGGATCAGCATGGGTATGGGTAACCCATGTGGGTTATGGGTTGGGTAATGCTTGGGTATGGGTGTGGGTAGACTCGGGCTGACCCATAGCCGGGTTAAGCCCAGGTCACCACCCATGTCACTACCCATGCCACTTATCTCAGCTTTGCAGATCTCACTAGTGTTACCGTGAATTAGCCGAGCTGATCATGAGAAATTGGTTCCAGGAGTTGTGACTTCGACTCACTGGCAATCTCAGGTGTCGCCCCCTTCTCGCCCCTCTCTGTCGCCGTGTTCCCTCCTCTCACTTTTCTCACTGTTGCCGATTTCCCCCCTCTCCCCTCTCGCTCTTCTCTTTGTCACTGACTTCCTTCCTTTCGCTGTCCTCCCTCTCTCTGTTGCTGCCATCGCTGCCCTTTGGCAGCCTGTCCTACTCCCGCACCTCTGTAAGCATGGTCAACGGTGCGTCGCGATTTTTATTTTCTGACTTCTCACACTGACATTTTTTTATTTTTTATTTTCCTTCTCTCCCTTTTGTTGTCTGCTTCCCCCAGCGTTCGCACCTCAGCCGTTGTCGTACCCACCCATTTCTCATCACCACGAGCAGGCCTCTTTCTCACTCAGCCAAGGCCGACCACCCCTTCTCTCTCACAACCATGTCTGATTATGACTTTTGTCCAGGCAGTTCCCTTAAACTCAAAGGGATTGCTGAGGGTGGCATGGTGAAAAAGTGAGCCCTCAAACCATCCACATTATTTTGGTGAAGTAAATTCCTGTCTTGGTCTAAGCACCCCTTCTTCCAGCACCCCTACTCCCACGCATCATGAATCACATCTGTTATCTGAAGATCGAACCAGACCTCCACGGGTACAATATCTGTGACGTCATCCTCAGCCTTCTCCGAGTGAGGTTCATGTTCACACCCTTCCTCAGCAGCCTCTGCAAAGCGCAACACGCTCTCGTTCGTAAGTCTACACCGCCCCGTGCATCCGCGACGCACGCCACTGCACTTGTGCTGCGTGACGACGCGCAACTGGGTGGTACGCTCGCACATCGTCCATTGTATGCATCCATCCCACGGAAAGTGCTGTCCATCTGGATCAACGCGAAGAACGTCTGGTCTCTGCATCCGTGTATGTGTGTGCACTCGTGTCCTTCATACCGGTGTGTCCGTTGGCAGTCGCATTGGTCGGCCCAGCGATCGGCAACGCGAGACGTTGTCCTGTGCCGAGCGTGCGTGTCTGAGAGACGTATGAGATGATGAGCTCGGTGGCGCTGGTGTGCGGTAGCTTCTGACGCCTCTTTTCTCAGTGATTTCTTATCCTTCTGTTTGTTCACATTTTCCTTCTTCCGCATCCGATCGCCCTCAATCTCTGGGGCGCATCACGTTGTCTTGCGGCAGTCATGCACCACAGGAGCCCTGTGAGTAACAGAGGCCTTGAGGTTCAAATGGCAATGGCTGACGAGCTGCTTGCTGAGTCCCCCCTCCGATGCCTCACCCTCGGCGGCCATGCCTTCCTGTCCCCCGCACTCGCCCCTATGTGTAGCGACACTACTGCAAGATGATATTTCTCACCCAGATATTGTGCCTAGCCCAGGTTGGAAAGCGATGGATGACATGGAGAGCTTGTGGTGGTCTCGAGCTCCAAAGATTGAGCATTCAATGGTACGTATCAATGGATCCCCTCTTGTTAAAAAAAAGTGCTAATGTTCTTTTCTCTAGCCGCTGTGCCACAAATGCGGGTTGAGCATCCCCCGTAATGCCTTTTGTCTGTCATCCTTGTCGTCAGGGCACACCAATGCCTTTTTTACTCCAAGCCATCGTCTCCATCGGTATTGAGGGCAGCTCATCCACTCATCCCGCACCTCCTCCATCTTGGATAGCATCGACGAGCCGTCCTGCTGTCTCAGGCAGACCTGCTGTTGCACCCCCCTTCCCATTTGTTTTTGTGGTGTGCCAAGAATCGGTTAATTTCATCTTGTTTTGTTTCATCTCATCTCGCTCGTGCATGTACCCCTCAAATTCTTGTCAAAATGGGCTTTGTGACCTATTAAGGTCACCAAACGGACTCCCCATTTTCTCTCCTTCAATTCACGAGAAGAAGCTCAGACATCCCAAGCTGTCTGCCCCCACGGAAGGTTGTGAAGATTCCCTTGCGGTTTAGACTGCCTGGTGCAGCTGTTGGTGAGATTGTAGGTCATGGTCCTAAACGTGTCTATCTAGATGTTCAAGCCTGCCCACCCGATGTTGCATATCTCCCAAGACCGGTATCCGGAAGCATTGCTGATTTAGATTTAATCATGGATTTATGCGATTTTCCCTCCAAGTACTGCTTAGAGGTCCTACGTATAGGTGGTGGTCTTGATAATGGGGTGCGCTTACAGCAGGGTACTGGAGGTATATCTATTTGGAAGATGGACTGTGTTTTTGTACAAGGAACCACTGGTGGGGGCAAGTTTCCTGTTGACCTGCTTGATGCGTGCATCTCGGGCTTTTGAGGTACATGTAGCCTGCTGTAGGAATGTATCATGAATATATTGTTGTAGACCTGTAGTTTGGTCACTGGGGTGTAAACTTGTTGATGATAAATGACCTCAAGCCAGCTTGGGAGCTGACATGGGTCCCATGGTGCAGCTTGGCTAACAAGCAAACAATGTGGCTAAAAATGGCTAGTGGCTTGGCCCGGCTACTGTAGCCGCGGCAACACTACACAGCTAGCCGAGCCACGGCAACACTACCCACATGGGTGACCCATACCCATCTCAACCCGCACTAACCCATCAGAATGACCCATGGGTTGATGGGTCATTCACCCATATGGGTATGGGTGTGGGTCAGCCTCTTGGCACCCATGGGTTCACCCATGCTCATCAGGAAAACCCATTTTGCCTTAAACTGTATTAGATGCTCCTTAAAGCTTACTTAAGATGTTGGTAATTAGATCCTCAATGTTGGTAAGTTGAGGATCTAATTACCAACATCTTAAGTAAGCTTTAAGGAGCATCTAATACAGTTTAAGGCAAAATGGGTTTTCCTGATGCTGATCCCTAGACAGAGGTGACTGAGGCGCATGGTGGTACATGCGCCTAGGAGAGAGGGTACTGTTATGGTTATGTGGGCTGCCCAGCCCATTTCTTTCTCTGTTCTGTCTATTTTTCATCTTGTGTTATAACCTAGGATCCCTTTCCTTGGCCAGCCCCCTCTATTTGGTTTCTAGGGGCTGTACATCATCTTTTAGGACATGTATTTGACTCAGGAATCATGACTCAAATCTTGAGTCAGCATTCTTGACTCAGATCTTGAGTCAGACGCACTGAGTCAGTTCTTGAGTCATCAGAACTGACTCAGGTACTTAGTCAATGGTCTTAACTACACTACTTTACTGTGACCTTTGTAGGATAGTTGGCTGGCCCTCTGTACACATAAATAGGGCCCAGTGGATGAGCTAAAGCCCCAGCTTCAGCTTCATCTAGAATCACAGTTCATTGTTTCCTGCTCACACTCGCATCGCATCTTCTCCTCTCGTCTTGTGAATCCCCTCTTCGTACCTTGATCTAGGTACTTCGCACCACCATCAGACATCTGTTCGCTTGGTCCATTACCCTTGGAACAAGCTCACAGATGCCTGAGCCTTATTACAAGCATGTTGCAAAGAGTAGTTCCCACTCTTCGCACCCCACTTGTATTGAACCTTAGTTCAACCTCGTACTAATGTACTAGGGCTAGAAAGATCCCTTCTAACCCCAGTACACTCGCGCCCATGTTGCAGTTGAACCCACACATCATCATTTACCCATCTGCCACTGTCTATCCTCTTTAGGAATGGTAACTCCAACCATTGTGTGCACCAGCCCATGTTATCTGCCTCACGCAATACGAACACTGAGAGTTTGCACAGTCAAGTCTATCCTTTACAGGAACTTGTCTGCATGTTCTTAGAATGACTATTTGGTGTTGCTAGTCTTGTCTGACTCACCACAGCAAATAGCCAAACCAGAAACAATGCTCACTTCAAGCCACGGTCCCTGTGAACCATGACAAGCACGTGACAAAGCTGTATGGATGCCTGGACTTGTGAAGATCGAAGGGTCCCTGTAAAGAGAAGGGGTGATCTCACAAGAAGTGGGACAATCCCTGTAGAAAGGATGAGGGATTGTGGCATGTGAGAGCAGCAGAAGTGGCAATGTGTGCCAAGAAAGTGAGAATCCGATTAGACTCCAGTAAACACATTTAAAGCCAATTAATGGTCTTAATTACTGTCTTCTGCTTAATAAAAATTTGCTTAATCACATTAAGCACACTAATCTATGCTCAGCACAACTAAGCAACTAATGGAATTTTAAGAGGCATTTAATCATGCTAAGCAAATGGAAGTAATTTATGTAATTTATTTAAAGTCCAAAAAATATGCAAAGTCATGAAAATTTCACCAAGTTGTTCCCATGCACCAACATGTGCATCTTTTGTTTGTTCTTATTTGCATGATATTGATTTTTGTGCATTGTTTTTGTGCCTGTCCCTCCCTCCCCTCTGTTGCTGTCATCTCCGTGTTGGGGACTCCACTGTTGCCACCATGCTCACTAAGACTCATTTAGCCTTGCTTGTGTGTGACATCCCTATCCCAGCAGTTATAAGAGACCATGGAGAATATCCAATGGTCTTTGATAGGCTACTTCGTACATCACTTCCCGATGGACATGATGACTTTGCTATGGACTCTTATGATGTCCGTTACATGATGGAGTACCCGATGGGGGCTGCACTGGACACCTATGATGGCATCATTATCACTGGGTCCGGTGAGGGCCTGCTCCGCTGCTGAATAGAGAAACTAATCCTGGATCACTCCCATTTAGCCGCATCTGCCTATGAGGGCGCTGAATGGATAAATAAGCTCGTGTCTTGGGTAGCTGACGTTGCCAAGCACCGACCACGTATCAAGATAATTGGTGTGTACGATATTGACACTGCACAGACGACGCTGGAGCTGGTGCATACACAGGAATATGTTTCGGCCATCAGATCATCGCGCGTGCCTTTGGTGGCGAATGTGTATCGAACAACGGAACGTGGGAGGTCGCAATTACCGAGGTCAGCCTCACCGACCTTGGCCAGCGCATCTTTGGCGCACCGACTATTGTATGCAACCATTTTGTTTGTGTCCCATACTTAATGACGTTATTGCCTGACAGAACATCCAACAAATGCACCGAGACCATGTGCCATTTGTCCCGCCATCGTTCCATCTCCTTGGATCGACGCTTATATCTAGGAACCAGGGTATGGTGCGATTCGCTGATCCAGATATACCCCTCCCTGCCTCAGACGCTCCAATACCTCAAATTCACATTCTCACGCTGCAGGGGCATCCAGAGTTTACCACCGGGATTGTAAAAGAGATTATCAGAGCGCGAAATGAAAGCGGGGTGATGGACAATGACACGGTAGAAGATGCTTGGAGTCGTGCAGACGGACGCAATGACGGCAGACTCGTAGGGAAGGTGATTTGGGAAGTCTTCTTTCAGTAAATGGATGGTGCTAGAAAATCAGTTTATCAGAATGGCGTATGCGTGTATTCACCCCTACTCCAAGGTCCGTAATTGATGGTTAATGTTCGACAAGATGACCTGAATGTCATACAAATCTTGTAAGTGCATTAGTACTTGTCATCATTGCAATCGAACTATCTTGGTTTACTTGGCGCGGTGGGAAATTGGCTCAACTTCGCTCTCAAAATCTCAAGAATTTGAAGCTCTCAACCCTTCGATTGTCGTGATTGCGTGCCATATGCGCCCAGTGCAAACTCCCTGGCCGTTCTACGAAAGGAGTTTCCTTCTGTCTATCCGTCTGTCTAACTCCATGACCACTTCACTTTGACGTTCCCATAGAGGTGGCATCGGAAGATGGTCCACCCTGGCAGAAAGCTAGCAAAGTGCCGTTCCGGAAGATGATTCTCGCGGATGGTACGCAGAGAGAAACAAACCCGAAAGCGCCAGCCTGAGGGCGGAAAGGTGATTGGGCCTTCTCTCTTCACCAAGCAAGTCGGGGTCGCTACCACCCTCATCGTGTTTAGAAAAGGTCTATCCTGTCAGAGAGATTAAAAGCAGACGCCAAAACATGGTATCACAGGTGAGGACAGGGTCGTTTCGCTTGTTGGGGTTGGAGTGGGCGACACTACGTGATGACAAGGGACATGGATCCTGAGCCCACCATCGTTTCATTTCCCGACACTGTCCGTCGTTATTATCACATACCTACAACAATTGCTCAAAAAACATCAGCGTAACTCCCTGGACTTCTGGACTCTGATCAGTCTCACGGTGTTATTGCTCAGACGTCTTGCGCAAGCCAGCACCTTTCAAACCACCCAACGTGGAAACAGCTTGAGACTAAGTTACCTGCGAAAGGGGGGCTGAAACAACACATCGCCGTTGGGAAAACCTGTCAGTACCGTGTACGAGATGTTATTACCGAAAACAATGGAGAGCCATTACAATCCGAGCGAGTAGGTATGAGGAGAATAAGCAAGAGATAACAGGATATTCATGTTGTAGAGGACTCCGGCGTTTTGCGTTGACCGGCTAGCATTCGCCTTGTGAATGACCGCATCAGATTGTCGTGAGTAGGAAAGGTGGCTGTACGCACTGCCGGGCAGCTAGGATCATCTGCGCTTTGCGCTCACGCAGACTCGCTTCTCGTTTCTCAGCTGTGTCCTCCCACACGGCGCAGTCACCCGCGCCCTGTTCCGATGGAGTCAGAGCTTCCGCAGAAGAAAGCCGGGACTCGAGCCCGAATCTGGAAATAAGTGTGTCCTTGGTCGACGTTAGAGTCGTAAATGTTGCGGTCCCGCGATGTTCGGTTGGCCCTCCAGCAGGTCGGAGGGTCGTATTGGCGTCTGCTGAGCGAGGATAAAGTGCGAAGTAGGCCTCGGGTGGCTGGGAGAAGATGGGCGAGAGGGTCGAAGAGGAAGGACTATGGAATGCGTACGGGATCGATGAAGCCACGCTCGAGAATCTTGTTGGTCGTGAGTTCGACTGAACCGGTACGGAGGAGGTCGTAATGGATGGAAGCACTTTTGGAGATGAAATATCAACTTCATCCTTTATGCGTGTAGCTCTATCAACGCACTTTGGGATATGGGGGAACATGCCAGTCACGGTCTCTATCTGTGTTTAAGAAATCAGCCGAGTTAATGAGAAAACCATGAGACGGCGCGCCATTTCTGGTGTCACTTTCTTCGGCTTGAAGCGCAGCGCACGGGCAACAACTTGCTCTGTTGTAGACTCACGACCTCATGTGCACAAGCTGAATGACAACGGGGGAAAGCGACAAAAAGGGAACATACTAGACGAGGTAACCCAACGGACGATAAAGATAATAACAGCAAAGGCGACGACAACGTTGACGACTTCTCCCATGTTTGTAATGAGAAGTGCTGTTGATATATAGTGTCAAGTAACTGTACCAACGTAGAGCGTAGCGTGATGTGGCTAACAACTTTTACTTCTCGGCAATGACCGAACCCGAATAAAAAAAGTCTTATGTCAGCTTTTCAGCTCAGCAGAAGTCCATCGCCCATTCGCACAATTTCGGTCAACACGGCGTTCTCATTAAGAACCACGAGATCAGGTTCTTTTCCTTTCCCCTCTCTCTATGTTGATATGAATTAGAATTTAAACTTTTCAATTAAAAGGCTATTTATCAGGCATACCTTGGGCGCAGGAAGGCTCGAAAAGTGATTCATTACCCGAAATTGCGTTGGCTTGGAGATGCTTGGATCCCATATACCGCCAAAACGGTCTCCACCTAACGGGTCATAGAAAAATTTGGCTGTGTCAGCATAGACACGCTGCCCTCTATGTAAGTAGCTGGGATGGGAAAGCAGGGGACCCTTTGCGTACAGTAAGATCATCAAGATATTCCTCAGCGGGATCAAAGCCAGGTCGCAAAAGCGCCCAACCGTCCATGGATGAGGAGTTCTCCGAATTTCGAACTCTTTCCCAGACAGATGGATCGGCCGTGACATTCTGATAATATCGCGGGAGAACAGCCGGTTGGAATTTTACGACAAAGTCGTAATCATCTTCCGGATGAACAAACATGCCCTGTTAATATCAATTGAATCACATCAATCACAGAGGGTCTGAAAAGAGACCCACAGGAACATCTAGTACGCCAAACTCCACCCCGTGTAAGTAGTCGTGCGCTGCTTGTGCGAGGGCACGGACCCGGTGGGCCGCAACAACGTCCGGTGCATCTACCGTCCACATACGTCCGTCAGGATCGGCTTCAGTCTTCAGCGCCCAGACGCCTTTGGCGCCCGGTACCATGCTCGAATGTTCACTAGATCCTGGATCAGAATCCCCGTAAAGGGGGATTGTCATCCCATGAGGCCAGTCCCAGTCGCGCAACAACCGAATAACGCATGCAAAACCACGTTCGCGCGTGTTCGGAACCTGCGTATGGCTCACACCTGCGAACACAGCTGCGCAAAGTACCTCGACGGCCTCTTCACTCACATGCAGCCGAAGGAGCCAGTGAGCCGCCAACCAACGCTTTACGAGCCGCACGGTGCCTCCAAAGGCCGTGAACCGATGGTGGAGCGCGGTAATGACGCGATGATGTCGTGGTAAAGCGATGAAACATTGTGTGTGTATTCGGCGGGCCTTTCGCGCATTTTCTAGGTCATGTGGAGAATATGCCGCAGGCGGGGCGTGGAGGATTCGATCAATTAATGTAGCCTCGCGATCGTGCCATATGCGTAGAGCAAATGCCCAACCCTCTGGTGTAATAATCTCAAGTTGGGCATGATCGACGATGAGAGGAACCCCAGCTGGTAACACGATAGCAACCCGCGCATGTAGACCAGCGACGGCTTTAGTCAATGCTTGGGCAAGCCGTTCGAGAAAAGCGAGCTTCATCTTCTGTATAGCCGCGAGGTCGTCAGGCCAACGAGCGGACTTCTCGAATTCAAGATTGAGAGAGATGAGTGGAATGTATCTTGAGCATAGTGGGAGCGCTGACACTGCGCCCCGAGAAACGGAGATAGGGGTGAAGACACTGGTGTACCGAAGCTCTGGGGTGATTGGGTTGACACTGACAACGGCCAGGGGCAACTCCTTATCAAGTCCCTTTATGGTGGTAGCAAGCTTCTGGAATGCCATCAATGCTGCTTTGAATCCGGAAGCACGATAGTGCGAGGTGACGGTTGTGGGAAGTCGGAGAATTGCATCGAATTCAGACTGCCAAGAGGACACGGCATCAGAGTGCACCCCAAAGTGCCTTGACAGAATGTGCCGGACGATCATCGCCGGAATATGTGACCGTTCGTCTGTGTTCTGAACATCCCAGACCACGCTCTCGGTAATGCTCCCGTCCTGGAAACGCCGGAGCTCAGCTTTGTTGCCCCATAAATCGCGGAACGCCTCAGCCATGGGTGAAGGGGTCTCTGTAATCGCTGGCCCATGATCTACGAGACGGAATGCACGCTCTTGATCAAGTATCAGCCCAACAAATACGGTATAGGGACCACTTGGAAGTCCTTGAGATAGCGGGCGGGACTGTGAAGGCGCGTGTAGAAGAGTGACAACCTTCACTCGTGAACCCAGTGCTCGGCGTAGACAAATGGACAGGGATGCAAGGATCGCGCCCAGAAAAGATCCATTTTCCAATATGTCATGCATTGATATTCGAGCCGGGGCGGCAGACGATAAATCAACCCTGAATCGTGTGATCAAGAAGTGGTGGTATCGGGGAAGACAGAAAGCCTACAAGAGCACGACATCAAAACGGGAAGTAAGGTCCCTATGGTCGGTAAGGAAAGCTTCAGTGAACGGGTCACCAGTAGGGGTATCACGGTCTAAGACCTCTAAGGTAACCCGAGCATCATGTTTGAGCTATGAGACCAGTCAGCAATATGGAACACGTTGAAATAGCCACTTGCCATCTCAATAGATGTGAGAGGGACACCCGCAAGGAGATTAATATCAGATGATGAGGTAACAAAGACAGATTCGTATCTCCCTAAATAGTCTTCCGGAGGGAACTAAGACCCAAGTCTTTGAACAGCTTAGCAATAAATAAATTTGACTGTAACGCACCAGATGTCCACTTTTACTTTTCACAAAAACTGGTTCCCGAGCAAAGTCATGCTGAGCTGAGAGAGGGTGAGCCATACCCCATTTCTTGTAGGACATACATACACAAGAAATTTAATGCAGCTTTGAAGAGCTGGTAGGAGCTGAGGCCGTTGCCAAATGGGCGCCTTTTTGGGTTGGTTGTGCCGTGATGCTCATCCCCACGGATCAATAACTCCAGCACCGAATTCCACAGGGGACCTGAACCTTCGAAGCCCCTGATGCACGTCCGCCGGCCTTCTCCATACCCTCGCTGATAGGCCCAAACCCGCAGGAGGGCCAGAGCATCGCGATATCCTGGCGTATCATTCTTTAATATATTCACCGACAAAACGTCCCGTCGAGGTGAGAAGGCAAGCATAAGTACAGCGTTGTACAAAGGAGTAGCAAGGTTGTCACGACCCGAGTCAGCGGACTCGGAAACGTGGACATGGAGATTGCTTCGGGTGGGAGATAGCCGTGACAATCGAATAGGAGAAGAGGGAGAAAGGGTAGGAATTATCCGTATTACTATATTCATTTTCGAAAAATCGGTTGGTGTGTCCTCTGCGGGACGGTCAGCTTTCAACGGGAGTTGACATAGGGAGGAAGTACCATGCTTAAATTGAAGAATCAGCATCGTCAGTCGAGGATCCCCCCTTTTGGATTCATAAAAAGCGTCTACGTTGAGCTTGCTTGAGGGGTCAGACACACGTTTGGCGATTACAGCGAGGTAAAAAGCCCGTTTGTGGAAGAATCGACCATTCATATAATCTTTTTCCTGAAACAAGCCCTGTGGCAAGGAAAAATTGGTGTTATATAACGGCACCTGAGAGAGAGATATGCTCACTGATGGCATTTCCACTACTACATCCACGACCCAAGGTCATCATCTTTACGTTTAACGACGAGGTTGTTTATCCAGCTCCCGACGATTGCTATGTTCGCCGGTTTTTCAAATGCAACTTTCCAATTGGCATCTTCAGTCGGGGTGGGTAGAGGATAGGGGACGGAGATAGTTTGCGACGACATGGCCCTGCCATCTTGGTGGAAACTGTTTTTCTTCCTAGACGTTCTAGACAGGGAAGAAGCCTCGGAAAGAACCCTTGCAGCTGCCAGAGGATGCTGGGGCTCAATGGGAGGAAGAGAAGCCAGATGTGCGTGCAGAGATAATAGAAATCGGTCAAGTCTTTGGTTGCGTGTGGTTTTTGGCCGAATGTTTGGTAGCAGAGCATCAATCTGCGCTCCTAACCGTAAGATAACAACAGACACAAATACAACATATGCCTAACCTGGAGCTTGAAAGAGTTGGACATAAAAAGGTCTTGTGCCGCTTTTATAGTTCTAACCTCAACGCCTGTTGGAGGCCTATATGCATTGCCATGCCCTCGAGCAGCATCCCTGGGGCCATTTGTATAAAAGTCGGAACGTACTTCTTCGCCAGGCATCGAATCAGACAATCCCTTCGTAATGCTGACAGATTCACTCGATTTTGATGTTTTTTCATGATCACCAGATCTTTCGGTGAGGCCGAATGGATCCCCATCTGCCGATTGGACTTCTAGCAATGGCGGTCGCTTCTGCGAACGATTTAGTCTCGAAATTACACTTTAATGAAATGCATACCTTTGGTACGCGATCACCCGCTCCATGAGCGTGACGCCTTTTTAAGCCTGAAGGCATGCGAGGTACTGTAAGTAACTGGGCCCGCAGGAGAATTTGGGTATGGTTCACCGCAAATCACCGGGCCGCTTCTGCCCGCCGTGTGATCATGAACCGCAACGTCAGGTCTTCCCACGACTCTGAGCATAACCAGATGCTACAGTATGTGATGCTCTAAGACCCATATAACCTATCTCTAACCCATCAAAAATACCCATGGGTCCACCTATGCCAATCCCTAAGTGAGAAAGCTAACATTTTTTCCTTTTACTTGCAAAAAGTGCAAAGGTACAAAAGTGCAAAAGTTTTTGGCAACTTTTAGCACAATTTACTCAATTTACTGATGGCCTAGTCATACACATTTTTTCCTCACTGGTGATTGGTCTCGCTCCACACAGTAAGTTGCTGGTGGATGGGATATGAACCGGGCAGAGACATGCCAGTGAAGAATGGGAATGAGTAGTACCATCTGTGTTGGCAATGTAGCCGAGTTTATGGGAGGAGGCTCGGCGTGAAAAGGGCGATGAACATGTAGTGCATTATAGGTGAGGATGTTCCGTGACTGGGCAAGAACTCGACTGGAAGGTACAGTTGCGACAAGTATTAAGTTATCCTTGGTCAGCGCGAGTGCGTCAGCAACAACGACGGGCGTCAAGCAGAGCCTGAGTCTCAGTACCGCGATCAGCGGGTTTTTCGTCTTACTCTTATATTCCCATCAACACAGCGCTACCTCGCCATGGCCATCTGTTGCTCTCATCGATATACGTCATTGACAACCCTCGTTTCCCGTGCAGTCAAAAGGCTCCTATGTAAATGCTTCTCAGAGAGGTTAGCATTCTTTTTCGTCATCTGCTCACTCTCCTTCCTTGATTCGCCTCGCATGTTCTACGTTTCTGCTACATAAACTTCCGAAGTGAACTGTGGAGAAGCATTCTTAGATGTACATGCTTAAGCAAATTTTCCATTCCTAAACTCTTGTGCTTTGCCCCTTCAATTGCGCTGTTTTCTCTTGAATACCAAAGAAGAAAGAGCTAATTTCGACATTTCAGAAATACTCGTTTATCCCGATCCAGCCTCAAAAATACCCGAATTTATGACCATACACGCCTTCCCGCGGAAATTTGGCACATGGTCATCCGCGAGGCGACTTCCATGACACCAGACCCATTGGACACCACAATCGAGCTATCCTTCCTTGAGGCGACGACTCTCCACCTTCCGGCATATCACGCATCCATGTGGTTCAAGATGTCGCTCTCCCTAGTGAGCAAGCGATGGAACGCGTTGGTTAGGCCATTCCTTTACGAGTTTGTGTGGATCAGCCGCGCCCAGCAGGCTAAGGCACTCGCTCACACCCTACTCCTTGAGTTCGTTGAAGGTGCAGGGTCTAGCGGGCGTTTCCTTAGGAGACTGCATATCGAAACGTCTGTGTTGGAGCGGTGCGCCCCAGCGGACTTGCACACGATTCTGGAATACTCACCGCAATTAATGGTGTATACGGACCACCACTCTGTCCAGCGTAATCGCTATGATGTTCCAATGGACCCACGATGTCGGCCGGAGCGCCTTCTCTCCCTCCTCGCGCACCCCCGTAGTCAGCTGCGTAGACTGTCGTGGACCAACTACGACGACCAACCTTTCCAACAGCGAATGTCATCCTTGCAACAAATGCGCACGATGCGCCTGGAGTATCTAGAACTTTCGTCTTGTTCTCCGAATTTCCGTGCCTTTTTCCCCGATTCAATATCCAGGACAAGTACCACTGGAGTGGTAGAGCTGCCCGTGCAATTGCCAGCACTCAAGAGCCTAAAGGTTAGCGTAGACAACGACATGTTTGCCGTGCTTGCTACATGGGACATGCCGATGTTGCGTAATTTCTCGGTCGTCTCCGCGGACTTCAGTTATACCGGACAAGGATTCTATCAATTCCTGGAGGCACACGGCAAATCCATCAGGCAATTGGAGCTTGGTCATTCATCATCCGTAGTGGAAGAACATTACCTAACAACACCAGGCAGACGCGCGACTCAGGACGCCTCTCTCGTCCGATTATGTCCAAATGTCACGGAGTTCATCTGCTCAGCGGATGTGGAATGGCATTGGGAGTCGCCGGACTGGATTGCCCCTCATGTCCTCCTACCTTTTCACCCTCGTGTCGAACTCATCGCTATACGAGACATTGACGCACGCATAACGGATGCACTTGGTATGGGCCTTACAGGAGATGGCGGTCCAGCATTCTTCCCGCTCCTTGAACAGATGTCCTCTCTCCTCCGCTACGAGGCATTTCCTGCCCTCAAATACCTGCGCGACCTTAGTGTTGAATCTGCAATTCTTCGCACGCACCAGCCGCACCCTGCCGTACAGAAATTTTGGCGTAGAGTGTTCAGCCAATGCCAGACGCGGGGTATGGCTTGAGGACCACGCAGGTATAAACATTACATTTCGCGCGCTCAAACGTGCTAGTCTCGTGTCAGGATAGTGTCGTTGCTGTTGTTTTTTTGTTGCAGTAGCAGTCATCTTCATCATCTGTATACCACGCTTCACATTGTCTCTGTATTCCGTTGTTATCACGCACTGACCTATTTCCCATTGAAAAACAATACCTCATCTTTGACGCTTGGCCTGGAGGCGAAGTTGTCTCTCCTAGGAGTAGTATTTATAAACGCGACGAGTTTATCACAAGCGGTGCCAAATAAGGATGTCTCCGGTAGCGTGGCGCCTATGATGTGGTCTGTAAAACTTGACAGTGACTTCGATCCATCCGAGAATTAGTCAAGCCCCAACTTCCTTGACTTCATTATAGTTATGGTAGATCTTTGTTATTTTCACTAGTGTTATGCTCTTATGATTTAGTAGAACGGCGATCATCTCGAACAACTGGTTCTTTCCGGTGAACTCTTTCGAGGCCCAAGTCGTTCATCCTCACCAGCCCACTCTGTTTCATCCGGTAGCAGTCTTGACGAAAGTAGCCATGATGAAAGATGGGGAACGCGGACGGATGAAGAGATCAACGCTCAGACGCATCTAACAGACTCGATCGGCATGGGTCCCGGACGTACAGGCGTGAAAGGTGTCATTCGTGACCGCAATGAAGCTGCGGCGCGCGAACGTTCCAGAAAGGCGGAAGATCTTGCAGAACTTGCTGCTCGAATGGAACACGCTAATCTCGGAGGGAAGTCTTTCCTCGAAGAACAAAACCATCACGCTACTGTGGTGCAGCGTCAGCGGGGACGCTTCGGACACCTCCGCGAGGTCGGGCTAAACGGGTTTGTGCCCGCTGTCGAGGACGATCAAACCGCGTGGGTTGTGGTGCACATATACGATCCGGTGCGCACACATTCTATTGCTTATATTAGCACGAGCAGCTCATCGCTCTCCATGTAAGTCACTCGACAGATGCGATACAATCGACGATCGACTCACGCGCTTAGCGCGTGAACATCCAGACACCAAGTTTATCAGGTGTCGCGCTTCTGTGATCGGATTCGTGCTGAATCCACAGGCAAAGCGACAAACTTTGCGTGCCCCCTCGTCGACATATCTATCCAAGTCGCGTACCGTGCCTAGGTTTTCAGAACCGGACGAAGACGACCCATACAGCGACAGTACAACCGAACCCGCGGTCATTACATCGAGTGAAATGACGACGAAGATGATGTGGATACCGACATGCTCCCTACGATGCTTGTCTACCGCTCAGGGCAACTTGTGCACAACTGGGTACGAGTAGATTGGGAAGCCGGCTCATTGGGTATAGATGAACTTCTCAGGCGGTATGTGCATCACCACCCAACCTCTGGAGATATCTTTACCCTTTGGGCGTCGTAGACATCACATTATTCACCCAGCTCGGATGGGGGGATCTATGAGCGTATCCCTCGATGATGAAGACGATTTGGTCTTCAGCACACTTGAAGAAGGGATCTAATAAATCAGGAAGTTCTAGATTGTTGAAGGGCGCATCGTTCTTCCTCATACAACTGTTTGTGATGGGCGACAGTCCGAGAACGTGGTAATAGTGATGTCCCCGTTGCGTGCACACGATCTTGACGGGTCTCCGTTAACTTGTCAGCTATCGGAGCTTCTACATCAGTAATTACTGTACCTCTTTTGAGGATTTAGTTACTCAAAAATTTAACTCTGCCCCAATGTTCATGTTTAGTAATGCATCTGAGCGGTTTGTATTCGTTCCACTCTGGTGGTGAGTTACATAGATAATTATGACATTGCGAATGTTGCGAATGCAATTGTTAGTAACGCTATGATACTAGCTGGTGATACTGGTGATACTGGCATGCGTTTCATAGTGGCACTGGATGTATAAGAAATTTGTGAAGGCAGGCTAGAGTGCTTGATCCCTATCCCAGGAAATGAAGGAGTGTCGGATGGTGCACCCTCAGAAACCACTACACAGATGTCAGTAATCTTCGCATTATCCAACACTGGGTGACGCACTCGGAAGGCTACCGCCAAGGGTGACATTGGAAAACTGAACAGTAGCTTGCAAACGTTGGGCAGCGTCTGAAGGCACGGTCGAGAGAAGCCCGACTCGAGGCCTGTCTTGTGAGGGATGTGTTAAATTGCCGTAATAGAATGCGACGAAAACACTACTCAAAAAGATGTAATTAGCAACACTGGGACCAGTGGCTCGACTCACGATTTGAGAAATGGATCGCCAATGCTCCAACTGTATAGAAAACCTGAGTTTGGAGGATCCGTAGGAGAAAGGTTTGGAGTGCACTGAGACGTAGTATCTTCGAATGTCTGCGAGCCGAAGTCGCGCGGGTCAACTGGGTACATCTTTCCGCCAATTTGAAAAGCAAGTGTATGAGCCTCCGCGCAGTCGTAGGTTGCGCCACCAAGCTGTGCAGCGATTGCTTCCAAAACATCCTTGGGACCACGAATGAGCGAGTTCCCCTGTACAAGACATGACTATAAATGTCATTTAAACATCAAAGAAGGGACGCACTGTATCAAGAAGAGCAGTCAGAGTAATGTTCGATGCAACAAGGGCAGAACGTGGCAACTTTAGCCCGTCAAAATACACATCGTCCACGGTGACCTCCCAAGTAATGGGATAAACCTATTACATATTCGGTGTGGGCAGCGTGTGAAGATGTATTGATTGTTGCACCTCATTTGGAGAATCCTCGGGCGGTGGAAGTCCGCCTTCTGCCACAGTGTATCCACGTAAAGGGACCCATCCCATGTCGTCAGCGGCTATACCTGGTGGAAGCTCGCCGATTGAGAGAATCCCCTGATTCCCGCCAATCTCGATGGCATCTCGTTGCAGAGATACAGCAACGATCGGTGACGCTAAAGCTCCTGCCAAGATGAGTCGGGGAATAAGCGGACCATTAGTAGAAAAACTGGCAAGCACATCATTCACGCTTGGAGACAACGACGGTGCCCAGTCCTTGCGCGTAACTGTCGTACGATGCCCGCGGATGCCAGAGAGGTCTGGGAAAACACGAGTAGAGAAAGAAGGGGTGTTCAGGCCATCTAGACTAGTTCGATGGGGAACGCTAGTTGCCAGCAACGCGTTTAGAATCACGCTATCATGGACGATGTCGTTAGTGCAACCAACAAAAGACAGCGGAGAGATGGACTAGTCGAAAGGGAGTAGCATTCCACACCCCGAAAATTTGTCACGTATAACGAATGTATAGAGGACAAAGGCGATGATCAGCGTCACAGCCAGGCAAAGGAGAGCAACAAGTAGTCCCTCTCCCTTCCAAAACAGAGAGTCAAAGCACACCATATACATTTCTCCACCAGATTATGGTGTCATTAATGAGCGACGAAGGTCCATAATTGCGACCCCAAGTCAGGCGCGTGGCCCATAAATGCCTGGAGGAAGCGACATGGGGATCACAACTCCTGGGCTACTTTGCTGCTATAGATAGGGGATCCCGGATCCAATGTGGAGGCCACTGACTCACCTGTTAATAGGAAAACCCAATCCAAATATTCCAGCGGTGTCCGTCTGCAGTACGCTTGTGTTTGTTTCCAAAATCGCAGCAAGGAACTGATCCCGAACCCAAAAGTTGGCGATCCCGGCGGTGTCCACCCCAACGGGACCTTGAGCATAGGTTCCGGTCCGGGAGTCACCGTACGAGAGGCGAACAGAGAGCCCGCTTGGCCGGAAGGAAGTTTGTGGGTATAGGGGGACAGTAGCGGAGAAGCAGTCTGCGGAGCAGGTGCTAGCGAGAACCCAGAGATCGGACGAGCCGGTGTCTAGTAGGCCACACATGAATATCGGTGCACATAACAGCGAAGGAATCGTAGAACGTACCAACAACGAGGGGTAAGAGCGTCTCGCCTATCTGAACGAGTACACTATACGTTCTAACTGGACAATGAACGAAGCTGAGTAGTACATTTGAGCACTGGGCACGTACACATCAATATAATCTCCCAAGCCTATGGAGCCATGCTCTGGTACCCGCTGGCGTACACTAGTGGAAATCTCTCGTCTGGACAATGGGAGATGAAGGGCCATCCCTCTTCTGACAGCAGGCGGTGATAGTGGAGTTGCCCATAGCCAAGAAAAACTAATAATAAGGGTAAAATGAAGAAGAGGCGACAGCATACCAAAGCGGCTGTAGCAAGAAGTCGTCCTGGGGCAACCAAACAAATCGAGGTTGGAGACTCTAGCGGGGTTGCGGGACAGGCGGGAAACGAAAAAAGGACCAACCACTAGTACGATGCATGCCACGGCGCTCTCGGTGCTCTCAACTTCGGTCTCGGCGGTTGGTGACGGAACATGTGGCACGTGGCGGTGGAGCATGACTGACTTACCGATGCTAGTACGTGTACGTAGTAGTTTCAACAGCTTCAAGCTTCAACCCGAGCCAAGACAAAGATCACCCCAGCTGAGCAGGAGATGAAAGCTTGAGCTTTCGAGGTCCAAAGGACTCCCTCAAGCAAAGCTCCCACATATTCTGAAATAGAGCAATCTGTCTCCGAGAATGGATTCCACTCTCACTGAACAGCAACAGCAGGAAATTACCGCTCTAAAATCCATCTATGCCGATGATTTCATTGAATGCCAGCCAAGGGCCTGGAAAGTACGTTCTGCATAGACAGCTTTGGTCAGCCTCAGAACCGACTGAATAGTGAGGGCTTAATGATTCCGTTTTCCCGCGTAGAGTGCTGCAAGGCTTCCTGAATTCATTATCAAGATCACACACCCGGATACGCAGCATGCAGCTAAGATCTACTGTCATTTACATACCATGTCAATACCACCTTGCAAGCCTGATAACTACAGCTTACTTTCAATATCATAGATTTCCCAAGACTTACCCCACAAATGCACACCCGCTCTTCGCCGTTCAACAGCCCATCAAAGGCATCTCGGATGATTATATTACGAGACTCTCGAGTTTTATTCAGGCCGAAGCACGGCAGTCTCGCGGGACAGAGATGGTCTTTCAGGTGAGTGAATTATTACCTGATCAAAGATCGTACCTTTGTGGGGCTATTACTGTAGACCCCAGATGTGAAGGAGCTGCGACATTAAATATTCTGACTTCGTCATAGATTAAGATTGATACTGACTGTCTGCAGGTGGTCACTGCTGCGCAAGACTGGATTGCTTCTAATATCATACCTCCCGTGGAGGTTGTTGGTTCTTTGGCTTCAGAGATGTTAAAACGAGCGTCAGAAGAAGAACAAGTGAGTGGATGATCGACTCTACGTTTTACCTGCGCTGAGGATTGTTTACATGCGCTAGGCGAGGAAACGACGTGAAGAGGCCGAAGCGCAACAAGAGGCGGAACGCGAGCGTCTTTTCGCCGAGGCAGTTACTGAGCAAATACAAGTAAATGCACATAGACACCGGATAGAACGCGAGAGGCACAGAGCCCGCCATCGGGCACAGTCTGATGCAACCCAGGTTCCTGAGCTTCCAGACGACATACTTACCCAATCTTTTGACTGTGAAACAATCGTAAACGAGTGGCGTTTCCGTGTAGTCAAACTTTTTCATCCGCGCCATGGTCAGTTATCTTTCAACCCTATGTAATCCTGTAATTCAAAGCTTCCGCAGATTATCTGGGGACGGTCTATCAGGCAGAACCGGTTTGTGATGACATCGCGACGACGCTTCCGCTCGAGGTACATCTGGTCACTTTTGACACGCAGTATTATACTACGCCTCAGGGCCGTAAAAAGTTGAAGACCGTTGAGGAGGAGGTCCAGCGTCTCATGAAATCCGCCACGAGAACGTTATCAACTTGTATGCCGTCAAACTCACTCTCCCTCAGTCAAGCGGCCACCCCAGCTCGCAGTCCTCATGGAACAGAGACCACAGTTGACGGTGCACGATCTGTTAGAGGATTGTGACTGCCTGCGCGAGGAACGTGCATCGGTGCGTGTATCAGGAAGGTTCGCATTTCACTCACCTGACGGTGTTAAAGAGTTATCTCGCACAAATATTAAAGGGATTGAATGAGGTACATTCTACGGATCTTGTCCATAGAGGTAAAGCCAGGTCCCTTCCACTCGTATCCAGGCTTGAGATTGTCCAAAGGACTCTCCTTGCACTCGATTGGTCTAGCGAGTCGCGAGAAGTCGGGCCAGCCCAAGCTAGTCAAACTCCTCAAAGTTGCTTATTATGTCAAGTTATTGGATCTCCACCGATCAAATCCATTCGGACTCAAGAGCCTTCCCGTGATGGACTCGCCGAACCTGCCGGAAAGCTGGTAGGCTTGTATTACGGTCTCCAGATGTGTCTAATTGCCACAGGCTAGCAAAGGATGGCCATGACTCGACATTGATATACACAAAGGCCAGAGATATCCATTATGCCGGCGTAATCTTCGTGCAGATGATTTTGGGGCGTGATGTTGTGGAGCGCTTCCCTGATGCACAGGCGGCGCTCATATGTAGTGAGTCATTTTCACGGTTCATGGACGCTTCTCAGACTTTGCAGCCTCGGTATCCCCGGCTCTTCAACGAATTGCGTCGAGCATGGTCTCGCAAAAGAAAAAATACACATCATGTGCCACAATTCTTGGAGAATTGACTGAAATCTCGTTCACAAAGTCGCGCCCTGTTGCGATACCAGTTTCAGGTATGTTGTAAGATCTGGTCTTTGAATATCGTATTGAGTAGGAACCACGAAGATCCAAAGACGCCTGTACCTCATGCGTATGGGAGTTCCCCTGAGGTTGACTATTTTAGAGCGCCAATCCAGGGACTCCAGCAAGCCAGCCGGTGGAAGGAAGATTGGGAAGAACTGGAACTATTGGTAGGACTACGATTCGTTGGAAGTGGTGTAAGCGGCCCTCACAGTTGATTCCAGGGCCGCGGCGCGTTTGGCTCGGTGGTCAAAGCACGTAACAAAATCGACTCTCGAATCTATGCAGGTATGGTCATATCTTGCCATATAAACACCCATTGACACCCTCCTAGTCAAGAAGGTACGCTTGCGGACTCCGAATACAGACAATAAGATCTTACGCGAGATCAACGCACTGAGTCGCCTGTCGCATCGGTTCATTGTGCGGTACTATACTGCGTGGTTCGAGGACTCAGAGTTGCTGTCTACTGTTACTTCTTCAGATGATTCCGGCGACGAAACTGCGGATGGAGTCACATCCGTTCTAGGCGGTAACCGTCGGCACGATGGTTCATCGGACCCATTCGTTATAGACCTCGATGAACTCGGATCAGGAAGCCATTCTTCTACGTCATTCCCTAGCATCCATTTCACTGGCTCTGGTTCAGGTGCAACAGAAGGCAGTGATGGGGACATTGACGGAGATGAGATCGATGCCGATGACCTTGGTGAGATATTTAGAGCCCCGCAAAACGGATCTGCGGTCATCAATGTGGTACCTCGCACGCTACCCCCATCCAGGCCTCGCACCCTTTATATACAGATGGTTAGCGCATATGATTGGAGATGAATTAGACCTAACAATTGCACAGGAGTTTGTAGAACGTCAAACACTCAGAGAGGTAAGGTTATATCTTATCCATGTCATCCGTTGTGCCGACAGTAGAGTCCACAGCGCATCGCAGAAAGCCTCTCAGAGGACGAAGCTTGGCGCCTATTTCAGCAGATTGTTGACGCGCTCGTCCACATGTCAAGTTTGGGTATTGTCAGTAGGCATTCCTGAGAGCTTTCTCCGGACTGATTGTCCCCCAGCTTCACAGAGATATCAAACTAACGAACATTTTTATCGGTACGATAGCAATTACCCTCATCACCACACTGTATTGATTCTTTATGCCAGATGGTAGAGGAGATTGTAAAGGTAAAGCTTTGTTCAGGGCCCGAGATCAGTCCCTGTGTTGACGACCTGTCGGAAGTCGGCGATTTTGGCCTAGCCACGTCCAGTCTGGCAGCAGCAGTGGAGCCATCCGAACTAGCTCCACCCGCGGTCACAACTGACGCAGAAATGACACTAGGTTCGTTCGTGACGTCTTCGTATGTCTTCCACGTCATTCCCATTATCTCATTACACTCTGCAGAGGTTGGGACCAAATTATACATTGCGCCAGAAGTACAATCGCCGAAAAAAGGACCGCGAAACCATACCAAGGCAGACATGTATAGTCTTGGGGTAAGCCTCCAGACGATTGTGTGGATTTACCTGATAGCCGTTAGATCGTGTTTTTCGAGATGAACTACATCTTTTTAACGGGGGCTGAGCGGATTGCTGTCATCGAAGATCTTCGTAAGAAAGACATAGTCTTCCCAAACGACTGGGACAGTCAACGAACACGTCAGCGGCAGAGTAAGATGTGTAACACCTACTTATCCACTCATTCACCTGACACACTCTAGTCATTACCTGGTTGCTTAAACATAATCCAGATGAACGTCCAACTGCCCTCGAGTTGTCACAAAGTAGCTTGCTCCCCCCGAAGCTGGAAGATGAATACTTTAAAGGCGCTTTGAAAATGATGAGTACGTCAACGAATGAAGAAATAGGTGGACACTTATAAAATTTCCAGCAAAACCCGATTCTCCCCATCGCCAGGCCGTTCTCGCGGCACTCTTCAATCAAACTTCTCGAGGGGTACGCGGATTTCTCTATGACAATGACGTTGAGCATCCAGAACACGCGTCACTGAATGGAATCGTTCGTGACGCGTTGTCAACCATATTTCGCTTACACGGCGCAGTCGAAATGGAACCACCCCTTATGATGCCAGCTACTGACAGTGATGACGACGCGACACGGGTGTTATTCGTAGACAGACACGGAGAGGTCGTAGGGCTTCCCAATAATGCATTGGTCCCATTTGCTCGCGTCGCTGCACGAAATAACCTCAAGCGGATAAAAAGATTTCATATCGGTGACATATATCGCCCAAAGTAAGTTTGTTAACAAGTTGTTTCGCACCACCCTCATTAGCACGCTAGTCTGGTTGCAGGTCACCCTAGGGTCGTCAAAGCTGCCGTTTTTGACATCATTTCGACAGATGTAACCCACAGCGGCCCAGTGTCTATTGCCGAGTCGATCATCATCATGAACGAGTGCTTGGATTTGTTCCCAAATCTTTCACAGCATTATGAGATACACATATCTCATTCAAAAAGTAATCCCTCTCATTGGTGCTGCCGGTTCTGACGCTAACTACGGCAAAGTTATCGATTTAGCTCTGAGTCGAGTCCCACATGATATCCGCGATTCTATCATCGAGATCATCACGCAAGTAAAGTCCTCGTGGTCACAGAAACGAGCGATGCTTCTCAAAAAGGGTCTTCTGAGAAGCATCGTGGATGAACTTGAAGTATTGAGTGACGCAGGTGAGGTTCCACGTTTTCAAGGCGCATCTTGGTCTGTTTAATAGATGAAGATGGGGATATCGCAACACTGGTTTCCCGACTAGAGAAGGTCGCGCCGTCCCTCGTGGCTCTGATGTCGTCGGTCCTGGTCGAAGTGAAGACGGCAATCCAATACGTTGCTCTCGCTGGAGTCACGAGACCTATTTTTTTCCATCCTTTGATGATAAGTAGCCATAATGCCTACTTCAAAGACGGCGTATGCTTCGAAGTCGTCAGACGCAGCAAACGGGGTGATATTTTGGCTGCTGGTGGCCGGTTAGCGGATGTGGTCGTGGATCTCCCGAAGTTCTACTAATGATTCACTCTTAGATATGATGGCCTTATCACTCAGTTCACTCTGCCGAAACCTGGTGGTCACAATGTATGTGCGGTTGGGTTGCAAATTTCTCTGGAGAGGATCCTTGTTGCTCTGGCTGCATATCAGGCCATTTCCGTGAAGAACTTGCTCAAAGAGCAACGCTCTTTTGGCTTTTGGAGTCCAAGACGATGTGATGTGTACATCGTGTCTTACCAGCCTGGACACCTGAGTGAGAGGCTCGAAGTGGCGGCCCTTCTATGGAGACATAACATCAGTGCGGACGTTATGTACGAGTCAAGTCTTCCTGATGGCGAATATGAAAACCACCTGGAGCTGTGTCATCGAGAGGGTATACTGTGAGTATCTGTTTGTTTCTTATCAACGGTACATGTAGTATTGATTCGCGTAGCTTCTCTGTATACCCCCGCACACGTTCTGCGCGTCGCGATCAGCCAGCATTCAGGATAAAGAGTATTCTCAAAGGTACAGAATATGACGGTAAGTGATTTTTACAGTTGTCGAGTGATTATTCCATGTGCATCCCTTTTCCCCTCTTTACCCAGTTTCGAAACCGGAGCTCGTACCGTGGCTCCAGGAACAAATCGCAGAGCAGAAGCGGATTGACACCGAGACGTCTGGTACTACTATTCTACCCGAAAATTCGCAGGGTCCAGCCTGGTCGAAGTCATCTGGCCCCGTGCCAGACGTTCAGCTAGTACTTCCGGGTGATATCCGAAAACAGCGGAAACAAACGAAACAAATTTTCCTCGAGAAGGGTGAGAACCACTGTAGATTGCCTTTCCTGAGGCTCGCTCAACCCCCCCCCCCTTCCCCCCGCGGTACTGTTGCAGCGTTTGAAATGGGTTTACGGGTCTCCTCCGCTATTCAATCAGGTGTTCCGGTGGTTGCTATCGATACTCCAGCTAACGTCTTCGATGCTTTGTGCAAGTCATCCAGTTGGGTTACAGATGACGAAATTTGGAAGGCGGTGGTATCTTCCTTCTCACTTTCGAGCGCCGGGTATGCTCCACAAATTCGCGATGCAGTATCCCGTCGGCGGGCGGAAGGCCACCACTTTATTTTGTTGTTCGCCGTGAGGGACGACCGCGTACACCTTCTTACGTTATAATATGATACTGCTAACAGTGTCGTTGTACTCCTACTATCACGTTATGTTCGTAGAATATGGAATCCCTACAAGCCGACCAATAGAAAGAGATAAACTTCTTAGCAGCGAAAAGTCGGAGACGTATCGTCGTCACAAATTCTCCATATATTTGCCGGGATTAGCTTACATCGAACAATACACTATGCAATACAACATAAGGACAGTATCAAGCAGCCGCCATAGAGAAGAGCGTTGGTAAGGGTGGAGAACATAATATAGCAAAGTTCATATAGGGAATTGTCTTACTCCCGGACTGACTACGGACACCCCACAATCCCAGCTGTCCCGTTTGATCCGTCACTCCCACGTCGCAGGAAACCTTGTCCGAACGATATGTCGTCTGAAAAACCTGTGGTGAACTCAGGCATCCCAGACCGAGGAAACAAGCCCGCGACATCCAAATCCCCTTCTCCGAACAGGGTCGTTAGCCCAGCAGACGGCATGGGAACTGCGCCTAGACTGCTATCATGCTTCGGCAGCCCTAGTTGATCCCCCCCTGGCCGGGAAGGATTGAGAAGGGGTGCATCTGTGCCTAATGAGAACCGTCGCGGGGTCTGGCTCGGCGCAATGGGAGAGAAACTAGCGAGGCTGAATGGCGTGTTGGCCAGTGCATCAGCGGTAGGGTTGACAACAAATTCAGACGTATCCTGCGGTATTGAATCGATGCCTGCCATGGAACGAGGGGCAGACGGGATTTTCTTGCGCGCAGGTCGGATCCATGGAGGGCGCGCAGAACTTACTGTCAGCTCCTGGGGAATGGTCGGATTGTCAAGTGGAATCTGCGTGACTGAAAGTAGGATTAGCTCTGATAAAGCTATATCTGCATGGTGCACATACGCCTGCAGAATTCTTCCATCATATCACAAGAGCGTTGACCACATACGTAGCGATCACTGAATCGGCGTAGAAGCCCGACGCAAGATCGTAAACTATCGAGTGCTGGTGCGATCAAAGGTCGCATTACGTCAGACTGGCAGTTCAACAAGAAACCAACGAGGGTGCGGCCAGCTTGAGTGAGTTGATGGATCACGTGCACGCCGTCTGGTACCAGCCGGAAACACGTTCACGTTCAGACAAGTACTTGGACAGCACACAGTCGACTTACAATATGTCATAAGACCCTTCTGCGCAATTTGCAGGTAGGCAGCGATGAGCTGTAATGCAGCAGAGTGTGCTACAGTCATAGCATCGCGCTCTGGGTCACTCTGCTCCGGCTCATCGTTGGCAGCGCGCTCAGCAATAAGGTCCGAAAACCGGTGACGCATGATAAGCATTCGTGTGAAAAGTGCAAGGCAGTGGACTCGCTCTGCGTGGATAACACGGATGACGTCCTCGCTTGTAAGTGTATCGGATGAGTGCCCCCAGTACGGTGGTACTGCAGAACAGACTTCGTCGAGCAGTGTCTCTTCCTCACGTAGGCCCTTATGTCGTCGGAAACCCGCCAGGGTCGACATTGCACGCCTTAGGAATGGGGACCTGTCCCCGAAGTCCTTTGATGGAGGTGCATCGAGTACCGACTCGAGCACCACGAGCAAACGTATGACACATATGAAAGCTCCCATCCTACTTGGTGTCTCTGGAGGCTGCAGTCCAACAGATTCACGGGTGATGAACTCATCATCAACAACCGCCGGCTCAGACACGTCACAGTCGCGTAAGCGCACAAGTGGCGGCCGGCCAAAGTGGGCACCCGCCTGCTTGTCCCACATATAAACGCACCAAAATGTGCGCTTACGCACCTCTTCCTCAATAGCATCAAAGATGTCATACGCGTCAGTGGATCGATGTAGTCCTGCATCGAGCGAGAGCGTGACCGATTCTGAGATGAGGGCGAACGCTTTGGATAGTTTGCCCCACCCAATCGCATAGACACCCGCGACCAGTGTGGCTTGTATAGTGTACAAGGTAGGGCGATCCGCTCCTGGGAGTGTGCGCAAGCGGCTAAAAAGGTCGAACCACATGGTTCCAGATGAGACGCCGTCGGTCGGGTTTGCGCGGACTCGTGGGTCGTCGATATGCCGCGAAGCAAGGCAACACAGCGCGACTATAAATGCTACAAAGCCCGGCTCTCCCCACTTCTGAGGATCCCCATAGTCCTGAAAATATAATGAGACAATATGATTCCAGTCCTGATGAGGAAACGCACCTTTAGGAAAGTCGGGAGGTGAAGGAACGGCATCAGGTAATATGATGTCGACAAGTAGCACTGGACAAGACTAACCCATGAATAGGTCGACACTGTAGTACTGAAACGTATGACGTGGACATACCCATCCATCAAGTCGGGCACTATGAAAGAAGTAACCAACTTCCAGTTCTGCCCTGGATTCGTGTCTGTACGATGGTGAGTTTCGCGGTCGGGAAACCATGTGATATCCGAGTAGGGTGACTCGTTATTTGATACATCCCCTCGTGGACTCGAGTCCCGCTCTTTTTTCGATGGCGAGTGATGGCGCTCAACAAGAAGATCTAAGATAGGCAGACCAGACATTTCTCCCTGCCAGCGAGTAAACCCCTCATCGTCGACATAGAGGTAGGAAGATGAAAGTGACATGCGCGCCGTTTCTTCGGAAAGATGATCTGGACTTGACACACCGATGTTGGCTATAGCTTGATAGCCAAACGGTACGACGACAGCTTGGGGGGTAGGCGGACGGGACTTATTTGCAACAATGGTGAAGTGAGTCGATGGGTTCGTCAGGGGGATTACACTGAGAGATGGCGGAGGTATTACTGCAGGGTGTGTATGATTTGGGAGGGGTGTATATAAAGGGCGATGATCGAAAGAGGAAGGCGAGGGGATGGTCGCACCGCCCGCGGCGAAAACGGCGGGAGGGATTGCCTGAATCAGGCTCTCAAGATGATGCATGCGATCTTCCAAAGTTGCGGTGTGCCTAGAGATATCAAAAGAAAGGTACACCAAATCTGATACGCAAGTATGGATCCGACTGACTTGGACTTGTGAGGATGACTTCTTTTCCCGGGCTCCTCGAACGTACAAGCTGAATTGGCACCCAGACATGCTTGGCATGGATGACCTTCATCGCATTTGATCCTCCTACGTCTACAGAAGGGCATCAACACGTCCAAGATGTCATCACGAACTGACGCTTACCGGCACCGATCACAGGCTCTATGAAACAACGAGGTGAGAACTTGATGGCACCAAGGTGTGAAGAAGTACCTGCTCAGCTTGAACCGACGCTCCTTCAGCATTGGGGTGGAAATTTCCGAGGTAGAACCCTCTGACATGGCATGTGAGAGCAAAACGATCTCCTCTGTGCTCCCAACGCACTAGTGTGATTTAATTTCTATTTACAGTTTCCTATGCGGCGGGGCCCCGCGGCCCTGAGCGCTAGGCTTGGATCTACTCTTGAGTATTGTTGTAGTTTTCAGAGCGACTGCTTCCTCCGTCCATCTGTCGATCAAGATTCGGAATATCACCGCATTTATTGCAAAGCGCTACGAGTCTAGGTCATTGAGGAGCACAATAAAAAATGCCCTGTAACTGCCACCCGTATTAAACCCTATCCAAGACACAACTTCCACAGCGGTGTAAACCCGGCGTTGTCGCTTCAAGTTTCGGGAAGGAAAGACGAGGACAAACCGAGTCATCTTGCTGTATCAGTGAGCGACACCTAATTGATTATTCTCTCCTGGGACTATGCGCAAGCATTAGACTCGATTGCTACCAGTAATGGGTATAAAGGAATTCCACGATATCCTCAGGATAAGCACATTCAAACAACGTAAAAACCAATCGAGCACTAAGAATTCACACCTCGCTGACAAGCATTTTAAATCAAGAACTGGCGGTTGAGATCCTACGTACGTAAAGTTCGGCATCGGCTGTGACACATACTGATGACACGTACCATATGATGCGTAGTCGTTAGTTGTGGCTTTTGATGATATTTACGAGTTGCGCGTCGGAGGTCCTGCAATAATTCTTCGTAGGAAGGCCGGGGGTTATTAACTACTAACGTTAGCTATCATTTGATTGCTTCTTTCATAGTAGGACCCACGTAGCACCGTCACGAACGCGTAGCTCATTGCACCCACGGCAATACCACCTTCGTGCGCATCCGTGGCAGTACCTGCATCTGAGGAGCCGCTCCAGCAGATGACCTCAGCTGGAGACATTTTGTCTCTGCGAAACTCCTGTGCGACCGTACTGCTTCTAAGACGGCCATCTGAATGATACTAATCCACAGTAAATCACGGTGCGAAATAAGCGAAGCAATTACCACGTACAGAGAAGAGAATGTCTGTTGTGTGGTTCTTAAATTAGGCGCTCAACGTAACAAGGCCACACTTACCGAGGATAGATCCAGAATGGCATGACTGCGCGAGTGAATGAAGGATCGACGAAAGAACAGACCTCACGTACGTCGAAAACAGCCTAAGCATCAAGTTGGGATGAATGTTGTAAATGAGAAGAATGAGCCAGATCACGTACTGTCAAGCGGCACCCTGATGGTAGAGGCTTAACCTACATGATATCGTTGGCAATCGAACGAAGCTTCAAGACATTCGAGGTACCAAGTTATTATGCAGTTCCTTTGTAGATAAGGTTCAACAAAATGTCGGGACTAGGAAGTTGGCCAACACCTCACGTCATCGATGATTGTGCCCGCGCCGGAGTAGTCCACAGGAAAGATCACTATGATTTATTGAGATGAGGAGATGGGTGGATGATCCCTTTACATTACCTTCATCATATCCGCTTACTTCATCTCCATCTTGATCCCGGACTTGAGCGCCGTGCCCTGAGTCTAGGTGAACGCGTTGAGAAGTTAAAATTGGAACCAAGAAAAGGCACGCACAATGGATGAACAACGAATCATGCTTTCGTGCACCGCGTACCAGCCACTGCATTGCACCGAGGATGTTCGCCTTTGTAGGCTGGTTACGCGGGTCGGGCGCGTCGTCTGTCAGACGAAGTACGTCGCGGACGTGGAAACCTAGTCGATCTACAATGATACAAGCGTCACCAACGAGACTCGGAAAAAAAATTGACGTCATTGCTTACCGATCAGAAAGCGGTACATATTTTTGGCATCATTCACGCAGCCATCTAGCTGACTCTGTTGGCCGGTATAGTTGATTCCAATCTAGTATAGTTTAGGGATACATTTGGAACGGTCAGGAGATGCAGCACTCACACACACGGCCTTTTTGCGCCCAGTACACATTGAAAATCGGAATTCAGGGTGCTGAAGCCTGGTAATAGAATTGGAGTGACGTTGGCCTGGGAAATCCCCCATCTCACGAGGCAGAGTGCCCGGCTACGGGAGAATGAGTATGAGTCATCGGCGAACGGGGTTCATGGAAGTAATATTCGATTCTCACATCTCTGTCGAGACCATCATGATTTCTTCGGTCATGTTCGCGATGGCGATAGGAACGGTGACGTTCCGAGTCGCGATGACGCGTCCTATCTCCGCGATGGGTACCATTGTGGCGAGGCGGGACAGGAAGAGGTTCAGGGGAACCGGATCGTGGGTGCTCGCCGTTATTTGCAATTGATGGGGCTATCGGAGTAGAAGCCAAGGGAGGAAGATACAGAGCACATCACTTACGTTGAATGAATATATCCGGCGCTTTGCTGCTTTGGGGGGAACCGCGACGATGATGAGAGTGCGACCCGTGCCGCGGATGGACGTTTTCACTTCGAACAGTTTGGACACCGTCGTAATCGACATTTGTGATCGCACGCTCGCCATAGTGTTGGGATTGCTGAGATGCCGGGACTGCAATGATGTCGGAAGCATATTGGTGCTGCGGGTCACCGTGACCGCTGGAGGCATCGATGTATCAATATTGTGTGGCGGACGCAGGAATGCATGGCGCTGTACTCACGTTGTATGAGGAACTGCTTCTTGGAAGCGACCATAGTCGATGCCTAAATTTGGTTCGCTGTCGTGATCGACATGTAAGAGAAGTCCGAATAGAGATGGAAAGTATAATGCGTACAAAGACTGACCCGGAAAAAAAGATTCTGGCATTTCCGGGTCTGACCCTTCTTCGAATAAGACGGGAGGAGCCTCAGAGATAGGTACGGCCTTTATTATGGGGTCATCTTTCTTATTTTTGCGCCCGCCTGGAAGGAAACGACGCCAGCGGGATTTCGAGGACATGAAATGAGTGAGTGGATAAGAAAGTGAAAAGTGGGGGAACGTTGGCGGTGATAGTCGAGAGAGGAGACGAGGTCGTAAAAAGTCATCGCATTATCAAACAAGAAGTGCTTATAATAACGGCACGTGCCACATTGCTTCTCACCAGCCATGGCCGAGCTTGACACGGATTCTGACTCGAGTCACCCAGAAATAATCTCACTCTCTTCTTCTGCTTCTGTCGCTAGGGAACACCATCGTGCGCAAAGAACATTCCACGCTGCCGAGAAACGAAAGGCGAAAGAGAAGAACAGGCGGCGTGACGAACGTTTCAAGGCACAAGCCGCCGATACACGGCAGCGCACCACTGTTACAAGGGAGATTCATCAAGTGAGGGATCACAAGATGGAGCCAGATAATATCCCAAGTGTGGACCAGAGGATGACAGGTGACGCCGAAGAAGATATAGAAAGGGATGCTAGCGGAAGCGAGACCGGGGAGGAGTGGGGTGGGATCAATATTGAAAATGAAGACAAGTTCCCAATCGTGGTAGAAGAATTCGAAGATGTGGAAATGTTGAAAGGTGAAGAAAGTGGGAAAGAGACTCGGAACGAGGATTTCGACTCGGGTAGGGCAGAAAGTGATGATGACGACCAGAATACGTTGCAGTCAATATCGAGCAAATACCTCCCCGATCACATCTTTCTCACTGCCTTGTCGAAACCGAAAGCAGGAAACGATGTGCGACCGTCTCAAGCAACGCCTAAAACACGACCCACCAGGAAACGGCAGGGCGTACGCGCACGCGCAAAAGACGTGGCTGTTGGGTGGGTACCAATCTCTCACCCGAACACGGTTTTTCTCTTCTTTTGTATTCTATGAATCTGACCCCCTCCTTAGCACACGTACAGTCCGCACCCTATCACCATCTCCGGTAACGGCACTTGCCCCTCTGCCGAGAACAACCTTACCACCAGCACGTGTCAAGAAATTCCTGGCGAATGCGTTGGCACTTCACGGCGAAAGCAAAAGGGCTTCGAAATATTCCCCTCGATGGGAGCGACGACCACGTACGCTAAATATCTCCTGCATATTGTCATCGCTAAATAGCCCCTTCCTACCATAGCTCACCTTGGTGTAATGAAACGTACGACTGGTGCACCTACCACGGGATTTGCGCGCGGGCCGACGTTGAGTTGAAACGCATTAAAAAGCTCAAGCCATCGTCTTGTATACGGGCACAAGGATGACGGCAATTGCAGGCCTCGAGTTACGGGATAGACGAGGATCACTCCGAGCCACGCAAATGAATTTTTATTTTCAGCGGATATTTTAAATGGATGAAGACATTGACTATCTGACCGATAACCGGGAAGCAGTCGTTGTCGTAAATCGTAAGCACAAAATCGTCGTGAATGTAAGCGTAAACGGCATCAGGAGTACATCGTAAGATTAGCTATCATGAGATTACCAGCTTGGCAAGGTCAGAGAGTGCGTCAAGGTCAGAACGGGGATATGTCCAAAAGCATGAATCACTATATGCGAAGCAACGCATAAGAACAATGCAGGGCACGACCAATATGGTAGCCCAAGTTGGCATTAAGCCCCAACGGGGGCGATCGCACGCGAAGCGGGGCGACCACGGGGTCGAGGGCGATTAAGACGCAGGTTTTCACTAGGGCTGTGTCCCGTAAGTAGATATCAGACAGTTCCCGTGACCGTGGTACGTACGCAGTCACTATCCCCGAGGACTCCTTATTTTCCTTGCCAATACCACGCTTAGACCACCCATCCGTATTGCGTCGAGCATTGGAGCCAGAGCGTGACTGGGTGGGTAAAGCTTTGGCACTCTTTCCGGGCGCCAGAAGAGACATCTCTGAAGCTGCTACGGCGTTCAAGTTGACGGCGCGTTGCCGTAGAACTTGAGTTGTAGATCCCAGTGCAAGTTCTGCCGACGGAAAAGTTCCCGGCTCTGGTCCTGATATTGGGAAAGCAGGCACAGACACCTTCGGGTGGGCTGCCGACGGAGATAGAGAAATTCTGACAGCTCGTTGAGGCTGTGGGTAAGGTGACGCCCGGGAGCTGGTCCGTGAACGGATGCGGCGCAGCTCAGCAGAGATCGGTCCAAAGGTTTGTTGAGAATGTTCAAGTAAAGCACGCATGCCAGCGCGATGGGCGGGCGGTTTGAAAGCTACGAATTACCTTAGCAGAAGGTCGCTCCTGATCCGCGAGATACGTACACTGTGCTGCGTAGATAGAAAATGGTGTATCCACCCACAGTTGTTTGCTTTCTTCTACAGCAACATCTGCTTCATCTTTGAGGGAGAAATACCTGCGTAATGCTGCAACGCCGCGCTCGTCCCATTCGATAGCAGATGCGTCATCAGGATCGACAATGACGATGTTGTCATCAATCACAGGAGAGAGCGGTGCCTTCACAAAATCCGGGAAACGATCGACGATCGGTGAGTTGTTCTCCTCCTCAATGGTTTCATAAACAGATGAACGTGAAATCGACAAACGGCGGTGATGACCATGACCTTTTGAACGGATCCGGGCCCTCGACTGGACGATTAATGGATACGACATGTTTGTCAGCGAAAGATTGACGCGTGACAGGTCTATGCTGGAGATAGACTCGCTGGCTACTGAGGAAGTTTCGGTAGACGATGACAGAGCAGGGGTGTCCACTCCCGAACTAATTGACGAGTGTGTACCTGATCTCGAGCGCGATACTGGTACAGGTCGGGAGAAAACGGGTTCTGCCAAGACTAAAAAGCCGATGAGAATGAGTTCTTGAAAACAGGGCAAAATTTCACCCACACGACGTGTCCACGCCATCAGCGCAGAGGCAATGTTCTTCCAAACTATCGCGAGAGAGGAGCCTTGTCGGGCGAATGTCATGCGTTCTTCGCCTAGACCCCTAGGCGATCTCTCGTCAAGTTGAACTATATCAGGAGACTCGCCCGCCCCCTCGGACGGTTGAATATTTTTGTGCCGTTGACTCTGTACGCGAGTGGCTCTTCTCTTCCCTACGCGTATAAAAATTGGGGAGCCTTCTACGAAGGAACCCATGGACCGTCGGTGGACACGACCGCCCCCAAGCATCTATGAAACACTTGGCATGCGCAAAGTTAGAAATATGAGGAAACAAACTCACGGTAATCATAGTATCGTCCTCACGCATTGGATCAAAAGAATCGCTCTCTGCGCTGAGGAAAGAAAATGGCCGGGTGTCATTCACATTGAATTGGTCCAGGGGTGAGTGAGACATCTGAGACCAGTCTCGACCGAACACGGATTCGGAGGTGAGCTTGTGGCTGCTCTTACTCTGGTCCATGATCGATCCCTGAGTATGAGTGAGATTCATCATCCAGGATCGAATCAAAGGAGTCTTGGCGTCTCATGTGCGCTTTTGAGGTAAATGTCACACTTTCCGGCGGGGAAGCTGCAATTGACGTGAGCGGAAGGCAGTAGTCATGCTTAGAATCAAGCATTTTGTCTCCCAGAGCGGGGCGGGGTACGCGCACAGACATATCGCTCATTACCGAGTCAGCCGACATTTCTCGCCTGTGACTAGGGGCCCAGGATGAGCGGTTCCCGCCAGCAAAGCCGTATGGCGCGCAAGGTTGAGCGCCAGAACCAAAACTGGAAACCGAGTCGATCCTTCTATGAACACCGAAGCTACGATTATAAATGCTGACAGGAGGTGCCAAAGAAGCTATTGACATGAGGGAATCTGGGCGAAAATGGGTTTTGAGCGGCCGGGGAACAAGTGAAACCCCAGGCGGCCGGAAGTAGAAGCTGGACGAGTCACTGTCAACCCGCTTGCGCCGAGGTTGGTGACGAATGAATGAGAACGTGTCATCTATTGATGTAGACATCGTCATGAACCCAGACGCATCACCAGAAGTGGGCCGACCATAGTCGAAGGGGTCCTTGACGCCGGGGTTAGTGACGATGCCATAGGAAGAAACTGAAGCGATGCTGATCATAGAATCCCGTTGCTGCTGATTGCATCGATTGTTGAATGATGAAGGTGGATAAAAAGGTGGCCGACTTTCAGCGAACTCAAATCCGCGCCGTATTTCGTCGAACGATTCAAAACCCTTGAAGCTAGTTTGGGAAGATGCACGAGAACGCGAGCTGTTTGTGTCAACCCGTGGGTCAACATACACCAGGCGATTTGAGATCGAATCAACTCGACCACGGGAGGATGAATATGATGAGGGAGCACTCAAAGTCTGAGACGCATTTGTGGTTGAGTGGGATTATCTTGTAACGAAGTCATGGAAAGCGAGCGAGCATGGGAGGGAGAAGGGATAATGTCGGAAAGCGTCAAATGTGATCGTTCTGTAGATTTGGCAGACGGGGTCCCGCCAAACTTGAAGTCGAGGTCTAGCTGGCCATAGGATGGCTTAGGTGATGCAGACGATTTCTGGGCTCGATTTCGCGAAGAATCGCGTGGTGAAGTCGCACCCCCCCGCTTCTTGGGTACTCTGATTTCTGGACTAGGTAGAAGGGGGGTACAGAAGCCACTGCGTGGGGATCATTGGTGGACTCGTTTGAACCGGAGCACCCAGACGCAAGAAACGAGATGGGTGGAACGGGTGGAACATCCTCTTCCTTCCGCCCAAATTGACCGAATCCATCTAAATCGTACTTCGCGGGTGTACGAAAGGCGCCCTCGAGCTGCTCAACAAAGCTACGGCGGTGAGTCGCAGACGATTCACTCAGTTTCTTGAGCTCGCCAGTGAAATCAAACGATCTCTTTGTGTCACTTTCCCCCAGTGAGGATGAATCGCTTCCATCGCGGTCTTCTAGCTGGCCCCCTTCCATCCAAGGTACTTGCCTACTAGGAAAGACGATCGACCCCTGCGGTACTACTGGCATAGGCAAGGGACCCTCTGGAGGGAGACCAGGTGAAGGCGGCTTATGTGTGGGGAGGGATGAACGAGTGTCTTCGAAGTCGTCAAGACGCTTTGCACCTCGCCCTATGAGAATGGCTTGGAGCTCATTGGGAATGTCAGAGTCCGGGTCATCAGGATCCATTGACTGCCCAAGGTTTCGCGGGCTCATGGAACCGCCAAGTGTCCCAGCCAGCCCTAGATCTTTCCGTGCCTCGTTAGACATTGGCAACCCAACATAGTCAGGCCTAAGGCTCAATTCACTTCCTTTAACACGTAACGAAAGTGTGGACATCATCTTGCGGAAGGTCCTACTAAGAGGATGTTGCATTCGTGTGTCGTTGGTGTTGGCAGATGGCGTCGATGACACTGGGGGGGTAACCGTGGTAGGTTTATTGGCTTCACTGGCAGGAGACAGTGGGACACCACAGAAGGTTCGGTAAGGCGTTCGCACACTGATGACGCAATTATAGCATCGGGAGGTGAGCCTGGTGAGACTTGTAGAGACTTCGGTGGTGAAACTGGCCAAGGTGCAATTTGCTGGCCGTAGCGTTGAGTATTAAGGGCTACCTCCTTCTGGGACCGCAGGTCAAGTATATGAGACGTCTGAGACACTGTGTCCGGACGTATGTTTGGCAAGTCCTTTCTCTTTGGACTACTTCTCAGACGAGGGGATTCTGCCAATGCGGTAGGGAAACTAGGTGAGAGACGAGGGGTGCAAGCAGGAGTGTTGGGTGTCGCCTCGAGGTCAAGGCGACTGATGAGTGACGCTAGTTCATTTGTGGCTGCGTCCAAAGCGGAGAGGACACCTATCACGCGAACATGTCAAACTTGGTACTTTTACATACGAAACATTTGCAACTCACTGTCCGTATCGTCCTGTATGCTCATCAGTCGTTCCTTCTCAATCATTTGATCGGATGCAGGCCGAGCTCTTGTGTGTCTACGTGGAGTCACTATCTGCTCACTCCCTGGGACGGAATGTGCAGCAGCTGAGGTTCCCTTGACTGTGGGGATAGGTGTCGGAACCGACGACTCGGAAGTTGACTTGGATTTTTCAAGAGCACGCTCTCGAAGTACGATCGTGGATATGTTCCCTGACATGAGACCGCGTCCAGTGTCCACAAAATCGCACTGTGCCTCGTCTCTTCTCTCCGCTACGCGTTCCCGACGACAGACTCCTTTAACAGTCCCTAGACAATCCTCCACCCACTTGACGGGAGCAGAACCAGAGGACGAGACGCGCGACTTCGAGGAGTTCGGTCTAAGGGAAGATGCGGACACGGTCGATGAGAAGTGGCTACGGCCATCATGAGAGAGGCTATTAGCAGAACTTGCAGTGCCCTGGTTGAATAACCCTGCAGATGAGCTACGCACAGTGCCGAAGCGGAGAGCTGAGGGTAGACCAAGGCCAAGGACACCATGTTTGCGTGCCGTGGAAGCCTGGGTAGGGGTGATATTGTGACTGGCGATTACACCTGTATCCGAGCTACCGACAGAGAACCGTGAAATCGTCTGGTCTTTGCCAGACTCAGATATTCGCATTGCCTTTTTCTTCGTCTTCTTCCCTTCTGGAGGTTCCTCCTTCTTATCGATTAGCTCAGGCGGCGTGGTTTCTTTCTCAGCGGGTTTTCCGTTGGCCCAATTAGCGAGTCGAGCCATCGAGCGCATGGAACGCATCGCACGTATGGCTATGGAACCAGTCGTGGAGAGAGCAGGCACGGAGAGAGGAGGTTCGCGGGTATCCTCTGGAAGAGGAGAGGACGGGATTGAGACATGGGAAGCATGGTTGGAGTCTTGAGAAGGCAGTTCTGAAGGCGAAGCCGGCCTTGCCTGTACTGCACCTTCCATATATTTGGGGGTGGTCTTGAGAACCACGGATGAACCCAAAGAATTAAACCGAGCTCGGAAGGCCATAGTTTCGGTGGGAGATTCGGAAGCTAGACAAAAGTCGAATGTAAAGACTCAATCCCTCATTAACGATGGAATCACCTACGGCCGTGTGGTACATTCTCTTTTTCGGGTATTCTCCTATCTTTTGTGTCCTTTCGCCCTCTGCCAATGCTCCACCATCTCTCTTTGTCATCGTTCTTCTGCCTGACTGTCTGGACCGAGTTTTTAGGGAGAGTGGTATTGGTCACTTCGCCCAAAGTTCCCCACTTTAACCCGCTTAGAGCGGCACGACTTTTCTTCTTCTTGACCATAAGCGGCTCGTTGACTTCCGATTGAGTTGTTGGGTCAACATAGATTTCAAAGCCACCGTTGCCAATGGAGCTCCCCCCTGCACGACGTACGACATCGGAGAGGTTATTCTTCTCCTCCGTTTTGCTACTTTTCCTAGTGACAAGAAGTCCTAATTTCGACTTTTTCGGAACAAGACGCTTCCTGGGTGCTTGCGTATCACGCTTCGGGGCGAGAGGGGTCGGAGGAGAAACGGGAACAAACGGTGAGGAGGCAATCAAATTATCAGTACAAGCGTCTCCAAAGACCCGTGCTGAGCCGGCGGCAGAAGGAGCTGCAGAAATCAAGCGGATCGTAGAAACAGAGACCGGTCGGGATGGTGTTTCGGGTGGTGAAGGAGAGGGAATTCGTGGGTGATGCGGTAATTGTGTGCATGGTCGTCGTAATGGTAGGGTATTGTCCATGTCGTGGATTGTTGATGTTAGGTGTTGATTGCGTACAAACGTGATTGAAGGCGTGAAATATGGTTAATAAAGCAGAGGTGAGGAAAATATGTGAACGTGAGATTCAGAGCACAGCTGAGATAGAAAATGGGAATCCAAGACAGATGAAGTGTTGCACTTGAAAGTGAGTGAGATGCAAGAAGAAACGCGTTGGCTGATGCGGTGGGACAAATGTGAATATTAATCGAGGGACGTGATCAACCTAGCCCATTCATTCGTTGGCTGGTTATTTGGTTGACAAGCTACGCTGCAGAGCAGCGGGGGTCAGTAGCAAAACAAAAACCAAAAAGAGAGGAGAATAAAGAGCGAACGAACGAACAATTCCAACTTGCCTAAACTGGCCATTGTCATATCAATATGTGCATACAACACGCTAATCACGTGGTCGCGAACGAGAGAGATAAATCGGGTTAAATGCTATTATTAATAAAGCACCGCTCGCTTAGATCATGCGTTCCTTTAAATATACAAGCTCCGTAACGCTCAGTCCCATCGCCAACATATAAGACCGGATGGACCCATCCATCATCCATTCGAGAACGCCTTCGCTTTCTGCCGCTCTATCACGATAGTTCCACCAACCTTGCGTCGTTTCCGCTGACAGTGCTGGATCCCACGCCCCCAATGTCCACCCCGTGAGTATGAGTACAGGTCCTGTGCCCAGTGTCTCATATCCCACCGAATTTATTTCTTCCAGATTTTCGTAAGTTTTGGTTGCGCGGCCTTTTCCGTGCACGTTCAGTTTTTTCTGATTTGCCGTTCTCATATCTCTGCTTTCTGCAGACAATCTCAACTCGCACAACCTATTGCGACTGTCCCATCGAACGCGGGCAGTTGGACATCGTACGTTCCATCTCATGAATAGCGCTTTGTGTATACATAAGCGCTCGTGTATCACAGCGCCACGGGCCACCTCCTTCCTCTCAGCGCTATGTTCAAGTGCGTCTACTGGCTATCGATGTAAGGCGATAGACATCCTGATTCACCCTTCGTGTGTAGGACGCAGGGACATCGCTCTCGCTCGCATTCGCACTCTAGCGGCCACAGCCGTTCTCGTTCCAATTCGTTGGTGCCCAGCCCTGCTCCGTAGGTTCTATTCTTTCTACACCACCTTTTCTAGACAGATTAAAATATATTGTCCAGTTCCCTGGGTTATATACCGTCCCCTAGTCCTGCGCCAATGTACGTTGATGTACAACGGATATGATCGCCGCTCCCAGGAAGCTGACACCTCGTGGTTAGGGAACAAGGCCATCATTACCGCCACGCACACATTCTCACTCTAGTGATTATCATCATCACCATCACCAGCCTCACTCGTCGCACGGACATTCGCGCTCCCATTCTCACGGACGCTCCCACAACCCGGCTCCTCCGTTGCGTGAGTAAACGTTTCGAGCTCCATACAGACATAAGCCCGTTGCGAATACAGAACACTCAGAACCTATTGCACCTTATATGACGGCACCCGCAGCGTCTTACACTGCTTCCGGATACCAACCTCAGTACGCGACGCAACCTGACCAGGATACACGCTCGCTCCTCTCGCTCGCTCAGTACCTATGCCACCTGTGCCGGCGAAGGTGCCGCGTGGCATCCCGGCGCCACCTCGCGCAGCTCATGTATCACAAATGTCGGGTTCGCGTGCTCGCAAGCCACTTGTATCACAAGAAGTAGATGCGCCGGAGCGCCCGCGCCAAGATTGGCGTGTCATCCCTTGTTCCGACACTCACGGTGCACGGGCAGACGGAAAGCGCTTTGTGTTCGTGTCTCTAGCTAAGTTCCTTTCGTCTATCCTAAACAAGAATACAGGTGGGGATCAACTACACCGGCAACAGAACGCACTCCACGGATGCGTGAATGACGCACGAGATATATACCAGTTTCTGATGGGTCTGTCTTCCATCCGGCTGATATGATGTGTAATTGACTTGATAGACGAACAGAACATCACCGCTATCCCTATAATAATATTATTGTACTCACTGATGACAGCCCGCACCCGAAATCGCAACCAACCGAAAGAATATGTTGAATGCGATGCGATGGCTTGTAGAAGATGCTCGCCCCGACGACGCTTTATTTTTTCATTGTGAATGGGCCTGGTGCACTAACACATATTGTGATCTGATATTTAGTTTTGTTATAGATTCAGGACACGGCGGAAGGACGCGTGATCTAAACGGTGATGAGGTCGATGGGTGGGACGAAGGTAACGCGATTCATATTCAGTTCCCAACCTCGTGGCTGAAGAAGAACGAAGTTATCTTCCCCGTAGATTATAAAACAGCTGGGATTATTACTGATGATGTGACTACCTCCTATCTTTTCTTGTGTATCGGTGATTGACTCTACCCCTGAAGCTGCTACATGACTCACTGGTACGTGTGATGTGGATCAGGTGGTCTAGTTTCGAGTGTTCATTGCATTCAAGGTACGACCCCTCCCAGCGGGCTGTCGATTAACAGTATGCCCTTTTTAATGCTACATCTTCTCTCACGTACCCACACATGTAGGGCGTATTTGATGTAAGCGGTGTACCTACGCATGAACAGGAATAAATGCTAATCTATTATATAGTCCTGCCACTCCGCTTCTATCCTAGGTACGCATTACGTTACTCTTTTTTTTTAGGGGTTTTGCGGCTGACATTGAGAAGATCTTACTTTCGAGGTAATATCTATGACATCTCGTGCTGACGATGCATTCGATATTGAACAGATAATGTAGTTTCACTCGAATGGGAAAGCGAGGTCGATTAGTCCCGTCGCCCCCGCGTACCAGCAAGAAAAGACCACTCCAGCTGACGTGGTATGTTCAGAATTGCGTCTGTTCGAAGGGAGAGGGGTCTTTACTGGACATTATCCAGATCAGTTTCAGTGGCTGTAAGGATTCGCAAACGAGTGCAGATGTTGTACAGGGAGGTGTTGCCGTGGGTGCTATGAGCTATGTGAGTCCCCTAAGTCTTCGAGCTGAATGCAATTGACTGTGAAGGGGTTGTAGGCTTTTCTGAAGGTATTGAGTGCGTAGCTTTGATTTTGAATACCCTTTCTTCAATGTGACTTGGATTTAGAGCGCAACCCCCAGATAACTTACATCGATTTATTGCGTGGCGTACGGTGGGCATCAATGTTTTTGGTGCACCCCTTCTTCCGCTCACACCTTCCGACTTGCATAGGGAGATCCTAAACAAGAAGTACAGTCAAAGCCGCAACTGTCTGCCTCGCACAAAATCGTGAGCAGCTAAAATGACTATTCCAATTCGATGCTCACCCTTTTCCCTAGGATATCAATCTACAGTTCATTATGTAGGACGAGTTTGATGTGGTCTTCGTGTAGACTCGGAGTTGTTGAGCTATTGACCCTTGATCTTGTATAGTTTTCATGTACTCTTTCCTTGTTACAGTAAATATATTCCTAATGATAGCCGGCGACGGGCAATAGATAAACGTGAAACTATTGCTATGGTGTGAACGCAAAACATGCTGTACCGTTCGTGTCGATGGTCTCGTGTGGCCAAAAAAAGGCATGTGATCACACGCGTCGCGTGAAGTTGCACACGGCCAACTCTCAATCATCGGGTCGGTCGAGACTTTACTTGTTCTCAATGCAGTCGAACCTTCGCTACCCGAAAGTCAATGGTACTAGGTATTCTCGATACGTCTTTGATAACCTTCACTGACTGGGGTTCTTCCCAAAGGCTACCGGCTAATCCACCAAGTCGGCGGCGGTGGCTTCTCCACGTGCGTTCGTTCTCAAAGACAAAAATGGGATCAAATCCCGAGATGACGTTCTTCCACCAGGGTATTTCAAGCCGTCAATACCCAGGACCAACGTGTCGCTGCTTGTAAAGTGGTAGCTTTGACACCAAAGACCACTCAAGCCGAGCGCAAGACAATAGACAAGGAGATGCGCGTACATGCCGCCCTCAAGCACAAGAACGTTCTCGAGTTCTTGACGGCAGTCATCGTGGAGCCTATGACAGATTCGCCGTACATCCCGGCGATCTACATGCTCCTCGAGTTTGCAGCCGGTGGCGACCTCTTTGACAAGATCGGTGTGCCTGCATTCGACCTACTCCAGCAGGATACCAACTGACCTGATCTTCAAAAGCCCCTGATGTTGGAGTAGGCGAAGAAGGCGAAGAAGTGGCTCACTTTTATTTTCTCCAACTACTCTCTGGCCTGGTAACGTTTGTAACATTTTGCAATATGATACTGACTTATCCCCGGAACTGCCATGTAGAGTTACATTCATGCAGAGGGCGTGTGCCATCGGGATCTCAAACCCGAAAATCTTCTTCTTGATGCTGCAGGAACACTCAAGATATCAGACTTTGGGCTTTGCTCGGTATACAAACTCAAAGAGTCGGGAAAAACACGAATGCTCTCCGAAAGATGCGGCAGCCTCCCATACGTTGCGCCAGAGGTATGTCTCCATGACGCATTTGCCGATTCCCTAGCCCCGACCCAACGATTACAGCTGAACTCGGACAAGCCTTATGCTGCGGAACCTATTGATGCGTGGGGGGTCGGTGTTATTCTCTTTACCATGGTTGTCGGGAGTGCGTAAGAACTTCCGCCCCCGAGGAGCAATATCTCATTCGAGCCTGAAGATACGCCCTGGGATGAGCCAACAGTGCACAGCTACGAGTACAGTCGTTATGTTTCCGGCGCGTTCATTGACGACGCTCCATGGGACCGAATACCCGCACCTGTGTTCTGTTCGTCGTCCTTTGCTATGCTTTTCCCTACACAACACTAATGTGATTTGTGGTTAGCGTTAATTACAGGCCTACTTGCCGTCAATCCCCAGGAGCGTATGACGCTCGCGGATGCGTTTAATCACCCTTGGGCCCTCACGTATGCCTCGTCGTATTCCACTAGCCATCGTCTTGCTTATTTTTTGGTTCTTGTTTCACAGACAGAGCCAACTTGCCTCACAAGGCCCTGCGGCCCTAGCGGAGATGCTTACACAATCCCTCCGCCGTACTGGTGATCTCGACCTTGTGGAGATTGATATGGAACCGTACGTTCTCACGTGTGCCGATCCCGGTGCGAACGCCCCTCACAACCCGAGTTCGTGTAGAGACTCGCTCATGCCACGGGACGATGATCAAATCATGCTTTCGGCGACGCGAGGATCTCAGTTTACTCAGTCGCTCATGCTCTTTGTCCGTTTATCAAATTCTGTGTGTTTTGTCGCTCACAAGACCTTAGTCCCAGACGCAAGGTGGTACCCGCTACATGCCACACCTGACGCGCTTCTGGGCATCCATACCCCCACCCGAACTGATCACCGTCATCGAAAGAGCGCTCGAGAGGCAGTCGATCCGCACCGTACGACCGGTGGATGGTCCCAATGGCGAACTGCGTTGCCGGATCGGCGCTTTCGATGCACGTCGCGTACCTTTCAAAGGCTGGGCGATAGTCGAGCCTTTCGTTTCGGGGAGTGCACGGAGCTTTTGTGTCATGCAACGTGATGAGGTAACGAGCTCCTTTCCATTAACTCTGTGCATGCATATTTACGGTGCGCGTCGAACAGGGTGACCCCTTATCGTGGCGGAGGATGTTCAAAGCCACCGTGGAATCACAGGAACTCGCGCAGTACATCCTCCGCCGGAGGTTAGAGGGTAGTGAGCGAATTTCCAAAGTTGTGATGGTCCAATCTAACCATAGGTCATCTTTCTACCTTTCTACGTCGAATCATCTCATCTCGAGGCCCGATAAAATAGATGTTTTTCACTAGATGCTAATCTATTGCCATATACAGTAATACAGATTTTTTGATCACCGCACCTCAGGCCTCAGTACCTGGCACCTCGAACGGTGTTGACAGCCATGGCCTGCTTGATCTCTGCGAGCTCTTCAGCTGTCAGCTCGATGTCACCTGCCGCGCAATTCTCAATAGTACGCTTGGCGTTTCTGTTTCATGGGTACCAATGTTGAGTTCAACGTATTTGCGTAACACTCAATGAGGACGTACGAGCTACCCGGGATAGGTACGAGGTGGGGCCCAAGCGATGCTACCCATGCAATACACAACTGTGCCGCAGTAACACCCTTCTTGGAAGCGATCGCTTCGAGAGCTGATACGAGAGCAAGGTTGTGATTGAAATTCTGGGTGGCAGATTGGTCATTACATCAGCGCGAAAGTATATGCTAGCTTACATCTCTTTGAAAGCGACTGAACTGGCGCAGCATGTTGTCCGCTGGAACAGATGTCGGCATACCCTTATAGGAGATGGTTAAGAGCACGTACGTTCGAGGTCTTTATAGGATTTCCATTTTCCGGTTAAGAATCCGTGGCCGAGAGGCCTAGAAACGAGTTGGGATGCAAGGGATAAAATATCGACAGCGTACGCACGAGTATGCGATGACAGTAATCCCGAGATCCTCACACGTAGAAATGACTGTGACGTACGTGTTAGATCAAGGTCGAGTGAAAGAAGTAACAGTAAAATATCCACGAACCGTCTTTGGTTTCCTGAGTGTAGCTCCATGGGCTAACTTCAATTTCTACGGCAGCAATAGGATGCCCCTGAGAAGTGCTATCAGTGAACCTTTTTAAACAAGAAAGGTTGTGGGCTCACTCGGTGTGCCTGGCGAATCTGTTCTGCACGGACTTCAGAAAGGCCAATATGATCAAATTTGCCCCGAGCGATGAACTTTGCCATGATGCGCGTGCTCTGTTCGAGGGGAACACCATAAATGACACGAGCAGGCTCGAACAAGTCAAGTTTCTTGGTGCCACGGAGCTTGGAGAGGATGAAATTAACTTTGCGCTCTAAGGCGGCTTCTCTGAGACATAGGCTTTAGCAACGATGCTGTCCATGGAAATGGTGACACATACAAGTCACCATGTCCGTATGATGTGCTGCACTGTGACCAATACCCTGCATCAAGATACGTGTATGGGTTCAAACGCGGGAATGGGTACCTTGACAGAAAGGAATGCCTTGTCTGCATAAGCTGGGTATCGCTCGAAGAAGCGCGCGAGAAGCTCGAGATTAGCGCTTGGGGGTTGATTCCATAAAATTCCCCTATTGTGGTGTACAGGGTTGAGGGTGTGGTATAAAATAGCGACAGTTGCATACGCACCGCTGTTGAGGAACATCTTTGTTCCCGGCGGAAGGCTATCCATGCCCGCCTTGAGGGCGGCGAACGCGTCTTCATCAGAGATTGGCGGATCGCGCCAACTGAAGGGAAGGACGCATTGGTATTGGAGACCGAGGGCATAAAAAGAAAAGCGCACGTCATCATCATCAAACCATGCTGAACAACGAGCATGGTATCAACAACTATATTGGAGATTAGAAAAGACGCACTCACACCAATCTTCCCAACGGCCACAGTTGATGCGGTACCTCCAAGTTGAGCTATTTTTGTTGTCATGACTGGCTTAGAGGAATGACCAGGGGCGACTTTAGATGATGATTTCTGGTAGAAGTGAGAATGGAGGAGATATGTGGCCAAGACAAAAATGGGTACCGTTGTGAATAAACGTCGGAACAGCTTGGGCGGCATTTATACCGTACTGAAACGGCCAGAGAACAAGGTCAGGTCTGATTAAATGCATCACCGATGGGGCGTAACTTAGTTGTACTGTATCTACGTACTGGCCTTAACGGTAAGCTGCTTACCTATGCCATGTAATCCATCCTATGTAAGCCAATCGATATATGTCATCCATCAAAGTAATAGCGTCAATGTAGAGAGCGGCGTGAGATACGTCCATGAGATAATATTACTCCAGGAAAAAAAAAATATCGCTCAGGTTTTAAAAACAATTATCAAAATCAAGAGAACAAGTATTAGAAACGCGATTGTCAATGCTGAACCTGAATTGCACTTATCCGTGAGGGAAACTCTCAAAACTCTCAACGAGCTTGCACTCACCATGTTCCTTTGCGCCCTTGGTGACACGTCCAAGTCGTTGACGAGCCCGGCCCAGATGATCCCCGGTATTATCGAGATCATGATCTAGTTCCTCCAACAAACCCGTATGTACCTCGAGCTCGTCATTAATCTGCATGGACAAGTCACGCTGGCGTGTGATCGAACGCGAAAGGGTATCCAAGTGTACATCCTGATCTGTGGGTGGTCCGCATATTTGGTATGTCTTTTTATGATGTAGTCTACGAGGCACGTACCGTCCAGCAGGCGTCGCTGCTCCTGCAGCAGAAATGCAGGGTCCCTCCCGGCCTCCGGGTCATCGGTATAAGGCGTGAAAGAGTGCTCTCCATCAATTGGCCACGACGTTTTAGGCTTCTCTGCACCTGGGGGTTTCCAAGACTCCGCCTCTCGGTCCTCTCGTGACAGGGCTGGTTCTGGAAGCGACTCAATGGTGGCATCCGTCCCCACCATACTACACATTCTTGAATACTGATTGCGCAAAAGCACAATGGCTTCGCTGTGATCACCGGTAGACTCGAGTTCTATGATGCCAGATCGTAGCTGCGCGAGGTTGCGGGTAATCTGCGGAATATGTAGAGAGGTGTTCGTGCCATTTGATGCACCGGCGGGTGATAGAGAATGTAATCTTTGACGTTCCAATAAAAGTGAGAGCGTTTGTGTTGATAGAGATGTGAGCTTTGCTAGTGACATTCTTCTCCAGTTGTCAAGGACTGGAAAATAAGGGCGTACCAAGATCCCTCGAGTTGTCGGTGGCGGTGTAGAAACTGGTTACGTGATACGTCACAAGACTGTAAGTTACTTTACACCCATACAGTATCCCTCTACAAAAGTATGCGTTACGTTGCGCCGTGAAACTACATCGCAAACCGACCATGTACTTCGATTTGAATGTCCCGATCCCTCCACCATCTGGAAGCCTAGGCTCAACTCACACGCAGTCGAACAAAGGGAAGGGGAAACAGGTTCAGCCTTCCCACTCGGCTACATTTACCCCAGCTCAACTGGCGGCTATTGAGGCACGTATAGATCTCCTCGTACACCGTGCGTCTTTCCCTCGTGACGAGTTAAATACTAACTAGTTGGCCAGTGGGTTACTCTGTGCTTGCTTTTAATCAGCTTGTAAAAACGAAAGTTGAACCAAAAACTTTCATTAATACACTCGATCCGTTACTACGTCAGGTGAAGAAGCGACTAGGAATCATATATCTCAAGCGACTTACAATTCTTCTCGACGAGGATAGCGAGAAAGGTTTCGGACTCGTGCGCTTGGGCATGCCCTATCGTGAATTTGCACCGCTAATAGATGGCTTTTCGCAGACAAATGCACAATCGAACCTGTTCAGCCCTTACGATATCGTAGCGCTTGCACCGACCACAGAAACTAGCTTTTCCCTTGCGTGCTTGACTCACACGCAACCCTCACCACTCTCTGCGCATGTAATCTCGGTGCCCCTCGACGTCCCCCGTCACCCATTTCGTATGAAGCACACCATGGTGCGCACTGCATTGCGCAACGGCGCTGTCTTTGAGATTCCGTATGCGAGTGCGCTCGATAGTGCCACAAAACGCAACTGGTGGGCGGCGGCACGTGAGGTCGTCCGCGTAACGAAAGGGAAAGGGCTCATCGTCACTTGTGGTGGATTGGATGTTGCCGATTTACGTTCCCCCAAAGACATAGGAAACTTGTGCGTAGTCTTCAGCCTTGCGTGGCTAATCTAACTGTGGGCATAAGGATAACGTTCCTTGGCCTTGCACAAAACCTGGCTCATGACACGGCTACTACAACGCCAAAATCTCTCGTCCTTCGTGCACGTGCGTGTCTCGTTCCTTCACCCCTGCCTCTTGTTGTTCACGGCCGATGACCTTTCAGAAACTCGTAAAACGTATCGCGCCCTCTTCTCGGAGCCGAAGGTGGTCATACCTGGCTGTTCAGCTGTTGAGTCTGCGGAGCCCGGCAGTGCTGTAGAACGTAAGCTGTTAGGAGAGGGGCTAGTGGAGGCAGCACCAGCCGAGGGCGCTGTCGAAGCGTTAGAAGGGCGAAAGAAAAAGCGCGTGCGGGATGGCGTGGAGCTAGCCGACAGCAGCACGACTGAAGGCTCACGGAAGAAGAGGAAGGGAAAAAAACAGGGAAAAATCGATTAGATTGTGCAATACATTGATATCAATAGACAGTCAGTATAGTACTTGAGCGATCACTCGATTACGCGTTATCGGGTTAGCGCCCTGCCTAGTGGGGAATTTCGACATCCACAGACCGTACAACACTCCTACCAACCGCCATGTCGAAACCCCATAGGCCTCATCCCCAATTATTCTACGACGCCCAATCTTGGTCCTAGTGAGTTCACGTCAAGTTAGCCCTGTGCGATCCAGTTCGCCCTCCTAACCCAGTCATCTTCCCTAGGCCTTTGCGCCTTCACAGGAGAAACTTCAAGCGCGTCGTAATCTACACGAGAGACTTCGCGAAATCATCCGGTCTTTTGCCGGACAGAATTTTGACGTTGAAGACGCTGGCATGCAGTACTACGCTGAAGACTTAGACATTTATCCTGTGGACCTAATGATTGTCGTACGATACGGTTATTCACCTTGGTCTTTAACCAACTAACTGAACACCCGCGCGCACAATTATTGCATTCCGGTCACGTTATGGCACGCTAGGACAAGAATTATCCCGAGGGGCTTCCTCCTAGTGTTGACTTGAACAACTTGCCTGATGTCTATCACCCCAGGTGCCTCGATCGTACAGTTTACACGACACACAGCAGCTCATCGCGACAGTCGTGTAGCTGCATTCTTACAGGACTGGGGATTTGACGGCATCATTCAATCTGCCGATGTCCAGCGGCGTGATAGTGGGCCAGTAAGGAACCACGATGACCCTCCCCCTCACGTGGAAGATGGCGCGTTTCGATGGCCACAGTACAAACGATTACCTAAAACAGAAATAGTCTACCCTGCCGTTCTTGAGGCGACATCTCCGGAACAATTCAGATTGTCTCTTCCTAACCCCACAATCCGACACACAAATAATCTGTTGCACCTATATAGTCGAAGAAATCCGCATTTTCGTCTCATCATTAGCCTCCTTTATGTTTGGATGCGATCTTGGGATATCAAACAGATTAGCCCGGGGACGCTATACCTTCTCCTGATCAGGTTTTTCCAGGTTTAGCTCAGCTCTACCTTCCAGAATTCGTACTTTTCTAACACGGGCACAGGAACAAGAGGTATCAATACTTACGGACGCAGGACGCCAGACTTCTCTCCCAGTTGAGCAGGCGGAAGCTGCTGCGCATTATACAGCCACAATATGGATGCAATTTGACACTAAGGAAGGGCCAAACCAACCAGCACTGCTTGATGTTTCTTATGCGTTGTGCCCTTTCTCGTACCGTGACTTTTCACTGTCCTTGCTGGAGTTTCTAAGGTGGGGAGACTTCACTGACTAGTAATTTGTCCGGTGTGCTGATGAACGTACGAAAAAAAGATGGTTCGTGGCTAAGAAGTTTCACAGAATACGCAGAGGTGAAGGTGATAGCTGGCCTATAATTCGCATAAACCACCCGAACATTGTTGATGGAAGGCTTGCTGGCGAGTTACGAAATTTCGACGAGACGAATTCACCCTGGTCCCGCCATCAGCTAATCGCTCCTGATCCGTTTGTTATCACCCATGTACGTTACACCGTGGAGTTTCGTTCCTGCGGCTTGACGTGTAGCACAGAATCACGCGTTCAATGTAAACCGGAGCACACTACACTACCTTTCCGTGCTAGCAGAATCTTGCGTAACGCTTTTGCAGAACGCTCGTCCGCTATACTCTATATTTGGACCTTACTACAAGCCAGAAATCCTTCTGAGCAGCGCGGCTGCAGTCGGCCATTGTCTCCTATTCGTTCTACGGCCTCTAGTTCACTTATTGGAATTCGCATGGAAAGTCGGCGGCATTATTCAAATGCACATGTACGGGAAGAATTGATGAAGATGTACCATGTACGTTTAGCGCTCTCCGCCTTCTTGAGAACTGGTCGTGTGTCTACTTTGTTGGCCATCTTAGACGATTGCCCCGGGCCGAACGATACGTGAGATGCGTCGACGAACAGTGACGAACATTACGAATTGCATTCAAAATAGGTTTGGCTCCCAATATCGAGTTGAGGTGTTCGGGAGTACACAATATGGTGTCGATGGACCGACCAGCGATCTCGACCTGGTAGTCATTGTGGGCATGTTTGTTTTATGGCTCATTTCTGAGTAAACGAAGAGGCTACAACAGGACCCGGATAGGATGGCGGGATTCACACCTGATGTCGATCTGAGTTCACTACCTCGTACCGTTTTTACGCTTCTCGACGCGTGCTGCTGTCTGAATTGACGTTCCTAGGGATCTACAAGATTAGGTGCGCACTCCCTGACGTGAGCCATCGACTTTGCCTTACAGGTTGCTACAGCGAGGTGAGTCGCGTCCTCAAACGATCTGGCCTCCAGATACTCCGAACGGTCCCCAAAGCGAATGTGCCTATAGGTAGGCTCAAGTTTCTATGGTTCATGCAAAGTGCATCCAATCGGTCATCCTCGTTTCAAGTGAAGTTTAAAGATCCTAACACTGGCATCCATTGCGACCTGAATATAAACGATCAGCTGGGTTCTATCAACACTTCTCTCATCCAGCATTATTGTAATATCTTGCCGGTGCTTCGGCCACTGCTTCTTGTTATCAAGCGATGGGCCCGTCCGCTTGGCTACAACAATCCAGCGGGCGAGCCCGGGATGCCAATCACATTTAGTAGCTATACGCTCGCAATAATGACAATCGGGCTCCTACAGGTGCCATACACTTTTTCCCCCTCACCCCTTTATGTTTCTGCGTCAACCATTTGCTAACGTCTCAAAGACAAGGGGATTGCTACCAAATTTACAAGAAGGCCCCGAACTTTCAGAAGGTAGAATGTTCTGGCTGCGGACAAGAACGGAAGAAAGGATCCGCTGTGATGCTCGATGGAAGAAAGTGCCAAACTGGACGCCTCCTGCGACTGTCACTGTAGAACAGGCTTTGCAGGACTGGTTTCAGTACGGTAGAGTCATTGCTTTTCATAGCTATCAATCGATCGCCTGACAGATAACAAGGTATTGGGGTCATGAGCACAATTACCGCAATTACATGATGAACGTTCGCTTGGGCGGTGTTGTGCCTCGCGAAGTTCCATGCAACACAAAAGAGGTTGAAAGTCTAAGAGACGGCCCATTCAGCCATTTCCGGCTCTCTTCGAACGCACCGCTCGAGGGAGGCGCATCTGAGAGGTCTCTGCTGAAGGCAAAGGAGAGAGATGCTTTATCGGAGACTGACGTTGAAGACTTGGAATCGCAGAAAGTTCAGGCAAAGCAGGGCTCCGTAGTCACGGACAAGGATGAAGACGAGGTAGATGACTTTAATGATAAAACTCCCGAAGCCGATCGCAACTCCAGAGAAGCTGAAGAAAATGTCGAACCGGTGGAGGCAGACGACACGGTACAGCCGTCCCTGTGGGAGTCTCAGATTCTCTGCGTGGCAGACCCCTTTATTACGGCAAAGGTAAACTTAGCTGTCACAAGAGGGATGAGCCAGCCCCTTCCAGACATGTGTCTTGGCTGATGTCACCTTCCGAATTGCAGAATCTCGCCGGGCCCATCAGACCCAACGTCATCGTGCGCTTTCGGGAGGATTGTCAGCGTGTAGTGTTGCGCCTCGGGATGGGTGGAAACCTCGACGCCCTTCTGCGCATCGATCCGCGCATCCGCTCTCCATCGCCGCCGCCACGTCCCAGACAACGGCAACGGCCCCAGCGAGGGGTGCAAGACAGCAGAGGGAGGGATGAGCCAGCCCAAGGCCACTTTCGCGGTGGTGTGCCAGAACCGACATGATGAGCTACGTAATGCACACAGGTGTCAATGAAGGGTCCGTTAGTAAAAGGACGCTATTCCAGTTACATTAAAGTATTGGACTCGGGAGTGACAGTTCGTCGAATCCATAACGCTAGTTGTGCATTGCTACCTACCTCGATCCGGCGTATGGGTGTCAATGCCAATGCCTTGGGATCACTCCGATAAGGACGTTGAGGATGATATATCAAACTTAAACTTAGACCTCACAGCTGGCTGTTGGGAATCAAAATAACAGTCTGCGTTGGCCTACATAGGGAAAGAGGGTTGAGAAACCAAGTTGTTGGCTAGTGGCCCGAGGAAAAGCGCCGCGCCACCAATCAACAAGTCGTCTACAAGTAGAAAACCGCTGATGATGGACCTAATCAGTACACAAAGGGGGCCACTCTACCTAACCTATTTTCGCAGAACAAGGTCTCGACTGGTGCCGTGACGACGAGAAGACGCTGATTTTGGATAAATACTGGTCCCGTTGCGATACTGGGGTCCAATTTCCCTGCTAAGGCCCGGGAAAAGGCGATAAGATCCGAGGATCCGTCTTTTCCCGTTGTTGCGCAGCTGATCTGTCGGCCGAGGTGCCAGCGAGTGGACGGTGGTGGGAGGATATGTTGTATCATACGTAGCGTAGCGTAGCTAAGGTGACTGAGTTGTCACGAGTTATCATGTCGTATTCTCTCACCTCGACTTGTCCTGAGATTTTGTAAATACCGGTCGTCCATGCTTCTTGGACAAAGGTGAGTTGTCCCTGGAGAGATCAACACCACCACCAAAATGTCGTGGAAACTCGGCACATCAAAGAGTAAGTCGATCTATTTGATCTCATATCCACCTTCGTTCTCGGTATCCTGTTCGCCTACTGATACCTTCACCTCTCTTTTTTCGTTAGAAAACAACCACAAGGATCTCGGTCCTCCCTCTCGTTCAATCACCCCCATCCCACTCCCCTCCCGCTCTACAACACCCATGCCGGCTCAAATCGCCCATCAACCAAGCTTCCGCTCAGGTACCCTCACAATCCGTATCTTCTCAGGTAACTATTCCAGCATATTTACCATCTTATCCTAGCCTTTGCGCAAGCAAGCCCTCGATCTGTTTGCGCAGGCAACTCACTTATCGCCCACTTTCCTCAGGTCGTGGCCTCGTTCTCTCCCCGGGCGTCCGCATCCCGGATGTGATTCAAAAAGCCCTTGATGCTGGTCCTCCACCCCGCACATCATCCTCTAATCGCGAGAGCATGCAACGACGGCGTTACTGGTGGCTCCCTTACATCGTTCTAGAATTCGACAAGAATGAGATCTTAATTGATTCCCTTGCCGGTGATCTCGCAAATCCAGTTTGGAACTATCGCGCAGACTTGTGAGCCCTTGATCATTGCACATCATTCAGGAGATTTATCTCGTGCATTTTACCCACCCGTCCCTAGCGACGTCTCTCGGACGTCCAATCTTTCACTTTCCGCTTATCTTCGCACCGCGCAATGCATGCCAGGACAAGATAACATGGGAAATGATCTTCTTATCGGGCGTTTGGAACTAACTCCCGTGTTAGATGCCCATGTGTGCCCCCCTTTCCACTGTCCTTGCGAACTTCCTGATGACCATATTCCATAGCATGTGTCGGATCAATGGTATACTGCGACATCAGGCTCTGGATCATTCCATCTTGCCATTGCGTATAAGCCTGCCCGGCATGAAACTCTCACGATCGACGCGTTTGACCTGCTCAAAGTGATTGGGAAAGGGTCCTTTGGAAAGGTGATGCAGGTTCGCAAGAAGGACACGCAACGTATCTATGCTCTCAAAACGATTCGCAAAGCCAACATAGCGAGTCGGCCTGGCGAGATTACACATATTCTCGCCGAGAGAACCGTGTTGGCGCTAGTCAACAACCCGTTTATTGTTCCCCTCAAATTCTCATTCCAGAACCCAGACAAGTTGTACCTAGTGATGTCGTTTGGTGTGTTATGTCTTATTATCTAAACTTTCTGTGATTTTGTCTCAACACTTTCTCAGTGAATGGAGGCGAGCTATTCTATCACCTACAGCGCGAGGGTAGGTTCGACGAAAATCGGAGCCGATTCTACGCCGCCGAATTGTGTGCGCATTGGAACACCTCCACATATTCAACGTTGTCTATCGTGACCTGAAGCCGGAGAATATCCTCCTGGATTATACTGGCCATATCGCTCTCTGTGATTTTGGACTGTGCAAGCTGAATATGACAGAAACGGACAGGACAAACAGTGCGTTGGCCTGAGGATTTGTGTGATCCGATCTAACGTTCATGACATAGCCTTCTGCGGGACACCCGAGTACATTGCTCCCGAATTGCTTGAATCACAAGGCTATACAAAGACCGTCGATTGGTGGACTCTTGGTGTGCTGATATATGAGATGATGGTTAGTCACATGTCGTCTACCGGGACCTGCTTGCTTAACCCACTTGTCAGACTGGCCTTCCGCCATTCTATGACGAGAACGTAAACGTGATGTATCAACGCATCCTGTCTGACCCACTACAGTTTCCACCGGACATGTCTGCGGAAGCACAGGGCGTGATTGCGGCGTTGCTGCAGCGTGACCCGGCACGGCGCCTCGGTATCAATGGAGGGGAAGAAATCAAGCGGCATCCCTTTTTCGCACGACACATCGACTGGAACAGGTGACTACACGCGTAGATTTACTTATGGATTGCGTTAAAACACCTATTACAGGCTGATGCAGAAGAAGATCAACCGCCATTCAAGCCATCGGTCGAATCGGCACTCGATGTAGCAAACTTTGACCAAGAGTTCACGTCGGAGACTGCCCAGGACTCAGTTGTGCAGGACTCACAACTCTCGGAGACAGTGCAGGATCAATTCCGCGGTTTACCTACAACCCCGCGGACGAACACCTCAGCGAGAGCGTTAGCGCTAGCTACAGTCCCGCACTGTAGACAGCCTGGTCTTTGTCGCTCAGCTGGCCTTGAGACGACGGCCAAACGCCAATTTTTTTGGGATCAATGCATATAGACGACTGCCAGATTGGATCGCTCTCGATCAGGTTTTTTTTTCACCGCCGTTGCGTGAATTGTTTTCCTCACATCGAAAATGCGCCACCTGAGGTTGCATCGGCGCCCCGCTTTGTCCTCCCCTTGTTTATTCGTGATTCGTTTCGAAGAGGCAGTCCGGATCGGTCTCAGTATAGTCTTGCAAATTTTTTTGGTAAAACGCATGTGTATTCTACATGTAGTACGATTGACGTTGTAACTATGATTTTATCGTGCTCTGACTCGGATGCTTTTAACGCCTGCGCGTCGTGTTGTGAGCATCATTCCCTACTACTACACCATCTGCCTATATCATCAGACCGCAAGTAACATCGTCATGTCTGCTTCCAGCAGCGAGCCTTCTTCCTCTTCTGTAAAGCGAAAGCGTGGCGAGACAGGGGACGAGAACTCGCCCAGACGTGCGTGTCTCGCAGAGTCTAAAAGTCTCAGTCCACTGACTTTGCCCCACCACCTCTTGTCATCAGTCTTCCCAATCTTCGAGAAACGCAGAGCGGGAGATGGAGAAGCCGAGCAAAAGCCTTTTAGGTGGCTCACGCCTTCCCTCGGTCCGTCCCGCAGCTGTCTACACGGCGTCCATCTCGCGCCGACCGCATCATCGCGCGTCGCGGCGTTCGATCTTGATGGCACGGTCATCAAGTCACCATATACACTCAACCAAGTTGGGCGCAAGGGTTCAAAGGGCGGCGGTACTAAACGCGTGTTTCAAAAGACGGCTCATGGGCTCGAGTGGGAATGGTGGAAGGCTGTCGTACCGCAGAGATTGAAGGAAGTGCACGACTCTGGGTGAGTGAGCCCTGCTGCACTTTACCATCCCCCAACACCGTGATGGGCTGATTGGGTATTTATTGATTCACAGATATTCTATCGTGTTGATCTCGAACCAGAACTTGAAGTCGGCGGGCCTCGTAGATTGGAAGAAAAAGATTCCACTGGTCGCTGCGGCCGTGCGTAGTATCCGCCTACAACCCTCACGTTTTGTGTTTACATCTTGGCAACTCTAGGTTCCCGAACTTCCATTTCGAATCTTTGCGGCAACCGCAAAAGATGGACATAGGAAGCCCATGCCTGGGATTTGGCTCGAACTCGAGCGCATTTTTGCTCAAGATGGAATCACGATAGGTTCATTCGTGCCCCTTCTAGTAGCTCTCTCACTGTTTCTCACCGTCTCCAAGATAAAAACACTTCATTTTATGTGGGCGACGCAGCCGGACGCGCCGGCGATTTTGCATCGACAGATAGGAAGTTTGCTCTTAACGTTGGAGTCCAGTTTTATACCCCAGAAGTGGGTCTCATCCCTATATATCGTAAAGCGGCCGCATGTCCTGATTAATCTCAGGAATATTTCCTCAAGATCTCTCCAGCACCCTATACACTCCCTGGATTCCACGTTTCCTCTCTAAAGGAAGGTGAGAACTACTGTAATCGTGCTTCCCGTGTTGCTGTCAGGTCAAACATCGGAAGTTGTAGAACCTCAACCCCCTCGGCTCCGTCCCTTATACCCCCTGAACAGAAACCAGAGATCGTCATCTTCGTTGGTCCACCCTGCCTAGGAAAGTCAACGTTCTACCGCACGCATTTCGCCCCAGCAGGTTATGTGCATGTGAACCAAGATACCCTGGGCTCGCGGCCGAAATGTGTCAAGGCCGCAGAGGAGGCGGTAGCGGCCGGGAAGAGCTGTGTTATTGGTTTGCTTTCGCCTTTGTCTTGTCTCTGCTATCCGTTTACCTCGGCATCGTATGCAGATAACACGAATCGGGACGTGCAGACGCGCAAGTACTACCTTGACGTTGCGAAGCGCCTCCAAGTATCAGCACGGTATCGTGTTTTGGGCTCGTTGCTCCATCCGCATACTTAGGAGCTACAGGTGTTTCGTTTTCAGAGGTTCCGCTGAGCTTGCCTGGCACAACAACCTTTACCGTACGTACGCCAGGCCGGCATCAGTCATAGCTCGGGAAGTGCGTAAAGTGTCTATCAACAGCCTCCAGTGTCTCACTCATTAAAACACCATAGCCGACACGCTCGTTAGTACCCTACTCGGCGATCATAGGGTTTGCGGACGCCTTTGAGGCTCCTTCAACGAAAGAAGGCTTTTCTGAGGTACAAGAAATACCATGGATATTCGAAGGCAGCGAGGAAGAGAGACACCAATGGAGCATGTGGTTGCAAATCGATGGAAAGTAGTTGTTCCGTGCCCTGCGTACACCTATCAATATCATATATATCGTCTGGGAAAGGTGGTATAGCAACGCATTAGATGCGGTGAGGAGAATAGTTAGATTATGCTACAGGTTTCAGAGCAGCATGATAATACAAGATTTCGGAAAACAAATAGGAGGTAAAGATTATCGGTGTACGATACAGTTTTATGTCGTTGGCTTGATGCTATTTAGGCGAACGACGAGGGGTAGTAGGGACACGTTCTCGCTGGATGCGTAGAACTGCACGCAGTTGATATGAATCTAAGCAACGGTACTTTGAGCTTTCTAAAGCAAGCCGAGTACAAGAGACCGTACCTTGAGCCAATGGTTGAAATTCGTTTCGAATCTGATCAGAAAGTCGGACCGTTTTTTCGCCCCACCGTCGCCCTCCGGAGCTTCCGCAGCAAGGAGCGCCTTGTTGGCGTCTTTTGTAAATGAGGACGTGTACAATGCGAACGTCGAACATGTCACGATGAGCTTGGAAAAGCCTGTTCCAGCCCCAATCAATGCGTCAGAGAGTGGGACGACAAGGACGGGGGATATTGTGGGGCTTACGTTCAACAATTTCGAACTGGTGAGCATGCATTCCTTCATGCATGTGTCCAAAAAGTCGACGTGATCACGCAAAAGTTGGTCCACCGTGGTCACTTTGGACAATTTCGCTTCGAGAGCACGCCAGTTCGGCTCGAGAACCTCGTGGGTGACAAAGGCAAGGATTTGTTGCACCCACGCCAGCATCCGCGCTCGCAGCGCGAACAAGCGGAGGCGCCATGCCGCAAAGTCGGGTGGTACGTCCGTGCGACGCCAACCGGACCTTGCTGTTCAAGCCACATCGCACAAAGCGCCTGTTCGACGTGTTTGAGGTGTAAAGGAAGCGAAAAAGGAGCTGGTAGCGCAAAATGGTCTTGCGCGAGATGACGAGCGAAAGCGGAAATTTGACGTTAAAGTCAAGCTGCAGAGCATCGATAGCTAAAAGAGGTGCCATGAGCAGGTATTTAGAGCCGACGGATGGCCAGGGACCGACCTAACATGGGCTTTTTCTCATCCTTTTCTTTCCCCTTTTTGTTGTTATGGTGTTCGTCTTGCCCAGCGTCACCAGCGGCATCACCCTCATCGCCAATGACACCGCTGACGTTGACGATGCGGAGTAGCCATTCGTAGAGCCCAGTCGTCGCCATGTAACACGCACATCTTCACGAAGGGCCATGTCATCACCATGTGCGTCTGCACCGAGAGCAAGGTCAAGCAGGCTCTGAAGCTTTACAAGAGACACGGCTTTGGAGGTTTTGCGCAGTTCAGTATGAGCAAGGTCGAGAAAGTGAGTAAGGTAGGAGGAATGGGATAGGAAGAAGCAACGCTTGAGGCAGTAGAGGCGCGGTACAAGGCCTTGGTCACGCAAAAGAAGCTGAAGAAGAGTACGATTGCATGCGAGTAGTCATCTTCGATGAACTTGTAGAAGCTTCAAAAACTGGGGATAAGCGTGTGAGGTGCCTAGGTATGTTGTGGAACGCTAACCATTCGTCATCCATGGCTAGGTCATCGTCGCGTGGGTTGGTAACTTTCTGTACCTCTATTCCGCATTCACGGATCACGTTTAGATACTTCCCAGCCAGCAAGACTTTATGCTTCCAACTTTCCAGCAACGGGGGGATGCACGCGCCCCCAGGTAAGCGACCACTAGCAGCCCTGGGCGGAGGCACGCCTGCTTGGTGCCGTTTGTTCAAGGAGCCAAGGGTCGAACCATCACGCAACTAACTCACGTCGTCAATTTGGCGCAGGACGTTGAGGGTGAGCAGCTCACCGTATATCGTCGTTCCCAGTATTCGTCCGTGTAATCCATTTCAAGTGTCCCACGGTTGATGAATCTGCTTTCTTTGACGCAGAACTCCTCGTATGGATCCGTGAGGGTACCCGTTCGCGTCCACTGCTGAAGCATCTCTACGTATGGCCGACCAGCTGCACGTAATAATGTACCATACAGCGAGCGTGCCGCGGGGTCACCCGCAGTATGTTGCATCCTTGTATGGAGAATAGAAAGAACTTCCCCGCCTTTTACGATGGTCCCATCCGCACCTGCTTCTATTTCAGAGAGAACAGCTTTGAGTTTTGCACCTCCAAGGCCAAGAGCCTCGTTCCGCGCGGCATCCTCGGGGTCCTCACCGGAAGACAACGAGCCGTCACTTTCAGGGTTTTCTGTGGCCGCAAGCTCAGTGGTGAGCTGATAGATGAGAGAGAGGGTATGGATAGTGGGATGAACGTAGAACCAGAGTTTTTGGAGGGTGAACTGTGGGGATGTGTTAAAGGCGTGTTCAAGTTGGGAAAGAAGAGTCTGATATTCCTGTATGCGTGTCATTGAGCGACGTTAGAAAGAGCTGCAGAGGCGCGTGTAGACACACCTTGAGCATGTCACGAAGGGCTGCACAAAGCGCATGATTGACGCGTCCGAAGTCAAGGTGACCACGCAGCTCAATGAATGAGGATATTGCAGTGTAATACGTAGCGAGTGGAAGAACCCTTTCCACTAAATCGTGTAATGATGGGTCTGAAAGCATTCTCAGATCTTGTGCCATAGAAGAAAATCAGAATGGGCGTACCGAGCCGTTTAGATACCGAGAATCGTATTCCCTGGAGTGCATCATCATCTTCCGGTGAATAATCCTCATGATATGTGATATGGGCTCCTTCGATACCCTTTCTCATCAAGTTGAGAGGGATTGAACTGTGGAAGAATGGTAGATCACACACCATGAGGACGTAGAGGAGATCTTCAAGAATCATAGCCTCTTGCACTTCCAGAGGAAACGCATCGAGGGATTCTTCTTTCGCCTTTCCCTTTGACTTTGTCGAGGTTGCGCCCGAAACAACACGTGAATTTAGCGGTGCGCGGACAAAAGATTCTTCTGAAATGAAGGAAGGTTCTAGGCAAAGTCCTGATGAGTCGAAAGGGCGTCGAGTACTCGTACAAACGCACCTCTCCATCGTGAATCAGATGGTGGTGAGACACGTCCATTGGTTTGTTCTTCATCTTCGAATCGACGACGGTTCCTCCGTGCAGAAGCGATAGTCCCTGTCACCTGACGATAAGTGGTAAAGAGAACATCTCAAGGCATTGATCTAGTGTGGGACACACTTTAGCATATTCCTTTGTTGATAAGGACAAGTTATTCTTGCGCCCGACGGTACGTGGCCGAGGAGTGAATGGATCCATTGACAAAGTGCGCTCACGCGTCAACCAACTTTTCGAGTCGCGCGTCCTTTCTCATTCTTCAGCTTCGTCGTCTCGTAGAATGCGAGACCTTCATATTTATAATTTCAAGCGGGCCCTCCCTCGTATGGTAGATTTTTCCTACTCTCTCTCACTATAACATCACTCATTACTTTGTGCGCTTAGAGCTGGACGCGGGAGAACCTTTATAACCTCTGGCGGCGCTCCCTTGGCGAACTTGCAAAGGAAACCGACTTTACACGTACACAGAAATCACTGTTCCAGCAGCGTTGGATTGCGAAGCGTTTAGTGCGCGCTTACCATGGTGATTTGATCAACGAGAATGTGTTCAAGCGTTGGTACCTGCCCACCACTCTCCCAGACGTTCGTCCGCGGCGAGGACAAACAGAAGATTACACAACTCAACTAAGCAGATGGGCAAAATTACCGAAAGCCGTCGATAAAGACGCAAAGGCGAGACGGCAGGAGATTGACGGGGAGGAACAGGAGGACCTGCCACCTGTGGGCAGCTTCATGTTCTCGGAAGTTGAACGACGCATCGATGTGGTCATTTTCCGCGCGTGCCTGGCGCATAGTGTGTATGACGCACGGAGGATGGTTATACATGGCTATGTGTTACTTAACGGGAAGAAGGTATGCCAACATCGTCCTCTCTACCGTACCGCCTCAATTAACACATAGCAGCATCAAAACGCGAACACTCGCCTCGCACCAGGAGACATGATATCTGTCGACCCAAAGGTCATCCCTTTCCTTCGCCCGAGGACCCCAAGCACGGACCAATCCTCAGAAGAGCTGGCTGCAGACGATCTCGAAAATCACACGTCGAATTCTACTGAAGAGTCCGCTTCTCAACAATCTTTACATGCTCAGGACTCGAGCTCTGTTAAAGACAAAGACCTTACCCCATTTAACCTTCCCGCTTACGCATCCCCGTTCATCTTTATCCCTGCATATCTCGAGGTCTCCTTTCCGACATGTTCCGTCGTCTATGTGCGAAACCCCACGGCACGTCCTGGTTACTCAGAAATTCCGACGCCATACGATGCTGACGGAGAAGTTGTGCGACTTGCATGGGAGTGGTACTCCAAGGTGCGGCCGAGGAACCGAAGCAAGCGCCAGCTTGCGCGCGAGCCTGAGAACCGACAGTAGACTTGCTTGTTAATTGCTACTTTACTTAAGTTACACTTGAGTGTACCCCGGATATCGGGCCGGTTCTCCATTTGGCAGCTTCTTATTTTCTACCACACCGGTTACCGGTCCGCCTGGTCTATCACCCCATTCCTTGCTTCTGATTAAAATATCCTTGATTTCTTTCCTTTAATATGGCCTCCAGACCATTAAATGATGATGAGGTGCTCAGCGAGATGAACAAGATGGTTCGTTTCTCGACGTGTTTCTTTACTCGGGCGATGACACCAGCGTTGTGGCCCTAGGTCGCGTTCATCAAACAAGAGGCCCTAGAGAAGGCCCGGGAGATCAAAGTAAAGGCAGACGAAGAATTCGCAATTGACAAGGTTCTCACTCTGATCATATCTACTTGCCGGTAGTAACTCACTTGATTATGATAGGCAAAACTCGTAAAGCAAGAGGAGCAGGCTATTGATGCGCAGTTTGACAAGAAGCGCAAGGGTGCAGAGACAGCACAAAAGATGTTCGTCCTTTCCATTCTTGCTGTAGTAAAAATACAAAATAAAGAACTGCCCCTTCGATAGCCAACAGTCGACGTTGACGAACAAGTCTCGACTCCGTCTTCTACACCGCCGAGAGGAACATCTTCAGGACCTTTTCGCATCCGCGCGCACTCAAATCGCGCGACTTGCTGGCGACGAGGCGCGCTACGTCCAATTTCTCGAAGGCGTACTTGTGCAAGGTCTTCTTCAACTCCTTGAGCCAACTGTTACTGTATACACGCGTGCCAAGGACAAGGCTATCGCGACGCGTGCGCTAAATGGTGCGAAGGCAGCCTACTACGAGATCAGCGGACGTCAGGTGGAGGTCGAGTTGGATGCGTCACTAAACGATGAACTGTACGTTGTTCATTTGTAGATGTATGCATTTTAACTGTCGGATGCCCAGTGCCGGCGGTGTCAAGCTCATCAGTGGAACGCGCCGTATAACGCTGGATAACACTCTCGATGAGCGCCTGCGACTCCTTGAGGACCGGGTGCGTCCTCCGAGTGTTGTTGACTCCCATGGTTCTGATATATCCGCACAGATGCTCCCGGAAATCAGGCATGACCTATTTGGACCCAATGAAAATAGGAAATTTTTTACATAGACACAGGCGAAAGTTTGAGAAGTGGCTTGAAGCATTGTACATGTTTCGATGATGCAGTACTACCATCTGATGAGCGTTGACTTTTCTATGATACAAGTGTGACGTCTCGACATCCCCCTCCACCCCCTACTCCTTATCAGGCATTCTCTCGCCGCGCTCTAAACCTGTTTCGTCGGTTGATGGAATGTTGCTGCAAGGTCAGCGACACGCCTAAACTTACAGCCGGTGCGAGAGCGGTGTCATGAATATGGATAACGAGGGTAGACACCCATCACGTCGGAAGTTTGCGATGGGCATGTAGGAGCGTTGGCTGCGAGATGCTGATAGTTAACACAGGCGGTGGTGGTGACTGTCCGGGTACAAGTAGCAGCGCCAAACCACATTGTCGCTGGCTTCCAACCACGCGCGACCCAGTCTTCCTGTGCAACCTTACATACGTCATTTCGAAATAGGGCACCTGCATCTTGCATGACGTTTGCTCTTTGACGTGTAGCAGATACTGACGCGGGTTGAGAACGAGGAATACGTGCGAGATGTTTCAGGGGTACATGGCCCGGGGGCGGTACCGACATCTGCATATGCGGAGTCGTTCTGACTGCGGGCTGTCGTCTGACGATTATCCCTGTGGTTTACTGCCCGGCGGTGCGCTTTGCATTACCCAAAACGCTTGAGTCATGCTTAGTAACGTGAACGGTGATCGAGGAGGTTATATGCGCAGCAACATCGAAGCGCACACGCCAACCTGCCCGCTCGATGCGTACGATCTCGAAGTCATCACGGACGAAACGTTTCCACGGAGATGCCTGCGAAATGACCTGAGCATCTGAGAGCGCGGTGAGGTATGCTACAAGACCAGTGGTCGTCAGATTTCAAGTCGTGGAAGTTGACACGCCAACTGCGACACCGCCAGGTCATGGAAGAACGTCCGTACAGACCACAGTGAAGTGCAGAGCATTAGAGCACACGAGAAAAACGAGGCGACAATCAGTAAGCTGGTGTCTGGGTCTACGCTTGTTGACTGAAAAGTAAGACATAATGCCATACCTCTCTCTCAATGACAAGTGAAAGGATACGACGTCATAAAACATTGAATAGATATTCACTGAAAGTCCACACAAACACACCATTCCTGTGTCACGAACTTCCAACGTGCCGGAGCTGCCACGGTTGTTGGCCAGGTGCTCGCCCGAACTACCAGAGCACTACTTCACCCTTGACTTACCGTGCCAAGCCATACGCAGATGCAGAGCGCAGGCGTGAGTACCTCATGTGTCGTCACAGTTGCCGTTTTCGATGCAGTAGACCAGGGTCTCTGACGCGATTTCCAAGGCTATAGGCGTAGCTACTGTTCAGCCGCTGAAGGTTGCACCTGCTAGTGAAGTTGAGGAATCACGTTGTGTTACGATTGCGTGAGCCTGAGAAAGCATGTTACTTGAAGACGAATTGCATGAACACATTCGCTGTATATGTGTGATTTATAGGGGGTGGTGTTCACACACTATCATACGATAGTTTTGGCACCAATGGCCTTTAAAGCAACGCGGCTTCGTTACACGTGACTGAGAGCAGCCACAAACGTCGCCTCTAATCGTCACCGTCGATTCATCAATTTTAACACTCCGAATTGGACTATTCCGGATATAGGGGCTCCTCACCGAAAGGTGAGGCACTCGCAATCTGTTTTGTGATCATGTCACTGATAACAAAGCAAGACAGAATTTCTGTTAGACAATTTGCACCTGTCCCAGCTTTGGTTGGGCTCCCAGAAATTACCCGTTCAGCCCAACCTCTTTCAACTTCAACCTCCCTTCAAGGACCCGAATGCGAACTTGAAGTGGATCTCGAACTTGAAGAAGGTTGCATGGTGACAAAGCTTGTCAAGTATACGCACCGGGTTGTGTACTTCATTAAGAATACCAGTAAGGGGGATCCCGTTGAAGTCGTAAGCAGATTGTCTGCTCGAAAATGTTGCCTGGCTGCTGAATCACCTCAGGAAAATATTATCAAGGACCTGGACATTGTACCATTCGTAAACTTTGCTCTTGATCAGCCTTGCAATCTCGCATTTCGTAAGTTCGAATGTTCACAATGAGACTGGGTTTGGATTTAGAACACTGGCAGTTGAATCATATATCCACACATCGCTCGATGTTTATGCGTTTATTGCAATCACGCCGACTTTGTCGACTCTTGATAGCCTGATACAGATGGTCAAATCCAACAATGACTACCGACAGAGTCAAATGGATAAGACTGGGCGTACATATCTCCGTAACCTTGATGTAAGTGACCCATGTCATTCATATTCGCTGGTTTGGGCTACTGATTTTAATGGCCAACTTGAAGTTCACCGCACAGTGCTACACTGATCCAGAGTATGAGCTAGTGGCTCTGCATCCAGAGCACTTCCTCCCCAATGGCAGTCCACTTGTTGTATATGACCCTGTGACCCAAGGTCATAAACTGTATGTTGTGGCTCGAGACCGGTGCCTCCGACAATCAGTTGATCCCAATAGCGATCCCTTTCCCCCTTTCCACCACCATGCAAAGGCCCGTGGAGAGTATCTGGACCCTAATGTGTTCCTTGTTGCCCTCAATGCTGATATAAAGTTTCGTCGCTACCTCAAGATGGGTTGTACTAGGCCACCACCAACACCTCTCCCAGATCATGTCCTTGCTCTTATGCATCGGACAATTGAGCTTGTTGATCTCCTTTACTGGTGGCCCATATCAACAGAAGATTCTCAGACCTCATCTGATTCCTGGGCCTGTTCAAAACTGAAACGTCATGAAATTCGTGCAATGAGTATTTGACAACATGGATCTGGAGGCCTGGAAAGCATATGGATGTCATTGGTGAGCAATCATGGTATGTCGTCCATTTCCAACCTTTGTAGATTTTTAACAATGGTCTTGTGTATGTCTAGATCCAGTCTCTTATGACAATGCATTTGTGATTGGTGATGGTTTGTAGCTTTCTTTGTTATGGACACATTGGACCCTACGGTGCCTTAGGATGAGCCCCATAGCAATCTGTGCTAACACATTTCACTATTGTAGTGTTCATGGCTGGAACTGTTGATGGTACTGTACCAGAATAGTCGTTCAAGTCACATCAACAACTGCTCTACATGTTGCCTGGTCTTTGTGGGACTCAATCTACGATGAGGAAGTGGCACCTCGATAGACATGGCAATGAAATCAGGTGAACGTTGAAGGTATTTACACGCGCAATATGTTATCATCGTAATCCTTTCTGTACCGGCCCAATGACCCCAACGATGAAGGTTGATCGGTTCTTTATTTACTCGTGTCCTCGGGAGTATTATAGCGACTGGGAATAAACGCATAAGAGCCGCTCGCTGCTACGTGTCAGTCATTCATTGTCTTTCAAAATGGGTAGATATACTCGTCTCTGTCTGGGTTGATGGATCCAACGTCAAACCTCGTACCGCACGCGTTGACATGCCACCCAAAATTCGTTTCCACCAGGTTCGCACCAACCTACAGGACCGAGGTCACATTCTGCACACGCAAGGAGTTTCAGAGGCTTGTCTACGTAACCATGAGATAAGAACATGGGCTATAATTCACAAAGTGCACGGACCTGAATGCACAGGCTTGGAGAAGCCGATATTCTCGAATAGCAGGGGTGATGGAGTTACAAGCCACCAGTGTGTCTTCTCAGGCGGGGTAGGTAGACCTGGAAGGTCTGGATGGCCACTGCCAGGGGGTTCCATCTGTGCCGGAGATAATACTCTACCCCGACCGATGCTCTAAAAGGCACTCACCTGGATGCATTCCCGTTCTTGAAGGACGGCTACCCCTCGCTTAAGGATAATGCTTCCACAACGTTCATTTACACAAAGTAGATCATAGAGATTGGCCGCTGTATCGCCCTTTTCAGAAACATCAAGAATACCACTCGGAAAAGACGAAAGTAGTCGGCCTTGGCGTCGCGGGGAGGTACTCTGGCTTTGCAAGGCTTCGAAGACTCCAGATGAGATCGTTTGTGGAATATCTTGGGAACCAATTGACTTATCGACGGGCACAGCCCATTCGAGTTCAACCCAGGGGACGCCAGCGAAGGATATGGTGCTCAAACCGCGTGACTTGAAACCTATATGCTCGTAAAAGGCGACCTTGTCCTCGTGCGCGATGAGAAGGGCCCGTTCGTAGGGACCCCCCACCAGGCGCCGTTGGTACTCCGCGATGAGGGCGGTGGCAATACCGCGTCGGCGTAAGTCAGCACGCACACACACACCATGGATCAACACTGTACGTGCGCCAGGTACATGCGTGGACATAGATTCAGGGGTGAGTGTAGCCTCGGATGAGAGCACGCCGTCCACATAACCAAGGAGGTCACGTCCACCGTCTGTTTGAGGTACGAAAGCGCCGAGGAAGAGCTCTGGGGCATTTTCCTGACGGAAGCTGATAGTTTGTAATGGTTAAATTCGCCTGTAAGAATGGGAGTAGGTTGTGGCACGAAAAACCTACTACAGCTTCTCGACGGTAGCCGCCTCTTCGGTTGGAAAACCTAGACTCAGAAACCCAGGGTGAGAGAGGACATGATAAAGAATAAAAGTAGGCTCGCCTTTAACCTCCAACTCGTAAACTGAGTTCACCTCTTCTGTTGAAATGAGGTCAAAAAAGAGACCTTCGGGCAATGCTGCGACAGATGACATGGCGGTGCGAGCGGGAATGTTAGAGATCTAATCTTATCATTTTAACCAAGATAGGAGCATCTATCCCACAGTTCCTTTTCCGTTGTCCCTGACGCGACGCGCTGAGCTGACCCCTAGGCCGTTCTCCAACGCTCACCCACTATGACATCTTTCATACTCGGACGTGTACTTTTGCGCTCTGGTTCCTTTCCAACCGCGCAAATTTTCGCAACGCGTCCTATCTTTTCCAACCGCCGCCTCACATGGGTCATGCAGAGGGATCTTGTAACCACCCGTGACTTCAGCTCTGGGCCTACAGCAGATTCTGAATCTGAGCTTGAGTCAAAGCCGGGTAGGAAGGCTGGAGCGAGCTCCAACGTGGCGGGCAAGAGCAAAAATAAAAGTAATGCGATGCACAGTACAAAAGCGGAGAAGAAGAAGAAGAAGAAGAGTATGCCCGTCCTCGCCTCTGCCTGAGTGTTGGTCTGACCCACTCGATAGTCAAAATAGAACCCAAGGACCTTCCGCCCAGCCGACCTGGTAGTGCTTTTATACTGTGGTACCGTGACTGGTATCGCTCTCTGCCTAAGGCGGAGAATATCCAGACAGCACAGAAGAATGCTGCAACTGGTGCTCAGATCTGGCACGCACTTCCTGACCATGATAAGCAGGTCTGTTTTATCTGATTCAATTGTTCTCATGAAATCTGATTGTCTCCGTAGCAATACCGAGAGAAGTTTAACGACCTGCGGACAGAATACAAACAGCGCCTCGATGAGTGGCGCGAAAACATTGACCCCGCCATCGTGCGCGAGCTGAATCGTCGCCGGGTTTCCAAGGGTTTAAATCGTATCCGCAGTGCGGGGGATGGCCGCCCGATGTCTGGCTTTCTCCGGTATGTGCATGAGAGCATCCACCAGTTGTTGCCACAGGTTTTAAGCAGGATTTCAGTTATATCCGGCAGGTGTGGGAAGAAAACCCGCGGACAGAGGGTGATCACCCCGCTCACTTCAAGGCCATGTCTGAGCGCGCCTCGAGCCAGTGGAAGGCAATGAGTGACGCTGAGAAGGCGGTATGTGCCATCCTTGTCAAAGTGGCAGATGAGCGGCTGACTGACGATTTGGCGGATAGAAATATAATGACCCAGCGAAAGACGACTTTGCTGCCTGGCGTGAACGCCGTAAGGCAAAGTCACACTAAGTCGTTGGAGAAGCCTTTCGGGAGACTAAAAGGAAAGATTAACACCCATCGCAGCCCTGTCCGTTTTACAGAACTCATAGGATAAACGCTGTTAGCGCTAGTTACTTCATCCTGCTACTTCATCGCGCTACTACAGTGGTATAGTTTTACCAACCCTTTTTTTATTGCAATATAGTAAAGATCCGCATAAAAAAAGTCTCCCTGGCGGGGAGTCGAACCCCGCTCTCGCGCGATCAGTTGAAATGACAGGCGCGTGTACTAATCCGATATACTACCAGGGATCTGGGTCAGTTCGAGAAAAGCGATGTTGAGGGCTGACTAAACGGAGGCGTCCGTCAACCACGTCGAATCAACTTTCTTAAACTTGGCAACTCACCTCAGCAATGACTTCTACAGATTTATTTTCTTTCCTCGACCATGACCATGACTCTGAAGCGAGTGACTCGGAGATTACTTCCAATGCTATGCAGGTAGACGGCTCCCCACGTTCTCAGCTGGCGGGTGCTCCTACACCGTCCAATAAGCGATCTGTCGATTCTCCTCCGCCGCGAAAGCGGGTAAATTCTACATCATTATCCCCCCAACCAGAGGATTTGCCACCTTCGAAACGGCAACGACTTGAGGTTTCATCCGCTTCTGTTCCGGCAGTCGTGGTTGATGAGTTTGAAACCGAGGCGAAGAGGGAGGTTGCCGCGAGCGCGGGGCTCACTGGCGCGACTGAAATCGCTGGTTCGCGATTAGAGTTGCGACATCAGGTGAGGCTGCAAACACCGTCCTCTGAATCGTTACAACTTTCCTGTTCTAGGTTCGACATCAAGTCGCCGTACCACCAGGTTATCCTTATGTTCCTATTGCCTCCCATGTCCCGCCTTCGAAGCCTGCACGCGAGTACAAGTTCACCTTGGATCCTTTTCAGCAAGTTTCCATCCATGCCATCCAACGAAATGAGAGTGTTCTCGTGTCTGCGCATACTAGTGCAGGAAAGACCGTCGTCGCAGAGTATGCCATTGCACAGGCACTGCAGAACAAGCAGCGGGTCATCTACACAAGTCCAATCAAAGTTGGTCACGGGGAAAATAGTTGTACACAGTGCTGACATTTCCCTAGGCCCTCAGTAACCAAAAATACCGTGAGATGGAGGCTGAATTTGGTGACGTCGGTTTAATGACTGGAGATGTCACCCGGAATCCGTCGGCGTCATGTCTGGTGATGACTACTGAGGTACGTCCCAGCTGTCGTGCGCTCACTCTAATTCTTAGACGTTCGTGCGCAGATCCTCCGATCCATGCTCTATCGTGGCTCTGAAATCATGCGAGAAGTCGCTTGGGTCATCTTCGATGAAATCCACTACATGCGCGACAAAGAACGTGGTGTTGTGTGGGAAGAATCTATCATCCTGCTTCCACATACTGTGCGCTACGTCTTTCTCTCTGCCACCATACCGAATGCTATGCAATTCTGCGAATGGATATGTCGCTCGCACGAACAACCATGTCACGTTGTGTATACCGACTTCCGACCCACACCGTTACAGCATTATCTCTTCCCCGCTGGTGGAGAGGGCATCTATCTAGTGCTCAACGAAAAAGGCGAGTTTCGGGAAGACAATTTCTCCAAGGCCATGGGCATGCTGCAAGAACGTGCCGGCGAGGACCCTGCGGATCCAAAGGGTGGAAAGGGTCGCAAAGGGAAAACAAGAAAGGGGGGGACAAAAAAGGTGAGCTACTGTACTCAAGCCCTCAAAGGCCTATAATGCTAAGTTATTGAAGGACCTTCCGATATCTCCAAGATCATCAGGATGATTATGCTCAAAAACTACAACCCTGTCATCGTCTTCGCATTCAGCAAGCGTGAATGCGAAGGGCTTGCGCTCACCCTTTCGAAATTTGAGTTCAACAGTGCAGACGAACAGGCCACCGTCGAGAAGATTTTCGCGAATGCCATCGCAGGTCTTGCACCATCTGATCGCTCCCTCCCTCAGATCGAAAATATACTTCCGCTGCTCCGTCGAGGTATTGGCATTCACCACGGGGGGCTGCTACCGATTCTGAAGGAAGTGATTGAGATCTTATTTCAAGAAGGTGTAATCAAAGTCCTCTTTGCAACCGAGACTTTTTCTATTGGTCTCAATATGCCGGCTAAGACTGTTGTCTTCACTGCCGCCCGCAAGTTCGACGGACACGAGTTCCGTGACCTGTCTTCAGGCGAATACATCCAAATGTCTGGTCGCGCCGGCCGCCGTGGACTCGATGACAGGGGCGTAGTGATCATGATGTGCGACGAGAAGCTTGAACCTGCTGCTGCAAAATCGATGATCAAGGGTGAGGCTGACCGCTTAGACTCAGCATTTCACCTGGGATACAACATGATTCTCAACTTGATGAAGATCGAAGTCATCAGCCCAGAATACATGCTCGAACGTTGTTTCATGCAGTTCCAGAGTACTGCCGGTGTACCTGCTCTCGAAGACGGTGTGAAAAGCTCTTTCGCCTACGTGATATCCCCCTTACGCTTTCTACAGAGCTCAAGCGCGAGGAAGAAGCCAAAAACTCGATAGAGATTCCGGATGAAGAGCTCGTTGCTCAATATTATGAGTACAGGCAACAACTTGATCAAATGTCGGCCGATTTTCGCGAGGTCGTTCACCACCCGAGCTATAGTTTGCCATATTTGCAACCTGGCAGGCTTGTTAAGGTCAGACACAAAGACCTCGACTTCGGCTGGGGCGTTGTCATCAATTACCAGAAACGGCTCCCGCCGAAGGTATGTTGATTAGCTATCCCCACACAGAGAAACCTACGCTGACATCTTTGCAGAATCTACCGTCACCGAAGGACGACATCCCTCCCCACGAGCAATATGTAGTGGATGTTCTTCTAAACTGCTCCCAGGATTCTGCAATAACGAAAGATCGCACCATAATTGCAGCCACCCCAGGTGGTGTGCTCCCCTGTCCACCTGGGCAAAAAGCGGAGCCTCTGCTTGTCCCTGTATTACTATCGACCCTAGACGGAATAAGTCACCTGCGCATACACCTGCCGAAAGATCTGCGCCCGATAGGGCCACGTGAGACTGTCTGGAAAAGTATCCTCGAGGTTCAACGCCGGTTCCCAGACGGTATCCCATTCCTCGATCCAATTGAGAGCATGGAAATTAAAGACGAAAAGTTCAAGCTTCTCGTAAAGGTGGGGTCACGTTCCTGATTCAGTTCTTGTATGACAAATATAACCCCCCAAATAGAAAATCCAAACGATGGAGCAAAAGATGTTCGCCAGTCCTCTGCACAGAGACCCGCGCTTACCAGATCTTTATGACTTGTACACAAAACAGCGCGACGCGCAGGATCGCATGCGCACATTGAAGAAACGCATACAAGCAACACATGATGTTTTGCAGATGGAGGAACTCAAGTCCCGTAAACGCGTGCTCCGCAGACTCGGTTTTACAACCGCGGACGACATCGTGGATGTCAAGGGTCGTGTCGCATGTGAGATCAGCACTGGCGATGAGCTGCTGCTAACTGAGCTCATTTTCAACGGCGTATTCAACCCTCTGGCTCCGGAGCACTGTGCGGGGCTGCTCAGTTGTTTTGTGTTCACAGAGAAGGTTTGTGCACCCAATAATAGAGCCAAACCTATTCACTGATTATTATTCAGAGCGAACATCAAACAAAGCTGAAGGAAGAGCTTGCGGCACCGTTACGTATTATGCAGGAGATCGCGCGACGCATCGCGAAGGTCTGCAAAGAATCGAAGTTGCAGATCGTCGAGGAGGAATACGTTCAGTCGTTCAAAGTCGAGCTCATGGACGCGGTTGTGCAATGGTGTCGGGGAGCTTCTTTCTCAGACATCTGCAAGGCAAGCGTCCTTTACTAAGTTGGTTTTCTTCAGAAATGCTGATCTTGACACACACACCCGTAGCTCACAGACCAATTCGAGGGCAGCCTCATTCGTGTCTTTCGTCGATTGCAAGAGCTTATTCGTCAGATGGCGCAGGCTGCAAAAGTTATTGGCAACCTTGAACTACAGCAAAAATTCGAAAATGCGTCCGAGATGCTGGAGCGGCCAAACTCGGTCATCTTCGCCTCATCGTTGTATCTCTAAGCTACCTGTTGTGAGATACCTCTTTCGTTCCCTTGCAACACATACACATACACACTTGTCAACGCCATTTGCTTTCTCTTCATACACCGTAAACCTACAGCGTGATCCGTTATCGGACTAAACTCAGGTTGCGCACCAACTAATCCATGAGCATCACGTACAAGACATCGCAGAAGTGCTCGGAGCGTATCCCTGCGTCTACTATTTCGCGAATCATCTGAATATTCGTCATTTCACGCATTTATGAGTGAAATGCTTAGAGTGACATTTGGCCGCCGCCATATACAATCTAATAAAGGGAGGTTAGGAGCGGAAAAGACGTTAACATGTGAAGCTGAGGCACACGACGGAACTCCGTCACCACACATCCACGAGCTCGCGACAGTAAATATGGATGTCGACTGAGAGAATTTTATGGCGTGAACCTACCCGTCGTGCTCGGGGATGTGCGTTGGCCCACTTTAGATAGATGCGGTCGAGCTGCGGGAATCGCGGAGCTTGACTGTACACGATTCTGGAATGGAAGGGAATGGAAGGGAAGGCATGCTTCCTGTTTGCATGAGAGCGAGATAGATCACGTTACCTATCTATAATCACCCCCGAAAGGATTGAGTGGGTGACCAAGATGAGACGAGGGACAGGCTGCCACGTGAGGAAGGGCGCAGCGCAGCTCGGTTGTACTGTCTACAAGTATTTTTGTAGAGGGGCAGGAGCAAGATCCATGCAAGAAACTACAGTGTCGGCTCTCCATTGCATGCTAACCTGTGACATGTGCGGTACTGGCCTCGCGGTAGAAGGTACACATGGGCCTTGTGCGCGCTCCTCCTGTTGCTATAAACAAAATCATAAAGTAGTACGTGGATCTCAAGTTCTTGATGAGTGGTACATGGCATGGGGAGTATTTTTTTCCGATATGACTCAGAAACGCCAAATGCCACTTGATGAACCTTGACTCCATTAACCACCCACTCAAAATTTCGCTGCAATATGTCTTGCAACATGTAGCAAATGACGATGAAGGTCGGCAAGCTGGTATGAAAGAGCTGCCAGCGGGTGACGAGGTATGGAAGTGGAAGTGCTGGCGTCCGTGATATAAACGGAATATATAGGGCATTTAATTGGATACTTCCAAAGTTATTTAATCCCTGGTAGTATATCGGATTAGTACACGCGCCTGTCAAATTTCCTGGCCGCGCGAGAGCGGGGTTCGACTCCCCGCCAGGGAGTTTTTGGAGTTACATTCTTCAGACAAACTGTTTGTAACTTATGAGTTTTTTGTTTGAGCCTATACCAACGCAATCGTATTTCAAGTACTTGATTCATTGCTTTTCGATCGACTTTGTTCCATTCTGGTCAACTATGCAAATTACTCAAACATCTTCTCCAAGTTGACAGGTTTCCCAGAGATTGAGGAAGATGGGCGTCAGTAGCGACTTTTTCAGGGTACCGTTAACTCGAATCTGAAGCCTGTTGGCCTGTTCGTAAAGTACACTTTCACAATCTGTCGAACGATTGGGTAATTGACATATTTCAACAGGACGATGGCTTACTGGGCGAGACCACTGGCACTGAGCCCCCTTCCAGTCGCTCCAAAGGAATGCGTTTGCTGACACAACTCGAATGACATCCTCATTGTGGCTCATCACGTGCACCCTCTGGTACCTGCTTAGCCCAGGGACATTCCGCAGCGGAGTGGAGTAAAGCGTGGAAATGATTCTCACTAGAATGCTGGATTGCTCAACTTGAGACAGCGGCCGGATCTTAGGCCCCAAAGCCCAAAGAAGACAAGATCGACGGTCATGAGGACTACATTGCAGCCGGTGTGTGTGGGTGTGGGTGTGGGTGTGGGTGTGGAAAAAATATCACGTCAATCTCCTTACTCACCCCTTCTTCGGTCTGATCGGACGCTCTAATCGGGGTATATAAAACAGACACACTCTCTAGACCTGATCCATTGAACCATCATGCCTTCCAAGCAGGTCACCAACAACGACAACGCTGTGTACACCACCTCTAACGGTGCACCCGTTGCTCGTCCCTATGCTGCTGAGAAGATAGGAACCCATGGTCCCCTTCTCCTCCAAGGTTCGTCCCGTGGACCATAACACAATTGACCTATCCCTGGTCATTTACATATGCTCAGATTTTCATCACCTCGATGCCATCGCTCACTTCGACCGTGAACGTATTCCTGAGCGTGTAGTCTGTGTCGAAACATCTCTTAAGCTCATCTCACGGTTATTCTTATCTCCATTCGGTTAGGTCCACGCTAAGGGCGCTGGCGCGCACGGTTACTTCCAAGTGACACACGATATCACCGATCTCACCTGTGCTTCTCTTTTTAAAAAGGTCGGCAACAGGGCCCGCACTACCATTCGTTTCTCCACGGTCGGCGGTGAATCTGGCTCCGCAGACTCGGCCCGTGATCCTCGCGGGTTTGCCATTAAGATCCGCACGGACGAAGGGAATCTCGACTGGGTTTTCAATAACACACCTGTTTTCTTTATTCGCGACCCCGCCAAGTTTCCTCACTTTATTCACACCCAGAAGCGTGACCCCCAAACACATCTCAAAGATGCCGACATGTTCTGGGTGAGTGCACTACGGTCTGGATCCCAATGTGGTCCAGAATTACGACGCATATAATCCATCAATAAGTATTCACATGACATTTCTTCAGGACTATCTCTCTCAAAACCCGGAGAGTGTCCACCAGCTTTTGATTCTCTTCTCAGACCGCGGCACGCCCGATGGTTATCACAACATGCATGGCTACTCAGGCCATACCTTCAAGTTTGTGAGAGATGATGGAGAGTGGGTTTATGTTCAGATACACGTTCGTGCGGACGGTGGATACAAGGTAGAAACAAACAAATTTGGAGACCAGACTCGGAACAGACGGCTGATCACCTCAATTTAGACCCTTGACAATGAGACCGCTGGTAGGCTGGCCGGAGAGAATCCAGACTACGGTATTCAAAAGTTGTTCGAGGCGATCGAGAATAAGCAATTCCCGGCATGGACAGTCTACGTGGTAAGTACAATCTTTGTCATCCTTCGTTCGTAACTCAATGAGTTGTCACAGCAAACAATGACGCCTCAGCAGGCGGAGAACTTCCGCTACAACGTTCTGGACTTGACCAAGGTGTGGCCACATAAAGAGTTCCCTCTTCGTCCCATCGGCAAGATCGTCCTGGATGAGAATCCTCAGAATTACTTTGCCGAAATTGAGCAGGTTGCATTTTCTCCATCCCACCTTGTGCCTGGCATCGAGCCGAGTGCAGACCCAGTCTTGCAAAGCCGGCTATTCTCTTACCCAGACACTCACCGCCACCGCCTTGGTGTCAACTACCAGCAACTCCCAGTCAATGCTCCCGTCACGCCTGTCGCGAATTTCCAACGTGCCGGCGCTGCCACCTTTGTTAGCCAGGGTGCTCGCCCGAACTACCAAAGCACTATCTCACCCTTGACTTACCGTGCCAAGCCATACGCAGATTCAGAGCACAGGCACGAGGTCTGGGTTGGCCATTCCCGCTCTCATCTATCGGAGATTACCGAACGTGAGCATTTCATCATACGAGTTGGCTCCAATATGATATACGCCTTGTAGTTGATTTCGAGCAGCCTCGCAATCTGTACACCAAGGTGATGAGCCAGACTGACCGCGATCACCTCATTCGTAACGTCGCTGGACATTTGGGCCAAGCCAAGTCAGCGGAGATCAAGGCTCGCCAGCGTATGTCATCACATTTTCGTACAAAGAGCAAACTTTGCTGATGCCATCACAGTTGCCGTTTTCGCCGCAGTGGACCAGGGTCTCTCCGACGCGATTGCCAAGGCTATAGGTGTAGCCACTGTGCAGCCGCTGAAGGTTGCACCTGCAAGTGAAGCTGTCCCCTTGAGGACTAACATTGGCCAGAAGACTGTTACGATTGCGTGAATGTGAGGAAGGATGTCACTCGAAGACGAATTGCATGGACACATTTGTTGTATATTCATAGGGGGGTGGTGTTTACAATGATAGTTTTGGCACCACCCAGAGGAAGAGAATGTTCTGTATGGCCTTTAAGCAACTGAGAGCCAACGCTTCGTTACACCTGACTGAGAACCCAGCCACTAACGTCGCTTTGCATCACCCGCCATGGCTATCACTGAGACTTTTGTAAGAGAAACGCTCACTCGAAACTAGAAAGCCTGCGGACCTTCGTTGAAATGTATGATCCCGTGGAAGGTCTACATGTTTTCTCAGCCCAAACAAACCATCTACGACAGCTTTACAGCGCTTTTCATGGCCAATTGGATCTCTCCCTTGACGAGGAGCGAGTTGACCCTTCAGCTTTTCTGCGTCACGGTCCTCGTCATCGGTTACAACATGAGCACGCTCCTCCGCTTCATTGGCATCGACTCTTCCTCCATCCATCCACCCTTTCTCTTCATGCCCCGCGCAGATAGATACAGGCGGCCAGAGGGCTACCGCAATCGCTTATAAGACGAGATTTTTGGCGAGCGGGACTGGGAGCTGGACACATTGCAGGCGTAAAAGAGGGTCATCGCGACTTGCACGGAAAGCTGCACTCGGTCACATATATCAGAGATATACAAGCGCCATCACCTCCTTTCAGTCAGGGGCGAGTGGTTGAGGAGTTCAAGTCCGACTCCATGGCGGAGTGTCAAGAAGGTGTTTTCGATGGCAGCGGCAGGCTCACTGGCATCAACTTTGTACTTGTGTGGCACAGTCGGTGTAAAGAATGTATTTAGGATGTAAATATGTACTTTACATAAAGTATCGATTGGTGGATTAGAGTAGGAATCAAAGCCAGTTCTCGACATGGGATGGCTGTGGCCGTCGCCTGTTGCCTCCCATTGTGATTTTCGTCGCATCCTTCGTGTCGGTGTCTTCCTGGACGCTCTCGCGACTGTACAATCCTTCACGTGCGCGCCGCAAGAAGTGAAACGAAAGAGACGGCCGGAAATATAAGGCGTTTGCGAAGGGGGTGGAAACGATGACGAGAATGGACAGAGAAGGGCATGTCAAGGAAAGCCAGAACGGGGCGAATCGGATGGTGCTAGGCGGGCGAGGAGACGGTGATAAGCCAGACGGACCGTGGTCATCTTATTCACAACATCGCTGGTCACTTGGGCCGATGTCGTCACAGTTGCCATTTTCGCTTCAGTAGAGTCCCTGACTCCGACGCGCTTGCCAAGCTATAGGCGTACCAATTGTGCAGCCGCTGCACCTGCAAGTCCCCTTGAGGACTGACATTGGCCAAAAGACTGTCAATATTGCGTGAAGAAAGTCACTTGAAGAGAAATTGTACATATTCACTGTATGTAATTTCAAAGCGAAGGGGTCCGTACACTTGGGAAGGGATTGAACATGTCAAATTTAATAAATTCATCATACTGAAAATTAAGCAGTTGTCCAAGCTCGACTGCAGAGATTACGTATTAATCAGCTTGGGCGAAAATCCAGGAACTGGTCCCACAAAGAGCACGGTCCATCCTGTTTATTCATCGGAGAGACCGCAGGTGAATAGATGCGTTTCAGATACAGTACAGGTTTCACATGCTCACCGTGGAATCAGGTTCGACGAGTTCAATAAAGTCGCCCATGTTCACGTTTCCGTGGTACGCCATTTTGGCAAGTGTCGGAGGTACTGTGATCCCAGGTGATTCAGGTTTGTACGTGGGCCAGACGGGCACGGGAGATGCGTTCACTGGGTCCTTGGCAAAATCTGCAAACGCGGTCTGGAAGCTGTGAGACAGCTCGGCTTCTGCCGCAGTGGCAGTCGATTTGTTGAAAGTTCCGAAGAGAATAGGCACTATGACGGCATAGTAGAAGTGTCAGTGTTGTACAAACAACAGTGGAGAAGCCGGAGATGTGATATAATGTACACAGTAGTACATGGCTTACGTTCTGAGGCATGCCACGCGCCGGCATTAATGAAAGGTTGGGAATCGGCAAAGACAGCCCCTAGATTCATGGGCAAGTTGGTGCCTCGGCTCTCGGAGGTGGAATGATGCATATCAGGGCATACCATATGTATACCGGTACACCTTCTCGACTCCGCTTAATACAAACGCGTCGCTCCACAGTTTTACTGGGCTACCACAGAAGTGACGGAACGGATTTAATAGAATGTCCTTTTTCTTTTGAGACTAAACGAGGACACACCAACGGAATATGATATCACGAGCCACGGCAGCGAAAAGTTGTTGGTTGTTCAAACCAGGGTAAAATGGCTGTACCACCGTGGGTGGTGGCAGATCTTGAACCGGACCAAGTAGTTGAGTGAGAAAAATGGAAAGGTTCAGGGATGCACCGAGTATGGGTAAACTAAACACTGTGCCGTCGTCTTCCAGGCTTCCCAGAAGAATAGGCACCCGGGCAATCTGGCCAGTTCGGATACGCTGTAGGGGGTCGTCGAAGAACGTCAGACTGCCAACCTTGAGCGTTAAATTAAAGTCTCCTTACAGGAAAATAAAACGTACTTGTCAACTCCAGCGACAAAAAGACCGCTGTTGGGTCCATTTGTATATGCCCGTATTGCGGTCGCGGGGACATCGCGCAGGCATTGTAGCCGCGGGTCACCAGGAGGCTGGGCGCATCCCATGGCTGTCGCGAATGCATCGAAGTTCGAAAAGTCCAGTTCGGGAGGGGTGGATACCACCACACCAGATAGCATAATCCCCGCACGAAATGGTAGGCTCTCCGAAGGATTTCGGCGAGCAAGAGCGAGCGAGACAGATTCACCCCCCGCAGACTGGCCCTGTCAGCCCAAATTTCAGGCTCACGTGTTGGCATGTGTCTAGTGAGATGTTGCGCACCATAATTGTGACCTTATTCTTGTCTCCTCCAAACTGGGCGATGTTACCTTGCACCCAGGCAAGGGCCAGCTCCTGATCGAGGAAGCCGACATTGTTGTCTGAGGGAGGAAGATCTGCTGCAGTAGGGAATCCGAACACGCTCGTACGGTAATTCAAGGAGACAAAGACAATATCTTGATTTTTCACAAAAGATGTGCCATCGTACATGGGAAGGGATGCGGTGCCGAATGTATACCCTCTGCATGATAAGGTGAAGCTGGGGGTTGTGTGAGAGGAAGGCAGTCTTACCCGCCATAGAACCAGACGATAACTGGTTTTGAAGAGCCCGATACAGTTTCTGGAGCCCAAATATTCCTACAAGACATCAGTTTGCAAGACAATTCCACAATTCTAGCTTTACAGAAAGAGGCAGTCCTCATCCTCGGTTGGCGGAGGGGAGTCGAAGAGTTGTTCAACAAGTGTTTGACCTTGAAATTGTAACTGTTGAACACACGACGGTCCGAAGGAAGTCGTATTTTGGGTATTAGAAGAACCATATGGTACAGGTGGCTTCCAGCGCAGATTCCCGGTTGGCGGGTATGCAAAGCGCTAACAGACGCCTTCTCCGTTATTCAGATTTAAGCTTAATGTTGTGAATCTTACAATGCCCTTAAATATTGCCACTTGTCAAATGTAAGCTAGGAAGACAGAACAAAGACAACAATCGAGGCAGAGCTCACCTCCATCGGCTTTGATCCCCAATAATTGGCCAGAGGTAGTATTGACGGTGATGGACTGAGACAGCGCCTGGAGGACGAGGATAAAAGGGATGACGACTGACATGGACCACATCGTGACGTATAATGACGCCACGGTATCTAGCTTAAAGGTTGCTATTCTTATAGCCAGTAATTCGCCTAAATGCCCGACCACATGTCGTTGCCAGGTGGCAGATGACTCACCTGACATGCTTGGGCATGATCCACCGAGGCCGCGGACAAAGTGAAATAGCAAGTGTAAATCAGGACTCGCGCGGTTCACGGAGAGCATGTATGATACACGAGGGGATGTCTCAGCCTAGTCGTCAACTTGAAAGAGAGAGAGGTCCAGGCTAATTATAGGAACGGTGGAGACGGTCCTCCAATACTAGGACCACTAGATGCCGAACGAACTTGAACTGTACGCGCACACTCAGTCGAAACACTACCTTACGCCGTTGAAAAGATGGATTGAGTATCACAAATGAGCTCGTCGATGGAACAATGCATCAGTGTAAATCGGCTTTGTCTCCGAGTCGAAGTCACGTGTCGACTCGGAAGATTCGGCTGAGGAGTGGGGATTGGCCAAGGTGTGAGAACGAGTATGTGGGGACGACAAGGATGATGATGACCCCTTGACCCTTCAGCGCTTCAGCTTTAGCAATTAATTATCAAGATCTTGACTGTTTTCTTTCCACAGTCATCTCATGTTTATTTATGGATTTAGAGTGACTTCTTGGCATTGATTGAGTCGGATGATTCGCACGCTTCGTTTTTAACCCGAAACTCGGGCTCGGTCGGAAGACCGACTCGTGAAACTTGCTTGGCCTTGCTCCCGCTCATTGTACAAGTTCATCTCTCTTGAACTTGGACCAGTGACATGCCTGCCATTTTCTGTACGTCTCACTCGCCAATTATTGTGCGCGCTATTTTCCCTTAACATCATTTTCGCAGTTCGCGCGACTACATCAGTCTCCTTGATTCGTTCCTTACCGAGGCAATTCCCATTGGGTCCTAGACTCGGACAGGCCCAGGTCTTTTGTAAATCTTTCTCTACTCCTTCTGTCACTTCGGTAGATATCTACGGCTTTCTGCAATTGACCGTACTCTCTTCTCACTCCTTATCGTTCTAGCAGACTCCACCACCACCACCACCACCACCACCCCATCCGGAGCTCTCTAGATGGCGTCGCGCCCTTCAAGCTCTTGGAAGAGTTACCCTCATCACCATCTTGACTTCTGGCTCTGTCTTTTACTATATAACCCAGAAAAATCGAAATCCCGGGCCACAGCTGCCATTCGATCCCTCGAAGAAGAACGTTGTCGTCGTCGGTAGTGGATGGGCCTCAACCGCGTTTCTTAAGAGTCTTGATACGTCAGACTACAACGTGACTGTCATCAGCCCCCGTAACTTCTTCCTCTTCACACCGCTGTTGCCGAGTGTCGCAGTCGGTACTCTGGCCACCAGTTCTATTTTGCAACGTAGGTCGGAATCTCCAAGTTTATCAGATTCCCGACCCTCACACACGACAAGCTATTCGTTACTTGACTCGTCACAAAGATCGAAAAATTACCGTCATTGAGGCCGACGCAAAATCTGTCGATGTCAGTATGCGGTATGAATTATCCTTCATCCAGTAGCCGTCCTCATGTGGACCCTAGCCTTTAGCAAAAACCATCACTTTTGCAGGTGTGTGTTCTTCATACTGATATATGCTTAGCTTATTCTGTTATGCAGACGAGACGGAAGTTCAGGGTGAAGTTTCGTCGACCACCATACCATTTGACTATCTCATCTATGCCGTTGGCGCGGAAACACAAACGTTCGGTATTCCAGGCGTCAAGGAGCACGCCTGTTTTATGAAGGAAATTCAAGACGCTGAGAAGGTAACTTCGCATCTCAGGTACGATGAAGGGTGATCATTCTAATCTTATATAATAGTTCAAGCGTCGATTTATGGATTGTACGTTTCAATAAGGTGGTTCACTTATTGAGCTCTCATTACTGCCCTAGGCGTGGAGTCGGCTGGCTTCCCTGGTCAAAGAGAGGAAGAAATCGAGCGTTTGCTCCACATGGTGAGCCTTTCCAGACAGAGATTCGCGATCAGCTGTTGATAATTCCAGGTTGTCGTCGGCGGTGGCCCAACTGGAATTGAAGTCAGGTTGGTCATGCAGCACTCTCATCCATCTGCCTCTAACATCTCTCTAGCGGAGAATTACATGATTTCCTCGAAGTCAGCCTTTTTCTAGCCATTCAGACCCTTCATCTCATCTATTTTAGGATGACCTCACATTTTGGTATCCGGAACTCTCGAGCAAGATCAAGATTACGCTCATCGAAGCCTTGCCCTCAGTGTTGTCCATGTTCAGCAGGGAACTGATCGACTATACCGTATCAACCTTCAAAGAGTCGAAGATTGACATCTTGACGGGGACGATGGTAAAGGAGATCAAGGAGAAGAGTGTTGTACTGCAGATGCCCGACAAGAGCATCAAGGAGGTGCCAGTCGGTCTAGTTGTCTGGGCCGGAGGAAATAAAGCACGGGCCGTGTCAGTTGACCTCATGTCGCGTCTGCCCGATGCCCAGAAGAATAAACGTGGTATCACCGTTGACGGTAATGCTACATTTCCGTCTTCGCGAACCCTTTCTAACGTCATTGATTTGTACGTCAAAGATCACCTCCGCATGGCCGGCACAGACGGCACCATCTTCGCCCTGGGTGACTGTACCTCCACACAGTACGCGCCCACAGCGCAAGTTGCTTCGCAGCAAGGGGCGTACATTGCACGCCTGTTTAAACAGCTCGCGAAGCGCGATGCTTTGCTGGAACAGATTTCAATTTCCAAGCAGGAGGGAACAAGCACTGAGAGCCTGGAGAAGCAACTTGCAAAATTAGAGAACTTGCGGCCGTTCCACTACTCGCACCAGGGTTCACTCGCTTATATTGGCTCAGAGAAAGCAATTGCGGATTTGGAATTTCTCCATCACAAAGTAGGACTACCGCCCTGTCATCACCAACTCACTCAATTCTGACCCTGTCCATAGTTTTCCTCGGGAGGCGTTGCGACTTTCCTGTTCTGGCGGAGTGCTTACTTGAGCACGCTCTTCTCCTTGCGGAATCGCGTGTTGGTCGCTACCGATTGGCTGAAAGTGAAATTGTTCGGGCGGTACGCGGCTGATGTGTTACAGTTATTGTATCTGACTAACGGTGTTCCCAGCGATCTCGTTCGGGACTAGACACTGGGATCATATCGATCATACCCAGCCGTCCTCCATTTTAAGATTTGGATTTCTCTCTGACCATAGATCCTACTTTATGTCCACTTTTTTTTGTTTTTGACTATACAGATACAATCAGGACATCCATGTAGACTCGCTATCGATTTGAGTTCATGTTTAATTTGAATTAGATATTCCCCGATGACCATGGTCGTCATTAGATCGTTCCGATGTCTTACGTTAGGCCATTTGGGACAAAGCATTCCGATTCCCACGGGCATCATAGAGTATTTACTGGGCATTGGGTGGAATAGCCATGACGAAAGGCTAATCATCAACTCTCCCTATGGCGGAGACAGACATCTATAAGGTTTCCATCCTGAGCAAAGACTCTATCCATTGTGGTTTTCATCTTGTTCCCTACATCACACGCACCGTGCTCGAGACACTCCCTGCGTCTGCCCATGTCCTTATCACGGATACAAACATTGCACGCTTACATCTCGAGTCTTTCGAGCAAGGTTTCAGGGACGAACTCTCCCGCCTGGGGAAACGATCGCGTTTCCTATCCTATACGATACCTCCCGGCGAAACTTCAAAAAGTCGCGATGGTAAAGCAGCTATCGAAGACTTCCTCCTGCTAAATAAATGCACGCGAGACACCGTGATCCTTGCGCTCGGCGGAGGCGTTATTGGAGACCTGGTTGGATTCGTCGCCGCGACATTGTCCGTACCCCTTCGTTCTTTCGTTCTTTCAAGGGCATGCGTTTACAGTTTGGCATCGCAGCATGCGTGGTGTGCGATTTGTGCAGATTCCGACCACTCTTCTGGCCATGGTCGACTCCAGTGTGGGCGGAAAGACTGCGATCGACACTCCTCACGGGAAGAACCTCATCGGCGCCTTCTGGCAACCCGAATATATATTCATCGATGCCGCATTCCTCGAAACCCTCCCCACGCGTGAATTTTCGAATGGCATGGCTGAAGTAGTGAAGGTACGTCTTGCGTGTCCCTTTATCACCATTCACTGAACCACCGTTTCGCTTACAAAGACCGCTGCCATCTGGAACGAGGCTGACTTTGCTGCTCTCGAGTCGCGACCGTCAGAGATCGTCGCTGCCATCCAGACCCCCAGCGTCAACTATTCTGGACGCACAAAAGCAACACGCTCCGCTGCCCAGGAGTTGCTACTCTCCGTCATTGTGGGCTCAATCTCCGTCAAGGCGCATATAGTCACCAATGACGAGCGCGAAACAACCGGGCTGCGGAACCTTGTCAACTTTGGTCACACGATCGGGCACGCAATCGAAGCCGTGTTGACGCCTAGCGTGCTGCACGGCGAGTGTATCAGCGTTGGGATGATCCTCGAAGCCGAGGTAGCCCGTCAACTCGGTCATCTCAGCCAAGTTGGCGTTGGTCGCCTGACGCGCTGCTTGAAGAGCTATAACCTCCCCGTCTCGTTGTCAGATCCGCGCATCACCGGCCTTCCCGCCTCGAGGCTTCTCACCGTTGACCAGCTACTCGACATAATGCGAATCGACAAGAAGAACAGCGGGCCTGAGAAAAAGATCGTACTCCTCGCTACCATTGGTAGGACGGTGGAGCAGAAGGCTAGCGTCGTTCCCGATATCGTGATCGCCAAAACACTCTCCGAGGCCGCCAAGGTCATCCCCGGTGTACCGACGAAGAGCCCAGTCCGCATGGCCACACCCGGCTCGAAGAGCATATCTAACCGTGCGCTTGTATTGGCCGCCCTTGGAAGTGGGACCTGCAGATTAAGAAATCTGTTGCACTCGGACGATACGCAAGTCATGATGACAGCTCTTCATGAGCTCAAGGTTCGTATTTAGCTCTCCCATCCGTTCACATGACCTTAGGTTTTCTATGTTCCGACAGGGCGCGAGTTTCGAATGGGAAGACGGTGGAGAAACGCTTGTTGTTCACGGTGGAAAAGGATCTCTCTCAGTGCCGCCAAAGGGCAAGGAAATATACCTAGGAAATGCGGGTACTGCTGCTCGGTTCTTGACCACCGTTTGCACGCTTGTCCGACCGTCTGAGACCGGGCCGGCCGCCACTGTCATCACTGGTAATGCAAGGATGAAACAACGCCCCATCTCCGCCCTCGTTGACGCGCTCAGCACCAATGGCAGCCAGATCAAGTATCTCGAGTCGGAAGGCTGTCTTCCCCTCTCTATTACACCCGCTGGCCTCAAGGGTGGGCGGATCCAGTTGGCTGCAAGCGTATCCAGTCAATATGTGTCATCGATCCTGCTCTGCGCACCTTATGCAGAAGAACCAGTCACCCTCGAACTGACTGGCGGTCAAGTTATATCACAACCTTACATCGACATGACGATAGCTATGATGCGCACGTTTGGAATTGAAGTCGTACGCGAGAGTGATCCCGCGACTGGTCGCCTGCTGGACATGTACACCATCCCCAAAGCAGTGTATCGCAATCCTCAGGATTACAACATCGAATCCGATGCCAGCAGTGCGACATATCCTCTTGCTATCGCAGCTATCACTGGCTCGACCTGTACCATCGCAAATATTGGCTCCGCCTCGCTACAGGGTGATGCGCGCTTTGCGAAGGAAGTCCTCGAACCGATGGGATGCACGGTCATCCAGACCGCGACAGAGACGACAGTGCAGGGCCCGCCAATCGGCCAACTTAAAGCTCTCGGGTTGATCGACATGGAGCCTATGACGGACGCATTCCTTACGGCATCAGTGCTTGCTGCTGTGGCTGCTGGTCAACCGGCAAAGGGGAGGGAACTCGGTGATGGCAGCAGGCCGACAACATCTAGGATTGTGGGTATCGCTAACCAGAGGGTCAAGGAGTGTAATCGCATTCGTGCTATGATGGATCAACTTGGTGCGTTGCTTCTATGCTTTCGACGTCTTCAACTTATAACCTTGGGTGTTTACAGCAAAGTTCGGCATTGAAACTAGGGAATTGGATGATGGCCTCGAGGTATATGGCAAGGCTTTAAGTGAACTCAAACCCGGCGTTAGCGTCCATTGCTACGATGACCACCGCGTCGCGATGGCATTCAGCGTTCTCGGCTCCATCGTCAATGATACGGTCATTGAAGAAAAGCGCTGTGTAGAAAAGACATGGCCAAACTGGTGGGACGATCTAGAGAACAAGGTGTGTTCTCAGTCCTCGCTCGGTGGAGCACACGCTGAACATGCCGCAGATTGGTCTCAAGGTGGTGGGCGTCGAGCTTGGTAACACTGCGGATTGCGCTTCTATCAAACAAGATGCAGATTCGTCCGTTCTCATTATCGGAATGCGCGGTTCCGGAAAGAGTTTTATAGGGGAACTGGCCGCTGCGACACTGGGATGGAGCTTCGTCGACGCAGACGCTTTCTTCGAACAGAAATACCCCGCTGGAGTCCGCGACTATGTTCAGCGGAACGGCTGGCCCGCATTTCGTGCTGCAGAACTCGAATCTTTCAAGGAGCTGCTCGCACAATTCCCTTCCCGTCATATCATTAGTCTCGGCGGGGGTATTGTTGAAATCCCTGCAGCACGTGAGATTCTCTCGGCTTATGCTAAAGATCGCCCCGTGGTCCACATTGCGCGCCCGGTGGATGAAATAGTCGCGTACTTGGAAGCAGAGTCCAGCAGACCAGCGTATGGCGAGCCTATAATTGACGTTTGCAAGAGACGCGAGAAATGGTTCACAGAATGCTCTAGCTGTGAGTTTATTAACGCCACCGCCGTTCCTCCGCAACCCAAGAACATCCGGAATGAAATCGCTCGTTTCTTTGGCCACATTATCGGCCAAAGGCCGAACCTCGCCCAAAACCTCGCTCACGGACATCGCTCGTACTTCCTTTCATTGACATTCCCCGACGTTACTCCTTCATTGGACAACTTCGAGGAGCTTACCGCGGGTGTAGACGCCATCGAGCTTCGTGTTGACCTCCTGCGCACACGAAGCCAGCTCGGCACTGCGGGCCCACACATCGCCCCCCTCAGCTACGTTGCCGAGCAGCTCGCTGCAATCCGTCGCGTATCCTCCCTTCCGATTGTCTACACTGTGAGGACAGTATCCCAAGGAGGTGCCTTCCCCGACAAGTCTGTCAAGGAAGCCTTTGACCTATTCCGCTTGGCCCTGAGGCTGGGTGTCGAGTATGTAGACGTTGAAATCTCGTGGCCAGAGAAGGACATCCGCGACTTGATTTCACACAAGGGGAACGCAAGGATCGTGGCATCTTGGCACGATTGGAGTGGAAAGTTGAAGTGGGATTCACCGTCTGTGGATGCCACTGCCGAGGTGGCGAAAGCGTTCGGGGACATAGTGAAGATTGTTGGCAAAGCAACTCGCTCGACGATAACCTTGCACTTCATCGGTTCGTGACGCGGGCGAGCTCAGCAGTGGATGCTAAGCCAATCATCGCCATCAACATGGGCGTGGAGGGTCAGCTTTCTAGAATACTCAATACGACGTTCACTCCCGTCACACACCCCCTCCTTCCGATCAAGGCAGCTCCTGGCCAACTATCCTTCGCCGAAATTCAGACAGCCCTAAATTTGATTGGCCAACTTCCTGCAAAGAACTTCTACATATTCGGAAGACCAATCGCGCATTCTATGTCTCCGACTTTGCACAACACTGCGTTCAAACTCCTCGGCCTCCCGCACTCGTACGAGCGCCTCGAAACCGAGAGTGTTGATCACAAAGTGCGCCACAGTCTTACGCTCCCCGACTTTGGTGGTGCATCGGTCACGATTCCGTTCAAGCGCGACATCATGACTCACCTTGACCAACTCTCTCCAGAAGCCGAGGCTATCGGTGCTGTAAACACCATTATTCCTCGCACACATGCAGATGGCTCTCGGGTCTTATTTGGTGACAACACCGATTGGATAGGGATCCGGAACGTCATTCAGGCTCGTGCTGTGCAAAAGATTGAAACTTGCCTCGTCATTGGCGCGGGAGGTACAGCGCGTGCGGCGATTTATGCCCTACATTCCCTCGGCGCAACTCGTATCTGCCTGTTCAATCGCACAAGGCGCAGTGCAGAAGAACTGGCCAACGCTATCCCCGGTGCTCATGTAGAACTGCTAGATACGCTCGATATGGCAACCGTACAAGGATCAGCCCCGACGGTCATCATCTCGACTGTTCCGGCCTCAGCAACGACGATAGAAGAGGGCACCCCAAATGCCCTTTTCCTCCCCTCGTCCCTCTTCAACGCAGAGGCTGGTGTGGTAGTCGATATGGCATATAAGCCCGCTGAGACGCCACTGTTGAGACTGGCCAAGACCATTCCCACGATTCGGAAGTGGCATCCGGTGATGGGTATTGAGGTGCTTCTCGAGCAGGGTTACAGGCATTTGAGCTGTGGACCGGCAAAGGTGCCCGGGGGCGTAGTGCCAAGACAGTTTTGGAGGCGTACCACTCGTCTGCGTGAGCTTTATTTTTCATCAACACTCATAATGATGGGTGGCGTGATTTGGGGGGCATCTGTTAAAGTTCAATTGATAAAGTAAATAATCGTTGAGGGGTTTCGTGGGGTCTGTTTCTTCTAATGGTAGAACTACCTTTGTAATACAATTAGATTCAGTCGACGCAAGACGCGTCCCGCGCCACTGAGCAATAACTCTCGGCTTCTCTCTATCAAGTTGGGATCAGATCGTGACGTCCACCCCTTATACGGAAGAAAGCCCGGCACACATTTGGGCGGACCCGTGGGGCTTCGCGCATTTGTAGCGCTTACTTGTTAGCTCATGACTGAAGGGGAGAAGAGCATCGTTTATGGGGTCCGAAATTAGTACAGCATGCCTCATGTATCCCACGCTACATCACACTAGGTTCACAGACAGTGACAGAAACAGAAAGGTGTGGGAGACTCCGAGAACTGGTGGGACAGACTCTCCAAAACGGGACATATAACTGCCAAAAAAGGCATGATAAGACGGAAGGATCTGACCCCAGGCACTAACCGGGGGGAAAGGTGGAGCTGCCCCCGTCTTTTGTATTTTGTTTTTGGACTCCCTTCTTTTTTTTTTAATGGCACTACGTATGGGGGAGGTTTGATGAGGATGTTGATGTGTATAGTGTGCCTGAGCTAAAGGGGGGGAGCCTCATGGTTCAGGCTACTGAGGTGCCAAGGGAACACGTGTTCAGTGAGTTATATAACGAGTACTACTGTACTTTTTCGACGGCGGGCTTCTACAGTGCTTGTACGGCACGATTGACGTTTGGAGTGGGAGATAGCGTGGCGTTTCATGGGCGGTTCGGGCGGGTTGAAGGGGGGGGGGAAGGGACCTGACGTCAACCTTGGCTGACGTTTTTGTCCATACACTAGTTTGGGTTGCGGAATTGAAGAAAACCGTTGACGTGCGCTTTAATTTTGATCCTGATCCCTGTCATGCATGGTTCGACGTCGGCGAGCTCAAAATTTGATTAAAAGGCCCTAAATTTAGTGCGAGGATGCGGTTCAACCAAACAAAAAAAAATGGAGGGTCCCGGGTGTATACAACTGTGTGTGGGTTTCAAGTTGACATTAAAAATGATTCTCGACGGTTGGGAGGAGGAACACGTGTAGGGGTTGGGTGCCATATTAGCGCAGCAGAGCGCTGAATAAAAAAAACTCCCCGTTAATAACGCGGTTGCCTGCATATTTCAAAGACATGGGAAACTACACCTTGGGCCCTGCGACGACTCCCGGGTTGGGCATTACGGTAAACATGGACCCGTGCATAGAAGTCGAGCCGTCAAAGTCACCAGGAAACGTCAGGCACCGGCGGCTTTGAGTGCCACAGACGCGCTCACTCTGCCGTGAACTTTCAAGCGGGTTCTTATCTTGACGATCAAACGTGACAGACACATGTCGGTTGTACTGTCTTGCCGAGCCGCTCGCTTCCCGTTTGACAGCCCTGTCATGTAAAAAAAATTAATATTTCCCCAAGAAGCATGGCTTGAACCATATCATCGTTTGCCGCAGGAGGTGGAGCAGAAATTTCAAAAAAAAAGAAGCATCGCATCGAGCTGGCGAAGCAGTTGGTACTTATGGGACCTTTTTCGTTATCATAATAACGGTCTTATCAGAACAGTCCTTGAATCATCCTGGTCATTTATATAAAATAGTAATCAATACCGCGAAAGTGTCAAAACGTGAGAGTGTGAGCTCGCAGAGTCCGTTTCAGTCCGTCAATGTTCGTCAATGTCCTTCAGGGTCAAACTGACCCTGATAAAGAGTTCAAAAAAGTTCAACAGAACTTCCACATGCGTACAGAATCACTATGTAAGCCCGTCAGTGAAGGGAGGAGGGGAATGGCAGCCAGGAGAGACCTACATTCTGAATGATCGGTCGTCATCGTCGCTTGGCCAAGTGGCGCTCCAGGTACTCTGCTGGCTGGCAAAATCCCGCATAGCAGAAGCCGAGCCATCGAACCAAGGCTTGCCGCCCACTTTATCTGGGAACCAACCGCTCGTCCCACCGACTGCGAGATCGAGAATCAGATAGAACTCTGTATGAAAGAAGTATCGAGTCAGTATAGATATCACAGTGCACGCTACGGAAGAACGTACGCTGGTCGAAAGGAGCCGAGTTGGTCGCGTTTTTCACCGTTGCCGTCGTCCAGGGATTCGGAACGTCGATTTCTTCGGCACGATTGTTGAGCGCCGTGAGCGGGAAATTGCCTCGCTTCCAGAAAAAGCCACCGTTGCTCTGCTGCTTGCGGTTTATTTGAAGTTCGACCATGTTCCTCAGTCGAGAGTCAACGTAAATCTTGATGAAGTTTTCAGTCCATTCAAGCGTGTAGGTGTGGAAACCTTGCGCATAGTTGGTCCGCTTGAGCGACTGCCAGCCAAACAAGCGCGCAACAACATTCGACAGTGGACCCCAGTTCAGGGATGAACGGACAAAGTTTATGCCCTGTCCAGGGTATGAGGGGCATTCCCACGGGCCTCCATGATCTGTGTAAGCATTTGTGTCACCGTTAAATAATGAGTTGACTTTGAGCGAGACGCACGTCAATCTCGCCACTAAGGGGCCAGGGACCATAAACCGAGTCGACAGGGGCCATCCATATCGCAGGCCAGAGCCAGTCTCCACGCGGAAGTTTTGCGATGACTTCCACTTTCCCGTAACGAATGCTGTGACTTCCCTTGGTATTGAGGCGGGCACTCATCACGGGGGGGATAGTCGCGCCAGTCTTATCACTGGAGGAAGCGGAGCAAGCCGAAATATTGGTCTTGGCGGTTGTGCAACCCTGAAGCGTGTAGTTGCCTCCGTTGAATATGAGCTGAGGGTTCGACAACGCATTGGAAGTGAGAGTCGGCTTGATGTACAGTTGACCGTTGCGCACGAACGAGTTGTCGGACAGAGCGGTGGCCATCTCGAATTCGCCGTTCCTGTAAGCAGAAATAGACATGATAGTTTCATCTCCAAAAACAGGGTAGTTACATACCCAAACCCGCTCATCTCTACATCGCGCGTCCAAGTGCCGCCGTTATCGACGTCGAATTGGTCAAAGTTATCCTCCATGACTAGACAAAGCTGATGGGGATCGATCATTGTCTTCCCTGCGTCCCTGTACCCATCCCAGCAGAGGAAACCAGCAATGCAGGCACCAAGGAAGAGCATGAGTAGAGAAATCCAACGACTAGCGCGAGTACGTCTATCTGGAGGTTCGTTAAGCCATGGCTTGTCTTCCTTTGTGAGCTTCTCAGTGAGCAACGTGGATGCGCGAGGTGCCTTGAAAAGGACTGATGCAGCATACGGAAGGTTAGCGGCAGGGGGAGCGTTGGGAGCGTTAATCACGTGAGAGGGTGGGAACCACGCGGATGACCGCCGAGAAGCGGGGCTCAAGAAGGGAGCGCGAAATGACTGTCCAGCAGATGAACCAGGTGTAGGTGATTCATCGTTGCTGCGAGATGGATGAGAACCATTGTTTTGGGCCATGAAGGGAGGATGAGGAGGTGAGAGATCGTGGTCCGCCCAAGAACCGCCTTCCGGACTGGCACGGTACGAGGTATGGGAGAAGAGGCCTGGACAGGGCGGCGGGGAGGGAAGGCGACTACCGAGCCGAAACCTGCACGGAGGGACTCGACTGAAGAGCGTCGAGATTGGTAACCCAAGCCGGGTATAGAAAGGCCAGGGTCTGGATTGCCTGGATAGGCCTGGAAAGGGAAATGAAAGGCAGAGGGAGGAGCTCGGATGGATTTTTGCATGTTCGTTGCGTCAAGTGGTGGAGTGCCATTGTCATTAGAATTAAGTGCATCAGGGTGCATCTGTGTCGGACCAGCAGAGGGTGTAGAACAACGGGAAGACTCTGCAGACGCGAACTTGGACCCAATTGACTGACTACGGACACGAGATGGGAGGCTAGTGGTACGTGCGGGGCCTTCTGTGGGAGTAGGGGCACGCCAAGAGTCGGAAGGAGGGATTCCGGTGGTGCGACGTCTCTAGATGATATTGCAGACCAAGAGCGTCTGTCTCGTGCATTGGAAAGAAGGGACGGGCGAGTAGGAGGAGGAGGGTAAAGGGAAGAGGAAGACCTTGGAGAGGTCAATAGACCGGCCTGGCTTGAAGAAACATTCGACTCTGCGTCTGAGCCACTGGCGGTGGTACCTCTGCGGTGCGGTCTAGGAGGAAGGGACATGACCTACCGCATGTTCGAAATGGTCTACCGCGCTCATTTATTGAGTCGTCATACAGTACACAACTTTTTTCTTTTCTTTCGTTCAAACCTGTAATCAGACCCCCAGAGACCCTAATCTTAGTCTCCTCGCTCCTTAATCAGCGGCGCCCGCCTCGTGTCTTCCATTTCGGTTCTAAATGGATGGTTGATTTGCTATTTCAAAATAACGACTATCCACTCCCGTCCAGTACAGTAGTAAATGGTAGTCCCACTATCCCGCTACACTCTTCTTATTCCCTGAGTTGCTCCACCGATACTCACAGACATGGTCCACGATATGTCCACGATAAACTCCGCGTATGTTCATGCGGTACCCTTGTCGGTAGTCATGCTGTTCTGTTCCCAACCTGTCATGGCCATATCGCTCCTCAGGATCTGTCGGTTCCAGGGTGGACGCTAATCTAACTTTGGATGGCACAAGAGGTCGCAATCTGTGTCACTCCAAGCGCTCTTATATGAAATTAATGTCACTTGCTAGCCGTAGCAACTTGGAAACAAGGCTCCTGCCAGCCAAAGCTTGAAGTATTGGGAGCACGGTGATCCGACAGCGAACCGTGTACAATTATCTTTCTCCAGGGGGAATCAGTTTTGACGTTTCCAGACATTTTTGTTCTCATAGTGCCCTGGCCATAGCTGCCGCGTGCCGATGGCAATAGCCGTTGGGACCCCGGGGACTTGTTGTCTTACATTCACCGTTCACAAGTGGCTCCTCATTCACATCGGACTGCCCCGACGAGTCGAGTGACAAGTCAAGTTCCTGTTCCTAAATGAGATATCTGTATTGGCCTGCTAGCCAACAGCATGGCGCTCTCAGGGCGTCCTACACTGTCCGATGGTTTGTCGTAAAAGGGTCGTACCCTTCGATGTAAGTTCATTTCTTAGCTTGACCCCTCTTCCCCCTCCGTTGACCCTCCCCAAAGGGGACCCCTTCTCTCGAACACGTAGGCCATCCTGGGTTAGGCGCTATGGATTATGACCGTTATGACGCGCTACTACACTACATCTTCAAGCAAACCCAGGGTGATGCCTGGTTCCGCCCCGACGCGCGCGACATTTCAGCTGGCGTCTGTCTACGTGATGATACAGGCTCTTACCGTGTTTTCCCGTATGAGGACCTTGCTTTGGAGCCTTTCGAGTGTGCCGTACGCGCAATGGACTTGATCGTCGCCGTCAAGGTCCGTAGCGCAGTTGCCCATGCCGCTATTAGTGAACTGTGAGTTTCGCTTTCTCTCTTTCCTTTCCTAACCTGGCGGAGGCCTCTGCAACGCGTGCGTCGAGAGATGGGGAGGGGGAGAACGCCCCGCAGCAGGCTCTTGTAACATCATGTTCGGTTGAGACGTCTCTCGTTCTTGAAAAGCAACTGCCTTGCCTCCTGCCTTCCCATCTCATTCATGTCGTGGCGCCCTTTGTTCGTGATCGGAAATTACCTGACGTGGGATTCGAAGCCACAAGAAGGGCGGTTGACAACGGGCTTCTCAGTGATAATGACATCTGAGGCATCTAGGCGCTCCGGAGATAGGAGCCGATGTGAAGTGAGAGACCAGCGCAGCGCAGTCTGGACGCGGTTAGGGTCTAGCCAGTGCCAACTGCCTTATCGTTGGTGACGGCGCAGTGGGGATAGATATCTCCATAGATGGGACTGCCATTCCCTTATCTTCCTCTCCTCCTCATTGTCTCCTTTTTACTAATTTTTGCTTTTCATGAACCAGTGGACCCGACGAGAAGAGCGTTTATCTGGATGTGAATACGCGAATCCAGATCGTCGACACTATGATGCTGCTGCCACAGGCTGAAAAAGAGCAAAATGCGGCATTTATTGTGAGAGCTCATGACGTAATCTCTTCATCCATCTATCCGTGGTAACTTTTTGACATATCTAGCGTGATGAGCGAGTTCTGGTAGTATGGGCTGACGGACCAGATACGATCATACCGACTTGTAACGACTTTGAAGACCGTCTAATTAAGCTTCTCTGGCGCGCCCGACCGGGATTCGGCACAAGCCCGACCCCCTCAAGAGCCTATGCTGATTCTACCTCTAGGCTGTCCACAGCGCTCAGCGATACTCGCCTGCCATCGGACGGAGCCCTGATGTGACTGGGGAAGACATCGGGAGGACTCCGGCTAGAGCTTCCAACGCACCGCAAGTAGTGCGCACCACGAGGCGTCGGTGGTACGGAAAACGAGTGATCGAAGAGAAGCAGCACTTGGATCCTGGAGATGAACCCGAGCTTGGGTTCATGCCCGAGAGGCGGCCTGCAGTCCTTCTCGCTCCACTCTATAACGGCATGGCTGCTGGCCTTTCGCTCAGTGAGCATTTTCACTTCATTTACGCCCCACATCTTTTTAAACCCTTTCTACTGCCGCAGTTTTCGCAGGAAATGGCGTCAGTGAGTACCCGAATTCGAGCCCGCCTCGAATACCTTCTGATCCCTCAATACAGAGACTTTGCTGGTCGAATGGCGCCAAGATGGAAAGTACTCGCACTTTATACTTTGCGTGTGCCTCCCTTTCCTCTTCTGCGTATCGCTAGTGCGTCCTTGGCTATCACCTCGATTGCTTGGAATCACTAAAATGGGCTACCAGTTTTTTACCCTGCAACTTATCCAGAATGTCGCGATGGCGCTTGGTCCTATTGTTCAATACCGCCAAAATTCAAAGTATTACTCGGCGCATGCACCACGTCCCAATAAACAAGTCGATAGCAATCTCCCGCACATCACCATTCAGATGCCCGTATACAAGGAAGGCTTAGAGGCTGTGCTGTGCGTTCCTTTCGATTTTATACCTTCGTCTCCTCAAACTGTTTGTCATTCTCTGGTCTAGCGCCCCATCGATTGCGTCATTGAAGAAGGCGATGCAGACCTACGCACGCCAAGGGGGAAAGTCCAATATCTTCATCAACGATGATGGCTTACGGGTACATCTTCTACGCTTTGGATGAAAGTTTTCTCAATCTTAACTTTTTCATGGGACAGATGCTCCCTGAGAGCGAGCGCGCTGCACGCCTTGCCTTCTATGAGGCTAATGGCATTGGGTGGGTCGCACGGCCTCCCGAGGGTGAACAAAGCGCAAATAGTGATGGCACCAAATACGCACGTGCCGGCCGCTTCAAGAAGGCCTCAAACATGAACTATGGATTGGCACTCTCCCGAAAGGCCGAGCGACACCTCAGGGACATGGCTGCGGAAGGGGAGACTGGTCCTGCGACGAGTTCACGTGCCTCGTTCTCTGGTGAAGGCTCTGGGTTGAGCGAGAGTGATCAGGCGCTCCCGGCCTCGCTCGAGGAACGTGCCCTTGTACGTGCCGTCGAAGAGACGTGGGAAGAGAGTGGCAAGCGCTGGAAACCATGGGCGAAAAATGGTCAAGCCTGCCGCATTGGCGAGATCGTTCTTCTCGTCGACTCTGACACTCTTGTGCCTGAGGTCGGGCTACCACCCCTTAAATCTCTATTACGTTCTGACGTCGACTTTCACAGGACTGCTTGCGGGATGCCGCCCGGGAGATGGCGGAATGTCCAACCGTCGCGATCATTCAACATGAGTCTGGTAAGGCTTTGTAATCAAGGTTTCGAATCGCGCTCACCATCGTATGAAGATGTGATGCAGGTCGCACACCATTATTTCGAGAATGGAATTGCTTACTTCACGCGCCGTATCAATAAAACCATTTCCCTAAGTGCGTCTCAAAAGTCATCGCAGACATGAGAATCTTATGGCCCTTTTGTCATAGCTTGTTCTAATGGAGAAGTTGCCCCGTTCGTTGGTCATAATGCGTACGTCAAACTTTCATGAGGCTAAGCTGGCCACGCTGATATTCGGTTTGGGGTCCCATGCAGCTTCCTGAGGTGGCAGGCCGTTCAGGATGCCGCTTTTATCGACCGTGACGGCAAGGAGAAGATATGGTCCGAGTCTCATGTCTCTGAGGATTTCGACCTGTCCATGCGACTCCAGATGCGTGGTTACATCATCAGATGGGCCACGTACTCCAAGGGCGCATTCAAGGAGGGTGTTTCCCTCACTGTCGATGACGAGCTCAACCGCTGGCAGAAATATTCCTACGGTGAGTTCTTGATGCTCTTCTACTGCTTTAATCGATGACGGATGAATGCGCAGGCTGTAACGAGTTCGTGGATATGTTTGTTCATTTGTCGTCACGTACTAACTGTAACAAGGTTGTTATTCAATCCGCTAGTGCAATGGTGGCGTCGGGGACCGATCGCATACGAGATTCGCAAATTTTTGTGGTCCAAGGCACCGTTTCATTACAAGATATCCATGCTTGCCTGTGAGTTTGGTTACTTCCCATCCATTTGTCCGCTGACAACATACCTTATTTGCATACAGACATGTTCTCGTACTGTGAGATTTGGCGTTTTTGTTACGAGGTGTATGAGACTTACCGTGTGTTTTCAACTCAGATGGTATCGCCGCGTCCATCACAATTGCTGTCATCAACTACGTTCTACTCGGCTTCCAGTTTCCCGTCGATGCCTTCTATTTGCACAGTTTCGAGATTTTCCTGGCAACATCGGTCGTTTTCTTCGGTACAGGAAATGTAGGCTTCACACTTCTTGAGTATCGACTCGGAGAGAAAGATCTGGTGTGTTGAATCTGATCCTTGTCTCTGTCCTCGTATGTTAATGGTGACATTAAGCTGACATCGCTCTTGACAAACCTATCGTGGATTCCGTTCCTGTGAGTTGTCTTGGCCCCTTGGTATAATCCGAGTCTAATCTATTTTTCCCCTCCAGCTTCTTCTTCTTTGGTGGTTTGAGCATCCACATGACCCAAGCTATTCTTGCACACCTGTTCTCCTACAATATGACATGGGGGGCAACAAGGAAAGAAGTCGAAATCTCCAACTTTTTTAAGGAAGTTCCCAAAATTATGAAACGGTACGTGACTTCCTTGGCATTTCGTACCCTATATCCTGAATGCGTATCAACGTAAACCAGATTTTGGTTCTCCATGCTCGTCTCCGTTGTGATTATCGGTGGTATGATTGTTTGTGCAACACCCTTCGTACCACTCGCTTGGCGGGTTGACGGTACTGCCTGGGCAGTTATTTTACCGCTCGCGTACGGCATTTTATGTCTTGCGGGAAGCCAGTGGCTAATTCCTTTCATTCAGTATCGTCGCTGGCTGTCATATCCTGTTTCCTGTAAGTCCCTCCCAGTTTGACGATGTTTCAAGCTCACTCTGTCAATAGATTGTCCTCAACCCCTGGTTGATGATCTTTTCATACTAAACGGGGGGGACCTGTTTGGACAGTCCCTTGGATTTGACTGCGGACATCATGTTCTCGTATTATCCCATTCTCGTTGGGGATGTTTAGCTACCGCATTTTCTCTCTCCACTAGCATTTAGATTACATGACTGAGATGTTTGATATTTTCGTGCTGACGATGATGTGATGGACTCGATGCTCTAGTATACATTAACAATACCCAGAATCGTCATATCTGTAACCCAATGTCAATGTGCAATCAGGGGCATACATCCAGCACATGTAGTCTCGGTCCCGGCTCTCAAACAACGAACTCAAGTGTTGGAGCTGATGGTAGCGTTACAGCGTGTCAGACAGGATCTCGAGGCATCTATCTAGGCATTGACCGCAAAGCTGCGATGGCTCAAGTAATCGATTGGCAGACTTATTGAAGGATGAATATGATTGCTGCAGAACGTGAGAGCTACATGCGGTTGCCAGTGGAAGCGGCACGAAAGGCACTAATCACTTAACAGCGATTTCACGCCTCCTAAACTGGCCAATCTGTTCACAGGTCAGTGATAGCGTTCTGCCCAGCGGAGGTCAAAGATAGACGAAACTGGTTCCCTTTTGCGAAGCGTGAATGGACAACACGACACAATGCGGACAGCACGTTGTACTCAATCTCGTCTAAGATACACTCATATGATCCCTAACCCGTATGTCAATCTCCCATGCCTGGTGTCCCCCGCTGTTAATCATTACTACAGTTCAGGTGCTCAATTCTCCAGATACGGCACATCAGCCGCGAACGGGTAACCTGAACACATTTGAGCTCGCTCTGTACCAGGTGACTGGTACCCACCTTCAAGTCCATGCTCTGAGAATACTAACCGCTTTCCCCTGCCAGTGCTCAGGCCTTGAGATGGGGAAGGTTGCGCGACCTGGGAGGCCTCAGGGCGCACAACCTTCCCAATATCAAGACTCCTCGGCGTAGACGCCGAGCGAGATAAACGCAAGTGCTGCATTTTACTGACTATTGTTGCGGAAATGGCGGCTAACAGAGCCTCAACCGATGATGTCTTGAAGCTCGGGAGGTGGATCTTCGAGAGAGAAATATGAACATGTCCGTGGCTGCAACGTAATCCGAACTTCGGACAGAAACGTCGACGAGTTTGCGTTCGAAATCATCAAAGACGTGTTCAGAAAGAGCGCGCTATGAGAGTGATCAGCGCGGGTGATGACTGTACAACACGACTTCACCGTTGTTTCAGAGGACATGGAGGGAAGAGTCCAACGGGCTGCAACTCCATAAGAAGACGATCAGGACTAGGATGGAGCGGATGCAACCACGACACAACGGTCCATAGGGAAGCGAGTAAGCAGGTACGCAATTCTGCCATTGACTCACATACTGCCATTGATGTCCCAATCTCCTTCATGGGTTCCCTCAGGGGCCGATGGTGTGTGGGCGGATGGATAAGTGAACGATGGATAATAAGAAAATAGTTTTTGCGGACCTCGAATCAGATCTCAGGATTTATAATATATCCCGCGGTCCCCGGGTCACGTATTTGCGGCGTGACATCGGGTCAACGTACCCGGTCACGGCCCGGAGCAGGCGAGCTTCTTGACAAGCAGAGCCGCAAGTTGCATATAACTTGGCTGTGGAGAGTAACTTAACTGTTGAACAATCTTGTCATTATTTCAGCTTGCTTAGAAACACTGGCAACTTTTAAACATCCGCATCACTCATCTGCGTTACTTTATTCTGATCATGATGTTATAGCGTTTGTGGGCACTAATTCACAGTTGCGACGAACATTGAAATTTAAGGCAACTCCTCGGCATCCGCAACCCAAGATACAATGATATTATGACGGCGACTCTATCCCGCGACATCACACTTACATATTGTGTCATCATTGATGGGAACCAGGAGAAGCGATGACCAGCTTAGGGCACGGCCTATCTCAGGCTATCTGCCCGTTGAAAATGAGGCACTTCTCGTGCTATATACGCCAGCCGGCCGCTACCCAAGGCTCACATTGACGCACCCGAACAAAAAAAAAATAAAGTACGCCGTTGTCAGGAGGATATCCATTTCAGATTTTCTCATATATTTCAGCCATTGTAGCATGACCTACCTTATTTCTTTTTGCCCGATTTGCCTCGCCTCTGATCCTGAAGGCGAAGCAGCCAACTCAATCCTTCTGTTTCCTCAATGTCTGGCTTTCACTCCTTTGCCAGCTCTTCTGCACAACATCCCAAGTTTAACGTCTCTCTCTTTGTCTTTCGGATCGATCTTCTGTTGGGTTTCATTTTTGCCCTCTACGTTCTCTCGACTCTCCCTCGTGCTCTCGTATACTGGTTTCACCCCTCCGAATCTCTCAATGGGACTTTCCTGCGCTCCGGTGCCAGTGGGCGGCGCGTTCCGACAGAAAGAAGAAATAATACTTCCACGTTCAGCCATGTTGAACTGTTACGCTCCGCAGTTTCCAGTCCTTGTGGCAGCGTACGCGCGCTCATTGGGACGTCGGGAAACGACAATCATCAAGTATCTATAGTCCCCCGATCATACCACGCGCTCGTAGCTCCCGGAAGCCGCCTCTTTGCGTTCCCCGCTGGACAACGATCCTTCATCCCTCGCTCGCCTATGCGCTCAACTTTCGCATCTCCCCCGGCTTCTCCATTGGAAAACTGCTCGTTCTCCTCATTTACAGCGCCGTCATTCTTTACGCTTTCTTATTCCGATCCAATCCGATCACCGATCCCGTTCGCTCGGGATGGGTTGTGGTGTCACAAATTCCCATCATCGTAGCTCTGGCTGGGAAGACGAACTGCCTGAGCTGGCTCTGCGGAGTCAGTTACGAGAAGGTATGTATCGATTGCGCTTCTCCTGACCTTTGTTATCCTCAAAATCAAGTCTGTAGTTTCAGTATCTCCACCGCTTTTCAGGGCACGTCATCGTCATTTTGGCCAATGTCACGCTGTTGGTTATTGTGCGTATTTTCTCAATGACCATCCGCTGAATTTATTCTGTCTGATAGTATATAGATGGACTTTGGATGGGGTCTTACTTCATAAACTCAACCGGAATATCATCTATGGACTCTGTGCTGTCGGCGCCATAAACCTTTCATTCGTTTTTAGTCTTTCCTTCGTGCGAAACAGGATGTATAACTTGTTCTTTGCGATCCATATGATTTGCGGATCAGCCTTGTTGTTTGCCGTAGGCCTTTTCTCAAACCGTTGTTTTCAAAACGCTGATTGCCTCAGGTGTACATGCACGTCAATTTTTCATTGTACTATATACTGGCCGCAGCGGGCCTGTACGTCTTCGATCACTTCGTTCGCCTTCTCCGGACACGGTACACCACAGCCTGGCTCACTCCCAAACACGCTCTGAACGGGGGAACGACGCTTGTTCATGTTCCTTCTCTTGGCGCAGGTTGGCGCGCAGGCCAACATGTTCGCGTTCGTCTCGGCTGGTGGGCGAATTGGTTTGGTCGCACGCGACCGTTCACCATCGCAGCGGGTTCAGGCCGTAGTGGCATGATGCTCTCGATTAAGGCAAACGGGAGGTGGACACGTAAATTGCTCAATACGGCCAGTGAAATTGCCAATGCTCAGGCTCATCCCTATATGAGATCTACGAATAGCGAGCTTGGGCTGGCACCGGCACGAAAGGTCCGTGTTGTTATCGAGGGCCCATATGGTAAGCAATGGGTTTTCCTCGTTACGCAATGACGCTGAGGTGTGAAATGCCTCCAAAGGTGGCCCTGAGTACACACTTTACTCTGCGTACTCAGGGGCCGTACTCGTCGCTGGCGGCAGTGGCATTTCATATGTAATGGGCGTACTCGACGACATGCTCCAAAAGCACGCTAGCGGCAGGAGTCGCTTGCGGATAATCGAGGTCATATGGTCCATCACGGATTCAGGTGAGGGCATGACTTTGTTCCAGTGACCCGGACCACGCGAGCTTACGGGTGCTTCCCCCGTCAGATTCTCTCTACTCACTCCTTCCCGCGCTCACGTCGCTCATTCAGCCGCGGCATATCCGGATGTCCCCCTCTCCTCAGATTTTCTGTCCACTGGACCCGGGTTTCCGCTCGGCCACATCGCATGAAACGCGTTGCGTTGCCACCAGGCATGTACCTCCGCGCAGGACGTCCCGACATTCCTGAAGCACTGCATAGTGTGATCGCAGGTGTGAACTCTGCGTATCTGAGGCGCCCCAAAGGTAGTTCGGACCGTCCGAATGGCATAGTTATTGGTACGTGCGGGCCAGTGTCACTCGTGGACGAAGCTGCCCGGGCCGTAGGCCGCGTGAACTGGGTGGACTGGAGAGACGTTGGCGGCGTTGAGACCATTGAAGAGTACGCTCATTCCTTTCAGCTATCTGGTCGTCATGTACTCAACGAATGTCATTGACAGGGTCTTTGGGCGGTGATGCCCATGAATATTTCAATTCTTCTCAAAAAGTTGGTTGCTGGCCAGCCTTTATATTCTGATAATTCCCGGGGTCCGAGTCTCCCTGGACGAGTCGAGCGTTCCTATTATTATTTTAAGTATCGGGCCGTAGGCGGGTCCCTATAGGCCCGTCCATCTGCAGAGTATTTAGCATGTACATAAAATTGCCTGTGACGGCTGCCTGTTGAAATCCCACAGCTGGGTCCTGATCGGCACTTCATATACATGCACGCCCATGAGAGGGATGACCGGTCGATGACCGCCGGGTCAGATCAGGTCGCGCAGGGAAAAAAAGGCCATAACACGTACGACAACCGATCAACTCTGCAATCTTCGCCTTACCAAGTCATTTTACACTGATCACGTGGCTTCGATTTCATGTGTGACACGCCAACCGAACAAATGGACCGCCTAACTGCTGGATGAAGATTGAAAATGATAGGAGGATGCGTTCGAAGAGCGCTCGTGCCGTACCCAGTAGTAAAGGCCTCATGCGCTCATGCGCTCTAATGCAATGGAACAAACCCGACGTTTTACTCATTTAGGGACGCATGCCATTCTCTTGATACACAGCAAATAGTGGAGATATTATTTCCATTATTTCAAGTCCAGAGACACGTATCCATTTTCGCTCGCCCAACTTCCCATACTCGTCATGCGACGACAGTGCATAAGTCAGCACGGATGTAGGGTCAGTGGGTTGAATTGTGATCATTTGTCGAACTTGTTTTGGCGTATATGCTTGCTTGGTAGCCCATGTGTGACGAAACGACTCTTCGATACCATACGGCGGATGCACCACTTGACTCAGGGGCCTAAGAAGTGGCTGCTGTTCGATAACTTAGAGAGCGGATAGGAACGCATATTAACGCACCAATTTCGATAAAAGTAAACCACCAGCCAAGGAAGTTACAGGCACGAAAATGCGAATTGTACAGGTAGTTGGTCTCTGGCTGGCCTTCAATAGATGCAGCACCATAGAATCCTTACGAGGGCTCAACTATGCTTGGATTCTGCCTTCAAATTGAAGGAAAAGTGGTCGTCGATCGTTGTTGAAGCGAATGATGATGATGAAACCTCCAACTTGGTACCCAGAACGATTTCACCTGGCTGCTACTGGCCGTTCAATTTAACGATGCCATCGGATTCGAGGGTAACAGTTAGGGCGGGTGGCTGGATGGGAACTTTGAAGTGAGGGGAGGTGGCGAAGGGATGAAAACAAATAATTCGAGAAGGGGTTCGTTTCCCGTCATCGAGAGGTTGTCGCCCATTTCTGTGCAAGGATAAGCTGTGCCTCGGGTCGGCGGAACTGTCTGATGGCCCCGAATTGAGTACTTCGGCCAAGGCGGTGGACGTAAAAATGCTGCCCAAGTAAATGGTGACAGCGGACAGCACGTATACCTCGAAAAGGAATTTATTGAGCTCTTCACAATCTCGGTGGCGATACTATTGGCAGGGGGAGGGGGAGGGAGTGTGCGTGAATTGTGGCCGGAGAAAGAGGATAGTGAACAATGAGCCAGGAGCTGTGGGCAAGTGGTGTGGGTGATATACAAGGGTTTATTTGCTGGCGGGGGTTCACATGTTCACACTGCACCCCAGATTCAGGGTTTCTTGAATTCCGCGAGTTGCCACCACCCAGTTGACCACCTCACCGCTTTCCCCTGCCTTGCTCTTGTTACTCCTCTTCTTGCCTTCGTCTCCATCAATTGCCATTCAGCGTAGTTTTTCCTACGCGTTTGTACACCCCCCTCTCAAGATCTCGAGGAGCGCTTTCAGTACCAATTAGATGCCGTCAAGCTGGTTGCCGAAATAGCGGTGCAATTTATTCCAGATTATTTCCTCGCGTTGGAGAAAGACCAATGGCGCTCTTGAATCTCTGGTATAACCCAGGGTTGGTCTCCTTAATGACTCAAGATTCTTGACACCGAGCAGGAAGGCCGACATTTTGGCGGTAGAACCGAGTCTGCAAAGTCAAGCACAGTAGAATCTCTTGATTTCTTGCAGCGGATTCACAGCAAATCAAATCACAAATTTTGGTTTCTATGCTTCTTGATCACTCTGTCTTGTCAAGAACTCCGGATCTGGACGACGAGTTTGCATGTCCTCTTCGTGGAGTAACTTGGCTTGATCAGTCCGGAGAGCTCTTGCACGCTCAAGACTCTCAGTCTAGTCACAGAGAGTAGTCCCTCTCTGTCTTGATTGAGGGCTTCACGCATAGAGATCACCAAATCACTTGAAGGTATCTTGCTTTGCCCGTCGTTCAATCCAGACATTTGTCCTCGTCACGTTGTCACGTAACTACGTGACATCCGCTTATGTGGACAGGCTACCTTCTTTCCCAGCGCTTGCGCACCAACGCATGTGCCTGTAGCGGGAAATGAGGTTCATTGGGCGACGGGGGCGGATATACCAACAAGGAAAGGTTCAGATAGCGGATAAACCATGGTCGATTTGTTCAGGTCTCGACTGCATCGGCTGGAGCATTTCTACCAACGTGCGCCGCCAGGCGAGGAATGTCTTTGGCAGTATATTTTTCTAACCTTCCCTTTGAGACGGTGTAGGGACAAGCGGGAATAAAACTGCGGCAGACACCTGGAATGGATCTCCGTTACCTTCTTTGGCTTTAACGGAAGCAAAAGTCAGAAAGTCCGACTAAGACTAACACATCTCTTAAAGAGCGATCTTCTCGAGAAATGAAAAGGGCACTATCACTGACAGAAGGTCCCAGAACATGTAGCCAAGAGACGGTAGACGAGACAGGGATCGATCGAGTGGTAGTTGAGAGGAAGGAATAGGAATTCGCACTGGCGCCAGGTCAGGTATTGCCTCACATGTCATGGGGTAAAAGCTTACAGTTACTGTGGCGATCTTGAAGACCCCGCGCCGTTATTTAAAAGGTTCAAATTGTTCATGGTTTCCCGTCGTCCTTCCTTCCCACAATCCAGTGCTTGCCTTTTTTCCCCTTTTCAAGTCTGCCATGCCTGACAAAAAAGCCATCGAAGGGAGGGCTCGCTGCGAAACTGCAGACCAAAACGACCATGATTATGACATATATCTCTTCTGGCCGTCCCTCAGCAATCGAGACTTTTCGTCCGACGAAGCACCCTCATCACCTCTTTACGGAGTAGGCTTCGTTTTTCCCCTGTTATGTTAACTGCTCAATGGTGTTACACTCTCCCTAGCCCGTCTCGGTTCATTCTGAATCCACCGACTTTGGCTACTCGGGTTTAGATTCCGGACCACCGGTACGTGGTACTGTCGGCGTTTAGGTTCACAGGAAAAATAGTCATATTTTCTCCCCCACCAGTCTCCCATCACATTCTCACCTGCGCCAGACTTTCGTTTTCCCTTCCCAGTGAAGGAGGGGTTACTCTCACCCGACATCACCCCTGCGTCGCCTCAAGCCGAGCCGCAGACTGAGGTATCAACGCCTCCACAAGGAAGTTCGTATAGCGCCATGTTCAAAATGGGCCTCTTCCTTTCTGTACGTTAGTAAATCTCCCCGCAATGCTATGCTCTGATATGACCTCATTCCACAGCAGATCACGCGCCGGTTGGACCGTGCAGTCGAGGGTGTTAAACTGAAACTTCGCAAGTCGAAGTCGTAAAATAGACTATTTTTCGTCGTCACTAGTGGTAAAAGCATCTTACTTCCTTGACCGGTCATTCCTGGACCTTTAATAAGTTTTGATTAGCCAATCTTTAGTTGTAGCCCCCCTTTTCGAGTTTGAGGACACTCCATTGATGGTTACTTTGCCAACAAATTTCTCAGGTATCACACCACCAAAGTAGTGGTCGAACTCAATAATCGACGAACGATCATCGAGGCAAAAAAAACAATCGGGGAATGGTGACGTAGTCAGGTGCACCCAAAAAAAGGGAAAAGAAACACATGCTACAAGGACAACTCACTACTGTATCAAAAAACGAGACACCTGCCCAACCCTATGCCTTGGTTGCTGCGCCCCAAGCGACCTTCTTTGTTTGCGCTGGCGCAGGCTTACTTTCGGCCTCTGATGCAGAGACTGGGGCGAGAGGCAACGGACCGTTCTTAACCCCGTCCAGTACGCGCTGTGCATGCTCCGTATTGCGGATGAACCAACCAGCGAAACGGCGACCGACAGTCACCTCTGAGATATGGACCATATTCTACAACGAAAGAAAAAATAAATGAATGTTTTTCTTTAAAAGGAAAATTCCACGAAACTGACCTCGTTGATGACGAAATCCATGTCGCTCGTCGAGATCATCTGCCCGTCGAGCAGGTTTTTCTCGTTGCCGACGCGGCTGACCGACCGGCTTGCGGCCTTGACGGCCATCATCTGTTGCACCATTTCCTCTTCGTCTGCATCTAGGAAGCTGGCGAGCTTGGCTGCGTCGAGCGACGTGTACAACTTGAGGAAGCTGCGGAGCGTCGGCACGGCTGCTTGCGCACGTACGTCGGCGAGGAAGAGCGCGAGGTGGCGTTGGGCGGGTTCCGGTGGAGGAACTTCCGCGTACGCAGCCAGCTGATCCTGGTCCTCGTAAGGCGGCGGGTTGGCAGAAATGAATTTTGGGCACGCGTAGAGGAAGAGTTCTTCGAAGGCAGGGAGGCCTTCATCGCTAAAATGCGAATGCAGCGGGTCACACTCTCTTTCAACACGAACGAACGGAAACACAAGTGCAGACGCACCCCCTGGATAGCTTGGCAAATTGGTCACCATATCGGTCCTTGACGATGTTGAGGATGTTATCATCCAACCGGCTTGGTGAGAGAGCATTGCAGATGGCGAACAATGCATACATTCGATCAGCAGTCTTGTTGATCTGAGCGCGGAGACTAACTTTAGCTGCTGCCCCGTCCAGGTTGGAATAGCGCACCTGGTCATATTGGTAACTTCGTGTGTGGTATTGTCGCATTCGCAGGATAAAGTTCAAAATTTGCACAAAGACGCGGATCGCGTCTGGATAGCGGCGGAGCATGATATAGCAGAACCCCACATAATAATACGTTGCAACATGGCAGGCAGTAACGCGAGTGAAGGGATTCTATGGGTGGATGGGGAAAAAAGGGTGAGGTCTTAGCACCGACACTCCGGAGCCGCGCTCACTTTTTGGTTGAGCTCGACATTCTCGACAACTTTAAGCGCGAGGGTGAAATCGCCGAGCAAGACGTGTACGCGCAAGAGCCCGATGAGGCTGAAGTAGCCCAACATGTGGTAGAGAGGCAGCGAGCCATAATCACCCACAATTTCGCTGAGATTGATCAACACAAGGTTCAATGGGCATGAGACGCTCTAGCTTACGCGATCTCAGCTTCGGACTTGCCCTGCTGCTGCGCGATGATAAACTCGTTGATCTTGGACTTTTGGATGAGTGAATAGAGTACATTGAGAACGCTATATGCGCTCCAAACCTATTCTCGGTAAAGCGATGATCCTCGTGCAAGAGCGATCAAGTCACGTACTTGGTTGCCATCAACTAACATAACCAATTCTTCCTCACTTTTGGTTTTCACTTTTGCGCGCCAAACGTAAAATGACTGGAATTGATAGATAAATTCGTCGACAATGTCCCACAACCACTGCTCTGGCAGCTGGAGCGGTACAGGACCCTCTTCGGAATCTGAAAGGCAATTACATTGGCAGCTAAGGTGCGCGCAAGGGTAGACGCACTTAGAAGATAGTTGAAAAGTTCGCAACTATTCTCGTATGAATGGAAGCGGTCGTCGATGTCTGGTTGTAAACGAGAGTAGACGTGTCTGTAGTACAACTCGCGGTAAAGGATAAGGAATAGCTGGTCTGCGAGCACTGATAAGAGCTACATAAAAGGTCAAACGTACGACTCACCATCGTTGACGAGGGGAGCGATGACCTCTGCCTCGGGCCATTCAGTTTTTGAGTAGAATTTTTCGGTGAGTCGATTCCAGCCGCTCTCATACGCCACCGTTATCTCTGCGAGGTTGTTCTCCAAAACGGCTTGATGGAAGTGGACAATAAACTTGGAAGAGGTAAGGTAGGATATTCAACTTATCCAAGTGATACGCACTCGTTTAACTGCATCAGGGATCTGCGAAAATGCAGCTTGCTGTGCCATTTGATGCTGCACAGCGAAGAGAGTGGCTTCATCTATCCTTGATTGGGCTGCGTTGCAAATGTGAGTAAAAGAAAGTATTTGATGAAAGGATTCGGACCATCATCGTACTGGCCATTCTGGCCATAATTTCCTATGGCGAGATTGACATCGACACCGAGTTCCTCGTCGATCTCTTCGGTGATCCAGAGACGTACTCGCGGTTCTGACACAGACATCCCAGTAGTATTCTTCGATAGTCACCTTTTCAAAAAGAGCTTTGGTTTTCTACCGGACCGGTTGCACCCGGACAAGGGCAACCCCAACCCTGACTCGCAGTCAAAACTCGATTCGAAACGTCAATGAGCACAAAACAAAGAAAGGCAACGACGACGGTGCAACTACGTCCCTATTCACCATGGACTTGAGCCTAGTCTATAAGCCTCCCCGCTCTGCCTTCAAGCGGTTTATTTGGCGATGGCGGATGTGGTTCGAGTCAACGTTGGCACTGTCCATGTTTGAGGGTTGGGAGAAAATTCTCATCGGTACGTCCTATCCACCGTTGGAATATGTTGTCCCAGGATTTAACGGGGCGTCCAGTGACCATTATGGCCATCTTTTGGGGTTTGCTGATCATAGGCATCTACCGCTACCTTCCGTTCCTCTACCAGCGCACCATTTATTATCTGTCGGGTACCGAGCAGAAAGATTGGACATCATCTTTTGAAGGTGTTGGAGTAGCAATGCTATCGACAAACGCCCACGTTCTTACAGCAGAATTATGAGGCTGCCCATCGAACCCCGTGGTGAGAGTCACTTGTTCCTCATGTGCATCCGTAGACCGACTATACCTCAGGTTGCAAACCTACGTTGGTCCCAGGTTGAGAATGCTTGCGGTGATCGTAGATATATGGTTCCTTTAATACCCATCTGCATTCCGAGACGTTGCTTTCCCACCTGCCGAAAAGGCCCAGACCCGTTGTACCTGATTGGTCGTGATGTTCACATACCCCTTTGCAGTTATTCATCAACACCGTCATAAGAGCTATGATAGATTCATCTACCCAAGATGGCGCTCGCCGCCCGCGCCATGGACGAACGATGTCATGTTTATCAGGACAGCAGTGAGATTGAGATCTTCACGCAGAGCGATTTCGGCCAGCCAAATCGAAGCCGAGAGACGCCCCAGGCTCCAAGCCGTTGTGACGTGTCGCTACGAGGAAAACGGACCTCTATCCGAACTTGACGTGGTATTGCCAAGTATACAGGCCGGTAAATTACCGACAGGAAATAAAATACAACTGGGAATGTTGGGGGTTGGGGGAGAGAAACGGACCTTGACTGGTTAATCGGTTGGGAGGCACACACGAAAAAAAAAAAGAGATAAGTGTATGCGCTATATTTGCTATACACGGGTAAGTTTAAAGACAGAAACCGTTCAAACGTGGGAGAAGAAACGGATTTTTGACTGACTTTAATACGATCTGCGTAAGTGATCGGAGGTGGGATAAGGAGATTCCCTCTTGGGCGATTATATGCGCATCCCGCTACCCATTTATATCCAGCTCGTCTCCTTCACCGACTCCTTCTCCCCACTTTCTCCCCACCCTCTGCTATGTCCTCACCCACACAGGATGCCGCCCCGCCCCTCCCCATCGGTCAAAAGGTTGCTTCAAAGCCCAAGAAGCAGCCTTATCCTTTCTGGCTAGGAGGTAGATCCTTTTTCTCCCCGCCTTTCTTCTCCACAATCAATTCTGGTCACGCGAATGGCTGCTCACTATCTTCATCCACTAGGTGTTGCTGCGACGATCGCTGCATCCATAACGCAGTAAGCTTCCCACGGTTCCCCACTCGCCTTCATGTTCCAATGCCTTACCTTCCCTGCGGATCAGTCCTTTAGATCTCACAAAAGTTCGCCTGCAAGCCTCTGGAGACAAGCGCATGATAGAGTCTATGAAAAAAACTGTGCGCACTGCGGGTGAGCCCCCTTCCCCGCTCCACCGCCACCCCCACACGGTCGCTTATGCTTACACTTCTCACGCTATTCACAATAAAATTGCTCCCTTACAGGTGTCCGCGGCCTCTTTGACGGCATCACTGGAACATGGATGCGTCAGATGAGTTATTCGTTGTGCCGCTTTTGGGCATATGACGAGAGCAAGAAGATTGTTGGTGCTGGTGCGTCTGGCTTGATCTCAACTGGCTTACGTGACCTATCCTTTGCGATGATTATCGGAGCGTCACACGGGTCTTGCCGCCCTACTCTCTATTCGCACACGCACACCCTATCATAAGACTGACTGCCATTCTAGGGCCCAATGCACCGGCATGGAAACTCGTAGCTGCGGGTGCATGGGTATGACGACCAGTTCTTACCCGAAGATGATCCGCTAATACTCCCGCAGCTGGTGGGATCGCTGGATTCGTCGGTAACCCAGGGGGTACGCTCGTGATGCATCCCTGGGAGAGATTATTGCTGACGTTTCCTCGTGTTTTTCAGAGATCGTCATGGTAGATCATTGCCAACTCCCTTCAGTGCTTGATTAAAGACACCTCAATCAGGTCCGCTTACAAGGCGACTTTGCCAAGCCACCAGAGAAGCGGTTCAACTATAAGCACTGTTTTGATGCTCTTTTCCGCGTAGGCAACATCTCTCTCTTATATCTCCAACTACCGACGCAAATTCGTTAGATGGTACGTGAAGAGGGTGTATCATCATTGGGACGGGGAATAGGGCCAAATGTGTTCCGTGCCATTCTCATGAACGCGAGTCAACTCGCACCGTACGTATCTATTCCCCGTTTGTCACTTACGACTGACGCTTCGCAGGTATGACTTCATCAAGGCAGAACTGCTCAAAACTCGTTTCTTTGAAGATAACTTCTACACCCATTTCACGGCAAGCTTCGCAACGGTAAGGATGTCAATGACAGTCATGCTGCGTATATATCGACCTTGATACCCTGTATCTAGGGAACTATCGCAACAACAGTCTGTTCTCCCGCCGACGTGATCAAGAGTCGCATAATGAACGCGTCTGGGCCAGGCTCGAGTGTACGTACCAGGCTATCCTCTCCTTTTCTAGTCTTACGAACAGGTTCAAACTACACTAGTCTACGCTTAACGTGATCCGCCACTCGATGAAAACGGAAGGGCCGGCGTTCATGTTCAAGGGATGGCTCCCTGCGTGGTCCCGTCTGCAACCGACGACGATTCTCATCTTCGTCACGCTAGAACAGCTGAAGAATCTGGTAGATTGGTCTCGCACTCATGGCATTCCGTTGTAGGGCGTGAGCTTCTACCCGAAAGCAATTTTTTTGTATACCTACCAGTGTACTTACAGTTGTGACAACGATGGACTTTCTTTTGTGCTACTCTAATAGCGGAGTCCGGACACTAGGTGCAGAACATTTGGTTTGCAGGGTTGCAATTTCAACTTGCAAGTTGCAACTCTTTCAAATACTAGAGGTTGATTTGCACAGTATGATTTCATGTGGGCATGTATGGATTTAGAGATACACGAATCATTATCTGAAAAGCGAAAGCAAGGTTGAAAAGCCCTAAACCACTGTGCCTGCGTTCGACGCAATGCGCGGCCACAAATCCGCCTACAATGTGTGGCACGTCAGTATGGAAGGGTGAGAGAACATAGAGACTGATACGGACGCATTCTTTTGCAACGGGGCCAGTGATAGCAGAGCCCTTCATCTCACCCTTAGGATTTACGATGACGCCCGCATTATCCTACACAAAGGTAAACATACATCAGGAACAAGCAGCTTTTCCAGGTTGACGTGACACAAACAGACCTCGAAGTAGAGGAAGAGACCGTCACGCCGACGCCAGGCTTTGCGCTGGCGGATCACGACGACAGGCATAGCTATACGAAAGCAACAACCCGTTAGACGAACTGATAGTGAAAAAAAAAAAAAAGAACACGCACTCTTCTTACGAAGTTCTGGTTTACCCTTTTTCACAGACGCCACGACCATGTCACCAACACCGGCATCGGGAAGACGGTTCAGGTGTGAGCCAAAGCGGAATGGCTCAATGACATAGAGGGATTTTGCGCCACTGTTATCTGCACAGTTGAGGACTGCGCCGACGGGCAAACCAAGTGTGAGTCGGAATTTATTACCAGCCGTTCCCGCACCTGTAGACCAGCAAAAGTGAGGATGACGATCAAGTAAACATTATGTCGATGTTTGTTGGAAACTTACCGCGTTTTGACATGTTTTCGCTTGCTGGAGAGCTTTGGGTTGTTGGGCTCTCTTATCCTAGTCGTGTGTCGATGGCACTGAAGCTAATCACGTGGTGGCGTTGGAACTATACAGTTAACGGCATTTGCCTTTCTGACTCGCTGTTCCTCATCTCGCAGCAGCCGTCTGTCAAAATGCCGGGATACTGCGAACTACATTATTTGGAATTTTAGTCGACTCATTTGCACTGCCAGCTGCTAGGCGTAATTGCCGTTCGACGTGAGCCAAATTGCACATGTACAGTTTGAGCTTGGTCAGGTACAGATGGGGGACGAGTAGTAAATTTGCCCCTTGGCATCGATTGACTCGTATGGACGTGCCATTAATTTAAGGCATTGATTTATTGAGGGCTATACAGTACAGCTGAGAAAAGCGCAGCTGATGGTGTATTGGAGGTGTGAAATAATAAATGTAATATGATAAGTCTATTCTGAGTCAAGGTTGAACTTGTCCTATTAGAGCGAGAAAGCAGCGATTTTGGCTTGGCTTGGCTCAGCAGCTTGTCCAAAGTGATTCGAATATTCGTCCATAAGCCAGAGAAAATTCTAGTTCAGTGACCCTTACTTTCTTTTTATATTCCCCTTCCTCTTTTCTTTCCTCTTCCCTTTTTTTTACCTTCCCTTTTACCTTGCCCATTTCTGGATCCCGCATCGATTCTCTCCATCTGCCTCATCTCATCCCTAATATCCCCATTCCGCCCAGTAATCCATGTCCACCAGTGCCTCTTCATCATCTACACCAACGCCAGCAATTGGCCAATCCAACGGCACGCATCCTTTGCTTACCAATAATGATGAAAAGAACAGGTATGCGCCCCATCTCACCGATGATGACAAGCGATTCACTTCCCACAGCGTCGTCATTAAGGTGGGCATGGTCGGGGACTCTCAGATCGGAAAGACGAGCTTGATGGTCAAGTACGTCGAAGGGAGCTTCGATGAGGATTATATCCAGACGCTGGGTAAGTCTCTTTTGTTTAATTCCCCGACGCGTTTTGTTGATCAATACCCCACATCCATCAAGGCGTCAACTTTATGGAGAAGACAATATCAGTGCGGCGAACAACGATCACTTTCTCCATCTGGGACTTGGGTGGGCAGCGCGAGTTTGTGAACATGCTCCCACTTGTCTGCAACGATGCCGTAGCCATCCTGTTCATGTTTGATCTCTCTCGCAAGTCGACGCTCAACTCAGTAAAGGAGTGGTATCGTCAAGCGCGGGGGTTCAACAAGGTACGCCTCTTCTTCATATCAGTGGCTCTCTTCAAATGCGAAACTGATCCGGACTGTTGGACCATGCAGACTGCCATCCCATTTCTAATCGGCACAAAGTTCGATACATTTGCAACGTTCCCACGCGATGAACAGGAGGAGATCACAAAGCAGGCCAAGCGCTTCGCCAAAGCGATGCACGCGTCCCTCATCTTTTGCTCAACATCCGCATCCATCAATGTGCAAAAGATTTTCAAAATCGTGCTAGCAAAGGCGTTTGACCTCAAATGCGTTATACCCGAGATTGAGGGGGTCGGCGAACCCGTATTACTTTACGTTGACGTGTGAGCGCCACGTGCGGATCAGTCAGCTCATTTCCTCCGCGTACTACACCCCCGCGGACTGTACGATACACACACACAATGTTGTCCGTATATTGACGCGACGTCATCTTGTGCCAGGGTCATGGTCCCGTCGGTTGTGTCTTCTCCCCTCCCTGTCGCTTCTCTTTGGTCCGCCTGCAACCTCTGTATATATCCTCCCTTGTTTGCTGCATTATTCGTCGTCGTTTTGATCCACTGTTGCTGCTGCATATCACTCTCCGCCTCATCGATCCATCGCTTTATCCATACACACGCATCACAACCTCTCCCCCTATATCCGTATTTCAGGCCTTATTGCCCCGCCTTTTAGTTTGGTTTAACTTTGGGGGGTCCATGTTGACGCCACCCACGCTCGTTAAAACCCTGGCCTCAAACAGACGTATGTGGCCTCGATCGCATTTTACTATGCCCTGTCATGTTTGTGTTCCGGATTATTAGTATTAATGCATTTATCGAGCTTGAGAACCTGAGCTGTTTGCATGACAAATATTTATTTCGGACCACTCGGACCGTCGGTAACTGTTAGCTCAGATAAACGCCTTTGCGGATGAACAACTTCATAGGACAGCCTCGACCGATGTCCACAGACTCGCCTGTCCTGGGTCCATCTAAAATGGTGTCATCTGCATCATCTCATCTCTCTTACCCCTCCCTAGAACCTGAGGCGTCTACCTCTACCTCGATCGTGCCTTCCCCACCTTCATGTGAGCTTCTCAAGAACCGCCTTTACATTGGCAATCTCCATCCGACCGTGGATGAGTGCGTCTCTTTCACTTTATTCTTATCCTGGAAGTGGGCAACCCTCGAGCCAAAAAAAACAACTGCGACTTATCGCGCCGTCGCACGCACCTCTAGGTACACCCTCATACAAATCTTCTCCAAGTTTGGTAACCTCGCCCGACTCGACTTCCTCTTTCACAAGTCGGGTCCGCTACGCGGAAAGCCTCGCGGGTACGCCTTTGTCGAGTATGCAGGAGAAGCGGTAAGTGGAACTCATGCATCATTTCCACCCTCCGCGAAAAGAGTGAAGGATGGACGAATGGGTTGGGTGCTGAACCTGGAATTCTCTCTCCTCTGTTCACCTCTCGCGCGTGATTACCTATGGATTTCTTGAATTGTTGTTGACGTTTTGGAAATGTGTCATTTTTTGTAGGACGCTGCTGCTGCACTCGAAGCGGGGAACGGGAAGGTGTTGAGGGGACGACACATACCGTCACGTACGCGCACCAAGCGCCACTCGAGACCCACTCCACCTCACGCCGCGGCCCCAGCACCCAGCAACAGCAACAACAACAATCGATACACCACCAATACCAATACCACCACCACGACTCAGCACGACCAACGACTCTCAGCCTGCTGAAAAGCGCACCTACCACCCGAACAAAGTACGCCTCCATGTTCAGACGCCTGAACGCCTTTCCCTCCCCTCCTCCGTAACGAACGCGCTGACGAAACTCTTTTTTCTTTTTCTTTTTGTTGTCGTTATGTTGGGAAATTACATATAGGACGGATGATAAGATCGCGCAGATGGAGGCAAAACTGCAGCAGCTTGCGCAGGCACCACCGACCGGCACCCAACCTTCGGCGCCTGCACATCCGTCACTCCCCGCAAAACCGGGCACTCGTCCACAACAACCGGCTGTCAAGACAGCACCTGTGCCAGCCCCCAGCATTCCGCCCCCATTACCCCGCCCGTAAGCCGCCATCGTTGTTGCCTGTACCACCCGCTGCCCCACGCATCGCTCCACCACGCAAGGGTAACGCGGGGCTCAAAGGCGTGAAGATTGTGAGGAGGAAGGATAAGGTGAAAGACGAAGGAGCAGGTGGGGAGGTGAACGAGACCCCAGGATTTGGTTCATAGTCACAAGGTTACATCTGTATGTCTCACCCAAAATCACAGCAGTTGATGATGGAGAAATGATCTCAGATCTTCCAGTTTGTGCTGTTGATTAATTGTGTCAAGGGCAAAAAAAAGCTCCCTGGCGGGGAGTCGAACCCCGCTCTCGCGCGGCCAGTAAAGTGACAGGCGCGTGTACTAATCCGATATACTACCAGGGACCCATCAGAAACAACCTGGAAGAGTATAAGGATAACAATAAGCACAGTTCGTGCGCCGCCCTATGGCCATGGGAATACCTCCGAACTTCAGAGTAGCCCCGACTGTTCTCATTAGTAAATTTCGGTGTGGCGCGATGCACTGTTGACCCCTCCACGACGAACATAAATCTATGTTGAGGGGGCTGGTTCCCGCGCCAAGCAAGTCGTGGCGCTGCTGACCCGCTCCCGCTCCCGCTCACAGACCATAGCCTGAGAACGCGATGACGTATTGCCGCTTACCAAGTGACTGGTGGAGGTGACAAAACTAGGTGCTGCTCAAGCCTGAAACTGAGATGGGTCACCTAAACCTTTCAACAAGACTTGTGCATTCGTGAGAGCAAATCCTGCAGTGCCAGTGTCACCCGATCGAAATCAGGGAGCACGGTGCCATTGCGCCCCTTATCCTTGTCTGACTCGGACACTCGGGCATTGCTGAGTCTACTCTGAAGCTGGGGAAGCTTGAGATGTGGCGTATGGTACTGTACAAGCAACACAATCGACCTGAGTACCATGGTGTGTTCTCTCCAGGTGCTGGGACTAGCTGGGTATTGGTCCATACATGTCTTGAGCCTGAGTCCAGTTCAGGGACGCAACCGTCATTGTGCAACGTAGGCAAAGGACCCTAGTCTCTGAATAAACGCGACTCTTGGCCGTTGCAGGGCTTCGGAAAGATGGGTTAGCCCAGTCGCTGGCACACCACACTGCGATGCCCCTTCTAATATCTCACGGTTATATTGTATAACCTTACCATTGCATATTCCTGCGTCCTGAGATGAATCTATCAAGCCAAAGACCATGTGTATGAACACCATGTGGACGTGTTTCCAGGTACATTCCATTTACCCAAGTCGAGCAATATGTTTAAACGTGGTGCAGTACCGATGACGTCAATTCAGCGTGGCTCTGCGGTGTTTGTAAACACAAGACGAGTGGTATTGGCTCCATTGTGCAAGATGGAATGGATGTCGTGTGATAGGGTCTACTTTTGCGGGCGGTGCATTCAGCTACAAGACCCAGGATATCATTCGAGTGCGCGACGGGCTGATCGACGGACCCTCCACTACCAACCCGTACTCGACTTATTTAGGTGACCTGGGACTATCTGGGAGAAGGTAGACATCAGGCCTGGCCTGGAAGCCGCACATGCCACCTACTGTAGTCGTGTAATTTATTGAACAAACTCCGTCTGTCCATATGTCATCTAGTCAGGGGGAAATGTACTAGTTGATGGCTTGCACTGTACTAGTGATATAGCCGCACCGCCACTAACTACTGCCAGTGCCCCCGACTCAGGATTAAGAAGGAGCTCCGAGTCTCAATCCCCGTGTGATATTCACGTGATGAGGGAACAAAATCACGTGCCACTAAATACGTAAGACGGTGTTTAGCGTGAGAATTACGAGCTGACGAATGATATGATAGCAGATCATTCAATCAGAATCTCGGCGGATCGTGGTGGTACGTTTTGTGACGTCTACGCGTATGTTATTCCTCCCTTTTCTTTCTTTGGTTTTCACTCATATTATTGCAGAAATTATCCTGATTCGAGTGACCCAGCTCAGAGGAAGGAACTTGTCGTAAAGCTTCGTATGTTCATGGCTATTCCTAGCATCGGCCATTCTCATCTCCACTTAGTATCGCAGGATCCTGCCAATTACAGAGATGCCCCGACGGAAGGCATTCGGCGCGTACTAGAGGTTGTCACTGGAAAGGCAATACCAAGAGGAGAAAAGCTTGACATCACCAAGATCGGTGCCATTTCAATCTTATACGTTCACTCGTACTCTACGATTGACACTTTATTCTTAGATTATATCCGTCTATCTACAACCGTCGCTACCAATGCGCTTCTTGAACGTAAAGGCCGCAAACACGCCCTCCTCATCACCAAAGGGTTCAAGGATCTCTTACTGATCGGCAACCAGTCTCGTCCAAAGATATTTGATCTCAACATTCGTCGGCCACCCCCGTTATATTCGACTGTTATAGAAATTGACGAGCGTGTCACCCTTGTTGGCTACACGAGCGACCCTCAAGCAGAGGAACATCAAGTCCTTTTCGGTCAAAATGGACAAATTAAGCGAGGCTATAGAGGTAAAGGGTGGGATGGGAAAGGGGACGCTGAAGGGCCTGGTAGGGTCGTTCAAGGAATCTCGGGAGAAGCCGTGAGAATTCTCAAAGAGCCAGGTGCATGCCAAAAGCCTTGAAACAGCTTCGCTAACCCCCCTTCAATAGATGAGGCTGCCATCAGAGAGGACTGCAGAAGCTCTATGACAATGGCTATCGCTCAGTTGCTGTCGTGCTTGCACACTCATATACCTTCCCGGAACACGAACTCCTCGTTGGAACGTGGCTTCTTCCTTAGGTTTTGAACACATCTCTCTTTCATCCCAGCTCCTTCCCATGATAAAAATGGTCCCACGTGGTGCATCTGCCACTGCCGATGCTTACCTCACGCCAATTCTCCGCACATATCTCGACGGATTCTTTCAAGGTTTTGCGCAGCTTCCACGCGTTGAGTTTATGAGCAGCGATGGCGGCCTTGTGGATGCGTCTCGCTTCTCTGGTTTGAAAACTATTCTGAGCGGGCCAGCAGGCGGCGTAGTAGGGTATGCGCGCACAAGCTGGGATGAAAAGCGGAGGACGCCCATCATAGGGTCGGTATCCCCGTCTATGCCATATTGCGTGCCTTGGTTGACAAGACTATTGGTCATAGACTCGACGTGGGAGGTACATCTACGGATGTATCGCGTTTCTCAGGCCGCTATGAGGTCGTATACGAGACAACCACCGCAGGCGTCACGATTCAGTCGCCACAGCTTGATATCAATACCGTCGCAGCGGGCGGTGGCTCTTGTCTCACGTTCCGTAATGGTCTGTTCCTTGCTGGTCCCGAAAGTGCGGGAGCAGAACCGGGTCCAACCTGCTACCGGTGAGTGGGGGTCCTTGTTTGTAATTATCCGTAGCTAGGATCAACAATGTGATGTAGAAAAGGCGGTCCCTTGGCAGTAACTGACGCTAACCTCTTACTCGGACGACTCATCCCGGAATATTTCCCAAAGATCTTTGGCAAGTCGGAAAATGAACCCTTGGACGTGGACGCATCCTGCAGGGAGTTTGAAAAGCTTGCGCAAAATATCAATGAAAACTCTGCTAATGAGTTGAGTCTGGATGAGATCATTTATGGGTGCGTAAGGAACGTAACGCGCGACATCCGAAACCCCAGGTCTGAACGCGGACAGCTTCATCAAGGTCGCCAATGAGACTATGTGTCGCCCCATACGCGCGCTTACCGAAGCAAAGGGATACGCCACTTCGGCACACATGTAAGTGCGGATAGCATGGTAACCGCGCAACAGATAGCTCAAATCAGACATTCAGACTGGCTAGCTTTGGCGGCGCGGGCGGACAGCATGCCTGCGAGATCGCTTCGTTGCTGGGCATTAAAACTGTCTTGATTCACCGGTACAGCTCGATCCTGTCTGCCTACGGGCTCGCACTGGCAGATCGGTACGTCCCTCTTCTCTTGTTCGAACCTACGTATATATATATACTCCCTCCCTCAAGCGTGCACGAGATCCAGGAACCCGCATCGACATTCTACACCTCGGAGAACGTACCGAAGCTCTCTTCACGACTCGACGCGCTCACCGACGCAACGCAGAAGGAACTCGAGAAGCAAGGTTTCCGTCCTGAGCGCATTCGGATCGAGCGCTTGCTCAACATGCGATTCAACGGCACGGACACGGCGCTCATGGTCCTCCCGGAAGTCAGCAGCAAAAGCGAACACGAGCACGAGGACTACATTGGCGCCTTTCGGCGAGCATACAAAGCCGAATTTGGCTTCTTGTTGGACGAGGCACGCGTTGTGGTGGACGATATCAAGGTTCGCGGTATCGGCACGACGATCGACGAGTCTGCGCAGTCAGTTTTTGATGAGCTCGAGAAGCTACAGAGGAGAGCGGTCGGAGCTGACGTGGCGGCGACCCGTCACTCAGTATACTTTGACAAGATCGGTCGAGTAGAGGACACACCGGTCTTCGAACTTGAAAGACTGGCAGTCGGGGATGTCGTAGATGGGCCTGCGGTCGTGATTGATGATACTCAGACGATCGTGGTCGTCCCAGGTGCGAGGGCTGTTTTGACAAGCAGACATCTGGTTATCACGCTGGGAGGAGAAGTGCAGTAAAAACCAAGGCAAAAATGAAACTGTAGCTTTTAAAACTGGTTGCGTCTGACAACGTATTTTTCATCTAAAAATCGTTACAACAAAGCAATACGCGTATACACTTCCCAACTCTCTCACAATGAGGAAAGGGAAGGTAAAATAGTCGTCACCCTCGGGGATCGAACCCTGCCCTTGCCCTCGCTCCAGCGGCTACGATAAAGATAGCTCGCCCCAATAGGCTACCGAGTACCGACGTTAAGCGCCCGTCCGTCCCCTTTTTAGATAACAATAACAAATGGGAATCGTGAGGTTCGAGTAGCAAAAGCAAAACAGGTTGATTTCGGTCAGTTTGCAAATGTCAAAACAAAGACAAGAGTGATTGAACAAACTCACACAATGACAAACGACGGACTGGCGACTTTGTGGCTGCCTGAATTGATGTTCCGTTACACTTCTTGCTCGTACGTGTCTTCCCAGCCACCATCGCCAAAATCGTCCCCTTTGTCACTTGCATCGCCATCATCGACGTCGTCGGGATCCGGTTGTAAATCGCTGGCGTCAATCAAGTTGTTACCGGTCGTACCACCACCACACCACCAACACCAACACCATTGGCGGTGGGGGCGCACTTCCCGCCGACGCGCCCTCCGCCCTCTTCTACGAGCACGAAATTTACATCGTCGTCTTCTTTGTCATCTTCGAGCGTGTACAGCACCTCGTCATCATCCTTTGCGTCCGCGAACAGATCCTTCAGCGCGTCGTAATTGATGCGCTTGCTGTACCGCGCGTTCTGTTTGAGCAGAGTTCGCACCGATTCGGCGGCCGTGCTTCCATGCGGAGTCGAAGCGTCGCGTGGTTTCGCCGCTGGTTTCCGACGCTTTGGTTTCAGACCATACACAAAAAAAGATTTGATCAGCAAGAGCACGGAGTATAACGAAAGTGAGGCGAAAGCGAACCTTCTTGTGCTTAGCTGATGAGGCGCCCGGATCGCGTTGCTCCCCTTTCGCTTTGGAACCATCAGATCACAATATTGAGGAGGGGGAGGTTGCCGATGTACGTACCCGCGATTGCTTCGAGGTACTCCCGGTTAATCTCAACCCATACTCGCTCTTTGATCCGCACCTCATCCTCGCTCAGAAGAAACTGATCGAGCTCCTTCTCGTCCAATCCATCCAACTCGTCCACGGGCTGAATGCCCGCCATGCGACGTTCATTCGCTTCGTCCAACGCCGCGCTGAGTTGTGCGCCTTGTGCATTGAGAAATACTCCGCAACTTCTTCCGTCAGAACGTTGTTGAACTCGACCTCGAGCGGGGACACGATGGCGTCGCTGCTGCCGCTGCTGCTCGGATTGACGACCTGCGAGGGTAAAAGCGCGATCGAATCGCCGCGAGACCGCCTCGCCAAGAGTGCCGGATCGGTTTGGGTGTCGGGGGCTTCCTCTCCGGGTTCGGGTAAAAAGAGGGGCTCGGGTTGAGAGGTACCAGCAAGAATTCCCGAGTTGAGGAGATCTGGGTCGAGAAATGTGCGCGGGGCTCTGTCAGGAAGGACACATCGGCATCGGCATCACCCTCCGCGTCACTTCCGTCGGTGCGCCGACGTTTGCGCTTGCGTTTTTCCGCCTTGCTCTGCCTCTTTCTTGCCTTGCCCGTCTCTTTAGACGCTTCCGCATCCACCTCGGCATCCTTGTTCTCGCGCTCCTTTTCCTTGCCCTTGATAAACGCGGGCGGGTCCATCTCCTCCTCGAGCCACACCGTGCGAAAGTCCGTCAAGGTGAGCGCACCGCTCGGCGTCTCCTTGAACTCCTTCAGACGCTTGCGCAGCGTTGTATCGGCGATTTTGACCACCTGGACGATCTCCTCCACCGAGCGTCGGAAGTTGTTCATGCGGGCGGCGAGGAGAAGACAGGCACCGCAGATGCCTGCCGGTCGTCGTCCCTTGGTCATCCAGTCACGATCGAAACGCTGCACGAGTCGAATGGCGTCCGTCGCCACTTTGTGCGTTTCGTCACCGAATTCGAGGAGCGCGGCGAAGCGAGAGATATAATGGGAGGGATCTACGAGGGGCAGACGTAGATTGAGGGTTTGCACGAGTTGGAGATATGTGTGGCCCAGTTCGAAGACGTTGACCTGTCCAGACATATGGGAATGATTAAAAGATACTCAAAAAGTGGGGTGGGGATGAGGAACTGTGTTCACCTGGAGGAGGTCAGAGAAATCAATGAGCATGTAGTTCCGTGTCTCTTTCTGCCGACACGCAACGTAGAGACAGACCGCCACGACGTTGAGACTCTTGCGGCCTTTCGTAAACTTGTGTTCTACCGCGAGGGTGTACAATCGCGTTGCTGCGAGAGAAACAACGTCGGACAGACGTAAAACGGAGGCAATGTTCTGGATCTTGCGATTCGCTAATTAGAAGATGATAAGTACAAGCCCTAGTAGAAAAGAAGGGAGAGCTCACCGTTGGCAATAGTCTGTTCTCTAGATTCTGTGTTGCCTCTATTTCCAAAAGGACCCCCCATGCGCGCGTGGGCTATAAATCGGCTTCAGTACGCGGGAAAAGGTCCCGGTGATATCGAAAGGGCTCACTTGCACCCTGCCCAACATAGGAACCCTGAACCATAGCAGCGCCAGCCGCAGTTTCGCCAAAGGAGACCTCATTTACGATCGTGTTTTCTTCGATGACTGTGCCACATTGTACGCAAAAGCCATTGCCAGCTGCGGCGTCGTATTCAATGACGGTACCTCCGCAATCAGTGCATACGACCTGTGTTTGGGTTTAAAGACGAGTTGTAGTGCGAGATTGGATCCTTACCATCGTCGTTATTATCGTAGGTTCAGTACAATGATCTATTCGGCAATTCCCGCACTTTAGATTTACACCACCACCAACGATCGTATACAAGTATCAATTCAATTCCCATAACTCAGACATTATTTACATTTGGCTGTCCGAATGAATTTTCTGGTTGGCTAAATGCATACTGCGCCCCGTAATTATACGTCGTGGCAATCGGTGGCGCGGTTGCAGCCATCTGAGCCGGCGGTGGATAAACAGCGCTTCCTCCTCCTCCAACTGCGAGGCGTACTCGGCAACGATTAGATAACCCCCTGTTCAACCATGAGTAATGATGCAAGGGACAGGGGAAGAGGGATACGCACAAAACTCAAATAGCCAAAATATGATATTAATGGCGATGGCAACGCCTCGGACGACGTCAAATGCCTTTTTACAATCGTGTTGCGCATTTGGATCAGTATTGCCCTGGACGCAGCTGTTCACGTCTTGATCTCCAAGCTTGTGGAAAAGGGTAAAGAGGAAGAATGAACCGGTAACGATGCTGAAGCCAAGGTGCCAAAATGCGAACTGGCTATATATCGAGATTAATACGCGGCGTTTGATGATTGCACCAATCAGCCTGAGCACAGATGTGAGCGCTCATATCCTAAATAAAAAGAAAGAGACAACTGACCCGACGATGGAAAGAATGGCAAGAACAGTGTATGAAAAGGATATCATTGCGAGGGAAACATCTTGGTTTGTGGTTAGATGTGCCTTGTCTGCAAATACAAAGGAGTGATAGTGAGGGCGTGATTGGGCAGTACCAGGACGCTAGATACCTTTATGCGAAACGCTGAGCCAGCCAGCGATAGCAATGACCAAACCACCGAAAGCACCGAACGTGGCCATAATGAACACACCGAGCCGCACAGGGATGCAACAGCAGAAGTTGTGGGATTTGACGTAACCCATGATGATACACCCGGGATAGCACAGCTAATCGAGTTGAAAGAAGGGTAATGGGAAACACGTCAAGTGTCAGGTAGAGGAAAAGAAGGGGGGGGAACACGAGCGTAGGGGATGAGTAAAGGGGAGGCTCAGCCTGTGAGACAGAGGCGGGCGTCACTCGGGGTTATATACCATCGATACTGATCGTAAAAAGGTTCATTTGATGGGAAAACAATGTGCCTTTGATTTCCACAAAATTGGGTACCGTATGCTTTGTTCCGGTTATTTATCATCCCCGGGTCCTCGGAAAGTACAGCAATACAGCCTCGGAAATAGATAAAAACAAACCAGAAATACTGTATGTGATATGACCTGGCAACTTTTCGAGGGTACAGTTAAAGTAAGTTTACATTTGACAAGCGAAATGAGGCTGGTCATCATTCAACGCGAGCGTCCAAATAGTCCCGTTGCCAGCGAAACAGCGGTGGACCAATCATCGCGCCACATCGATGCATGATCACACTAACTACCTTCCTCCTCCTCCTCCTCGGTTTATGGTCTTCTATTCACATCGTTTATCGCTTTTATGCCCAACCTAACAGGCCATCTCATGCCATCTTACCAACATACTTGACCAGACGAAAATCAACGACGTCCGTCACGCTCAAAGGACCTTATCTCCGCGTCGAGAGCACCGCCTTTAATCCAATCCATGAGACTTTGACCCTGTGGCTTTCTCAGAACAACCGCGCCGCTCGTGCGCGACGATCCGTCTTGCGCGTAACGTTTGACTTGGGTATCGTGGTCTCCCTGCTCGGCATGATGGCCGCTTTGGCCCTGCTCGCCTGGACCTTGGTGCAACTCGCGCGGAGATTGGTTCCCGACGATCTGTTTCCTCTGCCTACAACTACAGACGTATCTTACTCGCATGCCGCCAAACGAGCATATGGGAACGACAACGTATCACCGAGCACGTTCCCCGCACGTCCAACACCAGCCGTACCAATACAATTACTAGTACGCATCATCTCACTTCCTCACCCCCTACCACCTGACATCAAAAATCACAGATACCCGGAATCACCCTCCCGTTTTCACAATTGCCCTGGCTCCTCGCTGCACTCTTCTTTTCTCAGGCCATCCACGAAGCAGGACACGCATTCTCAGCCGCCCTGTTCGTTCGTTTTTTTTTTTTTGGGTTCTGATAACCCTTCTGATCATCCTCTAAACAGTGATGGCGTACCGCTTCAATCCCTCGGCGCCTCGTTGACCTTAATCGTGCCCACAGCTTTCGTCGCCTTCCCCACTCACATCCTCACGTCCCAGTCTCCACCCAAAGTCCGTGCCCGCATTGCCGCCTCTGGTCCCCTACTGAGCGTATTCTCTATCTCGTCCTCCCGCTCGCCCGTCTCTTCCTCCTCGTCGGTTATTCGGATATTTCTGCACACGGTCTGTTGGTGGCTCGGTGACGCCCGATTCGCCATTGTCGTCTCATCTCCCTGGTGGTGCGTTGCTCACCGCGCTCGACGACCTTTCGCTCGCCAACGCCAAAGAGAGTACATGGAGTGATTATCTCACCGCGCCGCGCCCACCTCTCTCGGCAGATGAGCCGGCGGGCTGGTGTCTAGACACGAAATGGTTCCTTGGTGGGAGACACCCCCTCCCACGATTCCTGACCTGAACAATTTATGAAGGTCACTCGCATGGTTGCTGCGCCGCTCCTCCGCCCGCATCCGGCTCTGAAGCGTGTTTCATACCACTCCAAAGTGAAGAAACACCGCGATGCGTCGAAGCACCAGACATACTTGTACCCACGAATATTGTCGTAACACGTTGCGATGGGTGTGTGCCCATGGGCAGACGTGTGTGCGAATGCGTGAAGGCGAGGAGTTCTTGCGCATTGGCATACAGTCTGGTGACTACAAAACCCCAATACACGTCGTGCTATGGAGGGGAACACCAGAAGAAATCTACCAGAGTGGTATGCATCCTCGGTATAAACTGAGATGACACATGTTGATCGTGGATCCAGTGGACGTTACCCCCTGGCGCCCTCGTTCACCACTTCTTCCATCCTGGTTTCCAAATCTTATGGAAAAAATGATCCTGTGCGTCTCTAACGTTACCGCGAACGCCAAGTTACTGAGGTTTGTCGACAGATACACTCAAACGTTAACATTATCCTTGTTTGTGCTCAACGTTCTTCCGCTCCCCCAACTGGACGGCGGAATGTTGTTGGATGCCGTACTCAGTTTTCGTGACCTCATAGACCCAGACGTCATCGATCTCGAATCAGGTTCCAGAGGAAGGAGCTTATCCTCACGAAGCCTACGAAGTAGGCTTTTGAGCCGGCTGTTGCGGGGCCTAACAATGGTGCTACTTTGTGGATGTTTATTGTTAGGAACGTACGACAGCATCTTGCGAATATATGTGCAACCGTCAGGTTGATGATGCACGAGCGCGTCATTGCAAAGCCCGAGAACATTAAAGTCATGCGGCATTGGCATAAAATTGTTTTATGATTAACGCCGAACGTGAACATACACGGTCCGCATTGCCAAGTGCAGCATTGTGACCTCCACCAACAGACGAAAAGGTTTACTTCTTCTTGGGCTGTTTCTTCACCTCCTCAATGTTAAGGCCTATGACATAACCTGTGTCAGAGGAGGCGGGACTACGGCGGGGACAAAAAAAATGAAAAATCATGTCTTGCCTGGTGGAAGACTTTGCTTGAGTTTCTCAGCCTTTTCGGGATCATCGAGCGCAAGGGTGTACAGATATCGTGAGCACCGGATCTTAAACTTTGTGCGCTCTTTCGCGCCGGGGGTCGCTGGTGCGATCTTTTTGATGCGTGCCGCTATGTCACAGAGGACAGTGTGTGTGGTTAGACAGAGAATTGAAGTAAGGAAAAGTTGACGCACAGCGGGCGTCCTTCCGCCGTGCGATCTCGATGAACTGCTTGATGTCGCGGATCTCCTTTGGCTATAATTATAGGGTCATTCAGTGGGCACACAGACGAAGGGAGGAGCACACAGACCATGGTGCGGAGCGGTTGGGTCGGTCTATTGAAGGGTTGGGATTTGTCTATTGGCGCTGACGGCGCGGGTGGCTGCGTGAGCTGTATAGCAACACCCGGAAAATGCCGGTCATATTGTACTGTCACTCAAGTCTCAAAGATGCCTCCCTTCGTAAATCTTGCCCTATTTGGGGACTTAGCCAGTGTTGGATATACCTCAGTCATTTATTCATGATGTAAAGACTTATGAAATCTCGTGTCTCGCGCAGGCAAAACCTCGCCTTGATTTCATGTATGACTCGCGTTCGTCACCTATGGGAACCTTAAGTGGAGAGCTGGGCCACTATCGTCTAGACAAACCAAATGGAGCCAGAGGATGATTTTACTAGGCGAAAACTGGGGACACCAGTCACGATAGTCGTCGAGGCAGACTGATGCGCATCTAGGAATGAGACCGCAGTTGAGGCTCTGCCACACAATCACGAAATTACGAAAATGAGGATTAATCACATCGTTTGAATGGTCCACTGGGTATGGATACATGTACATGGCAGTCAAAAGCAAGATGGAGGGCGCATTCCTTGTATAGGGTCTCACATGACTGAGCAGCAAGAGTTTTGCTGCACAAAGATAGTCTAAGCAGGAAGGACCGAGAGGAGGGAATGATAGACATACCTTCTTGGCGGTCTTGTAGAACATCTTGCTTTGCGCAGAAAGCGCAGTCGACCGTTCGACGAGGTTGTCTAACTTCTCACCACGCTGAAGTACAGACTCGATTGTTTTATGCTGCAAGTATACATGAGTATCTCCCAACTAAATACTGAAAAGGACAAGCGCACTAGAATGATCTTGGTTTCGTCAAGTTCTTGTTGTACGCGCATAATATTATCTGCATGTCGTGGATCTTGGTACTTCTGAAGGTAATTGTTGATTTCCGGGAAGGAGATAGAAGATGGATTGGAGAAGGAAGACTGGGGAACCTTTGTTGCGAAATCGTCGAGGAGCTTGCTGAGGAGGGAGAAAGCGGGTCGGACGGGGTACTCCTGGTCAGTGATAATTACCGCTATGGCATAAGAGTGAGCCACAAATGTGTATAGGACTATTGGAGGAAAATTAACCGGCGAGCTGCTCTGCACCTCCCCGGTTATAGACGTGTGCTGTATAGTTGTTCTCTTGAACGCTCTGACGTGCGCCCTGAGGAGTGCGCTCTACGACGGTCTTTGTGAAAAAGGTCATGAACTCTGCAACAGAGCCTCGCTGATAAAAAGAAAAAGAGGAAAGATCAGATGCATAAGATAAGGTAGCACTTGGGCCAGATGGGGGAGCGAGAATGACTGCGAGTGAATAAATCTTCATGGGTGAGGAGGTGAGAGAAAGTTAACCCGGGCCGGTGAAATTACCTGTTAAAGTAACGGCTGGTTGGAATTCGGTCGGTCAACGGTCAACGATGTCTGCTGCGCTCAATCAACACGCCTCATCTCATTCCTTGGATTTATCACTCGGCTCTCTCATCTCCGGCATATCAACTCCTGAAAAGTCACTAAGAGTTTCCTCTCTTTCATCTCATACAACCGCTCCTTCGTCTGTTCCAATATCTACTCCATCTCCGCCCCATCCACTCGTACGACGTAAGGGTGATGAGTCTACACCCATCGTGCCAAGACGGCACGTATCTACCCGTGATGAGGATGACAATCCAGACTCCGATGCTCTCAATGCTACCCAGAACGGTGACAACTGGGAAGGTGACCTCGGGACTCCCTTGAATACAAGGGGTAAACGTTCAAAGTCGAATGCCACCAATCCAAAGGGAAACAATCTCACCCTCAGAGACCAAGAAAAGGTCCATTTCGTCCCTCTTCTCTCGTTCCATGGACCTTCATGTGACTGTTTTTTTCATTTCAGCACATTGATAACCTCAAGAAGGAAAACTTTAATATAAAGCTCAAGGTCCATTTCCTCGAGGAACGTCTCGCTCAACTCGCTCCGGACCAAGTAGAAGCTGCGCTCAAACAGAACATAAATCTCAAGATCGAGGTTCAACAACGCGGTATGGAGCTCAAGAAGGTCCGGAAGCTCGTCCTCGAGCTCGAGAATGAACTACAGCGCATACAACGCGGCGATGCAGCACGTTCATCGCGTGAACGTGACCTCGAAGCTCTGCTCGAGAAACGCGCACATGAAACACGAGAACTGCGCCGTCGTCTCACTAGCGATTCTGGTCAAGATGATGCTGCTCTGCGTGAGGCAGAGGAACGCAACGCCGAGCTCGAGGAAGAACTCGAAAATGTCCGCCACCTACTCGAGGAGAACATGGACGAGCTCGAGCGACTCAAAGACATTGTCGAGCAGCGAGGGGAGGCCACCGATGGCGTAGGTAGCGGCCAGCAACGCATCGCAGCACTTCGGGAGGAAATTAAAGACCTTAAAGCCGCACTGGAGGAACATGATGATGTTCTTGGCCAGCGCGAAGACGAGAGGGAAGAACTCCTAGATCAGAATGAAGCGCTGCGTTTACAAATCGAGGACCTGGAGCGCCGCCGAGAAGCGGAATGTATCGAACGTAGTCAAAGCCGTGCCATGATCCTTGAAGAGCGTGAGTCACGCGAGGCGATCGAGGACGATCTCAACGTGCTCCGCGACAAGCTCGCCGCAGCGAGCATTGAGCTCCAACAGAAGGATGACGAGCTTAGCTTCAAGACTCAAGAGATCACCGAGCTCGTCAACGAGCACCGCTCTATTCTCGATGACGTCGACGGCGAGTGGAAAGGCGAGGTTGACGAAGCCAAAATACAGATCGAGGAGCTACGTGACGTGCGTCGTTATCTCACCAACCATTCTCAACCATCGCCTGCTGATTTCTCTTTGTCTCCAGGCCCTTGCAGAGCGTGACACCGAATCAGAGGAGCTTCGTATGCAGATCAATGAGCTAGAATCTAACACCAATGCTCTCCACGACAAATTCGAGGCAGCGCTCGCTCATCTAGAACGAGAGGCTGAAGAGAAGGATGAGGAAATTGCCCTTGCGAATCGCGAGATTGAACAGCTTGGACACCGCATCTACGAACTAGAAGAGGATGCGGAAGAGCTGAAGAGAATCAATGATCGTGCACGAGAAGACGAAATGGTCGAGCGTGAGCGGTTGCAGGCCCTTACGGCGGCTCTGAAAGAAGTGTGTTCCCTTGTCCTGGTCCCGATGTATCTCTTGACGCCTTGATAGAAAGTAGCGCACCTCAAGAACGATTTGCACGAAATGACCGAGCTCTACGAGGCATCCAACCAGGATGTTCTTGCTCATCGTGAGCGTCAAGAAGAGCTAGCGCGGCACGTCCAGGACCTAGTCGCGGAGGTGAAGAAGGAGCGTGATGCTCGTGAACGCGTCGAGAGCCAAATGGAAAAGTCAAATCGTGATTACGACTCTGAGCTTCGCCGCTCGCGCCGCGCCTACGAAGCGCACGAATCTTCGGCGCAGACCGTGCAGACCGAGCTCGCTCGCGTACAAGCCCTCCTCGGCCAGCGCGAAGCGGACGTTTCTGCCCTCCAAGCTGCGTTGAGCGCACAGGAAGTGGCGGCCAAGACCCAAGGCGAGCATGCGACGACCGCGCGGTTCTCGCTACAGCTCGAGGCGGACCGACTGAAACGTGACCTGGAGCGACTCGAGGACGAGCTTTCGCGCGCGCGCAAGGACCTTGACGAGCGAGAGACCCGCATGCGCGAGCGCGACGGGGTCATCGACACGCTGCATACGGAGAATCGCGAGCTTTCGGCACAGCTGGCCGCGCAGCGCCAGGCCCGCATGAACGCGACCGAGAAGCTCGATTTGACCCAATCGAGCTTGGGCTCGGCGGAAGCGGACGTTGCCTCATTGCGCTCGCGCGTGCAGGAGCTCGAGCAGAGGCTCTCGAAGGATCAACGGTCCTTGCTCGCAGCGGAGAACCAGTATAGAGACCAGCTGACCGAACGTAACACGCTCTTGCTCACTATCTATCAGTATATGGACAAGATTCTCGGTGTCGACAAGACTCCCGTACGTCCATCCTTTCTCCCCAATATCGTTTTACCTCCGCACCCTGTGTCCTGATTTTTTTCTTACACGCTTGTAGAAGAAGGGCGGCCAGGCGGAAACGAAACCTTACACTAATTTTGGCGTCTTCCACGACAACCTGATCACCCGTCTCAAGTCGCTCAGCCAGATTCAACTGGACTTTGAGAAGCGTGTCAAGGATGCTGAGGGTCGGTATGCCGAGAAGCTGAATGAGATACGCAAGACATTGGAGAACCGGTGGCGACAAGTAGACAAGTTTGAGAACAGTGTCAAGCAATACGCGGATTCGAAAACCATCTGGCGGCGCAAGCTCAGCGCGAAGGAGGGCGAACTAGAAGCGGCCAAGGTATCGTACTTTTTTTTCCATAGGTCCGCATTCCTGATCTTCTAACTTATGTAGACAACGCTATCGGACCTGTCATCGCAGTTGGCCATACTGAAGCGGCCTACGCCTAGCGACTCGAATGAAGTCAAGGCACTGATGATCCGCGCAAACAATGCGGAGCGTCGCCTGGCCAATGCACAGAACCAACTCGCCGCTGCTGAGGAGAAGATCGCAGCCATGAACCAGAAGACGACTGCGGCAGACAGCAAGTGGGAAGCGCGGGTGAAGGAGTACGAGACGCGCCTCCGCGCGGCGGAAGAGAAGGTCAAGCGGGAGAGACAGGGTTACAAAGAGCGAATGCTAGAGCTCGAAAATCAGATCAAGTGCGTACTTGTCCCCCCGAGTCCTTTGCTTGTCTGACTGCTCTTCTTTCAATTGATTCATCAGATCCCTACAGAGACAAAGGGAGATTGCAGACAAGCGGAACCAGCAGTTGGCCGACATCGAGGCCAAGGTACCACACAAGGTGGTGTCACCATCGCGGTAGCCTTCGTCATTGTGAGACATCACACACTCCTGCTTTCTTTCCCGTTTGTCTCCTGCACCTCTGTTTTAATGCTGCATTTGCTCTCTCACTCTAACGTCATGATGTCTATTCTTCTAGCTTGTAACACTATAATGATACCAATTCATAATATATCACACTTCCATAAGACTCTCATGAATCAATTACTCGATTTGGGCTTTTTGTCCTACGTTATCATTGTTTACCCCGGACCCTCCGAGCACAGCTCTGCATTTACGGACCGATAATATAGGATCACGATAACGGGCCTTTTTTGCCAAGAAAACCAGGGCAGTGATGGATCATCTTCGGAGAGTTGGGTGGAGTCGGGCAAGGCTCGGTCAGAAGAACGAGGCCACGCCACGCCGGTAGCCTGGTGGGATCGGCGGTTTGGACGAACAAACAGAAAAAAAACGGGTGACGCAGCGTAGATCTTTTTGGGCCGCGGAGAAATGCCTACAACAAACGGCTTCTCCCGAAGCCCGGAAACTCAGCTCGGCGCTCGGTGTATACAACTTCTGCCTATCGATGATTTGACCAACCAACCGTCCTTGCCACCATTGGATGATGTTCTGATCAACCCCCCTACGATTGTGCACTTGACGGGTAGCCAGCGCCCAACTCTCCCTCTACCCCTACTACTTTTTTTAACTTCTTACGCACTTATTACGCCGCAGAAGCCTGAGCCGACCAATAATTTTTTTTTCCCTTCCCAGGCTTGGTTCTCGAAATTCCATTCTTCAGTAAATAGATAGAAGCAAAATAGTTTCGTCCGTGGGAATTGGTCTATACATATGAAAGGAACAAAGAAAGAAAAAAAAAAAAGAACGCTTTTGGCGTTTAACATGAACAAAATCTCGCATAAAGTGTGACTAACGGGTATGTAAAAACCAGGAGAGGAGAGGGGGGAAGGGATTTTTCACTGCTGACCATGAAGTTCGCGTTCTTCGTTCAGAATGGTGATTGCCTCTGGAAACCTTGGAGTGATCTTGCACGAGAACGGCACGGGGAGACTAGAGAAAGATGAGGAGCAAACAATAAAGAGGGGGGGAGGAGGGGAAGGTTTGCGCGTCAGCTTAAAGTTTGGGGTGTGCATCGTAACGATGAAATTGAAAAAAATAAACGGATCGGGTCACTTACTGAACCATCCCGCTGTCAAGGTAGCCGTCCACGTCGATGGGGATGTCCCTCCCATGCTCGTCCTTGGCCGGAACGAGTTCCATGGCCCACAGCACCATCGCAAAGGCGATAAAAATCGTATCATTCGCCACGTGTCTCCCGACACATATACGTTTCCCGAATCCATACACGATGTGACCTTCGTCCTGGGTATCCGGCGGACTTGGCGCGAGCGTGCCGTCGGGATTGAGGTGGCGTGAAGGATCAAAGAGCGTGGCATCGTCGCCGTAGATGGCAGGATCGTGATTGCACAACCCGACGTTGACGAGGCACATCGTTCCCTTTGGGATGAACATGCCTTCGTACCAATCGTCCTCGAGGGAGCAGTGGGGAATCCCCACGGGCAGAACAGACCGCCATCGAAGGACCTCTTTCACCATGGCACGCAAATAAGGCAGGCAGGGCAGGTCAGAAAAAGACGGAATCCTGCTTCGTCCCACAACGGCGTCCAACTCGGCCTGAGCACGCCTTTGGCTTTCGGGAAATGCGACCATGGCGAGCATCCACCAATGCATCGTGCCAGTGGTGGTCTCGGCGCCAGCGCCGCTGGTGCAGAGAAAAAAAGGGACAATCTTGTTTAGCGACGGCGGGCGGAACGATAGATCGCAAGAGGAAACGACTTACTACATTGTGCTCGCGAGCCATGCTATCTCTCGCTCATCGAGGCCATTGCGCCCCTGATTCTTGATGAAAGTGGCGCTCAAACTAGGGCGATCAATACCTTTGGACTGTCAACGGTTCGATCCATCGCGGACAAAGGTAACAAACAAGACGTTGGTAACGCGGTCGAGATGAAGAATCTACACAAAGCTCACCATGTTGGTGCGGACAGACTCAACCAGGTTTTCGAACATCTCGGAATCGCGTCGAAACCATTCCTCCGCTGTTCGCTTCCACTTTGCGAACCTAAAAGATGTATCGCATCAGCGGAGGCGGGGGCGCCCTTTTTTTTCAAAAAAAAAAGAGGTCGCCGCCGCGTATTGGGCGGGGAGGATAACCTACTTGCTCGGAATATGCTTCATCCAGGGGAGGAGTTCGACCCAATGGGACCCCGGCAAAGTCGATTGCGCGACACGTATGACGTGATCGTTAATCCGTCGCACGCTATCGTGTTCCAGGGAGTGAATAGCTGGAGTGTCGTAGACCGCGGTCATGATCATAGAGGTCGTGAACCGTCGCATGTGTTTTTCCCATTGTTCTGGACTTTCGAGGAACCCACCGGCAAGCAGGACGGCCTCTGTCATCTGTATATTATTGAACGCCTTAGCGGCCGACTTGTGTAGGCCTTCGTGAGCCGCTCTGCGCATGCGTCGCCATCTAGTAGTCTCGGTTAGAGCGGACATCACATCCCGAAGAGAGCCGCTCACAGCATCCCATATTGGAGGAAGCTGATTTCCATCCCACCGGTTAATATCTCTGCTGCCACGATAAAACGGGGTCTATCAGAATAAATTTTAGCACGCCGTCCGAGCAGATCGGCTGCAGCCTTCTGTGAATTCAATATGATGATGGATCTTCCCAAAACGTTTAGGTAGACGACGTCGCCTGTTATCATCCAAAAGATCAGAAGGCATCGATATTGGAAAGGGGAGAAACATACCGTATGTGCTTTGCATTCGGGAGATGTCAACCATCGTTTGTCGTTGATTTGCTTCAAGTTTCCCAGTATTGGCAGGCCCCGGGGACCAGGAGGGAGCTTACGCCACGGGCTACGGACATAGTGAACACGATACAATACCAAGAGGATCGCAAATAGCAAGAAGGATAGCGTTTCTCGCATGGTGACGTTCGAGCACTTTGCGATTAGAACGGATCGATAGAACGCGGTCGACATGATACAGGGCTTAGTGTGGGGGTCACAAAATAAATAACGGGCGCATTGTCTTATAGCTCATTTTTGATGGATGAATTTCGAATTAAAGGCTGAATCAGAGTAATCGCGTTCTAACCTCACGACCACTGACAAGGTCAGTATCCGAGGCGGAGTTCCCACCGGGAATTCTACGCACTGTCAAGTTGCGTCTATCCGTGCACATGAGACCACCTGGAAGCGGTGCCGACGGGTTCCTCGCGCCACTTCATCTCGGAAAGTGAGAAGACCGGCAAGAACTGAGGAAACGCCGGCATGACGAGCACAGGCACGGGACCAAGGGCCGGAGAAGCCAGACACCAGGTCCATTGATCGAATGGGACAAGTTAGGTATTCTATACGATCAATGCTAACAACGTCCAGCGGGGCCAAGGCGCTCGGTCGTGACACAATTAGTTAGGTTACTGTGTCTTCTTCTCGCTATCAGATGGTGGCGCCTGCTTAGCTAATTCCTCTGCTCGGCGTCTCTCCCGCCTCTCCCGTCCGCGGGTGACTATAGACTTGGGCTCAAGGTCAGCAAACAAATACTTGCAAACTTTTTCGATCGCCCAACAACCAATAAAGTCGATAATCATAGACGCGGTCAGACGCATCCTGAACTGTTAAAAGTCAGTCAAAATCTCGCACGATCATGTAATATCGGGCACGGACTGTAGTATCCATTTCAACGATCTGTAACCATCGATTTAGTTCGGGAATGAAATCTGTGGCGCCCGAGAATGCAACACAGCTGGCCCCAACGAGACCCCAGTACAAAGCACGTTCTCTCGGATGCCTTCACGGAACGGCCGACCCTGTAGGAATATATCAATGTAAGCTAGGAGAAGTAAACAAACGTGTAACTGACCTGGAAGTTGATAGCAAAGGTCGAAACTTGCTGGGAGAGACCGAGCAAGAACACAGCCGTATTCAGCAAATTTGCCTCGAATTTGGCTTCTAGATCTATTGGTCCACGGCTGATTAAGACGTCAGCATCATATCAGCAGCGCGGCGGAGTAGCTGGTCCGCGACGTACTCTTCCAGCCCATGCGCAAGTTCCGTGATATAGACCATAGACCCGATGTGCAATGCAAATTGCAGCAGTACGGAAAGAAGCACGTAAAAATTGAAAATATTGCCCAACGGCCGTTCACGAGACAGTTTTTCCACCGGCTACAACGTCAAGGTTTATGACACGTGTGAATGGTCCAGTAGCCGATACTGACCTTCGCTCGGGAAATGCATAGAAAGCAAACGGACATCAACATTCCGGTGACTGTGACTTGATAGTCCCCAAACTTAATCCCGTCCAGGTATTGCACGCTAAGACTGTAGGCCGTGATGAGGCAATTCAATGCCAGAATCTTGTACATCTGAATAGTGGCAACGAGGGTGCACCGTCCCTGGCGAATGATATGGGTGACTGATGGTGAGTAATCGGCATCAGCATTCAGTGTTTTGGAATTGCCAAAATTGGGCCGGGCTGACTCACTGGCAGAAACGTTGGACAGCTTCGATGTGAAAGGCGCAGCACACGATGCATCGCCCAGCTTGATTTTTGGGACATCCTCGTCGCCTTCCATGTCCGCTAGGGAATTTGTGATGGTGGCGAGGTCGAACTGATTGATGAGACGACATCAGGAGGCAAGACAGTGTATGAGATTGGTTTCCGACGAACCTTTTCCATGGGGTTTCTCCTTCTTGCTTCAGCCTGATCTGCGGCTGCTTTTTGCTGCGCCGCGACAGCGTCGGGAACTAGGTGCGCAATAGCCGGAGGCACTGGAGGTGGCGGCTGGTTGAACCGGGAGGAGATCCTCAGCTGACTTTCGTATACCTTCTTGATGCGTTCAAGCCGTTCGCGATCCGCAATCTTTTGAAGGTCTTCGGGAGTCCCGTCTAAAAGAGCCACCCCGATATGTGCCTGTTTGAGTGCACCAACATCATTTGTACCGTCACCGGCCATAAGAGTCGTATAGCCGAGCGTGCGCAGGGAGGTCACGATAAACTCCTTCTGCGCCGGCGATACCCTCGCGTAGACCCACGTGTGTTGCACAAGTTGCCTCCAGCTCGGCAGCGGCATGAACTGCTTTAAAGCAGCCCCTGTAACGCAGATGTCGTAATTGTCGAGTAGAGACTGGTCAAGCGGTTTGGATGGGTCAGCAGGAATGATCTTAGTTTCATCGATGGTACGCCATTCGAGGTCTCCCAGAGGTTAGATTCGACGACATTGAAGGGGAATATCTCACTTACCTGCATCATGTGCCGGATTTTCCTTCAGATCCAATATTAATGCTTCCCGGTCGACTATCTCAACATCTCGAGCGACGTGAAGGGCAGTAAGGGGGTTATCACCAGTAATCATAATGCACTGTTGGCCACGTGAGCGCGTTCCGCTTAAAAATAATTATCCCAATGACACGACGGACCCGGTGTGATGAATCGGCCAGCATCTTGAGAGCGTCAACAGCATCCGGTTTGAGCGGTGAATGAAAAATCAAGAACCCGGAAAATTTGAGGTCACTTTCGACTTCGTCTCGATTCAGCTTCTTGATCTAATGGGGTATCAGCACTTCATTCTTGAAACCTTGTCATAATACAAACCTTGTCTGTCGAAATGGAATCGTATTCCTTCATGCCTAAAGCGAGTACGCGGCTACCGCGACGGGTGTACCACTTGTACGTTTCGTCATAATACGAGGGAACATGAGCCAGCATAGTCTTAAGCGTCTCCGGAGCCCCTTTGACTGAAACCAGACCGCGTCCACCAGGTAACGTGGAAACAGTGGACATCCTTTTCAATGCAGAAGAAAATTGGAAGCGGCGGCGAATGGAGACAGTTGTACGGTGAGGGGCCGATGAAGATGAAGGTGATACACCGTCTCCGTTGCCGATTTGCCACTCAAGTGCCTCGAGAGTTGCCTTCTCCATAGGGTCGCCGACTACAGTGCCATCGTCTAACCGTACCAGTGCATGTGCACCTGCCAGGCACAGCGTCGTCTCGCGAGAAGTTGCTTTCACATCCGCAAGTTTTAAATGATCAGATGCGCTAACAATTAAATGAGAAGAAGAATCATGGAATGGAAGAGGGGGCGCACTCGACACCGGCAACACCCTCGACAACAAGATTCTCCGCAGTGATCGTGCCAGTCTTGTCAAAACAGCAGACATCGACACGTCCTGCAAATGGAATGCGGAACGGCTCCGTACAAAATATCGCTACAAAAGGCTTAAACACAGATATAGATGCGAACTGTGGAGGCTCACCAAACTTTGACAAGGCAACTAGGGAAGCGTTTACAGCTAAGGATAACTCCATGGGTAATTCCGGTGGCACCACACTTGTGACGATCAACACACAATCGAGCAAGAGCTTCGACTTTTTCAAATTCCTCTCGATCCTTAGATCAGAAAGAGTGAGCTAAATCCTAGGTATTGTAAGAGGTGCCATACCCTTAACCCAGACATACCAGCTCGCGGCAATTGCAAAGATGAGCAAAAACCCGATGAACAGGAACGACTCGAGATTATTTGCCGATACACGCTCTGTGGAGAAAATCATCGTGCGAACAAGTTGTCCTTGAGCAGTACCGAATCCAGTGCGTAGAACGACACCAAGGCAACCACCGTCAGGGGTGTTACCTGAGACGGACACGCAGACATAAGCAGGTGTTACAGTAATTATATAACGGTCTACTTACCTCCATTACTGCCTTGAAGAAGCTTTGTACCGCTAAATAACACGGCGTTCTTGTGCTGACCATCAGCATCTAGCATTTCACTGGGATCCAAGAGCTCTATGGATTCTTTCAGCAGCGGAGTTGACTCGCCGGAAAGCATCGCCTCATTCACGATACAAGTCCCTTGAACTAAGAGTATGTCCGCGGGAATATTAGTTTCTGATTGATGACTGCGTACTACTTTGCATTAGGACGCGTGGAGGATCGGACTGCAAAGCCAAAAGCAAATACCAAGCGACACGATATCCCCAGGAAGTAGCTCATCAGATTGTAGTATAGACCACTTGGAGTTTCTGAGCACCTGGATAGGGAACGGAGCGATAGACATGGTGCGGAACTCGGCGAGCGTTTTAAGTCGCTGTCAAAAGATAAGTGAGGGATTGGATTTAATTGTGGAATACAGTATGCACACCTGCCAGACAACCGTACACTCGAACACGACGAGCATGAAGAGAGTGAAAAGGCTGTAGTACCAGTACTCATCGAGCATCCACAGTGCGACGCAAAAGACTTGGAAACGAAGAACGGTGCGGTAGCGTGTTCGGCAAACAACGAGCTGAAAGACGGAATTGGGATATTGAATTCGTTCTTCCCATACATTGACTGGAGTGCTGGAACAACAGAGGTATTCAGCGCAACAGGTTGGCGATACGTCTTGAGAGGGGGATGCGTAGATGATGGGTACGAGAGCAGGCTGAAAGTGATAGGCTCGGTGGAATATACAGCGTATGCGTCTTGTTGATAGCTGAATGAGTAGGTGGTAGGATCAGATGGGACGCGTTTCGAAAGGGGCACGATTTCTCCCTGCCCACGATGAGGAGCAGGGATGATGCGAATACAGTCCGCCTCGGCGAGTGAGTGAGCCTAATGTTAAAAATCGATATCTGTGTGACACGGACGAGTGATGAGCACGCACCTTACGAGTCGTAACCCACGCCTTTGCCCTTGCACTCCAACGTGTTACCAAGAAGCTCAAGGAGTGACCTGCACCAAGCAGAACACACGCAAGGAAAGTCCATTCTTCACTCCGTAACCACTCGTTATACTTGACGTAATACGCGTAGGCCAACAGAGGGTAGAATGGAAGGAAAGGGACGGCATAAAGGTGTTGCCAGCGAGGTATAGAGACACGAAGGTCGGTACCAGAAATTTCCGATGAAATGATATTTACGGATGTCCTAGAGGCGAATAAAAGATTTACGAGGAGTATGAAACAGAAAAAGGGACACACATGTTGGTATGGTTAGAGAAAGAAAGACGGCGGATCAGGTAGCCCGTCGCTGGCGTTGACTTGAGCCTGACGCGTCTCCACTTCTCTTGTTTGCGAGTACCCGACCTTGCCACGAATACATCATTAGGTAATACAGCCAACTAAGGACTTGGCTCTAATATTCACACAAACTCATGATCAATGACTTTATCATGTGGGGGAGGTCTGACCAATTGTTTTCAGCAGTGTCAGTCAGTCAATGTAGCCATAGAGCATTGTATTTGGGGTCGAGTTACTGGGTATAATTCGAGTTTTGGGTAGTACACCGGACCGGCGAAAAAAAAGACTTCACACGATACCAAAATAAGTAATATTATATAATGACAAAAAAAAAGAAGATTAGATTAGATGAAAACCAAAAGAAGGGTGCAGTGACGTGACTGTGGCACTTACGTTTATGTTTTACGCTACACGGACCCGGGCCGGGTTGATAGAGCAACATTTTTGTGCACTGGTCAGCTAGCTAAAGAGTCCGGAAGAATTGTAAGAGTGTGGTCACTGTAAGGTGCCATTGCCGTTTCGTACAGCCCTTGTGATAGCAAATACAAGCCTTTCAACGTACATCAGCGGCTCATTATAGTTGTCAATGGAAAGTAGTACAGAGTGTGGGAGGTGGTATTGTATAGTTCGTAGATAGTTGTCATCAAAAGTCGTGATACACTACGTGCACGTGTAAAACAATGAGGTGACTCAAGTCTTTCGTGGCGAATTAGAAGGTGAACCCCGATCCAGAAGCGAGGTTGGCCTCTCCAGGCGAGCACGCATCCTTTCAACTTGACGCTCCAGACTGTTACAGGACAAGTTGGTTGTACTCTCAATCAGTCATGTACCCAATACTCAAAAATTTCACTCACTTCAGAGATTTCTGTCTAAGATCGGCCACCTCACGTTCTGCACGCCGTTTTTCTAGTTGCAGCTCGCTCTCCGTCGATTGCTGGTACACGCATCAGTTCATCGAAGAATGCTCTTCGACGGTCCTCTACGGGGGGTACCTACCATGACGTCCATCTGCAACCGCAAAGCCTTAACCTTCTCTTCATATAGATGTATCTCTTCCTCCAGCCTTCCCCTCTGGCGCTCGCTTTCGACTAGCTTGGCAGGGACATCTCTGTCTTTTGAGAGGGAGGTTCGACGATGCTCCTGACTCAATTGGCTTGTCAGTTCCTCTATTCTAGATTCAAGGCGTCGAATGGTGGCAGCCGAGGTAGACTGTGGGTTCCTTGAGTATGACTTTGTCTCTAGATCCACGATTCGCAAATTGAGCTCTTTAATCTGTTTCTCAAGATTGGCCTGTCCCCGAACTGGTTCAGCGAGTTACTGTTGGCGGCACTCGACGCTGACTTACGTTGAGCTTGTCTAGCTCGGAATTCTCGACTCGCACGTTGCCTAGCTCCATTTGGCACTCCTGCGCGTGGAGTTCCGCCTTCTTCATACGCTCGTAGGCCATCTCTACTCTGTCAGCCCTCTCCTCAAGCGCGCGCTCCAGATCTTGATTCTTCAGATACAGTGTCTGAAGTTCGCGATCTGAGGTCATCTTGGTGGCGTCAACAGTATCCATCTTGATAGCCTCAAGCTCAGCTTGCAGTCCGCGCCGCGCTTTCTGCAGCAGAGCACGGTCCGCCTCGGCATCGTTGAGCACACTTCGAAGTTCGCGTACTTGAGAGTGGAGCGCGACAATTTGTGACTGCTGTTCGGCTTGAGCGGCTATTGAAGAGTCGTAGGCCCTCGAGATATCATTGATCTTGGTCTCCAGCCGCTCGCGTTCCTTTTTCCAAGCAGCACCGTTGTAAACTTCGTCGTCATAACGCAGCGAAAGCTGGTCGTTATTTGAACGTGATTTGCGTAGTTCCTCGCGAAGTTTGCTAATCGTCTCCCGTTGACTTTGTAGCTCTGTCGAAAAAAAGGTGAGCCTGGCGAATAGCTAGGTGTTGAGTTGGGCACTGACCTTCACTCAGTTGCGCGAGCTCGGCTATGTATGAAAATAACCTCTTATTATTGTGGAGCCAGGGATATAGAAGCATCGCCATACCTTGGTATTTCTTGCGAGTCTGATCTGCGGTGAAGTCACGCTCAGCCAAGTCTTTCTGGTACTGCTTGCGCTCGTCTTCCATTTCCTCTGAGATCCTCTGCCGAAGGACACCCATATCTGAAAATTCGCGGCCCTCTTCCTCCAGTCTGTCCTCGAGTTCGTGGATTCTCGTTTCAGCAGCTTTCAATTTGTTGATGGCGGCGTCCCTTTCGGCGTTCAGGGCCGTCCTTGCCTTACTCGTATCCGTCATCGACTGCCGCACTACGATATATATTCAGTTGAGTAGGTGGCTGAAGGACGTGGCAACGCACATTGAGATTCTGCCCGAGAAATCTTGACCTTTTCAATCTCAGCAGCTTCGAACTTCGCGCGGTACGACTCTGCCTTGGCCCGGAATGCATCCACAGCTTCGCGTAGCTCCGATTGCGCAGCAGTAGAAGATGCGAAGGAAACCTGCAACTCGCTCAAGAGGGCTTGGGCTTGGCGCCTTTGATCTGCAAGAAAAGATGCGAAGTAGTCAATACAATTGTGATTCCAAAAGATAAGATGAAGAGACCCACTGGTTTCTTCATTCTTAGCTGCGATTTCGGATTCGAGACGGTCACGCGCATCCGAAAGTTCGCGTTGCAGCTGCTTCCTGACCTGACCAAGCTCTTGGATTTGCCGCCGGCTTTCTTCGACTTCTACTTGGGAAGAACGCTGTTGGATGATCTATGGCAGATTGGTCAGCTTTTGGATATTGCGGAATTCATCGTCAACTGACTAGAGCCTTTCGTGACTCTTCCAATCGCGTGTAGCTTTCACGTTCTGCAGCAATCATATTCTGGAATTTCGCCCACATTGCTTGAACACCATCGAGCTGAGCAGCCTCGGCATGCCGGCGAGCTTCAGATTCATCCTCCATTAACTCTGCCAATCGACCGTTCTCCCTTGCCAGGCGTTGTCTGAACTGCTCGAAGAACTGCTTTGAGCCATCGCTTCCCTCCAGCTCTGCGGTCAATGCTTGGATAGATGCCTCGAGATGCTGTCTGACACGCTGTGACGCTGCCATTCGTAACTCCAACACCTGAACTTGTTGCTTGAGAGCAGCGACCTGGGCATCGCTCTTTCTGGGCGATGCAGCACTTGACCTCTCGTCCCTGGGCCGTACAGCGCCATTCGGGCCGAGGGACGTTCTCTTCGCGGGCTGAACATTCGCCAACGTCCGTGCGTCCGACACCGGATGGTTCCGCATCTCCCTGCTTGCCTGTTCCGCCGACTGCAACTCACGGAGAATAGCCTCTCGAAGCCGGCCATCCTGTGGATCATCTGACAGTATCATTCGTCGAATCTCAGCATGCTGCCGATCGATGCGGTCTTGTATCCTTGCCGCCATGTCTGATGTCGCTTGTGCTTCCTCCAGTTGTGTCTCCAGTTGGGAAATGCGCACTTGATATTGACGCTGTATCTTTGCCAACGACTCGGCCCCATCGGTCTCATCCGCCAGGCGCGCCAATTCGGCCTCTAGCTCGTCCCTGGATCGTTGCATAGAGAGGAACTCCTGGGTGGCCTCCGCGACTTGGTCACGCGTAGCTTGGAGGTCTTCTTGCAGCCGGAGAACGTGAGCTTCCAAAGCCTCACGGGCTTTGCGCTCGAGTTCAGCTTCAAGCGTTGCTTTCTTCGCTAGTGCTTCTTGTGCTCTGGCTGCCTTCTCCTTCGAGCGTAATTCTGCATGCTCCTTCTCGGTCGCACGAGCAAGATCTTCGGCCTCGTTGGTTAGCCTTGCCTTGGCCTTCTCAAGAGATCGGATGTAAGCAGCTTGGCTCTCGAGCTCCTTCTGTGCATCAGCAAGTTGGCGATCAGTGACGCGTTTCGCCTCTTCCAATACATGGACATGCTCGACGATTGTCTTGTCCTGTCGTGATTCTAGCTGCTTGACTTCCCACTCCCGGTTCTTTAGCTCCGAGAGAAGTTTGTTCAATTCACGGTCGAACTTGGCATTCTTGTCTCGCAATTGGATAAGTTCTGTTTTCTGCTTTGAAGCGATTTTCTCTAGCTGCGAGCGTTTGGTCGTCTCTGCGTCGAGTTGTTGCTTCAACGCATCCACTTGGCGATCTTGTGCATTCTTATCCCGTTCGAGCTGCAGTGCCGCATCTTCGAAATCCTGGTATTTTGTCTGAGCAGCATGAAGCTGACGCTCTAGGCTCTAGATCTCCCTTTCAATATGATGGCATCGATAGTCAGAGAGTATGGTGTTACCTCTTTAGCTTTTTGCAGCCCGGCCAGCTCACCATCTGTATCAATTCGGCGAGATCGGAGTTCCTGCAACTCGGACTCTTGGGACCTCTTGGTCTTCTCTACCTCGGCCAGGGCCGCCTCTGCTTGCTTGAGTTTGTGGTCGTTAGCCTGCACACGATCTGACAGAGAGCGGTGGCTTTGCAGAAGTGATTTGTGCTCGCGCGCAGATGCTTCTAGATCAACCTTGAGCTTGTTCTGAACGTCAAAGGCAGCTCGACGAGCTTCGCTGAGCTCCTGTTGCAGCTGACCAGCGTGGAGTCGAAGGTCCTGTATCTCTGCCTCCTTTTGCTTTTCTACCTCACTTCGACGAGTTTCTTCGCTTGTCTTGGCTTCCATTAACGATCGAAGTTTATCCAACTCATCTTGAAGCTTCTCTTGAACGGCAGCATGGCGGGTTTCGCTGTCTCTTTGGGACATCATTTCCGCAGTTAGTGCTTCGATCTGTCCTCGATGTTCGAGAATTTCCTTTGACAAACGACTGCGCTCTGTCTTGGAAGCCTCTAACTCCGTGGTAAGGCGCGAAATATCGGCATCCTTTTGTTTGATCATGTCCGAGTAATCAGACGCGGTACGAGCGAGTTCGGCCAACTGTGTCCTGGCTTGTCGGACATCGTGTTCGAGCGTAGTTGCACGGTCCTTTGCGAGCTCACTGAAACATAGGAGAGGAATGAGGGAGATCAATTACGACGTAAATGAAGGGACGCACTGCGCTTGCGTTTCAGTACTGAGTTTCGCATCTAGGTCCGAGACAGTTGTCTCCATGCGCTCCTTGACGCGGGCAAGGTCCTCTTCCCTTTGCCCAAGTTGGCGCCGGAGTTCGGTCGCCTCCTTCTGCAGGTCGTCACGCTCAAGGTAAAGCTCCTCTTGATCACGACCCGTCAAAGTCAGTCGTTTCAAGAGCTCCTCTTCGCGACTAGCCCATTCGCGCTGTTCTCCCTCGAGCCGAACGAGATGCTCAGCTGCTTGGTCAAACGCCTGGCAAAGGGATTCGTGCTTGTCTTCGCTCTCTTTCTGCATTTTGAGGGCGCGATCCAGCTGTGAGTCGAGGGTATCAAGGTCACCCTGTAATGCCGCAACCTCCTCTTCGAGTTCGAGCTCGCGCTTCTTGCTTCTTTCCAGCAGCGCATCCTTGTCAATTGCGAGGTTGCGCTCGGCGTCCAAGGCGTCTTCGGCCTTTCGCTTTTCGGCCTCGAGTCGCATCTTGAGGCTCTCCAACGTTGCCCTTTCTTTCGCATCGCGCTCTGCGCGCTCCTTGATTAACAGGAGTTCGGCCTCCTTCTTGTGGAGCTCTGCATCGTTACGGGTGGCGGCAAGCAGTGGGCGGACCTACACGAATAGGGGTTAAGTGCCATCAAGGGGGTTCAAAAAGAATAAGAAAAACCTTGGTATATAGTTGCCACCACGGCCACTCGCGCAGGTCGGCGTATATGCGTGCGTTCCTTTGAATGGTACGAATCGCTACTGCGCGGTTTAAAATCTTTTTCATCTGTCTCCGAGCAGAGAACATGCGCGCCTGAGCCTGCAACCTCGAGAAGATATCATACAGGGTCGCGTCACGACGTTCTTCCAGTTCGGCGAGCACGCCCGCCTTGAAGAAGATCTTGGAAGTGCCGATACGGAAGAGGGTCTTGTCGAGATCAAGGGCATCAACCATGCGGAGGCATGCTTTGCGTCCGTCCATGTATCCGCGTGGAATGATACCAGGAGTGAGTATCTCGTAGCGCTGGCGGAATTCGATAAAGGGTAGCCGGTTTGGGTAACCTAGGCGTGCAATGCGGATACCCTCAAGGACACCATTACAGCGTAGTTGATCAAGGACGAGGGGCACATCTATACGACCGGGCTTCTTGTTTGCGTTGGGAACGATGCAACGTACGAAATGAGGTTGAGTCGCATATAGCTGAGCCATCAAACTGTGCAGTTGCTCCTTGTGCCTCTGGCCCACTGTGCGAAATGCACCTTTCTTTAGCGTCCGCTTCTTCCCCAATGTGAGCGTGTTCGAAGCGCCTGAGGCGATGGCGAAGGAAGAGGACGCGTCCCCGAATTCGGAGAAGAGGGAAGCAACATATGGCTCTGATGAGGTGCCAAGTACGCGGATAAGGTTGTCGTTCAGTGGATCCTTGTTCTTTTCGAGCCAACTATCGGTGTGATACTCGACCTTGCCGGCATAATGATGTACGATGAAACCCTGGTCGAACCTCGATGGCTCGTACTTGTTGCGACCAGGGTGAAACTCGTCACCTGGCACATCGCCGCTCCAAAGTTGATGGAGTTTGTTTGTAAAAGTAAGATCTGTTGCACGAGGCATGATGCACTCCTCGTCCAGCAGGCTTAGCACACCAATGACGTTCCCGCTGCCTTCAATGAGATCGATGGTCGGTTGTAGGTCGAGCCCGAAGTTGACATAGTCCCATTCAATCCCTTCCCGAGCATACTCTTCTTGCTCCAGCACAAACATATGGTGATTAAAGAATTGCTGAAGTTTCTCATTCGTGTAGTTGATCAAGAGTTGCTCGTATGCATTCACCTCGAAGATCTCGAAACCTGCAATGTCGAGTACGCCAATAAAGGTTGATTTAGACGTTGGTCGGTCTAGAGCCTTGTTGATGCGATCGACAAGGGCGCCAAAAGACTTCTCGTACAAAGTCTTTGAGAGGGCGCCGAGCTCATCCAGCGCCTGCTGTCGCGTGCGGGCATGTGTAACCCATTCTCGTCCCGCCAGGACACGCGGACGTAATACAGCCCTGGTAAACTCGGCCACAGGTATGCCTAAAATATGGCAGGCACGCTCCGCTTGTGATGGGTCAGGCATTACAGCGTCATCCGCACGAGTCGCCGTGATAGTGATGTTGCCAAGGTGTAGAACGGCAGCGACGATGCGGAAGAGATCCAGCTGTTCCGCATGGGAGACACCGACTACCTCGAGCGCGTTCTACGAACCTATTTAGAGCGTCATTTCTTTAGCAAGACGTTGACTTGCCTTGAGTAGGTTCCACTCTTCCAAGTCGTCAATGCCGTCAACCTCTCTTCTGCTCTTGTTTAGGTACTCGTAATCGGACGCATTTCCCTCGAGTAGCAAGGAGTCTGGTAAGGGTAAGTCCCTGATCTACTCGGAAAAAAAGACGCACCTTTGAGGGCACCGCCGCCTTCCAACAACTGATAGAAAACGTGGAAACTTCGTTCCGCTGCAGCACGCACGATAACTCTGCTCTTCTCAAGGAGATACCAATCAATGTTCGCGCCTGCGATACTTCCGTCTGGCGCAAAGCTAATGCGCACGAACTTGCCGAACCGACTTGAATTGTTGTTTCGTTGCGTCTGTGCATTACCGAATGCCTCGAGAATGGGGTTGGCTTGAAGAATTTGGCGCTCTAGCAGACCAAGTCGGCTCCTTGAACTCGCCTGATTGCCTGTATGAGTAACAGACATAGACTGGTGGGGCTTGTGCCTAAACATGGAGGCCCTTCCCGGTAGGCCAGTAGATGGCATGACGGCTCCGAAAGAGGATGAGGATGAAAGGGACTGAGAATGTGAGTGCGAAGACGATGGCGTATTGGAATGTGTGTCAGTCGCGATTGCGGCAAGGTATTGGATAACCTTCTTCGTGCTTTCTGTCTTGCCGGCTCCAGACTCGCCTGTGATAAGTATGCTTTGGTTTTCGCGCTCCTCCCCCATATTCACCCAAGCACGCTCTGCAATTGCAAATATATGTGGGGGATTCTCGCCGCGCCGATGAGAGCGGTATTGCTGTATTATTGAATCAGAGTAGAGCGGAAGGCTCTGGTAGGGGTTGATGGCGACGAGGAATAAACCCGAATATGTCTGTGAAATGATCAGAACCGGTACGTATGGTCTCGCGGACGTTCAACATACGTATATTGCGCCCGATCCATATCTTAGTCGCAAATTATGTACGACGCTGGCTTCATTCAAGAAAGTCAAATCTGCTATGTCTTCCACTCGATCGAACTTTGGTGGGTTCATCTTTGAGAGGGCGTACAGCGGTAGCCTGCGGATCTACTCTCGCGAAGGTATTGACTAAGGTGAATGGGTGGCCGAGAGAGAATGCAGGACGTACATCTCCACCTGCAGCCATTACTACCTCACCAATCTCATCTTCCTCCTTTGCGACCCAACCTGCCAAGTACCCGTCCCTGTCGTCGGGAACCCAGACCCATTTCTTCTCATTGAATTCGGCCTGGAGAGCAGCAGCACGCGCAGCTTCCGCGCTTTCAGAAATTCGTAATGCAGACATGGAATGAGGGGTATGTCAGAGAGACAGCCACTGGAATCTAGGGCTACAGGAACCAAGTGTCAGTATGTCAAAGAAATAGCAATATACGTTGAGGGAGCAGATAAGAAGTTCTTGAGGTACTCTACATCCACGAAGAGTCGCGTTGGTTGCCCTGGGCAGGTTCGCGTTCGAGTTGGGATCGAGGCGCGTTAGCTCACATGGCTCGAACTGGCATTCGACGCGTGGTTGACTTTGTTTGGTCAGGTGCACTCAAACCACTACAGCACATTAATACTGTATATCTTTCACTATAAATGTTCAGACTGTGTATGCCATCTTATTCACACTTTCAAGAGAGGGAAAAACACGGCAAGATAAGTTATACATTAGCAGCGGATAGGAACGGACCGGGAGTGCGCCAACAGTACCCGACACGTCCGAGCCGAGTCCGAGCAGAGTGCCCCTGTACGAACGAGTTCTATGGCGCATCTTGCCAAGGATAAATACTACTGGACTCAACTCAGGACAACGCTCACGGCAGGTTCATGGGGCTCATCTAACCCCGCCAAAGCCCTCAACGGTTCCCCCATTTCCTGGACTGAACTCCTTCGCAAGTTTAATAAACACTGTCATGGTTACCCCGACGTTTCCGAGATTGCCAGTCAAACGCAGGCCCTTTCTCTACTTGTCGCTGGAGGCCCCACCGACGATGAATTAGATGGTGACCAGTGCCATGATGAGGTGTCTCTTGCACTGGGGACGGAGGGTACGGTGGCAAGCCAACATGCAAAGGAGGCACAAGCAGGTTTTGAAATTCTGAAAGCCCTCGAGTCCGAGTACAGCAAATCTGATGTGCGTATTTAGCTATCTCTTCCTCTACTGTTAAATTTCTTAACCGTCTTAGTCGCTGAAACTTGCCCTCGCTTACTACGCTCATGCACTCGGAGATCCATCTCAGTGCATCTCCTATCTTCGTCAAGTCCGCGACCTTGTCAATGCGCAAGGACGCCTGGGTGCTTTGGATTCAATTGGCTCGAACACCTTGTCCTTACAAGCAGCCTCCGTCTCTGATAACACTTCATCCGTATCGTTCATCGGTAGCTTTATATCTAGTGAGTCTACCTCAACGATTGCAGACATCGCAGAGGGAAAGGCGTGGGCCGCTATTGAAGTCATTCGCAGCGTGTGCTTACAAGGTGATTAGAATCCGCTTCCCACTCGCTCGCCTCATTTACATCATTCTCAAACCATGCAACAGGTATGTCACTCGAGAAGTTGACGCCCACCGATACAACCACGATTCTATCGGTCTATCTCACCGCCGCTCAGGCACTCCCAGTCATCGAAACCAATATCTCTCAGTCCTTTCCACTAAATTCGCTGCACCCATCGACTTCTGGCCCAAATCGTATCAGCAATCCATCTTTTTCCCGATATCGTGAACTTTGGCGATGGGTAGAACGCGTCCTCAGACGCGCAATCATCATCGCATCACGCACCTGTAGCTTAAGCGATGCGCGAGAATCTGTCCTCTGGTCGTTGTTTTCCCAATACCAAACTTGCAGTGCGCACTGGCCTCCAACATTCCGCGCTAGGCACAGATCCACCACCTCTGTGTTATTTATTCGCGCTCTCGTCTTGCATTCGCGTCTTCCGCGAAATATGCCCCCACCTCCATGCGTGCGCTCTCGGCCGGCATCCCCAGATGTCCCAATCACAGTGTCAACGATCGCGCGTCGCGCCGTCCAGGACTACCGCGACATCCTGAATGCAAGCACGCGTTTTCCAAAAGCAGGGGAGCGTAATGACAAGGTGGAGGAGTTGACGGACTTGTGCGTCGCAGTATGGGAGGCAGGCGGATCTAAGAATGGAGAAGCGGCGTGGGTGATGGAAGTGCGTTTTCCTCCGCACCATGAGGGCTACTGACTCACATCGGCGTAGATCCTTTGGTGGGCGACACGACTAACCTTCAACTCTCCTCGCGTGTTCCGACACCTGATGCGCGTCTCCGAAGCCAGTGGAGATGTCACGCTTGCTGTACGCGCGTTGCGACTTTACATACAGACCGTAGGAAAAGCCAAATTGGCAAGAAAACCCACCGAGTCAGATGCCACATGGGTCGCCACTCTTGTGTGGGGCGCTCGGATGCTGTGCCGTCTCTCTCTCGTCGCGGACTCTGCGTCAGGACATCGCGGAATAGACGAAGCGCGCGAGGCTGGCGAGGTTCTGGGAAAGGCAAAGGAGCGGCTCGATCCATCAGACAAGGCGTTGAATGCGCGTGTAGAGCTGGCAGAAGGCATTTGGAATACGGTCATGGCAATCAAAGGTATCTTCTATTCTTATCCCACCCCATTCTTATTATTTACATGAGCCTCAGAGCAAGACCACCTAACCCGAACATCGCGTCTCACAAAGGCGCTGTCCCTTCTCGAGAGCTCAATACAAAACCAACCAACCTCTTCTGCTCACTATCATATTGCCCTTGCACTGTACAGGCCTATCCCTGGACGCGACCTCGGACGAGCAATCGAAAACGCACGCCTCGCCGTAGAGATCGAGTCTGACAACATTCGCTACTTCCACCTTCTGGGTCTCCTGCTTGCCGCATCAGAGGACTGGCGGGGTGCACGCGAGGTTCTAGAAGCCGGTGCTATGTTAGGCGACGAGACGTGGACGGCTGAACAAACCCCGTCGCTGGCGGGCGACGTTCCGGATTCCAGCACGATCGGTAAAAGTCCGGCGGACGTCGCCGCAACCAGTGACGCATCATCTAGTGCACGCCCAGAGTCCTCTCAGACTTCCGAGGCGGCATCGACTCACACGGAACGGCCCCACGAATGGCTGACCGTTCTGGACGATGGGCAGTCGAATATGCTGCCGCCGACTGCAGAGCTTCTTCAGCCTCTGCCGGACCATCCGCCTCCGTCCGCGACAGAGCACTTCGAGCACGCGCTTCAGCTTCGAATGACCCAACTGGCCCTGACGGAGCTCGTCGAAGGGCCAGAGATCACAGAGGAACGATGGCTCGAAGTGTTTCAGTGGTTTGCGACGAGGAGGGGCCCGGAAAGAGATCAGAGTCGTGAGACTTTTTGCCACTCTTTCCCCTTGGCGTCACCACGGTCTGCGCTAACCTCATGGCCCTTTTCTCACCCAGAACGCACTTCTATTGAAACGGCCCCGCGCTCGCTCGAAGTAAAACCGGAAACTTACGGTCCGCGAAGCATAACGTCCTTTCAGAACGACACCAGTAGCATGTTCGCCCCTGGGTTAACCCCCCCTATAACGGTCGCCCACGACGAGAATGGCGGTACTTCCTTACAGAATGGCACGCCCAAAACTTCCACCGATGAATCAGAAAAGGAGAAGGAGAAGGACAAGTCAGCGGGAAAGAAAGTACAGAAGATGTTGAAGAATCGGGTGCACAAGGAACAGCGGCGAATCACGACGATAGGACGCAAAATTGGGCACGGCGTAGGGAGGCAACGCGGAGGGCTGACTCTCAGACGAACGTCATCGACGCCCAGTAAGGAGTCTATTTGGCCTTGCTTCTTTACCCCGCAACGCGGATACTGACCTTTTGTGGCGCCCGTTTTAAAATAGCAGAGATGTACAAGGCGATGGGAATCGACCAGGCGTCTTATCAAGCTTCTTCCATTCACTCCCGTCGGCACAGTCCTTACGCGTCGACCAACGAGCTCGTCCGCCCCGAATCACCGCCGCCTCCATTACCCCCGCCGACAATGACTCCCCGTGAGAGAAAAGAACGCTCGAGGAAGGAGCGCAGGCTCCTCAGCGAACTGTGGCTGATGAGCGCCGCGACCTTCCGGCGATCCGGGAAGATAGAGCAGGTGCGTGGCGCGATACAAGAGGCGGAAGTCAAGGACGAGGAGAACCCGAACGTATGGGTACAGGTGAGGCGTAGCCTTGATCAACCTCAAGTCCCCCCCCCCTCATTGACCCCTATAGCTGGGGTTGTACCACACCGCACTTGGAAACCCCGATCGCGCCGTGCAAGCGTTCAACAAAGCACTTTTCATCTTTCCAGAGAGCATCCCCGCTACGGTCCACCTGAGCCATTCCTATCTCACGCTCGCCAAGGAGGGCGAGTCCGACATGGACAATGTGGACTTGGTCGTCGGCATGTTGTCCGATCTCACGCAGGGCCCCGGTTGGGACGTACCCGAGGCGTGGTATTTCCTCGGCAAGGCCCACGGGATGCGTGGGATTCGCGACCGAGAGCGTGAGTGTCTTGGTTTCGCGCTTAGCCTCGCGGACGGTCGCCCACTGCGTGATTTTGGTGAGGCAGTGGGATGGTGCTTGTAAGTGGGCGCGCATCACATTCGGGACACCTACGTAAGAAAAGGGTTCTATGCGGGACTCAAATTACACTAGCAAAGGACCACGATATAACAGGAAGACTTAATCTTCAATGATAATTACATCTCCTAATGTCTCCACGTGTCTCCGCTTCGCACCCTGTGATGATGAGTCCGATTCGGCCACCACTTCCTCTGACAAATCTATGACGCTATCCGTCGTCTGTACGTCTCTGCGTCTCTTTGTTCCCCGTGCTGGTGCTGGAAGGGACATCGGTTCATTTGTCAAATCGATGCCAGCTATTTCGGGCTCGGAAGCCTCATCGGCTACCGCAGGTTGCCCGTTTGCGCGTCCTTTGCCCTTGGAAGAAGCACTGTTCACAGTAGTGGTAGTAGTAGCAGTAGTGGATGCGCTTGCGTTATTTGTGGACGAGGGCTGTGGGGGTGACGTAGAACGGGACGATGGTGGTGGCGGCGGTGGCTTGGCATAGAGCTCAGTCCATCGTCGTGCAGTCTGGTCATGTGTGGGCCGTTTACGGAGGAACTCGGTTGCGATGGAGGGTACTGTGCCGTGATTAGCGCCGGAACGAGGAAGACTACACGCGTCATACATACCTAATGGGTCAGCTGGGAAACACAGTATGAGCCAACAACGATACACGTAAGAAAGTTATCGAATGACGTACAGGGATTGGGGTCAGTAAGAAGTGAGCTAAGTGAGAGTACCACCTTGAAGATGGATAGTGCTGGTGACCAGTTATTCTTCAAAATATCAATACAGACGTTTCCCTTCTCCGAGATATTCATGTGATAGATTCTGGTAGAAAAGGGGGGATTTCTATGGGGTGTAACCATGATGAAAGAGAAAGGGCCTCGAACCGAGTCTGAAATAGAACTTTGGAGCGGAAAATCTGTGTGCATGATGAACCTGAGCTTTCCCGAGGAATTAGACAAGATAGAAGGTCACGTACGGATAATCATGGCCAAGTACTATCTCAACATTGAACATACCGCCTTCGTAGACGCTGCCTTCGGGTCCGGGGATACAGGCCTTCCAAAGGAAGGGTTGTCATTGGAGATGGGTCCTACAGATATACCCCCCAAGTCTTCCTTGCTGAGGTCGGATATCTCACGATGGATGCGCCTTAGAGTGGTCTGAATTGGATAGTGTTGAGAGATGGATGGACGAATAAAAGTAGAACTTACACCTGAAAGCTTAGAGGTGGACATTACAATACAGTAATATTAGTGGCGAGACCGAGTCTGGGCAAGTCGATAAGGACAGAAGCTCTGTAACACGTGACCGTGGAGGACCTGGTTTTGGCCGAGTCACAAGCCGATTGACTGGTTATAACTTGTCCCTGCTCTGCTCACCATCCTAAAAATGATCCCTCGAATATCTGCCTAGACGTCATCCCTCAAAGTAAATAGCATAAACTCAGACATCGTCTTTCACCCCCCTCCCCGTTTCATGTTTGGAGAATCAGAATCAGAGTCTCCGCGAGTCCCTTCGCCTTGGGGCCTCGTCCTTTCCCCGGCTTCCGTCAGCAATGTGTATCATCGTCAGGAAGAACTTTTACATCCCCAGCTTTCCGCCGAAGTAGAGGAGGTACGTTCCTGATACTGATCCAACACACCCAAGCTTCGATTCCTGACTCTCACATCTCATCAAAGGGGAACATCGAGTACAAACTGCACCTCATCAACCCATCTCCCGCCCGCTTCGCTCGCCTCGTCACCCAGATGAAATGGCGCATGCTCGAAGGCGGCGGACAAGCCTTCTACGAGCTGGGCGTTGCAGATTCCGGTGAACTCGTCGGCCTTGTACCGGATGACCTGCGCGCCACGCTCGATACACTGCACGCGATGGCCGCCGAGATCGGCGCGCGTGTCGTCATATCAAAGGAAATAGAGGTTACCGCTACCGCGCCGGTTTCGCCCGAATTGGGTTTTCGTGCGTTGGTGGAAAAGCGGCGCGGAAGCAGGGAAGGCGGTCGTGCGGCCGTCAAGAATCATCTTCGCCATCATCACCATGCGACGAGCACCACCGTTCCCGTCCCCGTCGACGATGCGGATGGCTCACCACGCTCGTATACCTCTACCACCTCGACTTCGACTACGATGACGTCGTCTTCATCGTGCGACGACTCTACCAACTCATCGATCACGACCGACTCGTTGCTATACGAGTCGTCCCCATCTCTATCTTCTTCATCGTCACCCATCACCGGCGCGATCAACATACCTATCTCCAAACCCAAGGTAGTGCCAGCCGATGATCCACTCATTGACTTTCCTCTGCTCACGGAGAGTGTCACGCCCCCTGATGATCTTCTCACTGGTGGGGAGTCATTTATCGACACCTTACTTGGTGCCATCCCAGAGAAATCCATAACAGAGGCCAAGAGTAGACATGATGACGTGTCCCTACCTCTTGCCGTTCCGGCAGTAGGTTTTTCTCCCGACCGCGATGAGGACTTGCTGGTTGCCGCTCTTGGTAAACTTGGGTTCGCAAATGCCCTTGGGGAATCTAAGAGGACAATTGTAGAAGCCACGGTTATTCGCGAACTTGACCAGGAAGAAGGATTTATTGACTTTTCCTCGTTTTGACGTGAAGGCCTTTTGTCTATAATCTTTTGTTTGTTTAGTATCTGTTTATTTTTCGTTGTACTGATGTCCGAATGTAAATATTTCACTCTAGTGATTATAAATTCCTTTATTTGGTTTTGCTTGAACTATAGCTCAGATTCTGGGCTGGGCTGCACATTTCAGGAAGGGGGAAGACGGGGTGAGTTGTGATAACTGATGCCCCGATGACGTGTCACCAGTCATGGGGTGGTACACGCAAGAGTTCCGCTCGTTGCCTGCTCACAAGACATGTCACGCTCAACGCTGACTCAGCTTGAATGACAAGCAGAAAAGGTGGGATGTTTGACAATTGGGGTGGTCAGATCAGACCGGTCGCTTTGTTAGTCCGGGGTGAATACACTCATCGGAAATTGTCTTCTGCTGATTATACACGGACCAGAATACCCATGAATACAATCTGCATGACTGCGACGAGAAAAAGAAAGGTGATGCGCCGCGAGCGTTGCGCGTGAGAGACAGTGCCAACAACTCCTGGTGTAGCACCAGCATCGGGCAGAACGACAGAGCGTAGTGAACGAAGCTGCAAAGAAAATATATGATAAGCACCGTTGTTGTAAAAAAGTACGAGGTACGCACAAGGAAGAACGCGTTTGCTAAGAAGGTGTAAATAAATGCGATGGAGTATAATGTGCGCGACAATCCAACCAATCCGATCAAGAGTGTTACAATTACTCTGAGAAATTTGTGAGCTTGGGCCATCTAGTGGATGAGTCGACAACGCACCCAACAAACTTGTAGCCTCCGTAGGCGAGGAGATCGACTATGGGATTAGAACCTTGTACACCAAGGAGATAGCAGCCACCCTTGACGAAAAGAAAATCAAGCAGGAGAACAACGATTGCCTTTGTTGCAACAAGGCCGAATATTTCAGGATGAAAACGGGATTGCAGACCCGATTGTAAGGCGGCCACAAGTATATAAGTTACGAATGCCATGACTAAAAGGGATAAATGAGCTCACGGAAAAAAAAGGTAGAGAAAGGGAGAAGACATACGAGGGATGTAAAGGTCTGGTGCGTTGAGATCATCTCTCGGGGGCTGAAATTCGCCAGGACCGGTCTCTGAACGACGCATTTTGCGGGACCATGGCTTATGCCTCCAGGGAAATACGACGAGACGCAGCTTTCGGATGACATATGAATTTGAAACATTAAAGTGGTGTTTAAGATGAGTAACTGGTATGAGTCCACCGAGCTGCAAGTGAAGATCAGAAGGGAGGAATGATGAGGACTTTATGAAGACTGAAGAGACCCACATTGCGTTGAACGTAACTCTGTCCGGCTGCAACTGCGTTTTGACCGAGTTGCATGCCGAATTGAGCAGTCGGGCCATCTATACCCCAGGCGGAAAAGTCGGGTATGCTGTGAGACAGTGGGGGTTGGTTTTGTAAATGAGCAAGATGTGAAGGAGGTTGATGAGGAAATTGAGGATAAGAAGAATTGCCATGTGAAAAGTGATGCGAGTTTTGAGGAGCTGAGGGAGACGAAGCGTAGCGCTGGTAAGATTGAGGAGAAGCGGGAGTTGAAGGTGGTTCTGGGATGAACGCAGGGTGAGTCGGAACGGGATGTTGAAGGGGAGGGGGTGATTGCGAGTTGTAATAGTTAGCCATGAGTGATGAGAGAGGGAAGAGGAGGAACACGCGCTTGACTGGTGAGGTGACAAATAATGACAAATTGAACGGTCGCGTGAATAAATAAAAAGTGAGCAAAATATATGCGGACTTTTATGTCTCGTTCACCACGTCTCACTGACGTGCCAAACTTTAAGAACGCTCCCCTCCTCGGTCTCGCAGAGGGTAACGGCTCTTTCTCTAATTATGTTCTCGCTACCCTCGTCCTTGGCGTCCCTTGGCTCCTCAAACGCGTCCTTCCCCTCATCAATCGCGGTGGCTTCAAAACTTATCTCTTCCTCATGGCTCTTCTCGGCGTCCCCGTTACCATCGCTTACTGGACTCTCATGAGCATGTTTGGCCCACGCAAAAACAGCAAGGTCTCTCTTCCTGGCAAGGACATTGAGGAGTACATTACCATTAAGGACCACCAGCTCAGCGCTCGCTACCATCATAAGGAGAAAATTCCCATGCAGACCTTTCACGACGCTTATTTCGACGGAAAAATCGATATCAATGGCATGTCTACTCTGCCCTCTATGTCATGTCTCGTTGACCTGTCCCTCTAGGTGACGTCCTCGACACGTTAGAGGCTCGTCACGACTGGGCAAAGATGGTTTTCACCCCAGAGCTTTTCAAATACGTCCTCACCCAGATGATTCCGGAAATTATCGTTCACTCTCAAAGTCAGGACGAGGAACAGGTCCGCGACCACTATGACAGTATGCATCCCTATCCGTGCACTTCGATCTTACTGTACTCACCACCAATTATACTCTCAGGGGGTGATGACTTTTATGAATGGTCAGTCCTGTCCCTAGATCATGAACTTACACGTAACGAACATTCTCTCTTCATCAGGTTCCTAGGTCCCCGCATGGTCTACACATCAGGCATCATGACTTCCCTTACCGAACCTCAGACCCTCGAGCAACTTCAGGACAACAAGCTCACTATCGTTTGCGAGAAGCTCAATCTCCAACCCACTGATCACCTTCTCGATATCGGCTGTGGCTGGGGTACCCTCGCAGCATTTGCTCACAAAAACTACGACTGTGAGGTGACGGGTATCACTCTCGGCAAGAATCAGACCAAATTTGGAAATGAGCGCATTCTATCCAATGGTGGTGACCCAGAACGGGCCCGCATCCTCTGCCTAGACTATCGTCAAATCCCCGGAGGTCCCGGCCACTACACCAAGATTGTCAGCCTGGAAATGGCCGAGGTTCGCCTTTTGTGTCTCTTACCTTGACTTGTTCCCATTCCCTTGTAGCACGTTGGTGTTCGCCGTTACGCTACCTTCCTTCGCCAGGTCTATGATCTCCTTGACGACGACGGTGTCTTTGTCTTCCAGGTAGCCGGTCTAAGACCTGCCTGGCAGTACGAGGACTTGATATGGTAAGCCTCACCCACCAATATGCGTCAAACTTGCTCTTCATTTCTGTAGGGGTCTTTTCATGAACAAGTATGTCTTTCCCGGTGCAGATGCCAGTGCTTCCCTAGGGTGGGTCGTGAAGCACCTCGAGGCAGCTGGCTTCGAGGTGAAGAATGTGGACGTCCTTGGCGTCCACTACTCGGCTACTATCTTCCACTGGTATAACAATTGGCTCTCCAACCGTGAAAAAGTAGTCTCCAAGTACGGCGAGCGTTGGTTCCGCCTCTGGGCCTTTTTCCTTGCTTGGTCGGTCATCATTGCCCGCAACGGTGGCTCATCCGTCTTCCAATTCACGCTGCACAAGAACCTCAATGGTTATCCTCGCATTCTTGGCGTATCAAATCACGCCTCCATTCACGTGACGCCTAGGAAGGCACTCGAGTAGGTGGATTGCTCCTACCACCCCGACCCTTGATCTAACTTATGTTCCAGGCCCGTCCTGTAGGATTCCAAGAAGGGGCAAGTATTAGCCGGATACCCGAGAGTGTTGTTCTGCGTGCCCCATTCTTCACGATTAAATTAAGAAATTAAGCCTCTGCTGCGTCCGTGTGCAGCTCTAAATCTTCATGTGGTACACCGTAATCTTTCGTCAACTTGTTTAGGTACAGCTTACCCTACGATGAGCGAATGCAGCGCCTTTTTCAGCATCTATGCTCACGTTGATTGCTGTGAGAGCGTTTCAAGTGCCCTTCCTCATGGACGGGCCCAGTTGTAGCCCTTGCACTTATATTTTTGGAGTCAGACGAGGTTGTAATGGCCACTATTTGTTTTTCCAATTTCATCAATTGGGTTGGTGAACAATGCCCATCGTCACGGCACAGCTCCAAAGTACGCGAGATAGGCCCCCAGGTATTGTTTTGTCCCTCTGTCCAAGATTCTCCCCATTATCCTCCCACCGCAACCGTAATTATGGTGCAACATCCTCATTGTAAATTCCAACTCACGCTTTCAATGTGCCTTTGGTGATGCTTTAGAGGCCTACCGGAAGAAGACCTCCGAGTCGGATCCGCTATTTGCCAAGCTTAAGGACTGCCGCTCTTCCGAAGCTATCCTCACTGAGCTTCGAACGCGCGTTCCCGGGTTTGATCAACCTTGGGTGATTAGTAGCAGATGGACGGGTGGTTCGACGCAGTGCTGAACATCTCGTAGGAGGGTTTCATTTGTGCAGATCGAGAACAGAGGAGCGAGGCCATCGAAAAAAGGAAAAGGGGGTGTCAGAACTGGGAGCAACCGAGGGTATGACGATGGCTACAGGCTCCTCCCTCTGCACCTCGAACTCTTGCGCGATCCGTCTGGAAGTCTCCACTTTTACCTCTTTCTTCTCCTTGTCTTTGCCTACATCTCGCTTTAATGCCATCTTCATCTTGATTGAGTGAGTGCAGGGTTTGTTTTGGCAGGACACAACGTTTATGGAGGTTTCCAGAGTAGCAAAGTTCCAGAATCTTGACACCTTCTGAGTGCCCACTGGCACATGGAGTGCCACTCAGGCTTAGGCTGACCTGTTTTTCCATTCAGACTGCGTTCGTTTTTCTGTCTGCCTGGGATAGCAGCTTGGTGTACCATATGATTGTGAACAGAACGCCAAGTGCTTGCCAGTGGCCTGAACGATCCCAAAGAAGCAGCTCGGACCTGTATGCCTTAAAGGCAACAACCAAGCAACATGTCCTTTCCCGCTGAAATTTTTAAGACACCCCAAGAGCAGGCCGTAGTACACCATTGTCGCAGAGGGGGTGGAAGTATCAAGGTCTGGTGAAATTTCCATGACAAAGAGAATTCGTTTTTGGTCATGGTACGTCCAGACCGAACATAAACGCGTCCTGTTTGGTGGGTGCTTACATGTCCCCTTGTAAGATTTCCACCCTGGGGCCGATCTTGCAACGCAACTGGTACGCTGGGTCGCCTTAGGCGAGGGGCGTTGAGGGTTTACACGCGGAGGGCGTCGTCCATCATGAACTCACTGCAGGCTCGAGAACCTGCAACACAAGTTGAACACTGATACTCCGGTGGCGGCAGGGTGCACTGGATGAAGGATGACAAAGTGTTCACCCGTGCTCACGAGAATTTCGTTCCATCTATTGCGCAACTGCGCCAACTCGAAGCTTTATCTCTTACATACATGACATGCACCTATAACACTTCGTAACAACTAAGTCTTTCTTACTTAGTTAAGAATGAATAGACTACTGCCAAATGGTCATCATACACCCACCACCACCATTTCTGATGCAGATAACACACTTCGCTGTCACATTTGCTTCACTTCCAACTCGTTAGAGGATTGTCAGTGTCTGGATAAATAACATTTGAGCAGCATATTCAACAAGTAATAGAAAGCTACAAACCATCCATCATCCCATAAGCATCATCCGAGTCATAAAAGGCTGGATCTAGACAAACACAAGACCATTGTCAAAAATTTGCAAAGGTCGAGAATGGACAACATACCATGGCCACTCATCAATGCCATTCCACGTGCTTTCCGGGCCTCCAAATCCATGTCTTCTGGCCAAATACTCGTTGGACGAAGTTCATGACGTTTCAGTCTTGAACGAGCCCAGGAATCAGGTGGGATCTGTGAATCTTTGTCCTTGTCCATTCGTTGCTCTTCCGAGCCACTGGAGCCCTTTGTCGATATGGGCCACCAGTAAAGGAGATCAACGAGCTCGATTGTCCGATGCATAAGAGCAAGGACATGATCTGGGAGAGGTGCTGGTGGCGCGTTAGCACGAACCATCTTGAGGTAGCGACGAAACTTCATTTCGGCATTAAGAGCAACAAGGAACACATTAGGATGTAGATCGCGTCCACGGGCCTTTGCGCGGTGATGGAAAGGGGGAAAGGGATTGCTGTTGGGATCGGTCGATTCCCGAAGGCACCGGTCTTGAGCCACAACATAAAGTTTATGACCTTGGGTCACAGGGTCACAAACAAGAAGTGAGCTGCCATTGGGAAGAAAGTGTTCTGGATGCAGAGCCACTAGCTCATACTCTGGATCAACGTAGCACGGTGCAGTAAACTTGGCCATTAAAATCAGTAACCCATACCAGTGAACATGCATGACATGGGTCACTTACATCAAGTTTACGGGGATATAGACGCCCAATCTCATCCATTTCACTCTGTCGGTAGTCATTGTCGGACTTGACCATTTGGATGAGGTTATCAAGAGTCGACAAAGACGGGGTGATTGCAATAAATGCATAAACATCCAGCGATGTGTGGATGTATGATTCAACTGCCAGCATTCTAAATCCAGACCCACTCTCATTAAACACAACTTTTCAAACTTACGAAAAGCGAGATTGCAAGGCTTATCAAGAGTAAAATTTGTGAATGGTACGATAGCCAGGTCCTTGATTATATTTTCCTAAGGTGATTCAGCAACCAGGCAACACTTTCAAGCAGATAATCCGCTTACGACATCACCGGGATCCCCGTCGCAGGCATTCTTAACGAAGTACACAACCCGGTGTGTATACTTGACAAGCTTTGTCACCATGCAACCTTCTTCAAGTTCGATTGAAGTTGAAAGAGATCGGGCTGAACGGGTGATTTCTGGGAGCCCAACCAAAGATGGAACAGCCGCAAATTGTCTAACAGAGATTCTGTCTTGTTTTGTTATCAGTGACATGATTGCGCGATACACAAGCGCCAGCCACCTCTCCTTTCGGACACACCCTATATCCGGAGGAGTTCAAATCGGAGTGTTAAAGATGATGAAGCACATGATGAAGCACATGTTAGATGATACGACTGGAAGGCTTATTAGATCCCGCTCATTGTTCTTTTCGTACAAGCTCAGCTCTCTTGAATGCGGTTTGGATTTGGATCAGTGGCATGCATGTCATTTGCTGTATGTCTCACTCGCCTATTATTGTACACGCTAACTTCCCTTGACATCGTTTTCGCAGTTCGCGCGACTAGCATCGTGATCGCCAAAACACGCTCTGAGGCCGCCAAGGTCATCCCTAGTGTACCGACGAAGAGCCCGGTCCGCAATAGCCACATCCGGCTCGAAGAGCATATCTAACCGTGCGCTTGTATTGGCCGTCCTTGGAAGTGGGACCTGCAGACTAAGAAATCTGTTGCCCTCTGACGATACGCAAAGTCATGATGACAGCTCTTCATGAGCTCAAGGTCCGTATCTAGCTCTCCCATCCGTTCACATGACCTTAGGTTTCTGTGTTCCGACAGGGCGCGAGTTTCGAATGGGAAGATGGTGGGGGACGCTCAGCCGCCTTGATGTTCGCGGTGGAAAAAGATTTCCCTCAGTGCCACCAAAGGGCAAGGAAATATACCTAGGAAATGCGGGTACTGCTGCTCAGTTCTTGACCAGCGCTTGCACACTTGTCCAACGCCCAAGACCGGGCCTGCCGCTACCATCGTCACTGGTAAGGATGAATTAACGCCCCATCTCCGCCCTCGTTGACGCGCTCAGCGCCAATGGCAGCCAGATCAAGTATCTCGAGTCGGAAGGCTGTCTTCCCCTCTCAATCACACCCGCTGGCCTCAAGGGTGGGTGGATCCAGTTGCGTATCCAGTCAATATGTGTCATCGATCCTGCTCTGCGCACCTTATGCCGAGGAACCAGTCACCCTAGAACTGACTGGCGGTCAAATTATTTCACAACCTTACATCGACATGACGATGGTTATCATGCGCACCTTTGGAATTGAAGTCGTACGCGAGCGTGATCCCGCGACTGGTCGCCTGCTGGAAATGTACATCATCCCCCAAGCAATGTATCGCAACCCTCAGGATTACAACATCGAATCCGATGCCAGCAGTGCGACATATCCTCTTGCTGTCGCAGCTATCACTGGCTCGACCTGTATCATCGCAAATATTGGCTCCGCCTCGCTACAAGGTGATGCGCGCTTTGCGAAGGAAGTCCTCGAACTGATGGGGTGCACGGTAATCCAGACCGCGACAGAGACGACAGTGCAGGGCCTCGTAGGAGCGTTCCTGCAGATCGACAACAGAGGAGCGGATACGGCTATCGAAAAGAGGTGTTAGAACTGGGAGCAACCGCTATCCGCCAATCAGGTGTGACAATGGCTGCGGCTCCTCCCTCTGCACCTCGAACTCTTGCGCGATCCGTCTGGAAGTCTCCACTTTTACCTCTTTCCTCTCCTCGTCTTTGCCTACATCTCGCTTTAATGCCATCTGAGTCAGTGCAGGGTTTGTTTTGTTTTGTTTTGGCAGGACACAACGTTTATGGAGGTTTCCAGAGTAGCAAAGTTCCAGAATCTTGACACCCTCTACTGGCACATGGAGTGCCACTCAGGCTTAGGCTAACCTGTTTTTCCATTCAGACTGCGTTCGTTTTTCTATCAGCCTGGGATAGCAGCTTGGTGTACCATATGATTGTGAACAGAACGCCAAGTGCTTGCCAGTGGCCTGAACGATCCCAAAGAAGCAGCTCGGACCTGTATGCCTTAAAGGCAACAACCAAGCAACATGTCCTTTCCCGCTGAAATTTTTAAGACACCCCAAGAGCAGGCCGTAGTACACCATGGCCGCAGAGGGGGCGGAAGTATCAAGGTCTGGAGAAATTTCCATGACAAAGTGTATTTGTTTTTGGTCATGGTACGTCCAGACCGAACATAAACGCGTCCTGTTTGGTGGGTGCTTACATGCCCCCTTGTAAGATTTCCACCCTGGGGCCGATCTTATGTCGCAAATTCGGAAAGGGGTTTATAATGTGTCAACATTATAATTGCCGTTGTAAGCGAGTTATAATAAGCTTCTAAGTCTAGCCGAAAATTATAATCAAGATTTTGTGACTGCATTAGGTTATAATAATATTATCAAGGCCCTGTCTGATCGTACGGCTATTATAATCTTGGGGCTCATTAGTACTTATTTATAATGAATTCCATATAGATTATAATCTATTATGCCTCATCTACGCGAAATTATAATTATCAATGTGATTGGCCCACACTGCGATATCAACACTTTGATTGCTTGCGTTGCCCCTTTGATCGCTCGTGCCCCCCCTAATTTTGGTTTTTAAAAAGTGACAGCGTGCTCGGTATCGTAGCTAGTGCGAATTTGGGCAAATTCCCCCAGAAGCTCCCCCGATTTGTCGAAAACCAAGTAGTTCATGTATTGCATGAAAGGAAGTTAATTCTTCGTGGACATCCAAAAACATAACATATTACTGCAGTGCCCAATTGCGAAAACGCCGCTCCGGCGCAATGCGAAACTGCATGACATGAGCAGCCTCGACACTCCACACCTCCTCAGAGCTCCAGATAACGACCCATCGTCGAACCGAGCGGGGTCGATCGGCTCTCCAAGCGCGTCGACATAGTCATGCGGTGGGGGGGCGACACCCAACTCCTCATACATGGTTCCCTCATCAGATATGGCAAAAACGCGCGAACCGTGCCACTCTCGTCCGATTGCGAGAAAGGCTCCTCGTCCGCCCCAACGGGGAGCGACGGAGAGTGCATGTCAGTGATCCATCCCAGGTCACGTTCAGGCCGCCGACTCTAAATCAGGCGAGCGGTACAATGAACACAACACATCCGCGAACCTATATCCCGTAGAATTCGAACGGCGTCCAGTCACAAACTAGAATAGTGCAGTTAAATCAGTAGGCATATAATCACGTTGCCACTACGACACACGTTAATGGCAACACTTTTGCGGCCAAACCGACCACCGATACAATGAATATAATCATCAAGGTTTCTATTTGGAGGATGAGATATCGACAGCCAATGGTCACTTACGCTGGTAGATCATAGTTAATGACCAGAGACTTGTTGTATATCGATACCGCGGGCCCAAACGTCAGTTGTAATTAACACATGCCTGAGTATAAAAGCTTCAGCAGAAGCGCATGTATCGAGGGGGAAAAAACGTACGAGGTCCCACCACGGATGACGGCGTGCGTGATGGTGAGGGTGTCATAGAGGTCGCATAAGGTGTCATATTACGATGTGGGCGTCGATCGAACTCGAGATGGAGGACATGAGGCATGAAAGCCTTGAGGTGTTTGAGGTCACGAAAAACGAACGGGAAGGGGGGGTGCAACAGAGTTCCCACCCGAAACAACCAGACTAGGCGTCGAGGCAGCTCGTGATGGAGTCCGCACGGAGAGTGTGTCAGCAGAGGTCGAGATTGTGGTGGGGAGAGGGTTGAGTGTAAGTTAGTCGGAAGGATACGGGTCTTTTCTAAGTCACGTGAATGTAAATTTCCCGGAGACTTCGCTGCGACATCAAGACTTTGATTACTTGTCCCCCCCCTTTGATCTCTCGTGCTCACCCCTTTGTTCTTCCTTGCAACCCTCACTGTGCACTTCCCTCCATTTAGATCATGCCTAAAGCCTCAAGATCTGCTAAGAAATCATCATCAGCAGGGAAAAGGCCATGCCCCAACTGCGGGGTCCTCTATCGCTCTCAGGCACTTGTGGCTCACACTCGAAAGTGTGAGAGGGACCAGAAAGAGGAAGAAGGCTTGGCTGAGTATGAAAGGGAGATGAAGGGAAGACTACAGACAAAGTTTTCAGGTATGTGGTGCTTGGTGTGCCACACCAATAGGTTCTAACCTTCAGGAACCATGTGGCCACTTTCACCAAGCATCAAACCCGATCACGGATGAGGCGCCACTGATGTATCAAGATTTTGACTTCTCTGGAGTTGACACACCACCAGAAAGTACAGGTATGGAATAGATTCAATTGTTTAAAACTGTTGATCCCATCTTATTTGTCTTGTAGTGCCTCCAAGTCATCAAAGCGGGGATGACTATTTTGCAACACCTCAGCATGACCCTGCCACAACATATGAAATTCAAACTGAATATCACCCTCGTAGTCGCAGGTGTGCAGAGACTTTCCCTGCTGAGAACTATGGTGGTGGCCCTCCCCGTGTGGTACCTCACGCTGAGCCTTGGGCACCCTTCTTTAATACACATGAGGACTTTTTACTGTCAGAGATCCTCTTGGAAGGTGGGATAAGCAAAGATTTATCTGATAAACTCATAAAGCTTGTCAACCGGTGTGTCAGTGGCAAGGGGACACTGACACTGACAAGCTATTCTGAGGTCCTAGCTGCTTGGGAGCGTGCATCATTGAAATTGACACCAGTAAGTTGTTGAGCAATATTGTCGCAAAAGATTTACTTATCAGGAACTAGTTTGAGGTGGCGACTATATCTGTACCATACTTGGATAGACAAGTGGCATATGATGTGCCTCATCGTGCACTTTGGGAATGGGCAACAGATCTTGTTCAAGACCCACAACTTGCACCACACTTCCACTGGGATGCAGAGAAGATCTACCGGTGTAGTGGTGAATCAAAAGTCCGTGTGTTTCATGAGCCCTGGTCAGCAGAAGCTTTCTGGAATGTACAGGTATGGCTGTGCTAAAGTCTAGTGCACATGCGGCTGTTGTTAATTGCACGCACACATTGCCAGTCACAGATTCCTGAGGGTGGCAGTCCCCTGGGCCTCATATTGTATGCTGACAAAACCAAGCTCTCTAGCTTTGGCACAACAATGGGTTATCCTGTTGTTGCACGCTGTGCCAACCTCCCTGCCAGTATTCGGAATAGCAATGGTTTTGGTGGTGGGCGTGTTGTTGGGTGGCTTCCAATTGTATGTCCTCAACCTTATGACTTCTTTTGCATATTTCATAACTGTTTGTTAGGTCAAAAATGATCCCAAGGAGGACGGGAAGCCCCAATTTGTAAATTTCAAGCGAGCTGTGTGGCATGAATCATTTCGTGTTGTGGTCCAATCAATTGTTGATCATTCAAAGATGGGTTGTTGGCTTAAATGTGGGGATGGCATCAAGCGGTGGCTCTTTCCCACTGTCCTCATTCTGTCTGCAGATTATGAAGAACAGTTCGTTTGTCTTGTTATTGCACTCCCTGTAACTGATTTAAAGTTTTATGTTATCAGGTGTGTTATGTCTCTTATCCGTGGAACAACATCAAAGTTCCCATGTCCTGTCTGCTTGGTCAAATCAGATGAGCTTAGCAACATCACTGGCACCAAGATCTGGCCCCACAGAACTGCAACTCAGTCTCAAGAGCTTGTTCACCAAGCAAGAAGTCTCAAAACAGCAGCTCAGCGTGATACATTCCTCTCAGAACATGGACTTCGCAGTGTTGATGTAAGGCACTTTAAAATATACTGTATATCTTCTGACTATTTGTGACAGAATGTATTCTGGTCATTACAGAATTCTGACCCACACCGTGCACTGTCATTTGACCGGCTTCATTCAAACAACAGTGGTCTATTTGGCCATCATCTTTGGGAACAATTCAAAGCCTTAATTTCTGGGTATGGCCGCCGGGAAGCAGCACAGATTGATGCCCAGTAAGTAAGACCATATTACTAAAACTTTGTGCTGCTTAATTATCTACCCCCCTTCAGGTTTTGTGCTGTCCCTCGCTGGAGTGGTCTGAACCACTTTCAGCAGGTTATGGAAGTAGCATTTACTGATGGGACAAAATATGAGGATATATCAAAGGTATGCTAGTGCTTCAATGTCCCAGACCTTCACTAATACTTAGAGGTGCAGATTATTGTGTTTGTTGCACACAATGTCATCCCACGACATGACAAAGAAGGATGGCAACTGCTTCGCTGCTTGCGGAGCTTTACCATTGTTGACTTGTACCTTTCATTTGAGGAACATACGGCTGATACAATCGCTACTGGTCGATGTGAACTCACTAGATTTGGTCAGCTTATGCAGGTACAGTTTTAGATTCATTCATGACATCTGAGGTTTGTTGACAGTTTTAATTAGAAATATATTGATATATCCATACCAATGGATGGTGGACCACCCAAGAATTGGAATTTCCCCAAGATGCATGCATTGGTACACAGCTTTGACGACATTGAGGCCAAGGGTGCTTCTCGCAACTACAATACAAAACCAAATGAGAAACTTCATGGGCCACTCAAGAAATCATTTGCTAGGCAAACAAACTTCAAGAATGTTGCTACTCAGGCAAGTTATACAGGTTCTTACTTTAAGCTAGCTAACACTAGCAAACTCTTGCTTAGATCTTGAGGATTGAGCATATTAACTTTGTTGCCTCACTGATTCGCAGCCAGATTGATGAGGTTGATGATATTGCAAGTTCTGATGTCACCAGTGGAGGCAATCCCTTTGAACCTTCACCAGGCCCTTCAGTTCCTTCCTCTAGCATCACACAAGGCTTGGAGTTGCAGGGTAAAGTGTTTGTGGCTAGCCAAGTTACACTGCGCTCCCAACAGTCAAAAACAACTTTCGCTTCCCTCAGTGCCTTTGGAGGTGCCTTGCATGCTCAGCTTTCCACCTGGCTGACAAATGAGCTTGTGGCCAACCACGAGGACTTACCAGGTGTGATAAAGTTCCATCTTGATGACCAGGTGTGTGGTATTTGTCTTTCTTGAGCAGTTTTCTGATATGGCTCAGGTCATGGAGTACCGGTCCATCAGGGTGGTCTATGAATCAAAGGTTGACTGGAAGCAATACGTCGACCTTTTGTATTGCAGTCCCTCTTTTCACAATAGGGAACGACGGGACTGTGTAATTGTGCGCACCACAAATGGTTACTTCTTTGCACAATTACTCCTCATCTTCACTTGCTCTGTTGCCAACACTACCTACCCAATTTGTCTTGTGCAGCCACTGGATGCACATATCGGCACACATACTGCTAAGGATCGTGATCTGAGACTCCACCGCATCCGTGCTAGGCCAAACATTACGGAGTTCATCTTTGCACAGACAATTGTCCGTGGGGCTCCTATAATTCAAGATTTCAGAAGGGCAGGTGATTATTATGTGATGGATGTTGCTGATCACACTGGTGATTTATTTTTACGCTGTAAAGAGATATTTCCCTCATAGATGCATTCTTTTATGTACTACAGAATTAGGTATCTGGATTGCTGCGTTTTGCTTCATGATTCATACCAATTACAGTGTCTGCTTTATACTTTCAAGTTCACACATCGACGGCCCTGAGATCAGTCTGCATCATGAACGGGCACACGAACGGTCGGGTGCACCAACATCGACATAGATGCTACGGATACGTTCTGAGTGCGCCGTGAAGGAGTGTAGGGGTCCGAGGCGAGTGATGAATGAGAAGAGACAAGTGAACTATTCAACATGGAACGATTCCTTGCCGTCGATATGAACGGCTCGACACTACGAGCAGGGGCATAGATATCAGAGGAAGGAACGTCAGGGGATTTCCATGACCGGATAGAGGCGGGGGAAGAAACCCTGGAGACAGCTTCGAGCGTCCGCCTCTTCGCTCGCATCGGCGCATTCGTTTTCGGCTTTGTCGGCTGTCCCCCTGGCATCGTAATCGATATGACACTGGCAACAGGGTGGTTGAACATATCATCGACATGTTGAAAGAGGAGAGGGGGGGCAACAGACTTTTCATCCAGGGCAGGAAGGCAATGCGTTGATCCCGCACGAGATGGAGGGAACCGACCAGAACCCAAAAAAAGAGTGGACACCAGAGAAGCGCGATTCACCAGACAGCCCGGGTTGCATAAGCAAACTGATCATGCGCACTCTTTGGCTTTTGAGGAGCGACAATCGAACAAGCTGCTGCTGCTGCTGCTGCTGACTGGACACTCTTTGCGGGCTTGACAGACATGGGTATCGGGCCATGGCCGTGAGGAATCAATGAGCCCTCGACTGGGCTCGAATCTGCCGAGGCGACCTTGATGAATCCAGGCACATGCGCATCGGGAGGCGTCTGTGGCGATACCGATGACGCAGGAGAGGTCGAGGCTGAATGTGAGGCCTCGGGGGTATCAGGCGGCGAGGAATGGTATGGGATCGCAGGGCTCGGAACAATCGGTGGGGCATGCTTCGAAACGGAAACTCGAGTTGTGAAAGACGGAATTGAAGAACTCGAGCTCAAGTTGACGTTGTGACTCGTGCTCGGATGAGCGAACGGCGCCGGCGCCGACTGAGGGAGTACGATAGGGGCCCAGACTGGCAAAGTCATGACGAACACAAGACTCAAAGTCTCGCAGCGTCGTCGGGTCAACGTTCAATTGCCACTCCAGATAGGAGCGCATCTCCCGCTCCATCTGGTTGATCTCCCGAAGAGCAAACATGCCTTGGCCGATGATACACCACGACTTGTTAGAGTACGTATCGTCACAGATAATCTTGGAAGCCAGCATGAAAGCAGAAATAAATAGGCGGTGTCCTGAGGAGCCTTTCGCAGCAAGGAAGCGAGCTTTCAGCCGTTGTAAAAGGTACAGGGCGGCAAACGTGACCGATTGATGTAATCTTGTGCGGTGAAGCGCATAGGCGATAAAGTGATCCAACCGAGGCGTCGGTGTCGGTGTCGTTGACGGCGGCGCCGGGGGTGGAGGCACCTTGGGGCATGCAAATAGGTGTGAGACGAAACGAGCACAAAGCTTGGCTGTGTGCTCGTGTCCATGATACGGATTGCTGCCGGTCGATCCCGACGTGGGACCGTGATGTATAATTCCAAGATGAGCAAAAAAGCTTTTGATACGAGCGAAGAGAGTGGCGAGTATTTCTTGGCTAGTTTTAACATCTTTGGCCCCCTAAAGGCTTAGGTGTTACATAGCATATCCAAAGGGGAAAAGACATGACCAAGAGGAGGACTCCAATTCCAGCAGAAATCATATTTGCTGGTGGAAACAGCTGAAAACATATGAGGCCGTTGATTCCGAGGAAGTAAACAAGACACTCACGAGGCCAACGCCTTGGGCTATGGCGGCAGAAAAGGTCCAGGAGAAACAACTTGAGGCCATTGACATGCCGCAAGGAAGGGAGGGGGGTGCAACTGATGACCCACCCGAAACAGGAAGACTACGTGTCGACCCTGCTCGAGATGGACAGAGTGCGGACGTGCGGACAATGGCTGGCTCGGAGTCGAGTAGAGAAATGTGAGATAACTTGAAAGCTGCGACGGCCCGGATCTCTCGGACCACTATTAGGCTAAGTCCCTACGCGACTTGGAATGAGACTCATTTCCTTCCGACTAATTTACGCTCAACCCTCTCCCCACCACAATCTCGACCTCTGCTGACACACTCTCCGTGCGGACTCCATCACGAGCTGCCTCGACGCCTAGTCTGGTTGTTTCGGGTGGGAACTTTGTTGCACCCCCCTTTCCTGTTCGTTTTTCGTGACCTCAAACACCTCAAGGCTTTCATGCCTCATGTCCTCCATCTTGAGTTCGATCGACGCCCACATCGTAATATGACACCTTATGCGACCTCTATGACACCCTCACCATCACGCAAGCCGTCATCCGTGGTGGGACCTCGTACGTTTTTTTCCCCCTCGATACATGCGCTTCTGCTTAAGCTTTTATACTCAGGCGGGTGTTAATTACAACTGACGTTTGGGCCTGCGGTATCGATGTACAACAAGTCTCAAATAGAAACTGTGATATTTATATCGTGTTCATTGTACCGCTCGCCTGATTCAATTCATAGAATGAGTCTACAGCACAGATAGTGAGCTCACTGCTTCATGAATTTTTCCCCCTTTCCTGACATTCTGCCTTGAGACGAGATGCCGGTCAACGCCGCCGAGCTCATTTAGTGTCACGCTTCTTGTTGTTTTACTGCTGTAGCAGTGTTCACGCTCATCTCTCCTCGCCCCATCCGTCTCCCCCAACAACAACATCCCTCCCTCAACAGACTCGTATCCGACTCAACCCTCAACCGATTTCACTGCGCTGCAGCGTGCATATCCTCCACATCAGTACGCGCCAAGTGTAAACTACGCTGCACCTCCCTATGATTTCGCCGCCTACCCCGTGAGTCGCCCTTCCTTCTTACCCGAGCATTCACTGAGCCCCTCTTTAGATCGTCTCAGATAGCATATACCAGGGTGGGCAATACGGAACCCAACCCTCTCAATCGACCCGTTGCGACCACCCTGCTTCAGATGCTCCTTCTTTCCACCCATCTCTCTATGGCCCCATGGGGTACTTTGGTCCTGATGGCCAACGCAACTCGCCACCTGGCGCCCAACATCAGCCGAGCTTGATTTCGGGCGTGCGATTTGACGATATGTTTGGTGACTACTAGTATCATGACCAGTTCCGCCAACATCCGATGCCGTCGATTCCTCCATCCCGGTCAGGCATTCTCGCCGATGCCTCTGGACAACTCGTTACTTGCAGGGGGGCAACCGCCCTATCCCAAAGAGTAGAGTCGAGAACCATCGATGCCACGTCCCCCAACTCCTATGTATTGCGCCCACTCACGGCCTGCTCTCTATTGTCCTGCTTCGCCGTTTTTGGACTATGAACATGAACTACTTGGTTTTCGACAAATCGGGGGAGCTTCTCGGGGAATTTACCCAAATTCGCACTAGCTACAATACCTGAGCACGCTGACTTTTTAAAACCAAAATTAGGGGAAATTTTTCGATGAGTCAAGTGACGCGTGCTATACCACTTTGTGCCGGCGCTGAGAAGCACAATGTTCTGGATCAGTGACCTTACTATTTTCAGATCGGACCAAGCTCTATTGTTTTACCATGTCCACGGCATCAAACAGCGTACTTTCGTACGTCATTTCATTGACAGGGCCCTTTAATTTAAGTGATTAATCAGCTATACTGAGCCACATGTTTCTTTATGTTCACAGTTTCGCTACCCAAACAGAGAATATGGCATTCGGGATCGCCTCAAACGCCCACCTGAAGACGAATAAAAAAACCCCACGCTGTTTCGCATTATCGACGCCCTCCAAGTCTGAGTCTTGTCGACTATGCCCCTCTCTTATAATGATTCCAACCCCTCTGATGAACATGTTTTGTCAGATGAATGTGATTCCGATGATGACCCTCGTTCAGAGCTATCTCCATCAACTCTTTCAATACTTTCACTTCCGGAATTGCGTGAGGTGTGTGCCTTCATCACGCTCTGTTTTCTGCCACGACGGAATTTCACTGGGCTATGTTTAGGCGCTTAGGAAGACCCAACTAGACAATCAAAACCTCACGCAGAAGTACAAGGCGTTGAAGCTGAGGTGTAGCCAGCTGGAGTCGACCATCAAGTCCACTCGCACAAAGAAAGGCCGGAAGTCTGACCTGAGTGGTGAAGACAGGGAGATCACACATGCAGGAGGGAGGTTCGCGCTCATTGGTGAGCTTTGGGTCGACGCCGCTATCCTCAAGTTCGACCGCCCCATGTCCGTGGACCCTTTGAATCCTGCCCGTTACGAGAGCCCACGTGAGGGGGAGTTTGCTATCTTGGCTGTGGTGTATGAGTCGCTTCCGGAACACCTTCAGCAGGCGCTTTCAGATAAGAAGCGTCAAGCGAGCTTCATAACCACTGTGAGTCCCCTATCTGAGCATTGCCTATGTATTGATTGAAGCTTCCATTATAGTTTCATGCCAGTTTAAATCAAGAACGTGCCAACACCATTGCCACTGCACGCCGAATTGCAGGAACTATCCTCGATTTGGATGGAAAGTATTTTGATAGTCGGTATGATCGTACTACTGTCCTAGAACTCAATGAACTGCTCCACGATCCTGGGAAGCCTGGGGAGCGGTACCCACTGTGGCCGCCATTGCTCTTCCCATTAGGGGATTGTAGAAGCAAATTCCCATTTCAAGTTGAAGCACTTCCCAAGGTAAGTTGTGGGGTTATTTCAAGCAACATGCATACTAACGGCAACTAGTTATTAAAGGGCATACTTTTTGGTATTTCAGCAATTCATGGTGAGACTACAGGAAGACGTCCTGGAAGGAGTTCTCTATGGGGGGTCACAAAGACAACCCCAGGCATGATTGCCGGTGCAGCCACAGTGGTATGTCCCAAATTACTTTATCTTATCCCTGACTTACTTAGTTTGCTCGCGATTACATAGCTCACGTTTGTTTGCGGGCCCAACACAACATTCAATGGGAATGGACGTTGCCAAAGTGGTGTTAACTGGAAGAACCGCTTCTCCCTCTATAAACGCGCTATCTTACATTTCCCATCGGCATATCGTTCCTGTCTCCTTTCTTGGTATGACCAACGAGTATTTGACACCGTGCCTACTTCAGCACTTGTGGACGCTTCTGGTATCGACAATGGCCTTAGTGCCGTCAATGACCTTATCCATCGTATGCACGACACGACATTTTCACCCACAGATCCTGGACCATCTCCTGTTATCTCAGCACCTCCTCTTCCACCACCGGAGCCTTCCCCTTCCATGCCAGCAGCAGTAGTGTCCACTGAACCTACTGATGGTGTTGCCAACGAATCTATAGCAGATGCTGGGGTCCAGAAGAAGAGGGTTGGTGCAACAGCGCGGGCTAGGCGTAAAAGGGGTACCAAGGTTACGTAGTACAGTAGAATCACGCTTTGTTTGTGCTTTTCTAAATGATTAAAGAGTGTTTGCCTTGCCCCAAGCTCGAGACGGACAACACAACTAGATATGCAGCGACGCTATTCCGCATCGACGGGTGGTCAATTTACGTCACAGACTACCATTCTAAAATATTGCAAATTACGGCTATTTTGGTCATATATAAGGGAAGTTCACCGCTGGTTGGTTCCTGGTCCTTTCCCTCATCTTCAAGTTTTTCCTTCCCGCATATCCAAGCCGCACACCACGCTGCGCACCCTTCTCCAGCTTTGGCTGCTCGGGCGAGTCGAGCCTAATTGGCCTTCATTCCAGACTTGTGCTTCGAACCGACTTACCTGGCCAGACTCGCAGTCGCGGGTACTGGCTTTCAGACCGTCGTCTGGGTCACATTTCGAGATCAAGTGATAAGCCCGTTGATACAGGGTATACTTTGGTGCGTCGCGTGCCATGTGCAACGAGATCCACGACTTACCTTTGTATAGGGGTGCCGCATCCGTGTTCATACAGCCCTTGCTACGCCCCCTTTCCAGCTGGAGGTCTCAGGGCTATGCCTAGGCCCGTCCGAGTCCATGCGGGGCTCTCCAGGTGAGCTTCATATACCGCGGGTCGACAGCAGCGCTGAGTGGGCCCGACGCAACCCGAGGCTCAGTAACGACGAGGCCACCCTCCCGACTGCGCAGCGCAAGCAACGTGCCGCCGTCGTCTACCTCACGATGGCCACCTCGTGCGTGTATTTCGTATAGACATGCGTATCCCCTTCTCACAAGCATTTTTAGCCCTGAGACTGGAATGAGATATCTGGAAATCTATTTTTTGCACCTCACAACTACTAGGCACTTTCCTTCATTGATTGGGTCTGAGGCCAGGTCAAATGCGTACGTTCTCTCCAGACTCGCCGTGACCTCCATTTACATTCGTCAAAGCCCCGATGCCCGTTGACTGCACAAGCAACAGGTGCTGGCTGCCGTACCGTAGATCCCACCCGCGCCGTCGTCTACCTCACAGCGGCCATGCCCCTGTGCTGGCACAGGGGCAGTGCCTGGCTGCCGCACCGTGCCCTGCACCGCTTGGTAACCCCACTGGTGTCAGGCCCAAGTATGGCCACAAACATGGCCACGACGCCAACGCTTCGAAGGAATCGCCGGAATATGGACTCGCAAAACAAGATCCCCGATGCCGCCGAGCGCGCTTTCGAATACACACGTCGTTGATGTGCTGCTGCCCACCTTGCGGGCGGCACAGCGCTGTGGTACTTTTAATTAGTTGGTATATATGGTGTACAATGCGATGATGGAATATAATTTTGATAATCAAATTAGCAAGAAAAAATGAACTGATCATCGCGAGCAAAAATGATAATTGTGCAAGGCAGATAATAAGAGTATATAATCCCCTGGGCGAATTGTAATGACAGGCGGATCATCATTATCATCTTCAATTATCATGTCATGTTGGCCCATATCTGACTGTGGTAATGACATTATAAGGAGCGTTATAATGACCGTTATAATGAGATTATCAGAACCCGTGGTAATTATAATGAGCATTATCAGAATCCAGCCTTAATTATAATGATGATTATAATGTGATTATCAGAATCCAGCCTCAATTATAACGACATTATAATGGGATTATCAGATTCCAGCCTCAATTATAATGACATTATAATGGGATTATCAGAATCCAGCCTCAATTATAATAATTATAATGGCGGTGTGCCATGATATCAAATTACATTATTATAATATGTAATAATGTCCTTTCCGAAATTTGCGACATACAACGCAACTGGCACGCTGGGTCGGTCGCCTTAGGCGAGGGGCGTTGAGGGTTTACGCGGAGGGCGTCGTCCATCATGAATTCACTGCAGGCTCGAGAACCTGCAACACAAGTTGAACACTGATACTCCGGTGGCGGCAGGGTGCACTGGATGAAGGATTTCGTTCCATTTATTGCGCCACTGCGCCACCTCGAAGCTTAGGTCCCTCACATCCATGACATGCACCTATAACACTTCGTAACAACCATAAGTCTTTCTTACTTAGAATAGACTACTGCCAAATGGTCATCATACACCCACCACCACCATTTCTGATGCAAATAACACACTTCAGTTTTCATCAATCCATGCTGTCACATTTGTGTCAGTTCCAACTCGTTAGAGTATGTGTCAATTTCTAGATAAATAACATTTGAGCAGCATATTCAACAAGTAATAGAAAGCTACAAACCATCCATCATCCCATAAGCATCATCCGAGTCAAAGACTGGATCTAGGACAAACACAAGACCATTGTCAAAAATTTGCAAAGGTCGAGAATGGACAACATACCATGGCCACTCATCAATGCCATTCCACGTGCTTTTCGGGCCGCCAGATCCATGTCTTCTGGCCAAATACTCGTTGGACGAAGTTCATGACGTTCCAGTCTTGAACGAGCCCAGGAATCAGATGGGGCCGGTGAATCTTCGTCCTTGTCCATTCGTTGCTCCTCCGAGCCACTGGAGCCCTTTGTCGATACAGGCCACCAGTAAAGGAGATCAACAAGCTCGATTGTCCGATGCATAAGAGCAAGGACATGATCTGGGAGAGGTGTTGGTGGTGCGCTAGCACGAACCATCTTAAGGTAGCGACGAAACTTTATTTCGGCATTAAGAGCAACAAGGAACACATTAGGATGTAGATCGCGTCCACGGGCCTTTGCGCGGTGATGGAAAGGGGGAAAGGGATTGCTGTTGGGATCGGTCGATTCCCGAAGGCACCGGTCTTGAGCCACAACATAAAGTTTATGACCTTGGGTCACAGGGTCATATACAACAAGTGGACTGTTGGGGAGGAAGTGTTCTGGATGCAGAGCCACTAGCTCATACTCTGGATCAACGTAGCACTGTGCAGTAAACTTGGCCATTAAAATCAGTAACCCATACCAGTGAACATGCATGACATGGGTCACTTACATCAAGTTTACGGAAACATATATGCCCAGTCTTATCCATTTGACTCTGTCGCCAGTCATTGTTGGATTTGACCATCTGTATCAGGCTATCAAGAGTCGACAAAGACGGGGTGATTGCAATCAATGCATAAACATCCAGCGATGTGTGGATGTACGATTCAACTGCCAGTGTTCTAAATCCAGACTCAATTGAACAGAACATTCGAACTTACGAAAAGCGAGATTGCAAGGCTTGTCAAGAGTAAAGTTTGTGAATGGTACGATAGCCAGGTCCTTGATTATATCTTCCTGAGATGATTCAGTAACCAGGCAACATTTTCAAGCAGATCATCTACTTACGACATCACTGGGATCCCCCTTGCGGGCATTGTTAACAAAGTACACAACCCGGTGTGTATACTTGACAAGCTTTGTCACCATGCAACCTTCTTCAAGTTCGATTGAAGTTGAAAGAAATCGGGCTGAACGGGTGATTTCTGGGAGCCCAACCAAAGCTGGAACAGCCGCAAATTGTCTAACAGAGATTCTGTCTTGTTTTGTTATCAGTGACATGATTGCGATACACAAGCGCCAGTCACCTCCCCTTTCGGACGCCCTATATCCGGGGGAGTTCAAATCGGAGTGTTAAATTTGATGAAGCACATGTTAGATGATACTACTGGAAGTTCCCGCTCCTACAAGCTCAGCTCTCTGCGGTTTGGATTTGGACCAGTGGCATGCATGCCATTCGCTGTATGTCTCACTCGCCTATTATTGTACACGCTAACTTCCCTTGACATCGTTTTCGCAGTTCGCGCGACTAGCATCGTGATCGCCAAAACACGCTCTGAGGCCGCCAAGGTCATCCCCAGTGTACCGACGAAGAGCCCGGTCCGCAATAGCCACATCCGGCTCGAAGAGCATATCTAACCGTGCGCTTGTATTGGCCGTCCTTGGAAGTGGGACCTGCAGACTAAGAAATCTGTTGCCCTCTGACGATACGCAAAGTCATGATGACAGTTCTTCATGAGCTCAAGGTCCGTATCTAGCTCTCCCATCCGTTCACATGACCTTAGGTTTCTGTGTTCCGACAGGGCGCGAGTTTCGAATGGGAAGATGGTGGGGAACGCTCAGCCGCCTTGTTGTTCGCGGTGGAAAAAGATTTCCCTCAGTGCCACCAAAGGGCAAGGAAATATACCTAGGAAATGCGGGTACTGCTGCTCAGTTCTTGACCAGCGCTTGCACACTTGTTCAACGTCCGAGACCGCTACCATCGTCACTGGTAAGGATGAATCAACGCCCCATCTCCGCCCTCGTTGACGCGCTCAGCGCCAATGGCAGCCAGATCAAGTGTCTCGAGTCGGAAGGCTGCCTTCCCCTCTCAATCACACCCGCTGGCCTCAAGGGTGGGCGGATCCAGTTGGTTGCAAGCGTATCCGTTGACCAGCAGCCACAGCGGCAAGCACTGATGCCGTATGGAATGCGTCCGTTATGGGCTCCATGTCGATCAAGCCGAGGGCTTTAAGTTGGCCGATCGACGGGCCCTGCACTGTCGTCTCTGTCGCGGTCTGGATTACCGTGCACCCTATCGGTTCGAGGACTTCCTTCGCAAAGCGCGCATCACCTTGTAGCGAGGCGGAGCCAATATTTGCGATGATACAGGTCGAGCCAGTGATAGCTGTGATAGCAAGAGGATATGTCGCACTGCTGGCATCGGATTCGATGTTGTAATCCTGAGGGTTGCGATACACTGCTTGGGGGATGGGGTACATGTCCAGCAGGCGACCAGTCGCGGGATCACGCTCGCGTACGACTTCAATTCCAAAGGTGCGCATGATAGCTATCGTCATGTCGATGTAAGGTTGTGATATAACTTGACCGCCAGTCAGTTCGAGGGTGACTGGTTCCTCGGCATAAGGTGCGCAGAGCAGGATCGATGACACCTATTGACTGGACAAAGGGGAGGGAACTCAGTGATGGCAGCAGGCCGACAACATCTAGGATTGTGGGTATTGCTAACCAGAGGGTTAAGGAGTGCAATCGCATTCGTGCCATGCCTGGTGCGTTGCTTGCATGCTTTCGACGTCTTCAACTTTATAACCTTGGGTGTTTACAGCAAAGTTTGGCATCGAAACTAGGGAATTGGACGATGGCCTCGAGGTATATGGCAAGGCTTTAAGTGAACTCAAACCCGGCGCTAGCGTCCATTGCTACGATGACCATCGCGTCGCGATGGCATTCAGCGTTCTCGGCTCCGTCGTTAATGATACGGCCATGGAAGAAAAGCGCTTTGTAGAAAAGACATGGCCAAACAGGTGGGATGATCTAGAGAACAAGGTGTGTTCCCAGTCCTCGCTCTGTGGAGCACATGCTGAACATGGTGCAGATTGGTCTCTCAAGGTGATGGGCGTCGAGCGTAATACTGCGGATCGCGCTTCTATCAACAAGATGCAGATTCGTCCGTTCTCATTAGCGGAATGCTCGATTCGGGAAAGAGTTCGTAGGGGAACTGGCCGCTGCGACACTGGGATGGAGCTTCGTCGACGCAGAGGCTTTCTTTGAACAGAAATTCCCCGTTGGACTCCGCGACTATGTTCAGCGGAACGGCTGGAACTCGAAGCTTTCAAGGAGCCGCTCGCACAATTCCCTTCCCGTCATATCATTAGTCTTGACGGGGGTATTGTTGAAACCCCTGCAGCACGTGAGATTCTCTCGGCTTATGCTAAAGATCGCCCCATGGTCTACATTGTGCGCCCGGTGGATGAAATAGTCGCGTATTTGGAAGCAGAGTCCAGCAGGCCCACCTATGTCGAGCCTATAATTGACGTTTGCTGGAGACGCGAGAAATGGTTCACACAATGCCCCAGCTATGAGCTTATTATTATAACGCCACCGCCGTTCCTTCACACCCAAGACCATTCGGAAAGAAATCACTTGTTTCTTTGGCCACATTATAGGCCAAAGCCAGAACCTCGCCCAAAACCCCGCTCACGAACATCGTTCGTCATTGACATTCCCCGACGTTGCGGGTGTAGACGCCATCGAGCTTCGTTTTGACCTCCTGCACACACGAAGCTAGCTCGGCACTGCGTTCCCACACGTCGCGCCCCTCAGCTACGTTGCCGAGCAGCTCGCTACAATCCGTCGCGTATCCTCCCTTCCGATTGTCTGCATTGTGAGGACAGTATCTTAAGGAGGTGCCTTCCCTGACAAGTCTGTCAAGGAAGCTTTCGACCTATTCCGCTTGCTGAGTGTCGAGTACGTAGACGTTGAAATCTCGTATCATGGCTCACCTTTCCCAACACTCTCCAGAAGCCGAGGATATCGGCGCTGTAAACACCATTATCCCTCGCACGCGTACAGATGGCTCTCGGGTCTTATTTGGTGACAGTACCGATTGGATAGGGATCCGGAACGTTATTCAGGCTCGCTTGCCGCCCTCCGATTGAATCTTGCTTAACGTTGGCTACTAACTTAAGTTTGACATATTCTGTACTCATGGTTTTAATTTCACAATGCCAACCCCGCCGGTTGTACTCTTGTGGTTGATATAATTTTGGTGCTTCAAGTTCTACATTGTGCTTCTACATTTCCATTGCCTTTAGTGCGAATGCCTATGTTCACGGCAAGCAGCTGATCCCCTACGAGAATAAACTGTTTTCTGATACGTATGAGCTCGCTCTACGCAACGAACAGTGGAACTCCCGGACGTCCTGCCCTCGCGTGAGAATTGACTCAGCGTGGTGTTTGAGATCCTTCAGATGCTGATTGATCGTGGCCTGCTTTCTGTTTATTTCAACATACATACAGACTGTGCGAGCCCCCGTCAGGAAAACGGTGTCTTCACTTATTGTTATGAGCAATTCTTCCACGACGGGTTAGTGCCAATGTCAATTACACGATTTGGACGAGGCAGAAGCCGTGCATACAGAGCCTGGCATCGGCAAGATCGTCTTGGATGAGAATCCCCAGATTTACTTCGCCGAAATTAAGCAAGTTGCGTTTTCTCCATCCCGGCGTGCCAATCCAGTTGCAAAGCCGGCTATTCTCTTACCCAGAGACTTACCGCCACTGCCTTGGTGTCAACTATCAGCAACTTCTAGTCAACGCCGCCCCCATCACGCTTGTGATATTATAGGATAAAGGACACATAAGCTACAAGTCTTACGACGATATCCCCCAAGCCCTCCGAATCCAATTTTCAAGCTTATCAAGATATATAATCGCTGTGGCACCAATGAAGATGAGAAACGCCAAGAAAATCATGAGAAGTTTGATGGGTGTCAGGGCCATTACTACGAGGGACTGTGTGAAGGTCAAGGGGGGATCATTATTACCTCCCTCATCCTTGCCCTCCAAGGCATCGAAATACTCATCCTCATCCTCATCCTCATCCTCATCCTCATCGTCAGTTTCCCCCTCACCTCCACTGCCTCGTTCTAAGAGAATGCGGTTGGGCCGTGAGGCCCTGGGGGGGTTCCTTCGGTTATACAAACCCTGTTCAGTGGACGTAGAGCCCTGTGCCAACTGGGCTATGTTCGGCTGCCAATAGAGCAGCTCCACAAGCTCGTTGTTTCGATTCATAAGTTCGATGACTTCGGGTTCGAGCTCCAGCACATCAGGATCGTGGAGGTATGTGTTGAGGTACCTCTCGAACTTGATCCCTGCGTTCAGTGCAATCAAAAAGACATTTGGGCGATCCCCATGTTTTTGACGGGTCACTGCGTGGAATGATGGAAAGCGATCACCATTATCATCCCGGAGCTGCCCGTCTAGGGCAATCGTGTAAAGCGTTTCGAATTGCGCCGTGGGGTCTGCGAGGAGGCTCTTGCCGTCAGGGAGGATATGACCAGGGTGTAATACGACAAGCTCATATTCCGGATTAAGAAAAGAATCGACCGTAAACTATCCGAGTGCCATTAAAGTCAGTGCCAGTGACCCATACTAGTACACGAGCGTACATCACTTACATCAAGGAGACGGGGATATACAATCCCACTAATATCAGCTCTATCCTGCCGGGAGTTGTTGTCGTTTCTAACCATAGCAATAAGGGATTCTAATGTTGCCAAGGATGGTGTGATCGCAATAAGGGCGTACAAATCCAAAGCGATATGGAGACGAGGGTCCACTGTTCTAAATGAGCGTCAGTCTCACAGATACAATTCTGGAACTTACAAACTACAAGGTTACAGGGATCGTTGAGGGTAGGTTCCCAATAGGGTATTATGGAGAGCTCCCTTAATACACCTGTCTGCAGCGTTTCAGCACTTTCAGCAGTTGCCAGTGGACAAGTAACAGTCCAAGTCAGTCTGCTTACCACTTCACGTTCTCTCTCAGGATCCTTACGTACCGCATTGATGATGTGAGCCATTTGGTTCATATACGTTACGGACTTTGTAACCATGCACCCTTCTTGCAGATCTACCCTGTGTCGGAAGCGAGAAGGGGCAGTCCGGGTTTGTCGACTGGGCCTGGGCATGAGTTCCCGACAGTGATAAGCAGGCAATTCAGGGACCGTTGCATACGGCGGGGCTGACAGTCTCCCTTCAGGTGTTACAAATGACATGCTCAAAAATGTGTGAGGGGAGTGGGGTAAAACGTTGGGGACAGCCCCAACGCAACACCCCGAGTAGTACCGACCAATTTAGGAAATTAAATTCCCTTTCCAGCTGCTATTGGATTCTATTAAGCTTCTGCTTCATGGTGGTTGGGCCACCGTTCATGCCAGCACTATCTGAGCTTTTTCTGGCTCGAGGCAATGGTAAGGACAACCTGATATGAAACCGCCGTGGCCATCAGCAAATGAGGTGATCACTGTGACGGTCCGTCTGGCTGTACAGATTGCGAAGCTGCTTGAAACCAACTACAGGGAAAATGGCCAACTCGTGCCTGTGCTCTGCATCTGCGTATGGCTTGGCACGGTGAGATAGTGCTCTGGTAGTTCGGGCGAGCACGCTGGCTGACAAACGTGGCAGCTCCGGCACGGTGGAAGTTCGTGACACAAGAGTGTGTATTTGTGTGGACTTTCGGTGAATATCTATTCAACATATTCGCATTAATTTTTATGATGTTTTGGGATCAACCTGTTGTATTGGATTATGTCTTCGGGAGTCCTTTAAATTAATATTAAGTTAACGGGCGTAGACTCAGACACCAGCTTACTAGTTGCAGTGTCGCCTCACTTTGCTCGTGTGCTCTAATGCTCTGCACTTCAATTGTGACAGCTGAGGGTGAGTCAGCAAAGAGGAAACGCTGAGGCCTCAAGGCGTAAAACTACAGGTACTGTATACATACATGGCCATCAGCAAAACAATGTTGTGACTGGCGTTACAAGACCAGACCTACAGACTTGCCGAGGCGGCTCCAGCCTCCAGCCGTATACGACGCTTCGATTCAAGCAGTTATAGACTCCAACCCAGTAGCATATAAACCGCATACCGTGCGCTGTATATACCTCAGCCTTTCTTCCCTAAAGACTGAGGTCAGTACTATGGTGGGGTAAGTGCTACGCGCTACCCAAGATTGCCCATGTCAACTTCCAATGGAGTAAGTCATATATATTGCAACCATGTCAAAGTCCATCACACGCCAGGGATTCGAAATCTATATCCTCATGACCGTCCCAACTTAAACTAACTCAGGAGGCCTGGGGAATACTGTTGGAAATCGTGCCAGAGCGCCACTTGCACAACTGGTTGTTCATGTCGTTGTCGGACTACTAGTCCGACAACGACATGAGCAACCAGTTGTGCAAGCAGCACTCTGGTGCGATTTCCAACAAGATAGATGGCTAACGTGATGACAGCCCAAGCAATGGAAGGAAAGCCCTAAAATAACTCTTAGGATGAATGTCGATAACGCCGGGTCGCGACGAACCTTTGACAGGAAGGCGACATATAGAACATCGGGGCATGCCGAGGCGGATACCACAGGCAAGGCATGTCGGTTGGGTACAGGAATCCGTTGGTTTGCCGCACCGCGTGCAGAGAATAGATACGCCTGTCCGACGAAGGTACGACCAAGTCAGTAATGAATAAAGTAATGGTCACGACGATGGATATAACATGGGCGTAGCCGTACCAAGTCGACTGTCATCAAAATTTGAAGACGTATCCGATGGTGGTTTTAAGAAAGGAGCGACCACTTTGAGCAGCTCGATGCGCTTGTGCAGCAGCTTCCAACGAAAGAGAACCTCGGCATACACAAGAACGTGTGTCATCAGTTGTTCCGTCGACACGAACGAACAAAGCTCTGCGTCGCTTTCGCTAGCATGGTTTGAGGGATCTCTCATCGGGTAGGTGCGAAGATTAGGAAAGACTCACCGCACCCGCTGCACTTCATGTTGTAGGTCCACGACTACGACTGACTTTTGCACTGTGTGATGCTTTGCTCTAGCGACCTGACAGAAAGTAAGACGACGTCCAAGTTTAGGCATTGAAGGTGATCCAAGACTGTGAGTGATGCCGACATCAGGTCGTGTACCAGGAGAGAGATGGGGGGAGAGCGCAGGTCGCGCTCGAGGATAATCGACTTCTCCGCTGAATTTTCGACTGCGCTTCCCGGGTACTGGGATGCCTTCGAAACCACCGTCGTTAGTTACCGGTTCTGTGTTCCCGGTGTCTCTCGCTGGATCCACACCGCTTCCAATTAGCTGGCGTACGTTGCTATTGAACAGACTAGACCACGATCCGCGAGAAGACATGGTGGATGAGAAAGAAAGAGGTGCGAAATTGGTTACAGGGGAAGATGCCGGGTTTAGCCAGGTGGGTGGTTGACTATGGCTATCTTGCCACGAGTGCAAAGTGAGATACCCGTCATTACGTGGTTGTCGGTTGGGCGGGGAACGATTGGTCACGACGTGGGTGGGGGAACTCTCGCCTGCCAGAAGATTAAAGGCGAACAAAACGAAGCAAAAGGACATACGAGGTGCTACAGAGGGCTTGTGCATCTTCAGAAGCAGTGTGGCCATCATGGCCAACATTTGTATGTTTTTCTCCTGCGCGAATTTCTCGTACCTAAGCAAAGCACAGAAATGAGAACTACACAATCTGAGGTCATTCCATCACTTACATTTGTTTGATGAAGCTACAAGCAAGAGCGTTTGCACCCCATGCCCTCGGGGAGTATTTACAATACGAAGAAAGCAGCAACGCGAGACTAACGAAGAAGTCTTCATGATCTCGACGGCCGTGTCGGCGTGCTATACTGGCGTTGGTGTTGCACGCCTCAGAAGGTGTGGAGCCATCAAAGACATATTCGCCCGCCAACTCCTGCCCTGGATCTGTGATAGAGGCTCCGTCTCGCACAAAGACGGTCATTGCGTGCGTGGGGAGGAGAGAATAATTAGCCGGAATATCATCTAGCGGCCGGGACTGTTCCGATGGGCGCCTCTGCTTGAGGCGTGAAAATAACAATAGATTTGTCATGATATGTAGGATATTGTCGCCGTCTTCTCCACGTTGAGTATCACCACCGGAGACACGAGAATCCTGCGAAGCGAGCGCCAGTCGTCGCACTGCATCGGAGATGAGAGCAGGGGATTGGAACAATCTCGGGATAGAATCTGTCGTGCGAGGTGCTGAAGGGGAGGAGCTCAGCTCATGAAGGGGATTCCGGACTATGCGAGGTGGGGCGCGGCTGAAGCAAACAAGCTGGCCTATTGTGGGTTAGTCACTGACAATCCCGGAGATGTGTTGACTAGCCATACCATTGGGGCCGAATACGCCTTGCGACGTCACTGGTTCAGCGATGTTCTTGTCGCTGTGTAACGGCGCAACGATAGTTTCGCGCTTTAAGCGCAGAATAGACGTTGTATCCTCATCCGAGGAGCTGTCGTAAACTATGTGCGCAGTTCGACGTTGCTTCTCGTCCTCGTTACCGTAAAGAAGAAAGCGAAGGCACGCCTCTAAACATGGTCTACGAGTTTCACGTAACATGCGTAGGCGCCGTAGCATAAATGCTCGATTGCGAATGGAGATGAGGGGTGACCGTTCCAGGTCCACCGTCGGCGTCCCGTCAGGGTGCGATCCATGTGGATATGTCTTGGGGAAGGTGAAGGAAACACGAACGAACACTGAAGATGATTCTCCCCAAGGGCCATTGAGGCCGAGCGTGCATGTACGTTTCTTTACCAGATCATGCTAAAACTCGCTCAGTAGTGGGCTGTCAAGTGCTGTTGAATCTATACCTTTTCTAGCTTAATCCTTGAAGATTCCTGTTGTAATCTTGTCACGACGGACGTGATTCTGGTCAAGCCTTAGCACGACTTTCACGAGATTGTCGAGCGACCGGTGACTTACTCATCTTGCAAGTTCTGCCCGTCACTTTCATCTTCCCAGTGTCCTCGACTATCACTTCTCCGTCTTAGTATCATAGAAATATTAGCGGAGTTCATGTCTCGAGATGGTGGCCTGCTACGACTGCCTATACGGCTCGCGTTCCCACTGTCTGCGCCGCTACCAGTACCTGAAGAGTCTTCACGAGTCCGCTCACCAACCCTGACGCTAGAAAGCCATGCAAGGGCGTCCATACGCGCAGGGCGGTTTCTACGACTCATCACGCCCCCTTGCCGAGGAGGGACTGAGATTGCGGTCACCGTTGGCGTCTGCTCTGGTTCTGATTCAGGCAATTGCTGGGTGTGATCTCCCGTACCGCGTAAAGGGAGGAGGACAGGGTTCGGAGGGCGGCCACCAAAGTGCATGGCACGGACCTCAGCTAGGATTCCACGTTGGCCGACGGGAGCTGAAAGTGCCGGCCTGACATGGCTTGCTTCTGGCGGTGTGCGAAATGAGTATGAGTTATCACCGTATCCCTGTGCGCGAGATGGGAAGTCTTTATCTGCTGGCTGGCCTGCGCTCTTGGAGGGTTACGTGAGCGATGTATCATAACTCGTGAAACCGAAGGTATGCACCTGCATGACATCTTGACTAATCGGCCAAAATCGTAGGGTCTTATCTTTTGACCAGGTAATAAGTTGGAAGTCACTCCAATCTACGGCCTGTTGAGGGGTGATTGCAAACTAATGTATGATGTACTCACCACGACCACCTCTCCTCCACACAAATTCTTTCACAACATCGGCATGGCCTTCAAATGATTCTACTGGGACAGAAGAATAGGGCATTTCCATGCTATGCGCCCACATCTCTAGGGTATCGCTACCGCGCTGCGGTAAGCTGAGTAAACCGTTACCAAAAGGAAGGTCTCGAGCTCGCCAGACTGGATAGGAGGTGTGAATAGTACTGTATGGCTCATATACTGAACCTTGAGGCAATATTATAGCATTTTCTGAGCGACGAAACCCTTCTGATTCCACAGGGGATGAATCAACATCCCATAGTTTGATGGTTTTGTCCAATGAGCAGGTTACCAGTTCTCGAGAACTATTGTGGGCCCAATCGATACCATATATTTTTGCCGAATGTGCCTTGATGTTCTTCACCGGAATAGAACCTTTCTGTGAAACATGAAAATTTACATATAGAAAAAGAAAGCGGAGATGCCTACCCGTCTATCCCAAATAAGCACCTCACTCAAGTGAGACGAAGCGAGGACGTTGCCATCCTGTCGATTCCACTTGACCTGGGTGCCGCCAGCTGGTTCCTTGCATTAGATGACCCATAATCAAGACGGAGTACACATACAATTAAAGGCACAAAGACCTTACGAACAATGGGGATTAGCTACAGTGGGACACTAGGAGAAATGATCTAACCCATGATTGGTTTCTGGCATGTCCGCAGGTCCCAAGCCCACAGCCACGAGTCGATGCCAGTACTGACGACAATGTCCGGATCCTGGGTATGCCAGTTGATATCCGTTATAGCACGGTAGTGCGAACGAAGGGCGTGTTGTATCGCCGACTTGCCGTTACGGCAAAGGTTCCAGATGAGTCTGTGCAGATGCGACGTAAGATAACTTGAGACTGGAACGGATGCTCAAGGGCTCACAGTTTCTCGCTTGAAGTAGAGATGATGTATTCTGCACGGGCGGGATGTGGATTCCATTGGACATCAGCAACATCCCACGTCCCCCCTTGTGGAAGGAAGCGGGGAACCTCGGACGGTGCTTTTAGATCTATTATAAATAGGCCATTACGCCTTCATACGGGTCGGTCAGATGAGAGACGAGAGAATAAGGGGGCGTACGCGGCAAGGACCAAGTCACGGTATGAGGGACTGATGCTCATCTACCTTCGGGTCAGAGAACGAACGGACAGGACGCGTAGAACGTACATTGCCAACTGCGTCCCCCACAAGATCCTTCATATCAATAATCAAGCTCTTTTTAATACCATTTTCGTGAGGGGATGACACTTCAATTGCGTCTGAAGTAGCGGGGTGTGCTCCAAGAGGAAATGGGGGGTTATAGTTGGAAAGCTGGTCTGTGAGAACACCAGATGCTGATGTGATTTGATTCATCATCCAAGACTATACGACATTGAATAATTTTCTTGACATGTGCGCATTGAACGTGAGTGAACTGGGCGTGTTAAGTCTCTGCTCTTACACGTGACGCTGCACGACATGGCCCCTTCGAAGCGTTCCACATCTACGGCATCCAAGACACCCCCTACCAAAAAATTACGCATCGGTCGTTCAACCAGCAGCAAAGCCTCGTCTGTTCTCGATCATACAAGTATTTCTGGAGATTCTGACAACTCCGCATCCGAAGAACAAGTCTTGGTCGAGGACGAGGACGAGGATGTCGATGAGGAACAACCTCTTGGTCCTCTTGGCGGTCCGATTCCTTCTATTTTCACTTATGCTCTTACTTATTATTCTGTTGCTTACTAGTGACAAAAAATGCTCATGCGGCCCAGCGCGTACTTACCCATCAACGTCGCGCTGCAAAACCGCATTCCGCTCTTTTGGCTGATGCGAAACGTGCTTGGACTCTTGCTCAGCAAAATACAATTTCCAAACAGGAGCGCGCTACTCATATCACTTCCCTCATGGGAATTGTCCGAGGGATGATTCGGGATATCGTTTTCAAGCACGACGCAAGCCGTATTGTTCAGACAATTGTAAAGTGGGGGAGCCAGGCGCAGCGAAATGAAGTTGCCACAGAGCTTCAGGGGCGTTTCAAGGAACTCGCGCAGAACAAATACTCAAAGGTGGAGTGCTGATGATGTCCAGTCTGGGGAGATGCTAAAGGTGTTCCAGTTTCTCGTGGTTAAGCTCGCGCGCCATTGTCCTTCCCATCGTCTTCCCATTATTATGGAATTCCGCTCGCATGTCATTCGTCTGCTTTTGCATAGAGAGGCGTCGCAGATCATTGCAGATATATACGAACTGTACAGCAACGCAACGCAACGGGCAATCTTGCTCCGGGATTTTTATGGGCGTGAGTCTGCGTTGCTTCCCCTACCCCAGAAGGATGAAGACGCTACCAAGGATGTACGCGGGGGCCTCCCTATAGTACTGCAAGGAGCGAACGCGGAACAACGCAGGCGCATCCTTGCTTCGCTTAAAGAGAACCTTGACTTGATGTTGGTGTCCACCTTCTCTCGTTTCCGTTGTCCATTACCTCGAGATGCAGGTTCAACAATTCCGATAAAGGCCCTCTCCGACACGCAATTGTCCATAGGGCGCTCTGGGAGTATTTGTCTGAAATAGTTCGGACCACTGACGACGGAGAACGCGAGAAGACGTATCGTGAAATATTTGATAGGTAATCGTCCATACCCATTTATATCCCACCGCTGTTCACTGGTACGAAAGCTGCAAAGACTTGCTACCCGAGATGGTACACACCAAAGACGGAAGCAGGGTCGTACGCGAGTTCTTGGCTCGAGGCACTGCTAAGGTGTGTGGTATTAATTCCTCGTCCATGCTATCATCTGATGGTCACACAAAGGATCGCAAGGATATCATCAAAGTTCTCAAACCCTACGTCGTCACAATGGCCAAGGATGAAGACGCTCAATTTGTTCTGTTTACTGCCTTCGATGTCGTTGAGTATGTCGAGTCGCTCTCATAGCGTCCCGTAGCTCATTTTCTTCAGCGATACGAAGCTGATTGCAAAATCCATTCTACCATCCATTACGCAAAATGCGAAATCGCTGCAAGTGAGCGCTATAGGGCGACGGGCTCTATTATATCTTCTAGTGCCACGGGATCCACGTTACTATACTCCAGCAATGATCGCCAGGATCTCTGAAACTGACAGCCTTCGTACACATACAAGCAAAAAGTCATCCGATGTCCGTGCTGCTGAGATTTGTGCTGCGGCAAGTTCCGACCTCCTCTCTTGGGTCGTGTGTGATGGCGATGAAGTTAGTCGTGAAACGGGCGGGTCCTTACTCATAACTGAGATTATGCTTGAGGCGCATGGTGGTAAGCCCCTCCCCTTGTGCCTTTATCAATTAGGTCACTTAGTTTAGCGTTCAGACAAGGAGGCTGCAATCGAAGCACTGTTAGTTCCACTTAGGACATCATATCCTCCGGAGGGCTCTCCTCATCCTATCGACTTACCGCACACTTCACGGCTATACAAGGTTCTTCTTCAAGGTGGCCATTTTTCACACGTTACAAACGCAATCGTATCGCGACCGAATTTCAATCCATCGGCCTTTGCTAGTGCATTCCTCCGTCACATCAAGTCAGCGGACATTGCAGGCATGGCATGTGGCGAGGGTTGTTTTGTCATCGCTGCGCTCTTGGAGCGTGTGGCTGCGGACGGGACACCAGGAGAATGTAGCAAGCTGAATGAATGCCTTTGCGGGCTCAAAGAAGATAGAGGCAAAGAAATAAAAGGATGGGCTGCACTGTCAGAAGGGATTAGGTTATTGAGGTCGAAGGCGACGAGTGTTACCTAGATTGAGCCATTCGCTCATAGCGCTCATTCCTGGGGCGCTTATTGTATTGAATTCAAGTCATTTGATGCAGCCATTTCGTGTACAATGCTCCTTCTATCTGGACACAACTAGTCGGACATTTTACCTGCAGCAGAGTCGCCCAGAGACTAACGCGCGATTCGTCACACATCTGTGGAGTCATCGTGCATAGTCTCCGCCGTTCCTCCCTGCTGCCTCTTTGAAAGCTTTAGAGGATTGAGCTACTGTCTTGCTACAGCTACGATACGGTCATCTCGTCGCGCGTAAAAGGCGAACTTCGGCATCACGGCCGACAGCCCCACTACCCCAGATGGACTCGCTCAACCAGTTGAGCGGCATCTTCATCTTGGCAGGGAAGAGGTGGTGATGGTCCATGCTCTTGCCATCATCCCCGACCGATGTTGATCCACTGTGGTTGCCACGCGGCAATTACGAGTTCGACCCGCTCAGCCCGCCAATGACAACCTAGTACGGTGTCATCTCGCGTTCTACTCCTGGTTCATCCCGGTTCGCCCCCCCCTCCCGTCAGCTCCTTTATGCCTGTGACGACCACTCGTCTTCCCTCCTTGATCGAGTCCCGGCAGACCTCGTCACACTTTCACCAATGCGGTATTGTCCCTTTTTTTTTTTCACCGATCTCGGGGAATCTAGGGTGGGGATTGACGCAGGCCGTGAGAGGTGTTCATAAATGCTCCTACAAATAGTTTTGTAGCGGTTGAGCTGTATGCTGTGCCGCAAGACTGTCCCCGGAAAGGCTCTTGGTACGATGGTTGCAGCGAGTTCCAGGGAGGCGGAGAGAAAACTGACATGTTCGTATCGAGTTCTTTGACTAATACTACTCGCTGGCAGAATCTACGTTGTGCGTATCAGGTAAGCGCTCACTCGAGCTGGTAAAGATTCGTCTATTGTCTTCTCTAAAACACTGAGCGGACATTTGATCTCTAAACAGATGTCGAAGAAGTCAAATTTTTTACGCGATATTGTTTGGTAATTTTTTTTTTCTGCCTTTTTCAGCTCGTCCGACAGCTCGTCGACCACGATTCCAGGGGTCACCATTGCTGCATTTGTCTACCTTGCTTCCTGACCGCAGGCGGGGAGATTGAACAGCCGTTCGGTAAAGGCTTTCTACGCACCATGGTATTGTGGGGCAGCACTTGCCTCCTTGCCCTTGTCTGGATAGGATCTAATGAGGTATGTGACTTAGTGTATGATATTGTCAATCAAGCAAGCAGATCGGGACCTGGACTTTATCTACGAGAATTTCATACGCGTTGATATCATCCAGCTCGAAGAGATGCCTAGAGAGACCATTGTTCTGGGTCCGCATGGGGCCACACGTCATGACGTGCAGGCTCGAGTGACTGCGGATCTACTCAGGATGTAGGGATTGTGACATCTTACTTGTTTCTCTATGTATCCATGACCGTACGGATTTCTCTTGTGTTTCTCTATATGAGGAGCGACATATATATATAATGGGATTCAGTAAAGACCAACGGCTTCCAGCTCTGGCAGCCGCTGCACGCTTTAAACTTATGGGGATGTTGTTGTGAAAATCAACTTGGCAGGGTGAATCTGAAATTGTAATCCGCGTGACCTTGGGGGTAGGCCCACTTCACTCTCTGCAGGTCGGATCTACTATTCTCTCGCAATACGCGAAGGGAGGGCTAGCTGCGGATAGTTTTTATAGACTGGCGCTATAAATGTATCGTACATGTGAGTCAGGTCTAAGCGCCAGGAGTGCGGCGCCGAGTTTGTTGGTAAACAAGTAGCGAGCCGATTATAGTCCGCCCGTGACCTATTCGTTCCATCATGACCACACCGGATCCCCAGAAGTCCGTATTCTCTGCTAATACGTACTTCGGGACGCAATTACCCCCACCGACCCTCGAAGATGACATAGCTGGTGTCAGGTCATTTGTACATCGACAACGGGATTTGGCGAGAAAAGTCGTGCTCGTGACCGTAAGCCTCATCCGAGTCGTCCTTTGTTCCGTCCTCTCAAAGTCCATGTCAAGAGCGGCGGGACAACTGTCCCTTTGGAGCTCAACGTGTGAGTTTGCCAGTGGTTCTGTGCGTGCTTACTACGTCTGGTGCTCATCCCCGTATGACTGCCAGGGTGCGCTTTCTCGACAACTTCAGTGCCGGTGGGTATCACTCTTGGGGTGACACAACGGTTTCAGGCGGTCTAACTGATCATGAGTCTGACCAGGTACTCGGGGTGCAACGTCTGCCGAGTACTTTCTAAAGGCCGGTTACGCTGTCATCTTTATGCACAGACAGTTTAGCCTTCAGCCGTTCAGTCGCCACTACTCTCATTCTACGAACCCATTTCTCGACTTTCTTGAGATTGAACCCAGCCCAGACAAGTCATCTGCTCCTCCCAACATTACAGTGACGCCGTCGAAACGCGATGATCTGCTCGAAGTGTTAACGACCTACAAATCCGTTCATCAAGCTGGTTTGCTTCACACACTGACATTCGTCACTGTAAATGAATATCTCTGGTTACTGCGTGCCATTAGCCAAGAGCTGTCCGTACTTGGTCGAAACGCTTTGTATTACCTCGCCGCCGCAGTCAGTGACTTTTTTTTGCCGAGGGAGAAGATGGTAAGTGCCCATTTACCAACGCCGACGGACTGTTGAGACTATTTTTTTCAGTCGGAACACAAGATCCAATCCGGGAAAGGCAGCTTGTTAATCGAGATGGATCAGGTACCCAAGATACTGAAGCCACTGGTAGATGAATGGACCCCCGACGGTTTCATAGTTTCATTCAAGGTTCGGTATGTCAATACATCTGCGTATCATTATTGACGGGATGCGCGTTTCTATTAGCTCGAAACAGATCCTACCCTACTCGTGCCGAAAGCGCGAGCGGCGCTTGAGCGCTTTGGACATCATCTCGTTATCGGAAACGACCTTCATCGACGTAAATATGAGGTAGTATTTGTTTCGCGCGGTCATCCGGACTCTGCAACGAGCGACGTGACCACTACCTGGCTGCGTATCTCTCCCGATGCAGTCAACACGCGAGGGCACGCAAAGGAGATAGAAGAGGACATAGTTGAGGAACTGACCAAGAGGCACCAAGGTTGGATCAATGCGTCACCGCCATAGCCAAGTGTATAAAGGGTATCTTGAGGAAGTATTTACATGTATGGATCGGATCCACCTGGAGCGATGACGCTATGTGTCTCCAGCGAAGCAAAACTTTGTTTGACTTTTAAACCGTTCGCCAAAGTGAGATCGATCAAGGAAACAACACGATCACGTGACTTTTATTTGACTTGTCGCGCCGGCGCCCTGGTCTACCACAACTACACCAGCACGGTCTATGCACTCTTTCAACACAACTCTCCCTCAAAGTTTTTGATGGGAATTCAAGGCCTTCTTCCTTTTCTCAAGTCGATTCACAAGCAATGCCATTTATCTGAACTCTCAGGCCAAACACTCGCGGTCGACGGATATGGTTGGCTTCATCGCGGGACGTACACTTGCTCTACAGAACTAGCGACGGGGAAAATGACGAGCAAGTAAGATATAATCTACTCGTTGTCTTTTCTCATCCGAGGTTGACCATTCTGGCAAGGTATGTTCATTATGCCATGCAGAGAGTCCGTCTCTTGCGTCATCATGGCATACATCCGTATATAGTCTTTGACGGAGGACACCTCCCGGCGAAGCGTGGCACGGAAGAGGAACGGAAGCGCAGACGTGCGGAGAACTTGGCGTGTGCGAATGAGTTGGCAGCGAAGGGAAGGCATTCGCAGGCAAGGGAGTACTATTCTAAATGTGTCGATGTCACGCCGGAGATGGCGTTTCAGCTCATCAAGGTGTGTCGGCGTCAGTTGTTTCCGCTGGGCGGGGGAGGGACCTGACGCGCCCTGCAGGCGTTGCGCGCTGAGGACGTCCCGTATGTTGTGGCTCCCTACGAGGCCGATGCGCAACTCGCGTACCTCGAGCGCTTGGGAATCGTCGACGGGATCATCACGGAAGACTCTGACCTTCTCGTGTTTGGCTGCAAGAATGTATACTTCAAGTTGAATGACTTCGAGGCAACGGTGACCGCCATCTCACGGGACGACTTTGGCAAGGTGACACATTGCTCGCTGCTTGGTTGGACAGATGCGCAATTCCGGGCGATGGCCATTCTCAGCGGATGCGATTACCTACCGAGTGTTCCTGGAGTCGGACTGAAGACGGCTTGGACCTTCCTACGCAAATACCGGACGCCGGAAAACGTCATCCGGGCTCTGCGATTAGAGGGAAAGAAGGCCGTACCTCAGGGATATCTCGAGGCATTCATGATAACAGAGAAAGTTTTCTTGTATCAAAGGGTGTATGACCCGCTGGAAGAGAAGTTGGTAAATCTTACCCAAGTTCTGCCTGGCGAATCACTGAGCCCAGCCCACGAGGCGTTTGTCGGAGAGTAAGTGTTTGCCTAATATATCCGACTTGCTGACTTTGAATGTAACTAGGGATATGACGCCAGCTGTGGCAAAGCAAGTCGCCAGAGGTGATGCACACCCAAATACACACTTGCCCATAAAGGATATCAACCCATCCTTCGCCCCATGTGCCACCAAGCCACTGCCATTAAAAGTACACGATCTGAATACATCGGAATCGAAAGGAAAAAAGACGGAGAAACACAACGGCACGAGCATCTTAAAGTTCTTCGGTATGTGAACAAGGCACACTCAGTTGGGTCACTGATGGTTGACTATTTCCCAAAGCAAAAAGTTCCACGCCGAAGGGACCAAAAACTGCCAGCTCCCAAATTATCGCGGGTGGGGCCAGTGGAAAGCGGCGACTTGTTGGGCTCATGGACGACGACTTGGCTACCAAGCGTAAAAAAATGCTTCAAGTCGATGAGAGAGAAAATATTGCAAGCCCTCTTCTGAGTCGCTTCTTCGGCAACAATGCAATAGCTGGACCGTCTCGTATCAGACCTACGCCAAACGATGATGGAGTCTTAGATACACAAGAAGTCGTCTTGGTTACGGATTCCGGTGACATGGAGGAAGTAGAAGACTCTGACGCACTTGAAGAAGAATATGATCAAGTCGGTCAAGAGGACGGATATCTGTCACCTGCTCCATCACTTAAACGGCTTAGCACGCCTGACTTGTCTTCTCCGCCGCGACCCTTAGAACCATCTCGGGTTTTCTGCCGTGACAGCTCCACACAAGATTTCGCCGTCGACATCCTATCGAGTCCAGAGACTCGGAAGCCAGCATTACCCCTAAGAAGTAAATCGGTTTCGAACAGGGAGAATAAAATGCCCGGTCACATTCTTGTCCCCGACACGCCCCGGAAGTCTGGTCCGGTATTCTCAGTGAATGGTTCAAACTTGGAGGTGCTTTGCGGGCCAAACCTCTTCGATGACGCGGATACGGCGGAGATCGACGATATTACGGTGCCACCGTGCTCGTTTGGGACATCCACACAGTCTTCCTCTGGTCTCGCTACGCCTGTGAGCCAAGAGGCCTCGGGAGTGATTGAAGAGCTTGACCTGGGAGACGACATCGAGTTTATCGAGATACGGCGGGCCAAGCACGACGCTGTCGCGCAAGGCTGGTGGTCGAAATGGGCTCGCGAGGGTGGTAGGGACCGCTCGACGTCCAGTCGTGATCGGGTGTGTGTCTCATGTCCGTTCCTTTTCTTGAGACTCACTTTACCTATTTCCAGAAATATGCTCCTTTACGACGCCGAGAAACCACAGTTACTCCCGACGGCCTTCATGGGGCACTAAGGTTCCGGCCGAACGAGAAGGCAACTACAAATCGTGTGGCCACCCGGCCGCGTGGCTCGGCGAGGAGAAGCTTCATTCGTTCCGAATCGGCTCATGAGATGGTACGACGCCGTAGAAGCACGGGGATGGCCGAGTCTGGCATAAGTGTAGTTGGGTAGTGCTTGGTTTGGGGTGAGAGTTAGTACAAGATTGAAAGTATGAATGCTAACTCTACGAAGGAAGGCATGTTTATATCATGTATCATAGGTTATTCATAATTATACTACCCCTCGATGAAACCAACTGGAGAGAGAACTTGAGAAATAAAAAGTAGGTGGCACCTTTTTTTTTTTTTTTTTCCTAGGAAGTTGTACCGAGAGTATGGCGCGAGATTAGGAAGGAAGTTATAAGGATAGAGATGAGTGGAGATTTCCGATTTCTGACAGCGATTCGCATCGGATGGAGTATCGGATGGAGTAGGTGACTTTAACCTGATCTAGCTTTGTTGAGATCGATCTGGTAATGGGAAGACCATTCTGACTAGGTAAACGATTTCTTGACGGTACTTTGGCCATCCGTCGCGTGCTCGATGAGCTTCCGCATCGTCTTGTTCAACCTTTTCTCGGTCATTCTTCTTTCACCTGACCACTCTTCCTCGTCCTTACTTCAACCAGCCATGTTCTCCTCTTTCAATCCCCCAACTTGTCCTCTTAACAATTCATGCAATGCATAACCCTCCTTACACACTTCAATTACCACCTCACCCTCACCCACATCCCATATCGAATTGTCACTCCATTCAACCTTTCCTTCACCATCCCCCTCGTTCCCCTTCTTATCCATTCCAGTCAACCTCCCTAAATCTCGTCACACCATCCCATCATTTTTTCAATGATAACATCCTCAGCACTCGCCCTCTCTCCTCTTCCGGACAGTCACTACCCAACGAGCTTGGTTTACAGCATTATCTTTCAAAGAGCCACCGTTCTCCGCGAACCCCCGACCAGAGTCCGATAAACACTTGGCCCCTTCCAATTCTCTCGGCCGTCGCGCCCTCTCCAGGTCTGGTCATCAACCGTCCGTGGCCCAAGACAACTGGCTCCAACCCCGAACCGTTTCACCCAGGCGTTAACACCCAGCCTTATCACAATTATTTATTAGAACCCACGGATAATAACACCAATTTCTCTTCGGAGAGCGAGGCGTTTCCCCCTGCCGCTTTGCCTACACAGGCTACTTCCATATTGGGGCCAGATATTCCCCGTCCTCGATATCAACCTCGAGATTCAGTAGCGTGTTTTTCTGGTTCAGAATCAGACTCTGGACAGGAACTAGAGGATGAACGAAACATAGCTCATGACGCCCGTCGAGATCAATGGACGTCTGCCTCTACGGCATCTCCCCGTGCTAGGTCGCCTGTCATGACTTTATCTCGTCGATTCGCTTCCTTTCTAGCTACTGAGGTGCCTACTTGGTTCTATCTATCCGCTCGCTCGGCTTACCCTCCCATCATAGGAAACAAAATTAGGTTCAAATCTTCCCCCGAAAGACATAGACTACGCTACTCGACCTTCCCGCCGTACCCGGTCGTCTTCTAGAAAACCCAAAATGCACCAATGTCAGACTTGTAAAAAGTGGTTCCCGCGGCCCAGCGGCCTCGCCACTCACATGAATGTCCATTCAGGTGCTAAGCGTGAGTCTAGTACACCCTGCCTCGCATCTTGCCGAGGCATGCGCCAACCTCTTATCTCTTGTAGCATTCACATGTCCAGTGCAGAGCTGCAACAAGAAATTCGCCGTCCGGTCGAATGCCAAACGTCACCTCCGCACGCATGGCATCATGCCTACCCCCGATATGAGTTTTATATCCAGTCCGACCGAGGACAACGACATTGCCGTCGTTCGGGATCCAGCGTGTTGGATACCTCGCAGTCTCAAGGAAAGGAATCTGAAACTTGAGGATCCCGAGACCTGTCCGTTATTGATTGCTGAACTGCCACTTGTACGTCCATCAACATACACGTGGGATGGTGATGTGGTGTACGAGGAAAGGGACTCGTTTGCGGAGGCGCCAATTGCACCGTATCATCCTGTCTATGTATGTTTTATCGTTCTTCCCTCGAGCCTTGTTGAGACTGATACCTAACACCTCTTTCGTAGTGGAAATGCCTACCTGGGCCGGCCCCGACGGCTGTGGCCGCGTGCATCAGATCACCTTCTTAAACATTATTCTTTTTATTGCGAAATGCCTCTATCGTATTACTTTTCTTGATTTCTTCGCCCTGGGTCCTCATATAGGCCTCATACCTTGAACCTTCGTCCTTGGACTAAAGGTGGATCGTTTCGTATATAGGTGGGACGAGGTACTGCCACCGCGGGTCTGTTGTAGTAAGCTATGCGTAATTATATGGCGACAATCTACAAATCTGTAAGCAGAGAAGCGACCCAGGTAGACATTGATGCCATCACAAATAGGTTGTCTGGACCACATGGCAATGACGAACTTCTCGATAGAAAAAGCATTCAGGGTACGATTATGATAAACCAGCCTATTCGCGCGTGGCCCAGGCACGCGACGTGTCCTATCAGGCAGCATGACATAGGCAATCCTATTATCTTGGGCGATTGTTTGTGTCATAAAGAACACGATTGACCAAGCCAATTGGTATGTCATACGCCTCCGGTACGGCGTTTGGGGGCGCATATGCGAGGTAAGGATTCGGCACACTAGAGTCTGAGTATTGCGCTCTTGAATCTGCGACGTTGAACCCTCGGTCAGAAAAGAGAACTTTCCACAGGCAAAAATCTGAAATCGAAACTGACCGGTGAACGCGCTGAGCTCCGAAAAAGCCGGTGTGCCTCTGATGGCCATTGAAAAGTATGTAAAGTAGGTGAGTAGGACGGTTACGATCGTCCACGCCGGAACGAGTAGGGCCCATTCCCTAAAAAAAATTGGAATTGGTAGATGTCAACGATAACGTAGTACGCCCCAACAGCGAAGAGGGGGGGGGAGGGGGGTAAAGCTCCCTTTTTCCCCGTTTTGCAAAAAGAAAAGAAACGTACCGATTAGGATACCAGCTAACTCCGAGCCATATGATCCAGTCGTCGGGAAGGATAGCCCAAAGAAAGTAGAGAACGAAGAGGAGATAGGTCACTGCCCAGGCGACGAAGCCGTAAAATTCGGGGGCGCGACTGGGCGAAGAAGCTGGAGGTAGCGGCGGAAATTGGGCCAAGGGAGAAGCTGGCGATGTAGGGCCATTGTAGTGCTCACGGCTTTTGTCCTGACGAGATTTGTCAGTGACGACGAGGACGACCATGATGGCTGGTTCTGGCTGCCGGCCCCCACTTTACCGCGGCATGTTGCCGCTCTGGAAAGCGGCCCGTTGGTTACAGTACAGTTACAGTATGGACAGCGATGTACAAGCTACGTGATCTAGATTTGACATAAAGTCATCCCTTCCAAAGTGTCTGACAGAATTCACTCTATCGTGTTGTTTGGGACAGATACAGTTACAGTAACGACCCGTACGGTCGGCGATTGCGAACAGCCCCTGCCATCATCGACCTCCACGTCGCGGGATCTTGCTCTGATCCCTTCCATTGGTACTAAATTACGGAGGTACATCAAAAAATCCATCCCTTCGGTTCGCAGGAACTCAACGGCGAGTCCGGATCTGCTGTCAAAGGTGACGGCTCTCTGCTAAAACCCGGGAACTATGTCCGGTCAAAGCCGATCTGCAAAGCAACGAACGGATGGGCGTAGCATTGATACCCGAAGCATCTATTAAGAGCTTTTTTCTGTGCGCTCGTTTATGGAAAAGGAGAATGTCCGCGCGACATCAAGACTTGCAAGGACCCATCGTGTTGCCGTCCTGCGAGGGAATATCAGGCAGAGCAGTTCGGGTGATGTGCAGACCTACCATTTCATACGGTTCATCCGGCATTACGTCCTCCCTGTCACATCTTGGGGATGAAAGCAAGCGTAGCACGCTGGAAAAAAAAAGCACTGATTTGGACGCTGATGTAAAGAAAAGAAGAGAAACCCGAACCCTGACGTCCTCGTCTCGGGAACAATCAACACGCGATATGTCCTATGTGGTGGGAGATAGTCGCCGCCTGAGGGTGATGTACGGTTACTCATGCACGGGACACGTGACGAACCGACTTGCCAAGTTGAGGGACGAGAACGGCTCTAGAACCAGTGTCAAAATTTGCTGGAGAGCCATCAGGAGTGAGGAGCTTGGTGGCTAGCTGCGTGGTAATCACGACCTATCTCAACTCGTATCAGTGGGAGATGACACGACGAGACGGGGATAAGGTCGCACTGAGATGTCAAACGAAGAGCATAGCCTGGCCAAGACCTGTTTCAGATGTGCAAGTAACGACGACCGCGTAAACGACTTTAAGCCCGGAGAGGTATGGAATGGGAACCAGATCGAATTGAGTATGACGAGGCGAATCTGGGAGATGAGATCTTCCATTAGTAAGAAGATCGCAATGCATCAAAAAGTTATTCACTGATGGGTGTGCTTCCAAGAACAAGGGAAGATTGTATAAAAATGCCAGGAAATCTGGCAGCGTGAAAATGTTCAAGTAGTGTACGAGATCCAAGCCGGTATCGGGGAGATTCCTGGATCCTAAAGGCTAGCTGAAGCGGAAGGTGACCAACAGTAAGCTTGCTTACGAAGCTCTGAATGGAGCGAGGCAGGGCTTGCCATGTTTTGCATGTCTATCATACAATTAACGCGAACAGGGGGGCAATGTACCATATCTCACCAACGAAGAGAACCTGATCATTTGATGATACAGCGTTGCACGCAAATCTAGTCGCCAATGTCTCTTTTGCCGTACCAGGTGGACCTGAAAGCTCCAGAATGTGACCACTTGATAAACCTTCTCCTAGAAGCTTATCCAGAGGTACGCATGAGGAAAAAAATCTCTTGTCAACTGAGATTAACTCGGCGGCAGAGCGTCCAAGAAGTGAACTGGTCATGGACATCTTCCTCGTGATCTGTAAGCCGTGGTCACGGGTTTTGGACGCGAGCGCTTTTTAAACTCGAACACGCCCTTGGTTCAACTTATCCTTGCTTGTTTTCTTTTCTCAACTAGTCGTACTCTTCTTCCAGCTTCATATTTTGTGATTCCCTACTCCTACGCCTTTGACCACAGATGAACCCTGGCTCGGACACATCCCTCTTTAGACAATCCCGAGCAGCATCGGCTGTGAGGGTGGATCGGGTTCCCAGAGCCGGTTTGTTTCTGCCCTTTTGGTGATTTATTCATCGTAATTAATAAGATTACTGTCGGGATAGCCCGGCGGGACGTATTAACCCTTTTCAGGAACTTCATTGGTAAACCCCTGCTAGCCTACGTTAACTGTGTACACACCTCACACTTTGACGGGCATCTAGGCCCCATTAGGAATGCCGATGTCTGTGGAAATGGGTCTTCTATGGAGGTTACCTTTTTGACCCCCGATGCTGCAACGTGCGCCCTTCATCTTTCCCTCTATTCCACGATCATTACCGATATCGACGATTCCAGAAGATGCCTCGCCCTGTCGGGATACATTGTCTCAGGTCATCCTATGTAAGATCTGTACCTCTTGACACTTTCTATCTCATTTGATGCTCGCTTCCTTTGCCACATGATTTTCTGACGATGGTCTCAGAATTGTAACCCAAGTTGTAAACGCTAGATCTCCAAGGCCTCGTACAGCTATTCAAGCTACATCTTCGGATACTCGTCGTAACCTATATGTACTTGGGCTGCCATTTGATCTATCCAAGTGAGTGCCATACTATTCATCGAGGGATACCTCTCTGATCAGTTTGGCAGTGCAGAGCTAGTTTCCATATTTTCTCATTTTGGTACCGTTACCCATTCTGTCATCCTAGCTACCGTCGATAATGCCTCTCGGCGTCGAGGATTCGTTGTGATGTTAACTCACGATGAGGCACAAGCTGCGATGGACAACATCTCTCAAACAAGTATCAGGTGCGTCATCGTGAAACTACCCTACTTTCTTCATCACCTTATCTTACGCTATACTCCGTAGAGGGTCCATCGTTGATGTGTCATGGGCCGTAGTCCAACGTTCACAGGGTGCGTCCAGCCTGCCCATGGCCTTTTGTACTTACCAATAGTTCCCGAATCTAGGCTTTCTTGATGGAGGAGATAGGACTATAGCTCTAGAAGGCCAAGTGGCCTCTGTTTCTCCTAGCGCAGATCTTGGTGCTACCCCTGCATTTCGGGCTTCCAGTGCTTTAGGTGACCACCCCAAGACGGTCAATCCGTTGTCAGGTACTCAACCCTGTCATACGAGCATCGTTGTTCACAATCTTCCTGCTTTCTTGTTCGCTCAAGACTCTGACCTGGAGCCTTTATTCTGTCCGTTCGGTGACGTCAAGGACATACGGAAGCATGACACTTCTTATATCGCCCAGTCTCCCAATTCCGTCTCTGCTATCGTCACTTATTCGTCTGTTGCGAGTGCCAGGGACGCCAAAGCAGCTTTGCATGGCCAGAGCTATGGAGACAACCCTCTGGTGGTGGAATTTTACTTACCGTTCGACAATAATGAGTCTAGCTGGAAACTTGACCGAAACCACTTCTCTGGGTCACTCTTGAATCCTCGCGCCTCTCCGTTCGTCTTCGAATCTGCTTCAGTTGTCTCCGCCCCGCCGACTTGTGTTGCCTCTGGGAACTTTCCTGACTACTTTTCCAGGCCTATATCGAGTGGCTTAACCACACCTCTCAATCACTCATCGTTATTGGAATCCGTGGCACAAGGACACAGCTCACTTCCTACGTCTAGCCTTCCGTCGCGGAGCAACTCTGCTGCCTCATGGTCCTTCTCACTTGCACGTTCGGGCTTTTACGCATAAAACCTTTAGACCACGACCGAGGGCAAGGACCCTCTAAAATGACCCCGCTAGCGATACCAACTCCAGATCCATCCAACAAGGTTTCACGTTCTCAGTTTCTATTTTTGAATCCAAGATACGAATAAAAAAATCCGATTCTTCACCTCTCGACACTTGTGTCTATGTTTGATTGCTCAATTCTATCAACTATCTGGTATGTGCACTTGCGAAGTGGTCGAATTCATGTTTATTAATCAGGTGTTCAGTAACTGGCACGCACTGTGTAGAACGCTTCTTTTAATTATGGCGCTCTTAGCCGCCTTATTACTTTTTTGGTACTGTAGATGGACTCTGTCGTTAGCCGCTGTTCTTTCGCTGTTTTGTGCAATGTGATAAGTTTTGTCTTGCTGTCGCGTAAATAACGATGATTACGGTAAACAGTTACCACGGTTCCGGTCAGACGACGAAAGGGTCCGAGTCAAAACACCATCTTGTGGCCAGTGATGCTCTCTGAAAGTGACGACCGCGAGAATCGAAAACGGGCACAAGCTGTACGACCCCTCCCTCAACGGCCTCAACTCCCGATTTTGAGCCGGTCTGCATCGAGTGATGAACTTGTCATCCCCAACTCTCGTGCCCGGACACCTTCAAATCTAATGGAACTCGTTGAGGATGACGTCCCTTCAAATGAATCAAGGGGCTTGTATCTGGCGAATATAACAGAATCCCCAGTTTCCAGTCCATTGGATGAACCGAGACCGTCCTCCTCGATTTCGTTATCGTCCACTTCAAGATCGTCTCTAACGCGATCACGTCCGGTGAAGAAATCGTCGCGGCTTTCCAGCGGATCTTCTTCAACTTCTGATTTATCAGCTCCCGATGAGTTCTCTTCAGCTTCCAAGCGACGTTGGGATGATCTCCGTCGCCATTTCCTGCCATCGCATCTGGCTGCTCGCACTGCCAATGTTCAACCCTCCACAACTCCGCCTCCAGCCTCCAGCGTTCCTTCGCACTCTTCCACACCGAAGCAGTTCGAATACCTAAGCCCGGACTCAAGCAGGTCGTTGAAACGGCGCAGGAAGCAGTTGCTGATCAAACCAAGAAGTTCGCGGATGACATTCTCAGGGCATCGAGGGCCGTGAGCTCAAACGACGTCAAGGTGTCAAGGAAGGAGCGCGAAGGGTCGATAGCAAGCAAGGCGACATCGTTGAACATGGCTTTCATGAGCTCAACCACTGCGGGCCTCGGCATTGCCAGCTCTTCAGTCTCAAGCCACCTGCCGCAGAGTCGCGCCAAGGCCATGCGGAGACCACCATCCTTGCAGTCCATGGCAACTATTTCCCTCTCACCATCAGCCGCCTTCACTTCCCTTTGCAACATCATTTCGCACTATGCATCCATCATCCCCAATCATCCCCACCTCGCGAAACTTTTGCCATACGAAGGCGAGGTCCTATCTTCCCTATTGGTGCCTTTTATGGTTTACCAAAGTGAAACCGCCGAAAACGAACGATCACAAGCAGTGGAAGCTTTTGAGATTTTAGTGAAGACTTGGGCAGCGTCAGACGAGGTAAGGCCCTTCGTGTCCATCCACCGGCTCACTCTTAGTTGCATATCTTGTCTGCGTCATAGTCTTTCCTTGAGCGCTGCCTTTGGTGTTGTAAAGTTGCGCGGATGATCCCGGATCAAAAGGATGACCGAATGAGGGTACTCCACGCCTTATGGTCCTGTTTATCATCCCCTGAAGATCCGTTCGGGATCAGGTCGCCCATCATTCTTCAGACACTTTTTCAGGCGCTGTTTTCTCTACAAGGATCACTACTCGCTCAGGGTGATTCTGAGGAAGCATCGTACGTGCATGGGCTCATCAATGGTGTTAAGAGAGCGGGGTGTGAGGGGCTCGATGCTTCCATGTTGATGCAGCAATATGGGGTCCAGCTCCAGTCTGAAGCCGAAGCTCATGCAACTCTGGATTGCGTGATTATCATGGCTCTAGCTGCCTGCACGGAAAATGCCACCGATGGTGAGCATCAACATATTTTACCTAATTGGTGGCTGCGAAGGTACGCATGAATCCTTTCATTTTGTCCAGGTGAAATGATATTGTCTTAGGAAAGCTGGCTTGGTACCACTAGGTCGTCACATTACTCAACGAGCTTGAGGCGCATTGAGACACTTAGCATCATCCAGTGCTCACATGCCCTTATAAGTTTTCTGCTCCCGAGTGACGACACAAGCCGGTCCGTTGAGGACTTTCACCTAGTTTTTGAGATCCTCACCGAGTGGCTAATCCCGGTGGCGAATACTCTCGTTCACAACGACTCCTTTGAGTGCAAGGTTATGTGTGCCAGACTCGTTCTTCACGTCTTGTCTCACTCCGGAAAGGAAACTCGAGAAGCAGTTGTATCACTTATTGGAGGGTGGCTTCGTGATCACAACCAATGGAAAGTCGCCTTCGAAGCTGCCATCCAGGCCATGGTATGTGCCTATTCTTTGAGCATTCTCGATGGTCCATTGCATCTCCCCAGGTGAAAGAAGATAACTGGATGGCGGTAGTTGCAGTCCTAACGGCCTTAATGGAGCAACTACCCAATGAACTCTTCTCTCAGGCCGCGATGAAGTTTCTTCCGACATTGCATGAGGTGTGTCATCCCCGAGAGTCCGCGTTGTCCGTTCTTGAACGATACATATTAGAAACTGGCGGTTGACCTTCCACTTCCATTCCCAGCATTCACAGAGTTCCTCGAGAGCATCTCACAGAGGCTCCCGAAACTATTTTATAAGCCATTATTTGCTTGTGCGGCAGGAACTAAGGCAACTTCGGTCTTCGGCCATTTGCGGACAGTAGCGCTGCTGGCGCGACACCTTCCGTCCTTCTGGATTCGGGACGCTGAGATGTTACTGGTGGCCTTCATGAGTGATTCCAGTAGCATGGAAAGGAATCCACAAGGCAATGCCGGGGCGCAATGGGGTCAGGTCCGCCTCGGTCAAGTTGCAATTTTAATAGAGCTTATTGCCCATGTTCATGCTGCAAGGCAAGACAAGGACTCCCGAGCCGTAAGCTTTCCATTGTCTGATATTTCCAAGGCTGAGTAATATGATCAGACCACCGACTCTGCATTTCTCGCCGAGGCCAGGTTCTTCTTGGAGTTAGAGTATCGTCTTGGTGCAATCATCGACGAGAAGGTGGCGTGAATTTCTTGTTTTTGTCGATCCATTGACCGATTGAGTCTCAAGGAGCGCATGCTCCGAATACCGATGGCCCAAAGAGTTTTACTGGTCAACTTATTCTTTGAAATTCGACTGCTTTTGCGTTCCTTGAAGCCGTAGGTTCAATTCCACGGCAACTCGAACGTTGAGGGCTGATGCTCGCACAGGGCCCAATGGCTATCTCGTGTTGTTTCCTGGGTCGTCAGCTTCAAGGAAGACGCACAGTTGCGGAGAAGGACAATACGTCGATTCTCGAGACAATAGGTGATGTTCATAGCGCCCTTCAAGTTGGTCTCCTACTCCACAGAAGGTAATATCTCGGCCCATCTCCCTTGCTCTTACTGACTTCTCACAGCGCAAACATTCTACTCTTTCGTCATCATCAACATCCATGGACGGCGCGTCATTGGTAGTTGCTGGCCCTGCTACTGTCTCACTTCCGCTCTTCACTTTCTTTTCCCGAGAGCGACAGTTAAAAGACTTCTCTAGAGGTCTCATATCGAATTCACTTCGCCTTCTAGTTTTGGTCTCTGGCCTTTTATCGAGAGAGGACCATGAGATCCTTTGCACATGTCTCTGGCAGAACTGCCTCACCCAGGCGACGCCCGAGACTCAAATTCTTGTGGGTCCACGTTTTTGTTGACGCCGTTCCGATCAGTTTCGAATCGATCATTACGACAGGCAGCTTTTTTGATTATGCAGGGCGCAGAGAAAGCCCGGGCCGCCATACTAAACGTAATCAAGGCGGATATTAAAAGGTCTGTCTTTGGAAGTATGCTCTTTCGCGAACAGGTGATTCAAGTTCTATGTCAAGCCTGGACGCTTCCCGTCGTCTCCTAGCGGCGCGCCGCCTGAGTCTGATGTCCGGATGGCGCTTTCAAATGTGGTCACAGGAGTATATTGCTGACAAGAATTACCGGAGGCCATTTAAAATCGCTCGGCTCCCCATGTCGTTCCTACCAACGGATGTAGGCTCTAGCTCTTTCGTGTTAAGGGAGGATCCAGCAACGGGGAATACGGTCAGTGGACAAGCTCTCCCACCAGAGCTTCGAAAAAGGCTCGCGGACATCGGCTGGACCAAAGACGAGAGCACCACGGATCAGAAACGCGAGTGGATCATGACCCCATTCTCGCTACTTTCTGAACAGCAGCTGGAAAGGTTGGAGGCGGGCCTGCCTACGACGATTGTTTCTCGACCTTCTCAATCTGGCGGGCTTGATCGTCCTCCGTCCCCTGCTGCAGAATTTTCATCTTCCAAACGTCGATCCGTCTTTGTGCCACCCCTAGTATCGACGTTGCCACATCTCGCCACTTTGGCGTACGACGTTGATCTCACGGTGGCCAATGCCGCTCGGGTTGCAATCATGGATTGGATGAGACACGATCCCGCCCTCATCGCCAGACCCGCTCTGGATACTTTATCTGCCAGAGAGACAGCCCACCTCGATGCCGCTTTCGCTGTTCTTAGAGGCTACCTCCACAGCCAAACGATGCTCCCTCCCGCTATGGCACACCATATGTTCAATCACGTGGCTGGATTTCTCAAATTTGGTGCCAAGCAGGGTGAGGGAGAGGAGGCACTCACGGGATTTTCCTATGCCGTCCCGTTACTCTCGAAGCTTGTTCCTCAAGTCAGTGACATGTCCCTACGAGAACTCCGACGTGCCAAAGTGGATGTCTTCCTGATTCCGTCTGGTTCCGTCTGGTTCCACTCCTCTACCCCTGCAGGCCCCATGTTTCCCCGATCCTTGAGCGATATCACGAGTGCGTCTGATAATGAGACAATCCTCCGACTGGGGAGGGTAGTTTTTATCCGAGTCGCTCAGAATTTGTTATTTGTGAATATGCTGAAACGCAATCACCAAGATGTTTTAGCGGTCAGAAAGAACATGGCTCGCCTATCCCTACCTATCACGGCCCCTGCAGACGACATTTCTACCTCCACGGAACGGCGTTTTGTCTTTCCACAAAAAGATAGAACACCATCCCACAAAACTGCCGCGGACGATGATATTTCTGGTCTTTCCGTTTTGCTCTCCAGGAGTCATATCCTTTTAGTTACGGAAATTTTCCGTTCCTTGCCTCGACACCTCAACGATAGGAATGAACTTGCCGTTCTCATGGATGGCCTGAACCAAATCTTGCTCGTTCATGGAAATGACATCGGGATTGTCGCACATGCCCTCATCGGTGAGTAAAAGTACTATTTCCAAACTCTCTTCCACTCATTTCATTCCAGCTTTCATGACTGCTAGCGCACGCTTTCATCGGTTATTTGCTTCGGGCGGAGGCTATACCCTTTTCATACCTTCCCTCTTCAAGGTCTATGCCGAGTCTGAACCCAACGTCGGCGTGAGACATGCGATAGAATATGGCATAAATCGGTTCTACGCAGTTCATCAAGAGGCTTTTGTCGTCCAAGCTCTCGACGTACTTTCGCATGTAGTCATGTCTCCCGAAGTGGATGGTTCCTGGGTGGCCCTGCAGATTTTTGTACTCCTCTCTACACTGCAGGGCAGTTCTCCCGTATACGCTGCCGACAGTGCCGGCATTCATGGCTCCAATAAGATACAAGAGCAAGAGGCTCTAATGGTTCGCACAGCGGAGGAAAAACCACAGACGTTCCTTGCAATGCTGCGAAGAGGCAGTGGATCCCATAGCGAGGACGTTGGCTTCGCAGTTCCAGATCAACTTGAATACGAAGGTGGCCATCTGACGTTGGATAACTTTGTTCGGCTTCTTCTGACCGTCATTGGTCATGACCCAAGTATCCGACGCGCCGAACAGTTCCTCCGGCTGCTACGGCTCATGGCGCCATATCTCTATGATGCATCCTCCATTTCTCGACTCGTGCTTCAGGAAGGAATATATGCCTTGGGCAGAATATTCATCGCACGGAGCACTGGAAGGGCCAAGACTGCCGAAGACTCACAGATTCACCGTGAAGAATCTAGTCACTCGTTGTCACAATCGGCAGAGGCGAGTTTTGATGTCTACGAGGCAGCGTCAAGTCCAAGTAACTTTGTGGAGATGAAGTTTGACTATCTCTCATTAGTGGCAGAATTCTCAAAGTTTGGAGGGACCTTTCCACAGTCCGCGTTGAGGCGCATCTTTGATCTCGCCAATATGATGCTGAAGGATTCCGATTCCGTCGGCAGCGAACGAGTGGCTTCTTTCCTGTGCTCGTTCGCGCATCATGTCCTTGTCGGGAATAAGTCCGACCTGCAGCTGAAGCAAGTTCTTACCTTCCTAAACGAAATAGGCCCAATTTTCAAAACGTACGCGACGACTGCTGACTTCTCCGGAGTACTGGAAGCTGTCCTTCGCCTAGCGGAGAACCCTCTCTATGCCAACGAACCTACATTTTCGACTGTAGTGGTCACAAACTTCTGCTCGGCTGGTTTGGAAATTATCGAAAGATTGGAATATATGGGCTTGCATTTTCCACTCCCCTTCGGCCTGTGCTTGTCCGCCTCTTGTGTCGGGCAACACTTCTGACGGGGACTGACGTTGTAGATGTTATCGAACAGCGCCCTATTACGTTCGATTTCGTTGCTGGCATTCTGTACCCGATGGCATTGAATCTACCTTCGGCCGCAGAAATTGCGAGCGACACCCGGTGGATGGAGGCATGGCGCCGGGCGGCAATCAGACGAACGTGGATTTGTCTCCTTCAGTTGGCCATGCAAGCTTGCCGGGGCCGTCGGCCTGCAAGCGACAGGGCTTCTCAGCCTGAGCGTAGCCGGTCACAGGAAAAGAGAGGAAATATTCCTAAAACTTCCTCAGCCGCATCCCTGTCTATGGCACTTCAGACTCTCAAAGTAATCGTGTTGAAGGCAGAAGATGAGCTATCGATCTCGCTTCCGAGCATATGGGTACAGATGGGTTCACTTCTTAAAGACGTGCTTTCCCTCGGAGACGCGAGATTCGCGCTAGGCGTTCCGGTTTCATCCTTTCCCAAAGAGTCTCCCATGGCCCTGAGTTCACGGTCATCAGAGGATTCCGACCTGTTGAACCCTCCATCACCCGGTGTTCACCCATTCCGCTTTCCCTCGCCCCCACGTCCGGCTTTCCCCCGGCCCTCTCTCCTCGACTATGTACTCTGGTCAACGTTAGAATTCGTTTGCCGTCATAGGTCACCTCTCATGCTCCAAATGCGGCTTTTTTTGCAAGAGAAAACGGCATCACTCAATGAAGAACTTCGAGCTCGACACACTCTGCCAGGTCGGAGCAAGCGCCTTTCTTACACGTCCGTGTTCTCTAAAACGCGCCAAAAATCGGAGCACAGTTCGAGAGCATCATCCGTCGAGGCCTCGCCCTTCCTTGCCCCGCTTCGACTAAATCATGGGGATGTCCTGCTGACACCGCCAAAGCCGGAACGCAAGCCTGGCTACGCAAGAAGTCCGACCACGCCGGGGGGCTCATTGGTGGCAGATCCCAGGATTGTGCACCTAGGGCCCGTACAAAACTTCGACATGCTCCGCCGGTCGCCTTCGCCCGGGTCGGGAGAGAGTGGAGCCAAGTCGCGTAAGTGGCTATCAGCCAAATCGACGATAATAATGTCGGAAAAACTCGCACTGGAGACATACCGCCGGGTCCGCGCCGTGCAGCGTATCATGGGATATACTGATTTGCTTCCGATGCCCGGTGATGTAGAAGGAGTCGCGGACGACGTGAGGGTTTGGTCGAAAGGAACAACATTGCGGGAGATTAAAGATGAAACTGGAGTTCTAATGGAGGAGTTTTGGTTAGAGGATGAGGAAATAATGATAAAATGATTTGAAGAAATAAGGTTGTCCAACTTGATCAAATATCTCGATGTACGCAGTTCAGTACTACCAGAAAAGGTTTCCCACGAGTGTGAAACCACGTGAACGCGAACCTTTACGCCAAACTTTGCTCCAGCTTCGTTACTAGTCCATCAACAGCTTCGAGCTGCAATCGATTAATACTTTCGCCATTCAGAACCTCTGGTGTTCCTCCCATCAGTACTAGATGACCTTTCCAAGACCTGTGATTCGGGAAGGCGTGTCAAATGCTACTGCAAGGAGTCGTAACGTCTCTTGCTTACACTCACAACGATCACTTACCCGTGTGTTCTAGGCGAGCATTCCCACGTGTGACAATCGGAGCGCTCCCAGATGAAATACTCCTAAAAATTTTCGACTTCTGCCGAGTGCTAGTGGCTGATGTGGGCCCGTCGTCTATTCGGCCAGGGCTGTGGCCAAATATATGGCATAATCTGGTGCACGTATGTCAAAGATGGCGATACGTCGTGTTTTCGTCCCCACTCCGTCTTGGTTTACGCCTTTACTGCAACGTCGTACTTCTGTGAAGGAGATGTTGGATGTCTGGCCGCCGTTTCCTATCGAAATAAGGTCTTCCGGCCTTGGGGATAACATCATGGCCGCACTCGAGCACCAAGATCGCATATGCGAGATCAATCTCGACCTAACATACCCAGAATGCGAGAGATTGGCTACAGTGATGCAGAAGCCCTTCCCTGCACTGACAAGTCTTCGTCTTAGGTCGGCTTTGTTCGAGGATGTGCCAGTGCTTCCCGATACATTCCTAGGAATTTCCGCCCCACGTCTACGATCACTCTTTTGGGAGGGCCTTGCATTTCCGAAGTTACCTCAACTTATTTTGTCTTTCAATGACCTTTCCAAGCTCTACCTTCAAAGTATACCCGATCATGGTTACATTTCACCCGATGCGATGGTCACAGGCCTCTCCGCCTTGACCAGGCTCACATACCTTTGCTTCGACTTCGACTTCGAAGAAATCGTCGCCTTTCGACCTCGACCTCCACTCACACGCGTTCTCCTCCCCGCTCTCACAGAGTCGAGTTTCGTGGTGTCAACGAGTACTGGGAGGACCTCCTGGCTCGGATCGATGTTCCTCAACTCGAAACTCTCACAATCATTTTCAAGCAACACGCCCTTGACATCCGACCAACCATCTCTCGCTCTCGGATGCTCGGCTATTCGATTATGCGGAGGTGACATTTAGCCTTTTTGAAGTCGACATCCAACTTTATCAGCCAGAGGAGACAGATCCCTCACTCCTGCTTGGAGTCGTAGAGGAAGTGCTCGGTCGGCAAGTCTCATCTATTGCACAGATGTGCATCCAGGCTTTGTCTCTACTTTCCAGCGTTACAGAGCTCTGCATCCAAAGCGACGGCGTGATATCCCCTTCGGACTTGTTGGACAATTTTGTATGGTGGAACTTTTCCACTCATTCACTGCCGTTCGGACCCTGCATTTGTGGGGTATAATGCAGCCGTGCATCGTGTCTTCGCTGCGAAAGAACATTGCCATTGGGGAAAGTGTCACCGAGGTGTTACCCGAACTTCATGATCTCTACCTTCACCACAGCTTCGGCGAAACTCAGTCGAGGAGCAAGCCATAGAGCTATTCATTGCTACACGTCAGCTTTACGGTCACCCTGTCACAGCCCACTACCCGCCATATAGCGATAGCGATTAGCGCAAGTTGTAATTTGGTGTTCTTCTATCCTCACGCATCTTTACTACTTCAAGCCACTTCCATATAATTTTAATTTCTCCTACGGCAGTGAACCTAGTGACTGTAACTCTCAGTTCTTTTCCTTTTCTTTTTTTCTACAGTATGTGACTTTGCTTTTAGCTTCTGCCACGTGCTAATACCCTCTTTTGGATATTGTGCCCCTCGGCCTCGGTCATTCCTTGTCAACTATGCGCCCTTTGGAATAGATGACACACTGACAACTTTCATACTGTATACCTATTACACATAACCAGGTGGTGTGCCAGGTGCATGAGATAGAGGGAGGAATTGATGCTATATCACTATCATCGATTTTCGGGGAGTTGAATGACGACGGCTTATCTTCCTCTCTTTGTCCACAGCAGAATCCAGCCATCTCATGAGATAATCCTCCATCCCCAGCGAATTGTGGTGTGCCTCTATGTTTCGGAAATAAGTTAGGACCCACCGTGGCAAACGTTGGACGTGGTGTTGGTGTTAGGGAATGAGGTGGCCTTAGTCAAAGGGACAGAAAATGTCGCGAAGTAGATGTAAGTGTGAAGGCGGTCGCGGAAATTGAGTCTGCGGAAAGATCAGGGCTTCAATTTGACCCTATAAGATATCATACATAATTTGGTGGTGCCAGGCGAATGAGACAAAGGGGAGGGAATAGGTCACAAGTGAGACATCGCGATCACCCAATGGAAGACGGTTAACAGTAATGGCACGTATCTATAGTAATTTACCTAGAAGTTCCCAATGAAAGCCAAGAACGATGCACCCAGAAGCCACCAAGGCACATTAAGACTCCGAGAAACTCCCAGGATTACGGCTCCGTTCAAAAGGGTAGATTGGTTAGAGAAGGCAATGTTTGGTGTCAAAGCAGAGGAGTTGGAACCATAAACGTAGGAAGTGATGTTCTGCCTGGGCGGCGTAGAGTTGGTGCACTGTACGTCAACAGACTTCACGAGCGCATAGAAGTGGCCTGGATGTGGTTTGAGAGAGTTGGGCGGCTACAACATCACGATGGACCCACCTGCAGACTGGTAGTCGGCATCCTTCCAATTAATCATGCCACCAGCCCATTTAATCGTGCCTGGGGCGGACGTGTTGATGCCCGCTGGCCATAGACTGCCAAAGTTGATGTTGAAAAGATAGCTGTGTGGTGGCGTGAAGAGACCTACCTAATTTGAATGGACGATGGAGTTGTTGGGTAATGAGTGACGCCGTTCGCATCAATGGTGTCTGCTTTATTGACGGTGCGGACAACATTATTGTCAACAAGAAAGGTTAGGTTGTCAGGCTGCCAATCGATCTAATGAAGTAATCAATGCCTTCAGACTAGCGACAGCTAAGTTTGCGCACGGTGAATGCATGGTAGTTGAAGTAGGTATCAGAGATACCAGTTACGACTTCGCCTTGAGTTTTGTTGGCTGTTTGTACGTGAGTACCCGACAGATACGAGCACCCGTGATGGAAAACCCACGGATGTTACCCTGCCAAAAAAGGTTGGTCTGGCCCGTAGTTGTGTTAGCGCCAGGGAATTCCCAGTCAATCTCGTCCTTGATGCCACTCATAGTGATGAAAGCCGTGACTACACCATCCCAACGACCTGTCTTCACTGATCAAATAAGAATTTTGAAGAGGGATGTTCATGTCAAGAACAATCGCACTTGTTGCAGTAATTTTCCCGTAGTGCACGTAATGTGTGGACGATATGCGCGTTCCACCATTGTCCTTTGTGAGGATAAGGGCCAGCTCTCCGCCACTTGAATTGGTGTTGAAGATATTTCCCCGATTCAGGACCCAATCTGCACAGCAAGTCAAAAGAAGCGAAGACTGACAAGAGACAGGGCCTCGCCGTAGGCGGTGGCATTGCCGTTATACAAGCTGGCGTTGGCATGTATGCGGGAGTTATTAATAAAGTTATACTGAGGAAAGAGTCAGTCGCTACAGCATAAATAGACGTATCTCATGAAGGCTGACTGTGGCAGACTGACAGACGGGGTTTGGTTTACAGGAGGCCAAGGAGAAGGAAGCAAGTGGATTGCAACCACCGAGACAATACTAAAAGTCATGTGGCGAGCGCTTAGCCAACCAGTTCGAAAACATTAGGACGAGAGTATTACAGTGCCGTCACCACAAAAGCCAAAGGAGCCTGTTCGTCATTGATGCATATCAAGAATTCCGGAACCTTGAAAGCTTACTGCAGCAAGGGGCCAATGCGGCGCATGGATTGGTGCTGCTGCTGGATTCGTCGTAAGTTGCGAACTCTTTGGAAATTGGAAATTCGGAGGTACTTGCCATGTCTGTCCGCTTTGTGCCTGAGCGCTAAAGATGGCAAGTAATATAGCGAGTGACACGATCAAAGGAAAGCGGCCCATTCTTTGGGGTTTGAAGACAAGAAGAAAAGGGTATATGCTGTTGCAGGTGCAGCTGCAAGCCGGGAGTCCCGCCGGAAAGACAACCACCTCGATTGGCATTCATATTGGGCAACACACTGGCAAAGCGGCTCCGCGATTCCAACTCGCTTCTGCGTTCTCACGACTCGGACTTGGCGTGTTGTATTTCAATTCTGAGAGTATTCCTCTAGATTAGCGTTCTTAGTGGACTGGTTAGTATATAAATCACTGTATGCTGGCCATTTTCCATACTCGAAGGGGAAGATAAACTTGGCGGCCAATTGGTCAAGATGGGCGCAAACATACAACAACAACGCGTCAATCAATTCAATACGCGCGTGACGCGCGCTAACACCCGCGGCGACTTGGAAGGTTCACAACCACAACTCAAGATACCCAACCAGCCAGGTGTTATGCCTTCCGCTAAACCAAAACCTCACGACCAGAAGGATCAAAAAAAGCAAAAAAGCTTGCTGGGATGGCTCTCTAAGCCCGCAGGTGTTAAAGTTGCCCAGTCAAGCTCCGACCATCCTCCCATAGCCGATAAGGCCTCGATCACCGTCGCTTCATCCAGTCCCAGTGGACGCGAATCAATCTTCGAGACTCCCTCAACCAAAAAGCGGGCCCTTCTCGGGGATTCCTCTCCTGCAGTTGGGAGCGCTACTTTTTCTAGATCGTCAGACGGTGGAAGGAGCATCAACGACACTCCGCCTACTAGTGACCCTATTGACGTGGATATATCCTCTGATGAGGATGTGCCTAGACGCGAATCTAAATCTGTGTGTGATAGCTGTATATGCGCGTTCGTTCACTCCTGGCAAGCCTGATCTGTGACACAGGCTCGCACAAAGCGGAAGATGGCTATCGAAGATTCGGATGAAGGGGAGGGGGGCAATAATGGTGCCGCTGCACAAAAAAGAGTTTCGTCCGCATATAAGCCTTCTCAGGAACCTGGTAAGGATAATAACGGTTGCTCCTCCACATCGTGGATTCCCTGAATCGTTGACGCATTTGGTCTTAGGGCGTGCGAAAAAAGCTCGCATAACGCTGTCAGAAGATGATGCTTTCATCGAAAGCGATGATCAAGATGGGTCTACGTCTGCCTTCTCTCAAACTTTGAGTAGATTTAAAAAGTCGCCAAAGAAAAATGGTTAGCTTGGTAGTTACTCTCCCGCATATATTATCTGACAATTCATTGAATTTATTAGCTCGACGAACGCGACTCTCAGGTGATGACGATGACGACGACTTCATTGTTCCTGATGACAGCGAAGATGACCTTGCGTCACGGTCTTCTCGTACTTCTAAGCGTTCGTCCCGCCAGTCCCTTTTAAGCGACTATGACGACGATGAAGAGGGTGTTCAAATTACGAAAGCCAAGAAGTCAGCAGGGGCTGCTGCCAAGCCGTCTCTCAAGAAACCTCGCGCAGCTAATGGCCCAGCGAGTGCCTCTAGCAACAATTTCCTCACTGCAGCAGAACAGAGAGCCCAAGCAACGAAGGACGATAAGAAATCTCAAGAAGACCCTTTTTCCTTCTTGCAAGACGTCAGAGATGTAGGGCTCCTGTCTAACTACCGCCATACCCTTAGTGATATGTGATCGCTTCCACAGAAAGACGGCGTCCGACCAGGTGAACCCGGGTATGACCCTCGGACATTGTATGTTCCCAAGAAGGCTTGGAATGACTTTAGCCCTTTCGAGAAACAAGTATGTCACAAGTCCGTGAAGATGGTTGCACGTGATTGAGTTTCATCTGCAGTTCTGGGAGATCAAGCAAAATCATTTCGATACGGTTGTATAGTGTGCAATCTTCTCCCGAATCATTGAACTGACTCGATGAGTTAGATTTTATTTTTTCAAAAAGGGTAGGCTTGGTTACGTCGTTCTAATTACTAATGTAAACGAGATGTCCTTTCCACAGCAAATTTCTCGAAGTACGGTCGTCTCCTTTTTGGATTTGTTATGATCCGTCAATTCATTTATCCTATATTCAGCTGTACGAAGAAGACGCTCGGATAGGGCACCGAGAATTTGACCTCAAACTCACACAACGTGTAAAGATGTCCATGGTGAGCCCGTTTCAGATGGCCATTAGAACGTTTGATCAACCTCTATCAGGTTGGTGTACCTGAGATGGCCTTTAACTTCTGGGCAGCGTCAGTATATTTACGTATGTCCGGGCGTGACTGATTCTTGTTTCGTAGAAAATTCCTAGCAAAAGGTACTAATACGCGAGCATGCTTGGGCGTGAATGACTGTGAAGGTTGACGATGGTTGCGTTGATACTAGGTTATAAAGTTGGTCGCGTCGACCAATCGGAGACTGCGCTTGGTGCGGAGATGCGTGTTGCCGCCGACAAGTCCAGAGGCAAGGTTATTGATGACAGGCAGAAAGAGAAGATTGTGCGCAGGTGTGTGGTTTATTATTGTCAAGATATTTTCTGACTGACGGGGTCGTGCAGAGAGCTAAATAAAGTCTACACCAATGGCACACTGGTTGACGCTGAGCTGCTTACCGACGACCAGGCGGGTCATTGTCTCTGCATTCGAGAGGACGAGGAAGGTGGAGAACATGGGCATTTTGGAATATGCATTCTAGACAGCGCAACAAGCGAGTTCAACTTGAGTGCTTTCGATGACGACGTATGTCGTACAAAGCTCGAAACGCTTATCCGACAGCTACGACCTAAAGAGGTCTTATTCACCAAGGTGCAGTGAGCAATCACCTTTCGTTGGCCTTAGCCAATGCTCTTCATCGACGTAGGGCAATTTGTCGGTGGCGACAACGCGGTTGCTAAAGGTCATTCTTCCGGGGACCTGCCTTTGGACTAGTCTCCGTGACGTGGAGGGCTTCGGTTATGACAGGACGCTAAGTGAACTAAAGTCACTGTATGCTGTCGGAGGCGAAGACGCCATGGATGATGGTGACGATTATGGTGGCATCCCAGCAGCTATTCGAGATATGTTTGGTTGCAGAACCGCGATCGAAGCCCTCGGTTCCATGATGTGGTGCGTTGAGCTTCCAATCAGAATGGAGTTGGATTGAGTAAGCTTCCCAGGTACCTCCGCCAGCTGAATATCGACAAAGACATTCTGACTATGAAGAATTTCAATGTATATGACCCCATGAAAAGGGGACAAGGCCTTATACTTGACGGACAAAGTCTGGCCCATATAGAGGTTCTGCTTAATAGCGAAGGGACTGAAGAAGGCTCCTTGTTGCAACTGTTGGGTCGTTGTGTGACGCCGTTTGGTCTGTTCTCTGGTCGATCCCCGTCCCCACAATTTCCTGATTCTTTGCTTCAGGAAAGCGGTTGTTCCGCATCTGGCTGTGTATGCCTTTGCGCAGTGTCTCCGACATAAATGCCAGGTAAGTCCCCTTTTTGTCCGATATTATTTCTTTTGCTGAGAATTACTACCAGGCTTGATGCAGTAGAAGATCTCATGAATCACCCAAATTTTGAGGGCGAATTTATGGAGGTCGCCAAAGGTCTTCCAGACTTGGAACGTATTGTTTCTCGGATTCATGCTAAGAACTGCAAAGTCAAAGATTTCCTGAAAGTGCTCAAGGTGACGATATCTGTGGTCATGTTTTATTTCACCGCCTAATTACTTCCAACAGTCCTTTAGGGTATTGAGCAAAGGTCTATCCAAGTTAGCAGATGCTTCTGAGACTTTCAAATCGAAGACTATTCTCGGCCTTCTACGTTCGGCTCCTGACCTGCTCCCACACATCAAGAACGTTGAGTCGAGGTTTGAAAAACCAGAGAAGGGTATGTCTTCTCCCCCGTTGTGAAATCTTAAATCATTGGTGACGCCATTTGAAGATAACGACGACCTTTTACCTGTGGAGGGTAAGGACGAGGCGTATGATGAGATTGCACAAGAGATTTTACAGCTTGAGGACGAACTCAATAAATTGCTTAAGAAGTTAGAGAAACAGGTCGGGTAAATATCCCTTTTTTTTTCCCCTATTTGCTGCCCACAGTGTGCGGCCATCGCAGGTGCCCCCTACAGTATTGGCACAGCGCGCAAGGAAACAAGGCAAGTTATCATCGTATGCTACCCTTGAGATTGCTGAGCCATCTGCCTAGGATATTTATCTGGTTCAAGTCAGCTCCAATTATAAAAATATTCCGCACGACTGGACAAAGAGTGGTGGCACTAAAGTTGGTCCGAAGTCATCCACTCAATCACTCCCATCGGACCTGATATTTCCAGGCATTCTCCCGCTGGGCCGTCCCTTCCCTAAGTGGGAGAATTCGGCAACTCAAAGAAGCCCGTGAGCGACGCAGTGCGAGCATCAAAGATTTTAAATTTCGGTTGTTTTCCGAGTTCGACAAGGATCGCGCCGTCTGGCTGCGCACAATTCGCGTCATGGCAGAGCTTGATTGTCTGTTCAGTCTCGCCAAATCATCCCATGCTCTTGGGGAACCAGCCTGCCGTCCGCAGTTAGTTGAAGGCGATACAGCGTGGATCGATTTTGAGGAACTGCGCCATCCTGCAATGGCCTTAAGAACGAAGATCGATTTTATTCCTAACGATGTGAAATTAGGTGGGACGGTGGGAAGGATTGCGCTTTTGACTGGTTCGTAGAATCTTCTGCACATTCCGGATTAAGTCAACTTATCTGCCTTGCAGGACCGAATATGGGGTAAGTATGTTAATTTTGTGGCGTTACTTTATCTGATAGCAGGATGCTACAGAGGAAAATCCACGGTAAGCATAAAGGTTGCCGAGTCGATACCCGTGCTCATCATCCTCTGTAGGCGATGCGCATGACTGCAGCGGGGATTGTGAGTCTTGAAAGCTGACTTTCAGTACTGTACCCACATTGATGTACCGTGTTGTACAAGATCATGGCACAAATGGGCATGTTTGTTCCCGCTCGGAGTGCCCGGTATACCTTTCATTACTAGTGGATGAGTTGACTCGTCTGACTCATGCATCAGGCTATGTCCAGTCGACTCTATTCTTACCCGCATGGGTGCCTACGACAATATGTTCTCCAATTCTAGTACGTTCAAGGTCGAGCTCGACGAATGGTAGGAATCCAATTTCTCAGTCAAGCGATCCGCTCTGATAATCTACAGCTGCAAGATCATGCGAGATGCAACACCAAAATCGTTCGTGATTCTTGACGGTGTGTTGGAAAAACGTCTGCTCGTGGCATAATTAAAGAATGTTGTTCTTGCAGAGCTCGGCAGGGGTACTTCTACATACGTGAGTGTAGCCCTTCTACTTGTTGACGTTTGGTGATAACATAGCTTCGTAGGACGGAATGGCAATTGCTGGGGTAAGACACAAAATCTAGCCCTCCTGTTCCTCGTCAGCCTCACAATAATCTCTCATCACAGGCAGTCCTGCATCGATTAGCCACTCACACTCTAGCTCTGGCCTTTTTTGCCACCCACTACGGATCCCTGACAGACGATTACGCATATCATCCTAATATCCGGAACATGCATATGAAGACGCTGGTCGACGACGAAAAGCGGGAGGTAAGCATTCTTGTGCTTCTTCGGCGCCGATCGCACTTATTAGTCATGCGTCGATAGCTTGTATTTCTTTACAAACTCATTGACGGCATCGCGACATCTTCTTTCGGAACGCACGTAGCAAGCCTCGCTGGTGTTCCGATGGATGTTGTTGACCGTGCGGAAATCATTTCGAAAGACTTTGCGAGCAAGTTTAAAGAGAGGATCGAAGGCAAAAGGAAAAACTCGGCGTCGGCTAGGCTGACTATCGACGCTCAAGCAGATTTTGCGTATCTATACAAGCTTGCGTCAGGAGAGTGTGAGTTGGAGGTGGATGTAGTGAGAGGGATCAAGGTTTCTATGAGAGGAAGGGTTGGGTAGGGAAAGTTACATAATCATAAAATGATGGTCGATGGATTGTGGTCCAGTTTGTGGTCGACTGTGTGGATTTCTTGCCTGATTGACCACCGCTTGTTCTCTTTTTCTCTCTCTCTATCCCCCTTCATCTTTCCTTCTCCACTCTCTTCTTTCCGTTCATATTCTTTCAATTGATCCTTCCCAATCCATGGCATCTCAGTACAGCGCCCCATCGGATAATTCTTACGAATCGGCCGAACCACAGCCCCACCCCTACTTACACGAACCTCTTCTCTACATCTCCAGTCTTCCTCATTATGTAACAGATGAGAACTTGGCTGTTGCATTCACCACCTGCGCGCCTTTTCGTCCCCATATAATACGCGATGGCATCGATGGCACGACAAAGCTGCTCTCAGGTACCATTGAGTTCAAGCTTCTAGACAAAGGTGCGCATACTCAGCCCCACCCCGCTTCAGATTTGTCGCTCCCCCGATGTTGGTACTGACCGACACGCGTCTTAACGCGTGTTTCACAGCTGAAAGGGCGCTTGCCACCCTCCATGGGCGCCCGATCCTGGACCTATCGCCTCCCGTCATTCTCGTGCTATCGCCTTATCCCCCTACTACCCCCCCGACACCTCTTCCGCCCCCGAGCGCGTCTCCACGTCTTGTGAAGCATCTTCCGCCAAGTTACACAGACTCACAGCTCTACGATCTCTTCCGTCCTTTTGGCGCTCTCGCTTCAGCGCACACCCATGCCGGTTTTGGTAAAGACACCGGCGTAGTTGATTTTGGAGAGAGGAAGACGCACGACGTGCGGAAGAGGCTTTGCACTGCGCAGATATCGAAGGGAGCAATATCGCCGTCCAATTGTATCAGCATCGTAGAGCGAGCGGCGTCATGTCCGAGTTCAGCCCTAGCGCCCCTGCATTCGTTCCATCCGGTTCGGCTTATCCTACCCCGTACCCGACACAAGTGAGTTTCCCAGAGATGACGTTTACTGGTTTCTCACCTACTCCATGTTAGTACTCTCCTCCTAGGGCGAGCCCATATCATGCTCGCTCCCCGCTCCCATTTATTCATGGTCCGGGTCAGCAGGTTCAGCTTGCACCCCTTCATGGCCCAGGCTCCACCAGTCACAGTGGTTTGATTGATCCATGCAATTTGTTCTGCAAAGTACGCGCTCTTCAGCACTTCTGGATAATTGCTTAAAGTTCCCTTAGAATCTCGACCCTGACATCGATTCAAATGGACTTTTCACGCACTTTCGCGAGGTGAGTTCCGGTGTATTTCTGTCTTGAAAGAGTACTTATGTCGTGCAGTTCGGTCAAATTGTCAGGTATGTCGGATTAGTGAACGATATCGATCATGTTGCTCATTCTCGTCAAGTGCTCGTGTCATGCGCAACGAAAATGGCGAGAGCCGTGGCTTCGGGTTTGTATCCTACCAAACACCGGACCAAGGTCAGTAGGCCCTTTTCCGCGGAATATTTGTTCTAAAATCATTTGACTTAGCTAACGCTGCGTTGCGTGCCATGAACGGCGTTCAGCTAGGCACAAAGCAGCTGGTCGTCCGCTTGCACGAGCCGAAGCAACTGCGTCAGGAGAAGCTTGCTGCACGATTTGCTGGGCACAACGGCCACCCTCGCAGCGCCAGTGGCGCCACGAGCCCCACGGCTAGCGAAGGTGGAGAAAGCTACGCCGGTTGGCCGAGCCCAGGTGCCAGGTCCGCCATCCTAGGTTCTCCTGTTGGTCACAGTGAACGGTTGGAACGACCCCGGAGAGGATCTGGCAGCTATTATAACGTAGGCACCCACCTTACCGCATTTTTCATTATTATATTCTCACTCTTGATCACAGGCGGCTCTAGCAGGGACGCTAAACCTACCCATGCGTTACGACGATTTATCCGCACTTTCTCCCGTAGTCCGGAAGGAGGTTCTCACAGGCGAACTCAGTCGACGCCTCAAGTCCATGCCCACTATTCCTGCTCCAGAAGTCGACACAATTGTCGAGTCACTTGTTGGGCTATCCCTCAGTGATGTCGTATCCGCTATTCAAGACCCTACCAGGCTTCACGAACAGATCCAGCGTGCGCGTAATGCCCTTGCCTCCTCCGCAGTGACACCCCCAGCGAAGACCCCGTCACCTGCAAACTCACAGGACTCACGTTTGCTTGACCCAAATGCCCTGAATGCGACTGCCTCTGCGCCTGAACATCCTTCAACACCTATCTCTGTCGCTGCTTCTCTTTCGACACCACCGCGCACCTCGTCGCCCTCAGGATCAGTTGCACCAGCTACCGCCTCGGAACGTGAGCGGATATTGGCTGCAGTGACCCGCTTGGAACCCGCACGTGCTATTGATTTGACCGAGTTGTTGATGAGCCTCCCGAAGCGTGAGCGTGCAATGTGCCTGTTCAACGTCGAGGTGTTGCGTGCCAAACTTGTCGACGCGAAGGCCGTTCTAGACAGCGACGTTCAGGATGAGCTCGCTGCTCAAGCTATTCCGGAGCCCGTCACACCCCAGAGCAGACGTACCGTTTCAGCATCGCAGGAAAGCACCCCACGAACTCCAGATCTTTCGTCTCGTGGTGCATCCGCCACTGCCTCACCCACACCTGCGACCCCCGGCACGACATATACCGTTGCATCACTTGCCCGGCTGCCCGCGGCGGAGATAATCAAATCGCAACCTCTCCTTCGACAACAGGCTTGCCATTGCCGAAAGCTGATCCAAAGATAGTAGTGGCTACAGACGAATTTATAGATTCGTTATCGGGCAAGCCGATTCAGACACAGAAGCAGCTACTCGGCGACAAACTGTGAGTTCTACGCTGCAATCCTTTGCTAGATGCATCTAACCAGCTGGCAGCTTCCGTGTGATCAAAGCATTTGGCCTGAAGCAGGCTCCGAAGCTCACAATTGCGCTTTTGGATGGTGACGATCTTCGCGCCCTCGCACACTTGATGAATAGCTACCCGATGTATTGAAGGAAAAGGCCATCCACGTTCAATCATCTATACAGAAGTAGTCTCGCATCCCTTCTGGTTCTACACCGGGGACTTGGTGACAAGCCGAGGCTCCTCCGACTTTACGAACTGAATCACGCCCACGCCCCTTTCGCCTCTAAATTCCTTGACCCTTACGGAACAACTTTTTCATTACTCGCCGCTATCAGATCCATCAGTTCTTTTACTGGCATTGACCGAGGCGGCTGTGCTGATACCTCATTTCATATAATTTGGTTTGCGTCGCCTTCTCCCTTTGTCTACCTCCCTAGTTTGGATTCCTGTGCAATCTCAGTGGAAAGGTTGATCTGACTCCTTTATAATGGCTACCCTGCATATTCACTTCTATCAGGTTTGTGTTATCTAACCTTACGATACGCTTTGCTCTTCTCTTACTGCTCTTCTGACCTGTACACCGTTCTGTTCTGCGGTTGGGCGTTTGTTTGTTCAATAAATTACCTTGATGCGGTCACATGATATTCACGTGCGTGTTTGACTTGGATGGGTGGCAAAGTTAGTTTGACCTGAGCTGTGACCATGATGACTGATGTTTTTCAAGATGAACAACCCACTGTTGTCGATGGTGATCTCATAGAGGCCGCCAAAGAGAACATTCAACCCCTCGCTAGTGGCCGCAGAGCTACTACACTCTCGGCAGTCCTCTCCACCCCCCATGCACAACGCGAGTCTAAGCTCTCTGCCGTGCGGAACCGCCTACGGATTAATGTCGAAATTGCGCTTGAGGATGACGATGACAACCCCTTGGAAGCTTACTGTCAACTCGTCTACTGGACTCTCGAAAATTATCCCCAGGGACACAGCGCGGAATCAGGGCTGCTTGAGCTTCTTGAAGAGGCCACACGTGTCTTGAAGGATCACAGAGATGGAATTTGGAGAACTGATCTGCGGTACCTCAAGCTGTGGGTGTTGTACGCCACTTACGTGGAGAGGCCAATCGTCATCTACCGATACCTTTTGGCCAACGAAATTGGAACGACCTTGGCGCTATTATACGAAGAGTTTGCCACCGTACTGGAGCGCAACGGGAGGTATGACAGTATCTTTGTTTCAGTACCGACGACCACACGTTGAATGCCACCATCCACAGGCGCGTGGACGCTGATGAAACGTATCTGCTTGGAATAAACCGCCAGGCATCCCCCGTAGAGCGTTTACATCAAAATATCGAGAATTTCAGAAGCGCATGATGCTCGCCACACCTTTGGAAGCCACCCCCGCCCCCGAACAGTCACAACCACGCGGCAACGGTGACGCGCCGCCAGATCTTGGGCGAAACGACTCTACGTCAAAATCGTCGACGCAATCGGCGCGTTCGACGTCTACGACAGCACCTTCTAGTCATCCACAAGGGGATGTATTTGGCTCGGCATCCAAGCCAAATGCGCGAATGCAGATCTTCGTGATCCCTCCGGGACTGCTGGAGAAGAAGCGCATGCAGCTGAAGAGGCAATGGCGCCAACGCCGTGGAATGAGCTAGGTACGCGGAAAGAGCGAATAAAGGAGAACGTGCCGAAAGTGTCAAAGCTGAGTGGAACGACGCTGCGACAACCGGGGAGACAGCAGCGCATCGCATCCGCGTCTGTGGCGTCAACGTCCCGAATTCCTGTTTTCAGGGATCCTCCATCGATCGAAGGAGGCATGATGTCCCCACCGCCGGCGCCGTCCGGTGCCGAGGTGGGGAATAAAGATAAAGAGGTCGTGCCAAAGACCCCGCTGAAGGATGAAGTGAAAGAGGTACCCGCTACACCGCGATTCGTGCCATTTAAAGACGATATTGTGAGTTTTTTGTGTTTGCACGCTACGGCGAGGCGAGCTGCGTTCTTAAGGAGTGTCTCAGCCAAGTACTCCATCTACGTCATCTGGCATTGGCGCGCAAGTCCCGGAGAGCGTCATGAGAATGAAGACGATAGGAACAAGGGGGCCATTAGCATCTTCAGAAGCAGAAGCTCTTAGGAAGGATCCCTTGAAGAATTATCCGGACAAGCCACTGGAACTGGAGTAATTGGACTGGGTAGAAGGAATGACTGAGGGGTGTCTCGTTGTAATTAGTTGCCATTTTAATGATATCGATCACGCAAGTTAGACCTTTTGAGTCATGTCTTTCACAAACGTTGCCTTGTACCCCGCAAATCCCACGACTACCCGAGGGGAATCCACACGACTCGGTGCAAGTAAAGGTAAAATTGTATATACGAACGGCAAGACCGTTTTTGTGAGTATCCATCTCTCCACTTGTTCAAGCAGAACTTGAGCTGTCCACACTCAGATACGCGATATCGATGTTAGCAGCTTACTCTTCATGCATGATTCAAGCTGTTCTGATTGTCAGGGCAATACGCAAAGAACCCCGCGCTTGGTGTATCATACAATGGCCACACCCAAAACACGACCGTCGCACGCGTATCTCCAACGGGATTCTACTGTGCCTCAGCTGATACGTCGGGCACCGGTAACGTCTCCTTTCACTCCCCGGATCTTCTGACTGGACTTGTGGGCCCTAGTTCGCATCTGGGATATCGTAGGCGACGATCAAGCACTGAAAGGAGAGTTCAAAGTCATTTCTGGGAAAATGTACGCCGTTCTCTTTTTTTCTCATATACATCGACTCAAAACTGTCCTCCTATCAGCAACGATCTCGAATGGGATGGGAAAGTAAACGGATCATCGCCGTCGGCGATGGGAAAGACAAGTGAGAAAGAGGGTTTTTTACTTGCAGGATTGTTGATTGCCCGTCGTCAAGATTTGGTCACGCATTCATGTTCGATTCGGGTTCGTCCAGTGGAGAGATCATCGGACACTCAAAGGTGGTCCACGTTTGCTTGATCGGGCGACATTGACGTTCAAGACGATTATTACGTCCTTTAGGTCATTAACGCCGTCGCGATCCGACATCAACGGCCATTCCGCGCTGCGACAGCTGGCGACGATAATCTAATCATCTTCCACCAAGGTAGTGCGATTTCCCAGTATGATCCTGGGCGGGCTTCTGAATTAAAATTCTAGGGGCTCCTTATAGGTACGATAAGGCAAGGATCAAGATCATGTGTGCTGTGCCGTATACCGTACAGCTAACTAAGCCACAACTTGAACAGACGATCAAGTCTCACACAAAGTTTGTTCAAGATGTACGCTACGCCCCGACTGGTGACCATTTTGCGAGCGTCGGATCGGATGGCAAACTCTTTCTTTACGACGGTAAAGAGGGAACAACACTGGGTGAATTCTCTGGCGGTCATTCTGGCACTGTCGTAAGTTCAGGCACATCTATCTTCCCTGTTCATGACTTGAGTTCAATCTGCGTGCTTCTCGGCCGCCGTTAGTATGCGGTAAGCTGGAGCCCTGACAGCAAGGCCATCTCATCTTGTTCTGCAGATACGACCGTCAAGCTATGTAAACTTGGGTATTCTGAAGCGCATTTCATCAGTACTAACTTTTTCCACCCCTAGGGGACGTAGAAACCCGCAAGGCGACTACCACTTATACCCTTGGAACTGGACTTCAGCATCAGCAAGTTGGAAATGTGTGGAGTTCGCCGGACATTATCGTATCTCTGTCGTTCTCGGGAGACTGAACGTCTTCGATAGACGCAGCGGAGAGAAGCCCGTCAAGGTGTTGTACGTACGTGACAAAAATTCACCAAAAGTTGAACAATGTCGTTCTACATCTCTCGGTGTTTGTAGGGTCCTCAGAAAGCTGTCACCTCGGCCATTCCGACATCGACTGCGTCTGCTGGGGTGTTCCTTACAGGATCGGCTGACGGCCGAGTACTTTCTTACGATCCTCTGGAAATGCGACTCCACTGACCGGCCAGGGACACACCAATCTCGTTTCCGGACTCACGTCTACGCCGGACGGTAGAGTCTTCTCTACTGGTTACGATGACCGAGTCCGAGAAGTGGAAGGAGGTGGCTTCACGTACATATCTCATCACCCTCTTTTGACCTTCTTGATTTTGATGCGCTGAAAAATCGGTCCAAAGGGCCTCCGTTTTTTCCACGGGCTCCCAGCCGAAATCTCTCGCGGCTACGAGCGATCACACCATTTTCGTCGTAGAAGCCGATGTGGTGGAGGCGGTACGAAATAATCAGAAGGTTGCCGACCTTCGGCCAGGAGGCAGTCCTACGGCATCGCTGCTACAGGTTCCGTGGTTGCGATCGGCTTTGGGGTAGGTCAACTTGTCAAAGAGCGATGGTCCGCGCATGCCGGGGGATTTGCTCACCTCATGACTCGATTCTCCCAGGATCAGAAAATTCGGTTGTACAAATGGGACGGGAAGGCGTTCCAAGAAGAAGGCCTTTTACAATCCAACCAAGGCCTCGTGAGCGCGTTGGCGTTCTCGCCTGATGGTTCGAAGCTCGCTGCGGGCGATGTGAGTTACTCCCGCTTCCCCCTCACAGGATCCTGACGTTTGTTGTTTTCGCGCAAAGTCCGCTGGGAAGGTCATCCTGTACGACGTGCCAAAGCGCGAACTGATCACGACTCGTTGGTCCTTCCACTCTGCACGCGTGAACACGCTGAGCTGGACCGCGGACTCTCTCCATTGCGCCTCTGGCGCATTGGACACTCACATATACGTATGGAGCGTCAAGAAGCCCATGAAGAATATAGCGATCAAGAACTCTATCCCCGGGGGCGTCAACGCCGTTCTTGGGTGTCGCACGAAGGTTCAGAGGGTAGGCTAGTGGGAATGGGTGCGGACGCGTCTGTCAAGGTGTGGCAGGTGAAGTTCCACGGGTAGGTTTGCTAGAAAACGTTTGTAAATAGGGGGGGAGGTCAGGTTGGAGAAGAGATATAGATTCAGATTCAGGAGAGGGGATCCGAGTCATTTGATCCATTCATATCACGATCATGGCCTGACCAGGGCAGGGCGCCCTCAAACCTGTTCACTGTTATGAGGCATCACTTGATATGATACGATACGATCTGATATGATATGATACGGATACGAGTTTGCTGCGAGGAACTAATCTGATGTGCGCAAAGTCATGGGATCTCTCTCATTCCCGCACTTGTGCACTTGTTCTCATGTGCAGGCCAAACCGAAACGTTCTAGCATTAGGCGACGATCGATCAAAAAGACAGCAGGTTGACTTCCACGCAAGGGCACCCTTGATCATAGACGCTTCCATTTCTCCCGGACTGGAAAGTCTTTCAAAACTGTGGCTACATACCCAGAATTTTAAATACCGAAAATAAGATTGCTATCATTTACATTGCGTCGTTTTCGCTGTCATGCCCGAGAAAAGAACAAAGGGAAAAAAAAACAAAAAAAAAGAGAGAAACCTAAAAGCCCGTCCTCATAACACAGAAATCAGTAAGTAATAGATACAACGATCGTAGATGCCACTGAGAAACAAGATGTACAAAAAAAAATTTACACGGCTTTCGTTGGCAAGACGGTGCTACAGTGAGAAGGATGCTTCTGTGGTTGTTTCCTGTTATGAAACATCAACCAAATCAAAAGATCGAGTACGTGGATAAACGGACAAACCCGGTACGTAGGGTACCAGACACTTTGAGTTGGTCAACCAGACAGCGCACGTCTCTGTCCGACTTGTTCGAGAATCGTCATCATCCACATCGCTGTTGCTCTGCACATCCCCGATACATGTGCTACCCTGCAGGTTCGAAGACTGTCCAATCAGACGATCCTCTGGATGCTCATCTGAATTCTGGCCAACCCAGCGTATGCGGAGGGCGCGTTGAGAGTCCTTGTCGGATGGCACCAACGAGAACTCTCCTCCTGTAAGGGCGGCAGCATCAGCCGCTTGAGGGGACTGTAAATGCATGCCATGGGTTCGAATGTGACGTTTTGCATTGGAGCGGACCGTGAAAGATTTGGCGCAAGACGCAACGGGGCATTTATAAGCTATCACAATGGTGTCAGCAGATCCGAAAAAAAACGATATAAACACGACGTACGTTTATCACCCGAATGTGAATTCATATGTGTGCGAAGACCACTCGGGCGTGGAAAGGACTTTTGACAAAGGGCACAGGTATGCATCTTAGATTTACCTTTACGCTTTGGGAAGTTGGTTTCCTCGTGATGAGGCTTCTCGTCAAGGAGGCTTGAGGTTTTGGTTTTGGAGGAGAAACAGACTGCAGGGAGAAATGATAACTGTGCCCTTGGTATTCTTGTTCCTCGCTGGGAATCATGAGGTCATTCAAGGAGAGCGGACAGGGGTCGTCTGAAGGATCGACAGACTGGAGGGTATCGAGGCGAAAAGCTTGAACGGAGGGAAGAGAGGGGGGTGGAGGGCGAGAGGATTTACGATCAGGGCTGGAGGGAGGAGACGGTGAAGGTGAGGTGTGAGGTGAACAAGATGACGAAGGAGGCGGTGGTGGCAACGGCGACGGTTGTGGAAGGGGCGGCGGCGGAGGAGGAGACGGAGAGGAAATTGAAAATGGACTAGCTTGAGCGGGAACCGGGGGTATGGCAGCCGAAAGGGTATAAGATGGAGAGGGGTAAATCGGGGGACTGTAGGAAGCTGTAAGGGATCGAGTAGAGGAACGGTCATCTACGGAGGCCGAGTTGGGTATATGCTGCGTGGATGAGAAGCTAGTCCTTGAAGGATAGGGTAACATTGGGAGTAGCCTCGAGTTTGAGATACGATCGTCTTGGAAGGGATGATATGTGAAGTTATGAAAGGAACGACGGATAGGATCCGAGGTTAAGGAAGAAGAATGTTGTTGCTGTTGTTGTTGTTGTTGGTGAAAAGGTGAGGAAGAGGCAAAGTGAGGAGAATTTTGCCATGGATTATAGACGTTCGAAGGGGATTGAGAAGAAGAGGATGTTGTCGGTAACGGTAACGAGTAGTGATGAATACCTGTCAAGTCAAGCTGAGGAGAGAACATGAATTTACAGGATCCTCGTCGACGAATTCTGCTGGGCGCGCGGGCGGTTGAATCCCAAGTGAGAAAGCCATTAGGTGTTTAAGTACGAGCAAAGGCGTGGTCAGAGAGAGGCACATTCCTATCTCCCCCTCTTGCACTTCCAAACCCATTCTTGACAAGTGTTTCCTTAGAATCGAGAGCTGCCTGGTAAACAAGACGTAAACAATGGGCGGATCCCTACAAGAAATTTTCCTTACTAGGCATTCCGCGCTTCATGGCCGCCCCCTCTCCCAATCCTCATGCTTCATCCTTGCCAACAAAACTAGCGACAAGCTCGGACTATTAAGTCCCATTGTTGCCACCTAACCTTCTACTACCCTTGAGCCTGGATTCCAGCCATCATCATCATCATCATCACTCCTCTCCCCAATCAAATTAAAATATCCAATTGCGTACCTAAACCCAGTCACCCTTTCCCCCCCGGATCTCCTCGGTCACTTCTCGCTTGTTGCATTCCCGTGTACGACCAGTAGGATACATACACATGCAAGTCAGAGAATAATAAATATAATAATGCAACTGCGCACTTTGAGATAACACCGTTTCACGTGACTTGTCTAAACCACACATTCCCCACAACAACAAACAAACAAATCTGTCTCTCATTGGCCCTCCCATGTCAAGGCGTTCATCTAGCAACAGTGAGCTCGTACCCTATTTCCTACAACCTCTCCTCACTTTCCCCCTTTGTCTCTAGAGTCTCATCCTAGTACTCATGACACAGGTCCAGGTCAGTACTGGTAGCCGCTCGCAGCCCCTTTTTAGCGCCCTCCTCAGTTATCGATTTCACAGCGTTTGCGAATTTCTTCTGCGATGACATGTCCAATGACATGTCCACGTACTATCCATCCATGTATGATGATATCCGGGAAAAGAGCATCGCAAGCACAGCCGTCCCTCGCCGCAAGCTTAGGAAACTTCTTCTCTTGGTCTGTTCCTCACTGCCTTCACTCTTCTCTCATCAACTTACCCCTGTTCCTGTCTGTCTGTCTAGAGTATGTTCATGACCCTGAGCATGGCTATGCTTTCCGTCCACTCTTTGCGCCTTCTCGCCTACTTGGGTTTAGTAACCTCGAAGCAAGAGCGCCAAGATCAAGTCGCGAATGGCCTTTTGGCCCATCTATCTAACCAACTAATGGCTGCGGGCCTCATCAATACCACCGCTACTATACCATTTCCCCCACCTCCTCAGAGTTGCAAGTATAAACCCCCACTCTGTCATCTCAGCCTTCCCTGGCTGTATGGGTCCATTGTCAGCCTCACATGTGCATTAGGCGCGATGCGGACAATCTCTCGTATAAGGAAAGATAGCCAAGACCATTCCCGCGAAATTCATGCCATTCGTTTCGGGTTAGGTGGTGCCACCTTGCTCTTCTGCGTTGGTATCTCTGAACTATTTTTATGACGAGAGAAGGATATATGTCCAATTGTAGTGGCTGTACTGAATACTTTATCCACCCATGTAAACGCTCTACCAGATGTACTAATTTATTTCGTTCTTTGTGCACTCCGATTGGTCACATCCGACAGATCCAGACGATATTCTCAACTGCGGCGCGTCTCAATATTCGACTGCGCCGTGTCTCGTAGTCATTATTCTTCTCAGATCCGACCTACGTTGAGATTTGCATTCCAGCCGCTCTTTTGCCCCCGCGTTCTTCCTTTACACACCATAATGATCGAGCTGAACTCGTGTAGAGAGGCGTCTGACATTTTTGCATGAACAAAAGTGCTAGTCGTCTTTGCCCGAGGAGGCCGCCCGCTTCTCTCACCACAAAAAGGGTGTAAAGCAAAACAAAAACAAAAATTGAAAAAAGAGGGCGCCAAGTACTTTTCTCTCGAAACGATTGATCCACAAATTTGGCGCCCGCAGTTCCACAGTGGCCAAGGTTCGTACAGTATCGCCTATCATCATAGAGCTATCGTAGGTCCGCGCTGCTAATAGCCGCTGCCACTGCGGCCCCGCACGCTACCCCCTCCAGGCGGGATCGCACGCCCGACCCTACTTACTCTTTCTTTTACTCTTGATGCCATCCATCTCTGATGGGAACATATTTTTTGCGTGGTGAGGCTCCGGTAGCCCCGGGGGTTTCATCCCCCCAACCCCTGCCCCTCCCCTTTGTACTGTAGTCCCGTCGAAGTTTTACGTGCTCCCCTTTGGTGGCGTGTGGCGGGCGTGCTATACAGTATAAGTAGGCGCGCCAGAAATACGTATACGGGAGTTTTGGCACCGGACCTGTAATCCGACCGCATCGAGATAAGCTCAAAAATTTGTTCAATTTGTGTCTCTCTCCTTCGCTTCTTTCGCTTGCAAAGGACAATATGAATATGTAAAGTGTCTTCGTCTCCCCCGCAACTTTTACAGGATTTTGAGCAGGGATGGCTATCCCGGGAGTTTGGGTCTATTGCTCAAGATACGTTGGTTTAGGACATTATCGCATCATTCTACGCCCAACTTGTCATGACATCGTCTAGCGAGCATCTTAATGCTGATTCATGGAAAATCATGACATTTCTTTTTTGTGCCAGTGGTGAATAATAACCGCGCGCCAGAGTTTAGATTGACAAGAAGATCCAAAGGGGGGTGCCTATCCACACCCCCCCACACACAGCAACTAGTAGGCAGCAAGCGAAATGAAGTAATACGGCGGTGTACAGTTATGACAGCACTGCAACCATCCCAGACGTCTGATCATGATGTCCCTTTTTGTGGTCCCTGCCCTGAAATTTTCGATCACGACGCTTGCTCAACCTCGAGGTGATTTGCATAATTTGCGCGCTACGCATGCGTGCCAGCGCCTGCAGGTGTGCGTGTACAGCTTTGCAGGTAACATTACTAAGTTACTAGGCATCATCCGCGGAGCGCGGGCCTTTGCTAGATAAAATTCTGGCTTTGGGGGGGGGGGAGCCCACGGGTTACGGACTGGCCCTGAACGTCGTGGCGACACGCGCGATCATGCTTACCCACATGTCCGTCGTGAGCGCATCCGCCATCGACGTGGACAGCCTCATAAGATGCCGATGCAATGCCGAGCCAAAATATATATATAAGATTTAAAAAAAAAAAGGTTACACGCGACATGAGGTGTGGTTGTTTGTTGTACGACAAGTTGTCAAAAGAACAAAAAGGGAGGACCTCATTTGAAGCAATATACCCTTAGATTGCCACCAGAGGGTGGAGAAGGTGAAGTTTCGGGGCTAGCCGAGTGGCTGGCTTCAAACCCGCGGCCAGGATGCCCGACTCACGGCACTGGGACGGACAAGAGACAGGCGAGCACGCATGTGCAAAGTTAAGAATGTGCACCATTTGGGAATGTGTCCTCAGGCTACTACTAGACGCATTTGGTTTTACAGGTGCATGGAAGATGTAACGAGCGAGAAGAGGAAAGATAGGCTTTGGATCATTTTCTTTACCGACTTTTACTAGTAATCACTTTAGACAGCTCGACTCGAATTGGGATGAATCATCAATGCTTTGCATTACGCCCATAAACATGTCATTCGAGAAGTAACGAGTCAACGAGGCAATCGGGAGCACGACGTAGTAAAATTGCCTGCACCTTGTACAAAGCTGGAGTTCTTTTTATCAGGAACAACTCAGGCAACGTAGCGGAATCCAGGCGCCTGTCACGTTCGATGAACTTGGGGACCTGAATCATTTCCAGGAAAGCGATAGTGCTTACCCTATCAGCAAGATCTGACGTATCTACGCGAGTATTAGGAACGTGCTTTCCATACACGCGATCACGGCGTGCATTTTCATGAAGATAGTGAATCTGTAGCAAGATCAAGGTTGCGTCGCGTGAGATGATAATAGCATACAGTGAGGATGCAAGTGCATATGGTTCCAAGAAATAGTAGCCCAGCCAGGACTAACACGAATGGGGTTAGAAGAAGTATGTCCTAGTACCACAAGGAGCGACTTGCCTGAAAAGCCTTTACTATTGACGAACATTAGCCAAAGTTGGATAAATTTAGTTTTCCGTTCACTGACATGTACCGCGGCCCTTCAGCAGCAGGGAAAAGATGCGATCCGAGGACGCTACCGCATTGACCAATGGCCATATATAGCGGGGTACCCGTGGCGCGTTTGGTCTCAGAACCCAAGTTGTGAGCGTCTAGATACACCTTGTCAGAAGAGAGAGATCGCGATCGGGTAGCAAGGGCGCTTACACCAGGCGATGACGAGGCCGATTGTCGTGTACGTGCCACTGACTATGCAGAACGTAGCGAAGTACTGCACGTGATTGTTGTGTGCGGCGGTGAGTAACAGACTGCCACGGTGTAACCTTGGATCAGAATCAAATCACCGAATGTATTGAAACGAACGTACAGGTACCCTGTTCCGCCTATAGCGGTCGAGACGGTGATGAAAGGCCCGCGGATGAGAAGGCGGTCTGATGACCACGACGAGATTGTGATGACGACGGCTGTGACAGCATAAGGCGGCACAGTTAGTAACTGTGCACGCGCGTCAGCTGCGGAATACTATGAGCAACGACATTCAGATAACAAGGTCGGAAACTCACTGTATCCGAGAGTCTTTATTATAGTCGGCAAAAACGCGGAAATAGAAGCGAGCGCGGCGTTTGCTCCGAAATAGATGACGCCGCCAAGATAAATCTAAGAAGAGACTTGAATAAGCTCGCTGAAAACGCTCCCCCCCAAAAAATCTTACCCTCCAGTCCTTGAACGCATCGACGATGTGACCTGAGAAAACATAAGCGATGCACTTCAGGAGACCAAGCACAAGAATTTACTCTTGTTTATATGATACCCTATATCCCCGCTCGTGTCACAATTGGCACGGGCTAAAGCAAGCCTCCGCTCTTCCTCTGTGAGAAAGGTCGTTGTTTCAGGTCGATTCGGGAGAAAGGCTATCGCGATCAGACCGAGGATGACCGCAGGAATGCCCTACTGACAACTGGGGTTACCAATGACAACTATTACGAGATGATGAAACAGACCTCGATGATGAAAAGCAGACGCCAGTTTGCAAACCCAACGTGAGCATGCTGGACACCAAAGGCAATGAGGCCACCAAAGGCGCCAGCTACGGCAGCAAATCCGAACCAATAGGCAAGCCGCAACCCTAGCTCGTGCTTCGTGTAGAATAATGCTGTAACGCCAACGTCAAGGATTCGTAGATGGGTGACACATGGTTGACAGACACCTACAAAAGTAAAGCGGGATACCAGGTCCGAATCCTGCTTCGAAGACGCCAAGGCCTATTCGGGCAACCATGAGCCCGGCTTGGTTGAACGAGGTGGACTACGCATGTGATCCCGAAGGACAAATTAATGATCCATCTCAAAGCGTGATCGAAAGACGCCCAACCATGAGGGTGGAGCAAATACCCCAGCCGATGGCCGCGCAACCTAACCAAAGCCGAGGCGGAATGAGTTTCGCAAGGATGGTGGCTGGGACTTGACATAGAATCTGGCATCACCGATATCAGATTGAGGGATGCTCGTCTTTCAAGTTGAAAAGGCGCACATAAGAGAAGAAGAACACGGAGTTGACCCAGTCAAATCTCTTGCCGGTGGGATCACCACCAAGAACATCTTTTGGCAGGCCCTGAAGACGAGCATTACCGAGGTTGCTTCTGTCCAGATCTAAAGTCGTGGTAATGAGTCCGAAAGACAAACAGAAGAGGTAACGAAATGCGAACATGCGAACAGGTACATGAGACACGCGATGGGTAAGATACGACGGTCCAACTTGCGAACCAGGTAACGTTCCTCAAGTCTGCGATCTAGTTTCTCATCGAGGTCCATGACGAAGAACGAGAAAACCCGGTATAGGGATGGATGAAAGGATATCCGGGGTGAAAAAACCCGCGAAGCAGCTCGAATGTGTCATATTTATGAGAACGTTAGTACGTTACGGAGCGAGAACACGCTTCAGTTGGCATTGTTAAAGCTTCTGCCTCGGAAGAGTAGCAACGTGACCACTTGTACGGACACACTGGCTCCCTTGCTGGAACCGGACATCGCCGCTTGATTTATTTTTTCCGCATAGGCGCAGTGGTAAGAGACCAAGAGTTGGACAATGGATGTCAGCTTTTCTAATCTCCATACTCGAATCTGAAGAAGATAGACTAGGATGTCTGGCACGATATGGGGTCCTATAAGTGAGATTGAATAGTGATCACTAATATAACTTCTTGAACTTAAAGCGGGCAGATCCAAAATTTCCGGCCCGAATTATACACGTGAGCCCGTGGCGTTGGTCATGTGCGACACGTCATTTACAGTAATTATGATACGGCCCTTCCAACATCACCTGGTCTGCTCGTAACCTTGACTTTACTTTGTCAACACATGGTATGCCATATGTAGATTTCACTGTAACTTTGCCTGTATCCCAGCGTATGGTACTTACACGAGGTACCGATGAGAGCGCCACTGATGAGTACAAATGAGTACTGAGTTCTGGTATATATGACACGATTTTGTCCTCACGTAGAGTTCCCTTGCTCATATACCTTGTATCCATCGGCTAGAACACCTCAAAGTTGGGACCACCAACGGCGGCAATCCGTATGGGCCAGATCACTTTCATGCTCATGGTTACTGCCATCGCGGATCTTGCGGACATATCGCCTTGATGGCGCCAATTGCCGTCCCAACAGTAACTGCCTAGTCAGAAAGTACGAGATTATCAAGGCACAGATAGCTTTGACCGTGAAATGATAGTCAGAACAGGATTCCAACGGAGGGAGATGAGGAAGGCACTAGAGGCCAAGTTTCACTGTTCTTCACAGTACCTTTCGAGAACCATGAATGGATTTCAAAAACGTAGCTGCACGGGGTCAGGACGGAGTGGCCAGGCGTACAGTACGGACGTTAGGTGTTGGAGTCAAGAAAGAGATGATGTAAGTGTGGTACAAAGGGACAGCTAAGACGAAACAGAGAAGTTAGGAGTGCTACAACAAAAATAGGGACGGGTGCATCCTACATCCTAACTAAGATTATCACGGGTGAGTTGTACTCTCTTGAATGAGAGGGAATGGGGAAAATTTGAAGTCAACACGAAGCACAGCACACAGTCCGGTCAGAAGGGATCAAAAAACACGAGGCGTGTAGCAGCAACCAAGGAATAGGGATGGACATGGCGTAAGGTCGCCCAATATCAAGTCGAGCCCAGAGGTTACAGGTAACCGTGGTTGTGGCATTGCAGAGGAACCGGATAGAGGTGAAAAATGCGTGAATTTGAAGCAACAGTCAGGCTGACTGTGCTACGACCGGCTTCCGTGCGATAGCAAGGTACATTGGTGTGAAAAGCTGCATGAGAGAGTCGGTAAGAAAACGCCCCATCAGTCAATCAGTCAATTCACCTTCTTCTTGCCAGCCTCGACCAAGGCATCGCCTGCAATGCGTAATGTTGCACTAGCTTTCCACGTGTCCTTGGGAATTAACCCAAGCAGTCCAAGGGCGCGGAAGAAATTGTGAGTAACGAATTTGCCGGACCAAGTCATTTGCCAGACTAGAAAGTAGTCCCAGGCAAATTGTGCCTTCTTAACGTCACCTTCCATAGGATAGTACCAAGGGATAGGGTCAGGACGCTCAGCTAGGTCCTCCTCATGCTCGATTTGGAACCCAACCGTCTTAAGAGCATCTCTTGCCTTGGACAGGGGACGCAGTTCAGGGATACCGCCACCCAATTCAATCTGATGAGCCAGAATCCTATGTTCTGGAATAGAGGGATCCCATCTTTCTGTCATACACCACTCGTAAACACCAAACTAAAATTCAAGTCAATCTCATACTCTTGTTTTATCCCAAAAGCTTGAACTTACTACACCTCCAGGTTTGAGGACCTTCAATATTTCCCCGTATACACCCTCCCATGAGGGGGCATGGACAGTAGCTTCGATGGCATAGACTGCATAGCCACATCGGTCAAATAAACTGCGTCGTAGTGGATCAGGCATACCTGCATCGAAGGAGTTTTCACGGAATATCTCTGAAAGCCTCATGAAGTCGCCTTTCACGAACTGGACTTGATTCTCCAGGCCAGCATCCTTGGTATAACGGCGAGCGCGGCCAATTTGGAACTCGTTGAAATTCACACCAACGATATTAGCATCGGAGAAGCGTGCAATCTCCCTTGCAGGGCCACCAATACCACAGCCAACATCGAGGACACGCATTCCGGGACGAAGGCGCAGTTGTGCGGAAAGATAGTGCTCGTGACGAGCAAGAGACGCAGCAAATGCCTCGCCTTTGTAGAAGCGCGAGAAGTGGAATGACTGGGCCCACCCGTACTCGTAAAGTTCTGTTACATTGGTGTAATAGTCTACATAGGAAAGTGAGTTGGCCAATGCGAGCACATGGGAAATATCAACGAGGAGCACCATTCACGACGTCGGTGTAATTATCGATGCGATTATCCAAGTCGACCTGCGCTTCCTTGGTAAGGTCGTTCTGCCAGAAACGATGGTAGTTTTCAAAATGCGAGTCAACATGGCCTTGATGGAGTTCGGTGGAAGACATTTATGACGGTGAGGGGGGAGAAGAAGAGATGATAGATGATAAATTGTTCTTCATTTTTACATAAATACCGCCCACTTGCGACTGGAGCGCTGATGTTGAGTTCAATACAGATAACGATAACCAGAGGCACCAAGTTGTGAAGCTGTCAAGCTTACGTGACAGCGATGGGAAAGTGACAACCGTCACAGCGAGAAAAAAACAAACGGATCTGCACCCAGGAATACACACATCCATAATTGTTGCAAAGCGATTATTCACCATTATCCATTGAGTACTGAGTACTGAGTCCTGGCAGTGCTGGCACATCACGTAGAGTTCATATTGTCGAATCTCGGAACGCCACCGACATAAATTAGATAGGTACTGTAATTTAGTGTTACAGCGAGCGTCCTCATACCGACATCTTCAAGTTTCCGACACCATTCCGAACATTCTTTAGTGAGCCCTATGGCCATATATATACACTGTTGTTTACCCTCAGACTTCGTGCTGTCAGCGCGCAATATATCTCTGCGCGCGCCTATCAATCGCTACTACTATACATATTACATCTTCGTAAAGCTAATGCCGTGGCAGGTGCAAGCCAGTATGCCATACAAGTAGGACATGATAGATATCTCACACTCCTTGTATTCGAGACCTTCCGGAGGTAAAGTACTATTTGACAGATCTTCGCGGCGCGGCGGCACGTACCGGGGCCCTCAGCTGTGTTTGGCACTACTTATGCCAATGTGGTAATGAGTCGCCTGCTTGTGAGTTCGAGATTCGACAAGTGAGGAGGCGAGAGAGGGCGAGAGAAGAGAGAGAGCAGTGGTGTAGAACAAGGGACGTGTTAAGAGACCGCGAACGAGATCAAATCGACTCGGAGGGAGGTGAGGTGAAGATGAACTAGGGTAAGACGGAAAGGAGTGAAACTTGGAGCAGACGAGATACTTTCGAGATCAAGGGGGATGTGGCGATATTTCGCTAATTTTCCAAGTACATTTCACAAGTCTATATATACATCAGGACCAGGTAGTTTCTAAACGGCTAGTCGCATTGAGTAACATAGAAAGTTGAATGAGCTCGAAAACAACGGACAGGAATGTAAGTCGAGGTCATCAGAAGTGAGACGAGAAGTCAAGAAGGAGCGCGAAGCTTTCCTGAAGTGTAGAGTACATAGGGAACTGAATTTCCCAACCGAGAAGTAAGGGTGAACATGGACAAACTTCAAAGTTGCGTGCACCCTCAAAAAGCTTCACGGGATGCTCGCGCTCTCTTCGAAAGAAAGTTAGTCTGTCAGACTAAAGATTGGGTGTGGCGCGAAACACAGAACGCAGCCCGGGACTTGGGACACACAGAGAGAACGCAAAGCCAAGACATTACCGGGCCGTACCGAGCTAACAATAGGGAATACGAGGCAGTCTAAGACGAGTCAGGGAGTAGAGAGACACGGAGCACGTAAGAAACATGAAGGATACAAAGGGGATGGGGTGACTTGAGGCCGCAGAGAACGGGTCTATGGCCGAGGCGTAAGTCCATCATGGCCGAACTGACATCATGGCCCCTTTCATCGAGATGAGAAGGGCGAGACGACAAACCAGGATCTTGTAAATCGGCCGGAGATCACGGCGAGAGAGGAACGAGAAAGGGCGTATGAGGCGTACAGAGCGAGGTTTCGAGGCCTGCCGCGTGCCTGACCTTACAGTGGGGATTACAAGCAACCACCACAGCACCCAAGGCTGCTAGTAAGAAGAAAAATTATAAGGGGTTCGGCCGAACTCAGGAAGTGTGATGGCAGCCCGAGTCCCATTCGAAGTTGTAAAGTACGATACTAGGATATATTGAACTCGCGTGGATACAGAGCTAGGTGGGAGCATAATGAAGGTGGAATGAACCGCAAGAATTAGAGCAAGAACAAAGAGTCACAAAGAGTCACAAAGAGTCGGGCTTACAGTTCGGACGATGATGAGATCGTACCGGGGGAAACGACCTAAGCAGTACAAGTCGCAAGTAAGATTCTGGAAGAAAGATGTGTAGTACCAGTGGTACACTGAGGACACAAAGATGAGCACGTGAAACCGAGAAGTTAAGAGTAGTAGTAGTTACAAAAAAAACATAGGGACGTGCGAATCTTACTAACTAAGACTATCACGGGTGAGTTGTGCTCTCTCGAAAGAGAGGGAAAGGGAAATTTGACGTCTGGATGTAACACGAAGCACAGGGTACAGTCAAAGACAAAGGAATCAAGAAACACGAGGCGTGTAGCAGTAACCCGAAAAAGAAAAGAATAGACATGGCAAGGCCGCTCAATGTTAAGTAGAGCCTAGAGCCTAGAGGTAGTCGTAGAGGAACTGGCGGGGCAGAGGGTACAATAGGGTAGCACGCCGATGGTCCGGTATTGTAAGCAGAAGACCGAAATGAGGGAAGCGAGACGAGGCAAGTAGAGGGGGTGAGAAAAGCGCAATTTGAGGCAGAAATCACGCTGACTTTGCGACCCGGGGTGGCTTCCGTGCGATAGCAAGGTACATTGGTGTGAAAAGCTGCATGAGAGAGTCGGTAAGAAACGCCCCATCTGTCAATCAGTCAACTCACCTTCTTCTTTCCAGCCTCGGCCAAGGCATCGCCTGCAATGCGTAATGTTGCATTAATTTTCCACGTGTCCTTGGGAATTATCCGAAGAATCCAAGGACGCGGAACATGTTGTGAGTAACCAACTTGCCAGTCCAAGTCATTTGCCAGACTATAAAGAAGTCCCAGGCAGATTGTACCTTCTTAATGTCACCTTCCAGAGGATAGTACCAAGGATAGGGTCAGGACGCTCAGCTAGGTCCTCCTCATGCTCGATTTGGAACCCAACTGTCTTAAGAGCATCACTTATCTTGTACAGGGGTCGCATTTCAGGGATACCGCCACCCAATTCAATCTCATGAGCCAGAGTCCTATGTTCTGGAATAGAGGGATCCCATCTTTCTGTCATACACCACTCGTAAACACCAAACTAAAATTCAAGTCAATCTCATACTCTTGTTTTATCCCAAAAGCTTGAACTTACTACACCTCCAGGTTTGAGGACCTTTAATATTTCGCCGTATACACCCTCCCATGAGGGGGCATGGACAGTAGCCCCGATCGAATAGACTTCATAACCACACATCAGTTGAATAAAGTGCGTCGTAGATCGCAGAGGCGCACCTGCATCGAAGGTATTTTCACCGAATATCTCTGAAAGCCTCATGAAGTCGCCTTTCACAAATTGGACTTGATTCTCCAGGCCAACATCCTTGGCATAACGACGAGCGCGCTCGAGTTGGAACTCATTGATATTCACACCAACGATATTGGCATCGGAGAAGCGTGCAATCTCCCTTGCAGGGCCACCAACACCACAGCCAACATCGAGGACACGCATTCCAGGACGAAGGCACAGTTGTGCAGAAAGATAGTGCTCGTGACGAGCAAGAGACGCAGCGAATGCCTCGCCTTTGTAGAAGCGCGGGAAGTGGAATGACTGGGCCCACCCGTACTCGTAAAGTTCTGTCACATTAGTGTAATAGCCTACATAGGAAGTGAGTTGGCCAATGCGAGCACATGGGAAATATCAACGAGGAGCACCATCCACGACGTCGGTGTAATTATCGATGCGATTATCCGAGTCAACTTGTGCTTCCTTGGTAAGGTCTTTCTGCCAGAAACGAGTGTAGTTCTCAAAATGCGAGTCAACACGGCCTTGATGGAGTTCGGTGGAGGACATTTATGAAGGTGACTCGGAGGGGGGAGAAGATATGATAGATGATCTTCATTTTTACATAGATACCGCCCACTTCGACTGGACCTGACGCCACTTTTCTTAAGGCGCTGATGTTCAGTTCAACAGAGATAACCAGAGGCACAAAGTTGGACAATAGCTGAAGCTGTCAAGCTTACGTGACAGCGGTGGGAAAGTGACAAGCCGTCGCAACGAGAGGTTTCAACCAGAACCGAAGCATCTGAAAAAAAAACGGAATACTACACACATCCATAATTACTGCAAAGCGGTTGTTCATCACTGTTTTTTAATACCGGGTGCTGAGTCCTGGCAGTGCTGGCACATCACGTAGAGCTTATATTGTCGAATCTCGGAACGCCACTGCGAAGATCCGGACATACTAGTAAGGTAATTTAGTACTACGCGAGCGTTCTGATACGGACTTCTTCAAGTTTCCTATACTATTCCGAACATCCTTAGTGAGCCCTATGTCATGTACATACACTGTCGTTTACCCTCAGACTTCGTGCTGTCAGGCGCTGAGCGCGCAATATATCTGATGTACAGAGCGACCCCGGCGTGCCTATCAATCACTACCACTACAGGCTGAGTGTACACATATTACATCTTCGTAAAACTAATGCCATGGCGGGCTCAAGCCAGTATGCCATACAAGCGGGACATGATAGATATTTCACACTCCTTGTATTCGTGAAGTTGATGACGTGAACTTCCGAAGTCACAAGGTAAAGTACTATTTGGCAGATCTTCACAGCGGCACGCCCCTGGCTGTGTTTGGCACTACTTATGCCAATGTGGTGAAAGCAGTCTGAGTCGCCTGCTGTGAGTTCGAGAGGTTCGACAAGTGAGGAGGCGACTCAGAGAGAGAAGCGGCGTAGAAGAAGGACGCGTTAGAGGTGAAGATCGAGACGAGGTAGTGAAATGACTCGGTAGACGAAGGAGCGAACTTAGAGCAGACGAGATACTTTCGAGATCAAGGGGGATGTGGCGATATTTCCAGTACATTTCACAAGTCTATATATACATCAGGACCAGGTAATCTCTAAACGGCTGGTCGCGTAAGAATGGGCGAGTAAGTGACATAGAAAGTTGAATGAGCACGAAAACAACGGACGGGAATGTAAGTAGAGGTCATCAGAAGTGAGACGAGAAGTCAAGGAAGAGGGCGAAGCTTTCCTGAAGTGTAGAGTACATAGGGAACTGAATCTCCCGACAGAGAAGTAAGGGTGAACACGGACAAGCTTCGAAGTCGCGTGCACCCTCAGAAGTCTTCACAGGATGCTCGCGCTCTCTTCGAAAGAGTTAGTCCATCAGAGCCAGACTAAGGATTGGGCGTGGGGTGAATGCAAAGCCGAGCATTACCGTTCCGAGTTCACAATAGGGAATACGAGGCAGTCGAAGTCGAGTCAGGAAGTAGGGGGGCACGGGGTACGTAAGAAACATGAAGGGGATGCTCACGGCGTGAGGCCACAGAGAACGGGTCTATGGCCAAACTGATATCGTGGCACTGGCCCCTTTAATCGAGGCGAGAAGGGCGAGACGACAAACCAGGATCTTGTAAATCGGCCGGAGATCACGGCGAGAGTAGAGAAATCGAGAGAGGAACAAGAATGGGCGTATGTGGCGTACAGTGCGAGGTTTCGAGTCAGCCGCGTGGCTGAGTCAGGCTGACCTTACATTGGGGATTACAAGCAACTCACCCACAACACCAAGGCTACTAGTAAGAAGAAATATTATAAGGGGGTTCTGGCCGAACTCAGGGAGTGTGATGGCGGTCCGAGTTCAATTTGAAGTTGTAAAGTAGCTGATACATCATTGATTGATAAGCCAAGGTCTCTCATAAACGCCATGGTCGCTTGATAGCTCAACCGCCTGAGATCGTCTACTGTCGTGTACAGTACACTCGGCAGTGGCTGTCAAGGTGGCTGCGTTGTCCAAGTACACAGTGATACAGAACTGATAGGACTCTGAACCTTCAACCACAGCTAGCAATGAATGATCCTTGGAACTACAATAGTACCTTATTTGTAAAAGTGTATTACAACCTGAAGATATGAGAGCATCCCAAATATCAGATCTGTCACCTTTTATTTCAATGGGTCAGATTCTGGGTCGGAGGTTGAATACACTGACAGTTATGAAATCGCACAGCGGCCTGTACTGCACACGACAGGATCCCATAGTTAGTAACCTTGGATGACACCGGAGTCGCCCGACAACGAAAGTCCGTTTCACCTCCGAGCGTAAAGAGTGTTGACAAAACCTAAAACTGGCCGGGGTCGGCAGAGATTGGGATCTAGCTCAGGAGCTTCGGGAGCATCCTCACCAGTTCCGCGTAAGATGTTTCTTTCGATACTAGGATATATTGAACTCGCGTGGACACAGAGTTAGGTGGGAACATAATGAGATGAACAGCAAGAATTAGAGCAAGAACAAAGAGTCACAAAGAGTTAGGCATATAGCTCGGACGATAATGAGATCGCGAATATGAAGACCGGGGGAAACGACCTAAACAGTCGCAAGTGAGATGCCGGAAGCAAGAAAGATGTATAGAACAAGTACACTGGGGACACAAAGATGAGCACGTGAGACCGAGAAATCGAGAAGTTAAGAGTAGTAGTAGTTACAACAAACATAGGGACGAGAGAATCTTAGTAACACGAAGCACGGGGTACAGCGCAACACAAAGGAATCAAGAAACACGAGAAAAGAAAAGAATAGACATGGCAAGGCCGCCCAATGTTGAGTCGAGCCGGGAGCATAGAGGTAGGTAGAGGAATGGTACAACCGGGTGGCGCACCGATGGCCCGGTATTGTAAGCAGGAGGCCGAGATGAAGGAGGCGAGACGAGGCGAGTAGAGGGTGAGAAAAGCGTGATTTTGAGGCATCAATCACGCGACCTGGGGTGGCTTCCGTGCGATAGCAAGGTACATTGGTGTGAAAAGCTGCATTGGAGAGTCAATAAGAAATGCCCCATCAGTCAATCAGTCAATTCACCTTCTTCTTGCCAGCCACGACCAAGGCACCACCTGCAATGTGTAATGTTGCACTAGCTTTCCATGTGTCCTTGGGAATTATCCGAAGGAATCCAAGGACACGGAGGATATAGTGAATAATGAATTTGCCCCACCAAGTCATTTGCCAGACTATAAAGTAGTCCCAGGCAAATTGTGCCTTCTTAACGTCACCTTCCAGAGGATAGTACCAAGGGATAGGGTCAGGACGCTCAGCTAGGTCCTCCTCATGCTCGATCTGGAACCCAACCGTCTTAAGAGCATCTCTTGCCTTGGACAGGGGTCGCAGTTCAGGGATACCGCCACCCAGTTCGATCTCATGAGCCAGAGTCCTATGTTCTGGAATAGAGGGATCCCATCTCTCTGTCATACACCACTCGTAAACACCAAACTAAAATCCAAGTTAGTCTCGCAATCTTGTTCCATCCCGAAGGCTTGAACTTACTACACCTCCAGGTTTGAGGACTTTCAATATTTCGCCGTAACACCCTCCCATGAGGGGGCATGTACAGTAGCCTCAATGGCATAGACTGCATAGCCACATCGGTTAAATAAACTGCGTCGTAGTGGATCAGGCATACCCGCATCGAAGGAGTTTTCAGCAAATAGCTCTGAAAGCGCCATAAAGTCGCCTTTCACGAACTGGACTTGATTCTCCAGACCAGCAGCCTTAGTGTAACGACGAGCGCGGCCAATTTGGAACTCGTTGAGATTCACACCAACGATATTGGCATCGGAGAAGCGTGCGATCTCCCTTGCGGGCCACCAACACCACAGCCAACATCAAGGACACGCATTCCAGGACGAAGGCGCAGTTGTGCGGAAAGATAGTGCTCGTGACGAGCAAGAGACGCAGCAAATGCCTCGCCTTTGTAGAAGCGCGAGAGGTGGAATGACTGGGCCCACCCGTATTCGTAAAGGTCAGTTACATTATTGTAATAGCCTACATAGGAAAATGAGTTAGCCAATGCCAGCAAATGCGACATGTCAATGAGGGGCACCATTCACGACGTCGGTGTAATTATCGATGCGATTATCCGAGTGGACTTGTGCTTCCTTGGTAAGGTCTTTCTCCCAGAACTGAGAGAATTTTCAAAATTCGAGTCACACGGCCATCATTGAGTCTGGTGGAAGACATTTATGATCCGGAAGGTGAGGGGGGAGAAGACATGATAGATGATAAATCGTTACATAAATACCGCTCACTTGCGACAGGACCTCACTTGTCTTGTCAACAGCACTGATGTTCGGTTCAACAGAGATAGACCAGAGGCGCAAATAACAGAAGCTGTCAAGCTTACGTGAGGTGGGAAAGTGACAAACCATCGCAGCGAGAGGTTTCAACTAGAATACTAACGTCTACCAGAGGTTCGTAGTCACATTGGTTCGTAATCTATTCCAGGTAGAAATAGAGCAGGATCTTGAGCTGCAACAGTATTCCTTTTTTGACCATCGTCACGCTGGCCGTTGTCTGCCCGTGTCGGACTTTCAAATCGAAGTGCTCGTTATGGCTAGTTGCAAATCGACTCGCTTAGAATTTGTGTTTATATGCCAAACAAATGAAATTGCGATCGACTCAAACGGTGAGTGCAATTGGTGACTGCATGTGATCCTCCCGTTTTGCACACCAGACCTTTGTTGCTCTTTCCCCTAGTTGCCTGGCCACAATTGCTGTTTAGAAAGGTGAAATTAAAATAAAACTGTCCATTATCCAAGTACCATACAAAAAATTGTCCTACTGTTAGTTTTGAATAATGACCATGGTGGGATTTGAACTCAGGACTCCTTTGGTTGGGCCGGTGGCAAAAAGACACATTAAACACTAAGCTATTTAGTCATGGAATTGTTTTCTGCATTATTATATATGAAGCCGATCAAGGATGCTGTATATGGAATGTCACTTGACGCACAAACGAGCGAACTCCAGCGAACGAGTCTCAACCTCGCGGTTGTCACACCGTGACAGTACGAACTGCCGAAATGTACCGCACACGACAAGGATCAGACTCCCTTCTGGATCGCTCCAAATTTCTCGCCCATTTCTTGCTCAATCACCACAACATCTCGCCTACAGTAACTAGTACCATTTGTTATCATATTCCATAAACATTGAAATCATAGTGTGTGGCGAAATAAAAAAACAGCATGTTGTCACAGCCTGTATCGGAGTTTACAATCTTTCCAAAATGGCACGCTTAGCGTTTGCAACATAGTCCAAAATATGGCGTGTGACATTGCGTGACTGATCCGGTAGGGGTCTGATCCCATAGTTAGTACAGTAACCTTGGGTGACACCGGAGTCGCCCGACAACGAAAGTCCGTTTCACCTCCGAGTGTCAAGAGTGTTGACAAAACCTAAAACTGGCCGGGGTCGGCAGAGATTGGGATCTAGCTCAGGAGCTTTGGGAGCATTCCACGTAAGATGTTTCTTCCAATACTAGGATATATTGAACTCGCATGGATACAGAGTTAGGTGGGAGCATAATGAGCAAGAACAAAGAGTTAGGCATATAGCTCCGACAATAATGAGATCGCGAATATGAAGACCGGAGGAAACGACCTAAACAGTACAAGTCGCAAGTGAGATGCCGGAAGCAAGATAGATGTATAGTACAAGTACACTGAGGACACAAAGATGAACACGTGAAACCGAGAAGTTAAGAGTAGTAGTAGTTACAAACAAACATAGGGACGAGAGAATCTTAGTAACACGAAGCACAGGGTACAGCATAAAGGAATCAAGAAACACGAGGCGTGAGCAGTGACCGGAAAGAAAGAATAGACATGGCAAGGCCGCTCAATGTTAGTCGAGCCTAGAGCATAGGGGTAGGTAGAGGAACCGGCGGGGCGGTACAACCGGATGGCGCACCGATGCCCGGTAAGCAGAGACCGAAATAGGTAAGTGAGACGAGGCGAGTAGGGGTGAGAAAAGCGTGATTTTGAGGCAGCAATCACGCGACCTGGGGTGGCTTCCGTGCGATAGCAAGGTACATTGGTGTGAAAAGCTGCATTGGAGAGTCAGTAAGAAAGCCCATCAGTCATCTGACTCAATCAGTCAACTCACCTTCTTCTTGCCAGCCACGACCAAGACATCACCTGCAATGCGTAATGTGCACTAGCCTTCCACGTGTCCTTGGGAATTATCCGAAGGAATCCAAGGACACGGAGGATATAGTGAGTAATGAATTTGCCCCACCAAGTCATTTGCCAGACTAGAAAGTAGTCCCAGGCAGATTGTGCTTCTTAACGTCACCTTCCAGAGGATAGTACCAAGGGATAGGGTCGGCGCTCAGCCAGGTCCTCCTCATGCTCGATTGGAACCCAACCGTCTTAAGAGCATCTCTTGCCTTGGACAGGGGACGCATTTCAGGGATACCGTTACCCAGTTCGATCCCATGAGCCAGAGTCCTATGTTCTGGAATAGAGGGATCCCATCTATCTGTCATACACCACTCGTAAGTACCAAACTAAAATCCAAGTTAGTCTCACAATCTTGTTCCATCCCGAAGGCTTGAACTTACTACACCTCCAGGTTTGAGGACCTTCAATATTTCGCCGTATACACCCTCCCATGGGGGGCATGGACAGTAGCCTCGATTGCATAGGCTGCATAGCCACATCGGTTAAATGAAGTGCGTCGTGGATTACAAAGGCGCACCTGCATCGAAGGTATTTTCACGGAATATCTCTGAAAGCCTCATGAAGTCGCCTTTCACGAACTGGACTTGATTCTCCAGGCCTGCATCCTTGGTATAACGACGAGCGCGGTCGAGATGGAACTCCATGATATTCACACCAACGATTTGGCATCGGAGAAGCGTGCAATCTCCCTTGCAGGGCCACCAACACCGCAGCCAACATCGAGGACACGCATTCCAGGACGAAGGCGCATGTGAGGAAAGATAGTGCTCGTAACGAGCAAGAGACGCGCAAATGTCTCGCCTTTGTAGAAGCGCGAGAAGTGGAATGACTGGGCCCACCCGTATTGGACAAGGTCCGTTGCGTGATGTAAAGCCTACATAGGAAAGTGAGTTGGCCAAAGCCAGCAGATGGAAATGTCAACGAGGAGCACCTTCACGACGTCGGTGTAATTATCGATGCGATTATCCGAGTCGACTTGTTCTTCCTTGGTAAGGTCTTTCTGCCAGAAACAAGAGTAGGTTTCAAAACGCGAGTCAACTTGAACATGGCCTTGATGGAGTTCGTGGAAGACATTTATGACGGTTCGGGGGAGAAGAAGATATGATAGATGAGAAATTGTTCTTCATTTTTACATAGACACCGCCACTTGCAACTAGACCCGACGCCACTTTTCTTATCAACAGCGCTGATGTTCAGTTCAACAGAGAAAGCCAGAGACACCAAGCTGGAAATAGCTGAACCTTGACCTGACAGCAGTGGGAAAGTGAGGAGCCGTCACAGCGAGAGGTTTCAACCAGAACCGAAGCATCTGAAAAAAAAAACGGAATACACACATCAATAATTACTGCAAAGCGGTTATTCACCACTGTTTATTCAATACTGAGTCCTGAGTCCTGAGTCCTGGCAGCCCTGGCACATCACGTAGAGCTCATATTGTCGTTGGTAACGCCACCAAGAAGATCCGACAGCGAGCGTCCTCATACGGTCTTCTTCAAGGTTCCGATACTATTCCGAAGTGAACCTTATGGCCATATAAATACAACTGAGGATACAGAGACGAGCACGTGAAACCGGACGTGTGAATCTTAGTAACTAAGACTATCACGGGTGAGTTGTACTCTCACGAAAGAGAGGGAAAGGGAAATTTTGAAGTCTGGACGTAACACGAAGCACCGGATACAGCCCAAGACAAAGGAATCAAGGAACACGAGGCGTGTAGCAGTAACCGGTAAAAGAAAAGAACTGACATGACAAGGCCGCCCAATGTTATGTCGAGCCTAGAGAATAAAGATAGTCGTGCTTGAGGTGGCATTGCAGAGGAACCGGCGGGGCAGAGGGTACAACCGGGTGGCTCACCGATGTAAGCAGAAGAAATGAAGGGAGTGAAACGAGGCGAGTAGAGGAGGTGAGAAATGCGTGATTTTGAGGCTAGCAATCATGCTGACTTTGCGACCCGGGGGGGCTTCCGTGCGATAGCAAGGTACATTTGTGAAAAGCTGCATTGGAGAGTCAGTAAGAAACGCCCCATCAGTCAATCAGTCAATCAGTCAATCAGTCAACTCACCTTCTTCTTGCCAGCCTCGGCCAAGGCATCACCTGCAATGCGTAATGTTGCACTAGCCTTCCACGTGCCTTGGGGATTATCCGAAGGAATCCAAGGACACGGAAGAAATTGTGAGTGACCAATTTGCCGGTCCAAGTTGTTTGCCAGACTAGAAAGTAGTCCCAGGCAGATTGTGCTTTCTTAACGTCACCTTCGAGACGATAGTACCAAGGGATAGGGTCAGGACGCTCAGCAGGTCCTCTCATGCTCGATTTGGAACCCAACCGTCTTAAGAGCATCTCTAATCTTGTACAGGGGTCGCAATTCAGGGATACCGCCACCCAGTTCGATCTCATGAGCCAGAGTCCTATGTTCTGGAATAGAGGGATCCCATCTCTCTGTCATACAATACTCGTAAACACCAAACTAAAATCCAAGTTAACCCCACGCTCTTGTTCCATCCCAAAGGCCTGAACTTACTACACCTCCAGGTTTGAGGACCTTCAATATTTCTCCGTATACACCCTCCCATGAGGGGGCATGGACAGTAGCTCGATGGCATAGACTGCATAGCCACATCGGTCAAATAAACTGCGTCGTAGTGGATCAGGCATACCTGCATCGAAGGAGTTTTCACCGAATATCTCTGAAAGCCTCATGAAGTCGCCTTTCACAACTGGACTTGATTCTCCAGGCCAGCAGACTTAGTGTAACGGCGAGCCCGGCCAATTTGGAACTCGTTGAAATTCACACCAACGATATTAGCATCGGAGAAGCGTGCAATCTCCCTTGCAGGGCCACCAATACCACAGCCAACATCGAGGACACGCATTCCAGGACGAAGGTGCAGTTGTGCGGAAAGATAGTGCTCGTGACGAGCAAGAGACGCAGCGAATGCCTCGCCTTTGTAGAAGCGCGAGAAGTGGAATGACTGGGCCCACGCGTATTCGAAAAGGTCAGTTACATTATTGTAATACCTACATAGGAAAGTGAGTTAGTCAATGCAGCAAATGCGAAATGTCAATGAGGAGCACCATTCACGATGTCGGTGTAATTATCGATGCGATTATCCGAGTGGACTTGTGCTTCCTTGGTAAGGTCTTTCTGCCAGAAACGAGAGTAGTTTTCAAAACGCGAGTCAACACGGCCATCATCGAGTCTGGAGGAAGACATTTATGACCCGGAAGGTGAGGGGAGAGAAGACATGATAGATGATAAATTGTTACATAAATACCGTCACTTACGACTGGACCTGACACCACTTTTCTTATCAACAGCGCTGATGTTCAGTTCAACAGAGATAAACTGTCAAGCTTACGTGACAGCGGTGGGAAAGTGAGACACCGTCTCAGCGAGAGGTTTCAACCAGGAATACTGTGGCACGGCCGCTGTCCTCCAAAAACAAAAACAAACCGAATACATAATCCGTCAGTATTCCAAAGCAATAATCAACCACATTCATTCAATAGAGACTCCTGGCAGCAGTGCTAGCATATCATATTGAACTCATATTGTCGAATCTCGGACCGGAACGCCACCTCCCCACTCGGATATATCCGGACATAGACGAGAGCACTACAGCGAGCGGTCCGTTTTCGACACTATTCTTTAGTGAGCCCTATGGCCACATGTATACACTGTCGTTTTACCCTCAGACTTCGTGCTGTCAGCGCGTAAAATATTTGATACAGAACGACCCCGCGCGCCTATCAATCGCCATCGGTATTGTCACCAAATAAGACCCGAGAATCACCTTCACACGTGCGAGGAACGATGGTGTTTACAGCACGATAGCCTTGGCTTCTGGAGAGTGTTAGTCAAGATGAGCCATGATGTCGCGCTTGAACGAATCGTGACCGATGCACCACCAAAGTCGGGGGGCGCACTTCGTGATCAACGTCCTCGGTTTCGAGGCGCTCGTACAAGTGCGGAAGGCCGAGGTCAGAAGGTAGTGTTATTCAAAGTCGGAGACATAGAACGCGCGATTGGCCTTCCGAACATGTACAAGTTCTTTGCAGGAAGTTGGCCAATCAGATTGGAGTGAAAGTCGCATTGAGTAGTCTAGGTAACTGGCCCTCCACGCCCATGTTGATTGACTTAGCAACCACTGCTGAGCTCGCCCGCGTCACGAATCGTTGAAGTTCAAGGTTATCCAACAATCTTCACAATGTCCCCAACGCTTTCGCCACCTCCGCAGTGGCATACACAGATGGTGAATCCCGTTTCGGATATCCTTCTCTGGCCGCGAGGTTTCAACGTCTACATATTCGACACACCCAGCCTCAGGGCCAAGCGGAATAGGTCGAAGGCTTTCTTGATAGACTTGTGAGGAAGGCACCTCCTTGGGATACTGTCCTCACAGTGCAGACAATCGGAAAGGAGGATACGCGACGGATTGCGGCGAGCTGCTCGGCAACATAGCTGATGGGCGCGAGCATTGCCGAGCTGTGCTTCGCATGCGTAGGAGGTCAACACGAAGCTCGATGGCGTCTACACCCACAGTAAGCTCCTCGAAGTCGTCCAATGAAGGGGAAATGTCAACGAAAGGAAGTACAAGGGATGTCCGTGAGCGAGGTTTTTAATGTGGCTAAAGAAACGAGCGATTTCTTTCCGAATGTTCTGGTTGCGGAAGAACGGCGTGGCGTTGATAAAATCGTTCTGTGATCCCCGTTGGGTACGATCATCCACAACCATTAACTACGATACAACATCAAGACCCGGGCTGTAACAGATCGAGCACTCGTACTACATCGAAAACTAGCTAATTACCTCGAACAAACCAGTTGTAAGGGCATCCGGAATTGCTCTTCCCCTCTCACGTGATCTCTCCCCTTTTGTTAGTTTGCCTCGCGCGCTCGTTATCGATTCGGAGTTAAGTGGGATGAACCGCAAGAATTAGATAACAAATTTTTGGGCTGGAACAAAAAAGAACGCCTAACACGAAGGTTTGCCGAGGGCTTCGTGGCGGGCATTACGGTGATCAAATCCACGGGCCTGCGTCCAACTGCTTGAAACGTCGGAGGTTCGCTCCCGCCCCACTTTCTCTCGTAATAAATAGAATAGGTTTGATCCGCCAGACTGGCACGAGAAAAATGCGAAAGCTTTCAATATGGGACTTGCATAGTATTGATCAGGAGGGAGAGGGTCATGAGGGCGAAGTTTACTCCGAACTGGCCATAATATGAGATATGAGTTCATATCGAAGGATGATGTTTTCTGTGGCTATAGATCATGAGGCCGACTGCAAAACGCCATCACTCAACTTTTCGAATCATTATTTGTGGTCGAATGGAGCACAAATCATTGAAATGCATGGTCTATGTGGCGCTGTATATTTCAATGGTCCCGCAACTGCCCGTTTCCGTGCAATGACTAGGTACATTGGTGTGAAAAGCTGCATGCTCAATCCCATGGGCCAGAGCCTTGTGTTCTGGAACGGAGGGATCCCATCCATCTGTCATACACCACTCGTAAACACCAAACTAAGATCCAAGGCCAGAACTTACAACACCTCGAGGTTTCAGGACCTTCAATATCGTAAACACCCTCCCATGAGGGGGCATGTATAGTGGCCTCGATCGAATAGACTGCGTAACCAAACATCAACTGAATAAATAAATCATGACTCACATGGCAAGCTCAGATGCATCGAAGGCATATTCATCGAATAGCTCTGAAAGCTTCATAAAGTTGCCTTTCACAAACTGGACCTGATTTTCCAGGCCAGCATCCATTGCACAACGGCGAGCACGGCCAATTTGAAAGTCGTCGATATTCACCCCAATGATATTGGCATTGGAGAAGCGTGCAATCTCTCTTGCAGGACCGACCACCAACACCACAGCCAACGTCGAGTAAACGCGTTCCAGGACGAAAGACCATTCGTGAGGCGATAAAATGCTCGTGGCGGGCAAGGGATGCAGCAAACGCTTCACCTTGGAAGAAGCGCGAGAAGTGGGCTCATCCGTACTCAAAAAGTTCAGTCACGCCATCGTAGTAGCCTACAAATGAATTAGGAAAGTTAGTTGACCAGTTGAATGGCAGCACATGCGAAATGTCAACGAGGAGGCCGTTCACGACGTTGGTATAGATTTCAATGCGATTTTCCGAGTCGACTTCCTTGGTAACGTCTTTCTTCCAGGGCCATCATTGAGTTGAGTGGAAGGCATCAAAAGGGCGGGCTTGGTGGGATTATAACAACAGACGGTGAGAATCGAAAGGAAGCAAAATGCCAATCTGGCTCTTTATGTTCTTCGGAACTCAACATAACCTTGTTGGCGCCGGCCCACGCGTGAGAGCTGTGGAGAGACGTCCTTACAGAGCCGACGGTAATAGTAGCGGGGTCGGTCGAACTGGCCTCTCCAGGCTTGGGAAATTGTCACGGGAAAGATGCGAAAGTTTATGCCAGAATCGCTTCGGCCAGGCAGAACGTCTAGCCATGAATCATGCAGTCGACGACAAGACAGCATTTCAAGTAGCCTCTCGAATAATAGGTGGTTGAATCCACGAATCGACTGAAATGGGTAGTTGATATTATAAGGTAAAAGATAGTCATGCGTCAGTAGGGTATTGTTATGGTGCAAGGTCTCGCGACTGCTCGTCTCAAGCTTTCCGTGCGATCACTAGGTACATTGGTGTGAAAAGCTGTATTAGGGAGTCAGTAAGAAAACGTCTCACCACTACATCAGTCAACTTACCTTTGTCTGGCCACCCTTGACCAATGCGTCGCCAGCAATGCGTAAAGTTTCGCCAACTTCCCATGTACCCTTGGGAACTACCCTGAAGAACTCGAGGAGGCGTAAGGCGTTGTGAGTAACCAATTTGCCTGACCAACTCATTCGCCAGACAGTGAAGTAGTCCCATGCGGTCTGTGCCTTGAGAATGTCGCCTTCAAGAGGATAGTACCAAGGGACAGGGTCCGGACGCTCAGCTAGGTCCTCCTCGTGCTCGATTTGGAACCCGACCGTTTTGAGAGCATCTCTTGCCTTGGACAGGTGACGCATTTCAGGGATACCATTGCCCAACTCGATCTCATGGGCCAGAGCCTTGTGTTCTGGAATGGAGGGATCCCATCTATCTGTCATACACCACTCGTAAACACCAAACTAAAATTCAAGTCAGTCTCACCCTCCGGTTCTACACTAAAGGTTTGAACTTACTACGCCTCCAGGTTTGAGGACCTTCATTACTTCGCCGTAAACACCTTCCCATGTGGGGGCATGTACAGTAGCCTCGATGGCATAGACTGTTTTATCCGAACCTCAACTGAATAAAACTGCAAAACGGGTCACGTAGAACGCTCACCTGCATCAAAGGCATTTTCGCCAAACTGCTCTGAAAGCTTCATAAAGTCGCCTTTCACAAACTTGATTTGATCCTCCAGACCAGCAGCCTTGGTATAACGGCGAGCGCGGCCGATTTGAAAGTCGTTGTTGTTCAAGCCAATGATATTGACATCAGCAAAGCGTGCGATCGCCCTTGCGGGACCACCCACACCGCAGCCAACATCGAGGACGCGCATTCCAGGACGAAGAGTCATCTGTGCGGCGAGATAGTGCTCGTGGCGGGCAAGGGACGCAGCAAATGCCTCGCCCTTGTAGAAGCGCGAAAAGTGGAATGATTGGGCCCAACCATACTCGTAAAGTTCGGTCGCGCCATCATAATAACCTATACACAGGAAAGTGAGTTGACCAATTCCAGCACATGCAAAACGCCAACGAGCAGTACCATTCACGACGTCGGTATAATTTTCAACGCGGGTATCTGAGTCGACTTGATCTTCCTTGTTAAGGTCTTTTTTCCAGAAGCCAGAGTAGTTTTCGATACGCGAGCCAACGCGGCCATCATTGAGTTGGGTGGACGACATCAGAAGGGCGGGTGGTAGGAATATAGCGAATGACGGTGAAAGTTGAAAGAATGTGAGACGCCTACTTTTTAACATTAAAAAATCGGCCCACTTAGGCGAGACCTGACACCACTTTTCTCACAGCGCTAATCTATTTTCCCTCGCGGTCACCAAGAGTTCTTAAAGTACAGTAATTATAGCAAAAGTACAGTACATGTATTCAACGACAGAGTTCATGAGTAGGCTGTCCCATTTTAGTGTCTAATACGCTTGACATCGGCACCTTCTTCGAACAGTAAATCACCGAGACCCTCATACCCTCCAATAACCGCAGCTGATCGTTGTTGTTGTCGTGCCATACCCATTCTCACGGGTTGTGGATTTGAAGATCTATACATCATCAGTCGTAGCTCGAGCTTCTAGGCATCGGTCATGCGACAAATGACGCACTGCATAGCTTCAACCGGTCGCTTCACTCCAGCAGCGGCTAGCGAAGAGATGGAAGCTCTTATTGCCTGGCGAAGGGGTGAGACAGGCTGGTCCTGGGGAGGCGCAGAATTCGATTATTGCTGGTTGTCACCTGTGGTCTCGTGAATTAAGTAAACTTTGACTATCTGTTGGATTAGTTACTTTACCGAAGCCACAGCAGGCTGGGGGCGAGCGCCACTTGGAGAGGAATCATTCTTCATCACATTTCGATCCACGTTGCAATCGAGTTCGGTCTTTCTGGTCGTCCCGGTCCCGCAGTTAGGATCCTCTACAGCAAGGAAGGCATCGTTGTCATCCTTAAAGTAGGAGTCAAGGTCAGAGTCATCTGCCTTGGGAATGACGGGCTTGGTATCCAATGGACGATAGAACGGTACCATTTCGTTCGGAACTTGGACCCTGTTGCGGCGATGGCACCTTCCGAGGAGCGACCCCGTCAGATAGCCCCCCCCTAGTTTGTCCGTTACTGTAGCCGCAGTCACCCTACGAAGAGGACTAGGCTTTGAGTGGTTTGAGAGTATTTGAGGCGAAGGAGAACCAATCAGTTTCCTATCCTCCGCTAGGTGACCCAACGTTGTCGACGAGTCATCTTGGATTCCAGTACTACTAGTGGTCCGAGGACCAACAGAATTTCCCGGCGGTGCAGATCCGACTCGTCAAACTTGGGCTAGGCATAGTTCGGGTTAGTGTCGTGGTGGTTGTATGGGCGCTACTGTTGGCACTCCGCGAGTTGGCACACTTACAAGTTGGGGTTTTATTTTCAGTACCTCTTGCGTAAATGACTTTTCGTATAACAAAGGCCAAGGAGGTTCCCAAAATTTCGAAGGGCGCGCTTCACACCATCGGTTACAGCTTCTTTCTTTGCCTGTCACAAGAGTCATGATGGTCAAGGACCCACAGAGATAACCCACCTTGTCCAATGCAATACCCTTGCTCCTCAAATTATCCCCTGTGCCATATCCAACATCTTCATGGTGGGTTCCGTCCTTGAGTGTGATCTTCACAACAGCAGTGACGCCGACGTTCCATCTCCTTGACTCGGGGTCCATATCAACAAAGTCCGTTTCCAGACTTGTAACGGTCGAATTCCATCCATTGTAGCCAAAAACTTCGTTGGCCAGTCCGATGATTTTCCACCCCTCGACGTACGTGAGCTTTAGTCCCCCACCTGGGGCGGGCCGTTGGGAGACATACTCCGGACCAAGGCGTCGGTTGAGTTTAGCTTGTATTATAGAAGTCTCAGATAACCTAAGGTTAGCAGAACCAGGAAATTTAAACTTTGCTTCAGGAGATTCTTCAAAAAGAGTCCCTGGCGTTTGCGGTTCAGAGAACATGTTGTCTTGTAATAAGCGTCGTCGAGTGTCGTTAAAGAGAAAAACAAATGCCAAAGAGCGAACTAGTAACTTATTTAGGGGTTGCCAGTCGAACTGGAATTTGTGGAAATAAGCCACAAATAGTTCCCACGAAAAATATCTATTCAACACCCCCGCGGTCTAGGATTACAGTACTGTCCGTAGAAATAGTCTTTCACAGGGATGAGTCTATGTGCCAATTCATGTCCAAATCTACCTCCCTTCCGTGCTCACCTCCGCTCCCGTGCGTGAGTCACCCCTCGAGTCCGTTGACTGTCGTGTCTCGATATAGAGCTCCCAGGTACCGCCATCGTAATACCAGATGGGTCACATTGAGGGCTGCTTGGACAGACCGGATATTCTTGACCCCACGAAACTGGAGGCGGTGTGTGGCGTGAATTTATGGCCAAGGATAGTGGTGACAGGGACATTTCTGCCGCTCTAAACTCGTTTCCTGGTGCTGATAGTGTAGCAGGCGGTCTAGTGTTAGCGGGATAGCCCGTAATGGAAGGACCGGGGCCCATTGGTGACTGCACGCGGTGAGTTCTCTCCCAGCGTTCAAGTGGCTTCCGGTAGGGTATTCCACCCGGGTCCGTGAATACGATGGTACGACGCTGCGAAAATCTTCCTGGGGAGAGGATCGGCTGTCCACAACATCCAACTCCATCTCTTCCGCGAAGAAAGAGCCATATGGCGACACTGTACGAACGCGTCGCTCATCTGACCTCTTGCTCCTGGCAGAGTGACCCTTGCTATTGCTACTGGTGTTTGATGAGCCAGACGAACTCGACGAGTCATGGATCCAAAATTTGTGGTAATTTCGTGGCCATTGTCTTCGCTGGGATGCTAATCCGGGGTGGGCATTGAGGGAGACGCCGTGAGGAAATTGTGGCGGGCCAGTTTCCTCGATACTCGTGGCGATGGCGTTGCGGGGGATAGGGATGGGAGATGTATTGAGGTGTGTCTGGGAAAACATGAAGGTCGTCGCCACCAAGAAGTTTGATGATAGGAATAGGCAATGAGGAGGTGTAGAGCCTAACGAGATTTTATAATAAGAGTGTTCCCAGTTGACAAATTCAGTGGGCCAAGAACATGTGTTATGAAAAGCTGCGCACTTGGACGAACTAGGGCGCTAGAACCGGGCAAGGCGAATATCCTGATATGCTGCGGATCCTGCGCTCGGTCAAAAAATCCAAGGAAAAGAGACTTTTGGATCCGACTCGAGCTATTGCCAGCATAGGAGGTTCGCACATGAGTCACACCGACATACTGTACCCATACATTACTGAGATTGCGGTCAAAATGGCCTTTTTGTTACATCCATTGATAGACGTCACACGCCAGGAACCGGCTGTGCGTGCGCCATCCACAAGTCAAGAGAATGCCAAAACAGGAAATTTACTATTTGGCTTTTACGCTGTGCATCGCTATTATCGCTCAGTACAACAACAGGTGCCCGACAATGGCATCTCATAACGATGTCGAACAAGAAATAAACCTCGATGTACGAATACCTACTTTGTGGTGCCAATCCCCCTTCCACGGCCAGGCCCGCCACGAGCACGGAAACTACCACCCCGCATATCCCCGTTCACCGGTGCACCACCACGAGGTCGGCTAGGGGGCCGCTCACCCCTCTCCTTGCGAGTCTCAACTGTTATGCGCATCTGCTGACCATCCCCTACATCGATGCGAATGCCGCCCTCGCCACCCTGCGAGGTAGGGAGGGAAGCGACAATCGCACGGCGTGCGGCATCGATCGAGCTAAATTCCAAGAATGCACACGCTTTGTTCCGCACCAGATCAAGGTCTTTGATCGGACCAAAGCGACTAGTCAAGTGGTCCTCAACGCCGTTTCGGTGACATTTTCTTGCACGCTCTGCGAAACGTTTTAGAGTTGTAAAACAAAAGTAGCACGACAATCCCTCACCTTGACAAAGCATAGGGCATTCGAAACGTTGTTTGCGGCGACATAAGCGGGATGAGATTCGCGCGGCTGCTGCTGAGGCCTTGTGCTCGAGCCATGGTGGTTCACGGGCGTCTGAGTGCCACTGCCAGGGGACGATGAGCTGGCAGCGGGCGCCTCACTGGTACCACGGGACTCTTGCGCCACAGCCGAACCCCACTTCTTCGGATTCGTTGCGGCCAGGTTGGCCCACGTTTTCGGCGCCGGCGGCGGGGGTACCGGCGCAATTTGAGAAGGAGCAGCAGGTGCTGGAGGTTGGGACGGAACAGGTGACGGAGCACGTGGAGGAGCTGGTGATGCGGCTGGTGCAGGGGATTCTACAGCAAGTGCAGGTTCAGGCTCTGGGGTAGGTGATTTTTCAACTGGTGCGGTAGTTTGGTCCTCGGGAGCATCATGTTCAATTTGTGCGTGTCCGTTAGTGTGGGGCTCTACGACGACTGGTTCAGGAACAGGAGGGGCGTCGTCTACCGGGGCAGCGGAAGGTGGGGGAGAGGCTGTTTGCACTGGTTCGGGAGCCTGGGTGTCTACAGTAGGGAGATCCGGCTTCGGGCGCACAGGGGATAGGAGAGGCGCAGCCTCTGGGAGAGGGGAAGAGGAATCCTTCTCGGCTTCAACAGTTGATTGCTCCGGTTCGCTTTCATCGGACTCTTCCTTGAGGAAGCGGAAGATGTCGTTGAGGACAAAGTAACCATTGGGCTGTTCGGCGAGGAAAAAGGTCTGGACAAACTTCCGCCACGGCTCTCCGCGGTTTGACATCTCACCGATCACTTGTATGATAATCCACCATTTGCAGAGGACTGCGCGTCGACTGAGTGAATGAAGACCTTGCAGTCCTCGAACCCAATCGAGATGATCTTGTTGTGGATTTCCTTCGAAAAGTTGAGATGGCTCATAAAAATGATTGAAAAATGGATACGAACATGCTGACCGAAACAAGGTGTGCCATCTTCTCCTTCAGTACCATGAATGAAGGTAGATGTTTTGTTGTAGAAGCAGTGGAGACGATGAGGTGACTTATTGACATATGTATAATATTGAGGAACGAACTGCCATCCCACTTCAGATGGGACAACGTTATTACGAGAAGGGTCATTGCTGGAAGGAGTGGTATTCGTCATGATGGGGTGGACTAAGCTGCGGGGGTGAGAAGAGACAAGGTAGAGCTGGCGTAAAAGTGTACCCACTAATACGATGAATGCAAAAACGCTAAAAGAGAAAAATGCGTGAAGAAATCTAAGATGTATTGAGAGAGCAAAGCTCGAGAAAGGTCGATAAGACTGAGAGTTAACGTCGAGGTCGAGGGAGGGAGGGAGGGTACGCAAAAGTGTAAACGCGGCCGACCAAACTTTCTCACCATAAACTACTCGGCATATTCCGTAACAACTTGGTCCTTACAAACAATATATCTACTCTACACTTACACCCCCATCAAGGGCTTGAAACTCATAATCTCCTCATATAATAGCTCCTTGAGCTGCTCCCGACTGATATCATCCTTGTGTACTGTACGCAAACAACAAATTTTAATTCATGGCGAGCCAACAGAAGAACAGGCAAACACCTACAGTCAAATTCGAAAAATTCCGGGTCTAGTGGCGGGGCTACCGGTTCATCATCTGGGTCATGCTGGTAACAAAAAAAGAAGTGAGACGCTGCATATGGACCACTGGAACATTCACCCACATAGGCCTCAAGGTATGGATGTGCTAGCGCCTGCTCAACAGTGATACGCTTCTTCGGATCAAATGTCTAAGAGAAATAGTGACGTGAGCAATACAAAAGCAACACAAGAAGGACAATGAAAGTACCAGGGTCTTCGAAAGGAAGTCAATCGCCAGGGGGTTCGCATTCGGGAAAATCGACTGGAATGACTTTTTTTTCCGGAATGGCAAAGCGCGGATGTAATCGCGGGAACGACGTGTAGTTATAGCGTAAACTCATCCAAGGTCGGTGTGCCAAGTACATCCAGGATTAGGCTAAGTTGGTGGTGATAATCACGACCAGGAAAGAGGGGCTTTCCTGACAACATCTCTGCGAGGATGCACCCGATAGACCAAACATCGATGGCCTGATTGGGGATAATTAAATGTGTCAGTCGAGTGGGGGAAGCGAAAAGAAGTACCTTGGTATACTGTTTGAACGTGAGCATAATCTCCGGTGCACGGTACCAGCGTGTAGCCACGTATTCAGTCATAAATCCCGTTTCGGTCCCTGACGGCTCTGCTGTTTTTACAGATCGTGCCAACCCAAAGTCGCAGACCTTTAGATCACAGTTGGCATTCAGCAGGAGGTTTGATGGCTTCAGATCACGATGTATGACATCTGCCGAGTGTAGAGCCTTGATCGCGCGCAACGTCTGGTAGACAAAATATTGTGCGTGATCATCAGAAAGATCTTGCGTGCGAATGACACGATGCATGTCGGTTTCCATCAACTCCTGGATCACTAGAGATACGATTAGCGCGTGTCACGAATGAGAAGTAATCACTCTCACAATAAACCTCCTTGAAAGCCTCCAGCGAAGGTGGCTTGATGATGTCCAAGATGGAGATGATCTATGTACACGCATTAGAGTCGAGTTGTTGACATTGTATTCACGCCCCCAGCTCATGAAGGACATGAGGGAAATCTTTCCGGAACGGAAATAGGGGGCGGCACGAGGTGAACATGCTCACGTTTTCGCTCACACCCGCCTCACTAAGGAACTTGAGGAGTTTGAGTTCTCGTAGCGTCCGCAGACAAAACATCGAGTGGTCGAAAGGCATGATCTTCTTTATCGCAACCTTGCGGCCAGTTGGTCGGTGTGTTGCCGAACAGACAATACCATAAGCACCCTCCCCCACGACGTCAAGAACTTGATATTGAGTACCTGTTATGGGACGAGAGTCTCTCATACACTACGGTGAGACCCCAAAGACAGGAGACATACCGACATTGAACCGCACTTTTCTTGGTGTCGGTTGAGCTTGGGAGGAGGCGTGATTATGCTTTGACTTTTTCTGGGTTGCTGCTGCAGCATCGGCCATGTTGGAACGTTACTAGGTGATGGTTGGAAGGAAAAGGACAAGTGAAGAATAAAAAGTAGGACGAGCGCTAGGGATTCATTTCACCCGAGGTGAATAACCCAATTTGGGCAATTTATACCAAACCTCCAACCCGGGCTCGCCATGACAATCACATCGTCGCCAAGCGGACCTGCTTTGTTGAACGATACCGTGTGCCAAGTCCGCTAGTTGCCATCATTCCATCAGTTACACCAGTTCCTGACCCCAGTCTCTGGCATCGACGTACTCGAGGGGAACATCATCACACATGAACAAATAGAACACTCGGTATGATCACGTAGAGGTTGCTACTTTGGGGAATCAATTGTACTCTCAGGCTCGAAGCCATGTGCAAGTACAATATGCTCTCTGATGTCTACCATGTGCAATGAAACCTATTTTGAGCCCAGCTCCATGCTTTGTGCTTGGTTTCGTCCATCCGTATCCGTAATCACATTACATCATTCTTCTTGGCATGCATAAGCCCCCAAAAGCCCCTTTCTCGCCGCAATCATCACTACTCATGTCGGCCTCTACGTTTACTCTCTTAATTTTACTCGTGATCTTGGTAGTTTGCCTCCAGGATGCCGGTGTTTATGCATTTGGCGCTGGCAACATACCTTCGTGCGTGATTCAGATGTAGCAGTGCCATCTTATTCATGAAACATACGTTTTAGATTCGCATACATGGAAGGTCGCGCCTTCCGTCACGGAGATTTAGTACTTGTTCCCCATTGATGAGAGTGAAACGTTCTCAACTCCTTCTACAGGAAGACACGCTGTCCGAGCTGGCAAAGAAGACCGGCGGGTTTGCACTTGGTGCACTCATTGGGAAAGGGGGGTCAAAGTTTGGCGGACTGGATATTAAGCGCGTATATTTGGGTACGCGCACTTTTCTTGTTTTTGAACAAGCTGAGAACTTGTCTATCAAGAAACTGGCTCAGAGATTACAGTCAGGTCCGTGACATAAATGGCGATTACTGAGTTTCCTCACCGATCCTCGTACAAGGCTGTGGACATAACTACATTAAAGAAAGTCCCGCTCCAGGTGAGTCTTAGATACCTTTGACATCATTTGCAGATAATGACTGTTGTGCAGACGATCATAAACCTGTGTATGGCACTTGGGTTTCTGGTACGTCGATTCCAGCATGACATATACCACCTCTCACGACACCCTTCCCTTGCAGGCTCACGGATATGCAACAAATGAATTCGAGGTGACTGTGGAAAGGTTGGGTGCTTATCTCCCTGTATGGATTTTCTCGATTGTTGCCTCGAATGACTACTCATCCTTGATTAATTCAGGCAGAACACATTGACAACCCGAAGGGGTACGGTGATGGTGAAGATGTGCGTAGGTTTGACCCAAGACTTCGCGGACCTGTGGATGTATGCACACGAGTTTGTCGTTGGCCTAATCCCATCCTGATTCATTATCGCAGCCTAGGGAACTTGAAGTTGACCCTCGCACAGGCATGAAGAATTACATTGCCAATGGTAAAGATCTCACATTAACTCGCTTTGATTATTGACCTGCGCGTATCCAGAGGTCGGTCCATGGGATACTTCAAAGGCCCTCGTTCGCCGTACTCTCGAGCGATGTATCCACATTGGCCGTCTCCACCGTGCTCAAGGGAGGAAGGAGGACGAATACGAGGCCTATCGCCTTCTTGGCCAAGCCGTTTGTCTTAACTTAACACTTCAACACCTTGTCATGTGCTCACAACCTTATCTTGTCCAGTTGCACACCCTTGAGGACTTCCCGGCACACTCAAATTTTTGCGAGCTTGCCCTTGTATCAATGGGCCACTCTAACGTATTCGTGCATGTTGGCGATCGGGTGCGCATACAAGCGCCCAATGGTAGATGGGTCGCTCCTTTGGTCACCGGAACATTCGGATCCAGCGATTTCCTCCACAGCTTGCTCGGCGGTATGTTCGCAATGCATGTTGACACTTTCTATTTCTCATGTGATAATGCAGAGGCTACCGATCATCTTGTAAGTGCTTCGTATTCGAGAACTTCTAGTAAAGCTTTCCTTTTGAATCCGCTAGAGCGAAGCATCTGTTTCCGATCTCAACCGAGCGATGGCGTCCGCTCGCTCGCGATCAGCGTCCGGAGGGCGGTCGCCTGCGGACACACTCCGGGATCTATTGTTCAGGTTGCCTGATGGATCGGGATCAGAATTAACTCGAGATATGGAAGGGATAGAGCGGATCCGTGAGCATGGAGGCAAGCCTCCGGAACAAATGAGCCCCCAGGAATTACATTCTGTATTATGGCAAGTTTTAAGCTTCAGGGATTCAGGTCTGTTGGTCACTTCGTCACTCGACGTTACTCATTAAGGGCGCCTTCTTTCTCCAGTGGTAAAGAAGATTGCACTTGTCATTGGTAGGTCAAGCATACTATCAGTGCTAAGCTTGACAATGACGTTGGGTTTTCAGAAAAAATACCTGGGCTGGGATCGTTAATTGAAAAGATCACGGATTCTATCTCGGGTATGTGTAAGCACGTTCCTGGACCATTCTGACATCTGATTCGTACAAAGTCTTTGCGTTAACCACACTCGAGGTCTGTGACATGCGTCACCTTGCGTCACTGTTCCCCTCTCATTTCATCTAGCCATACTTGAAACCCATCCTACAATCATCGAGTACTCAACTGATGGCAGCCTCCAATGAAGTCATCGACAATCGTGATCAACATGAGGTTAGTCACTTTCTAACTTTTTTAACTAGTTGATCAATTCACGCGTCGCTTCAGGTATTCAACAATCCAGAAGCAGTGAGCCACACTCGTTTCGTGTCGATGAATACAACATAAACCACAGTTACAGTCCGATCCGACCCACTCGTTCTTGAGCAAGGATCATTTCGTGTGTTCAAGTTGTTAGATGAAAGTGGCGCTTCGTCCTGATGAGATGACATCCAGAATTTGATTCTTAACGAACCAGCCGGAAATATCGCCAAGGTCATTGTGGTACATCTTCATTTCCTTTCATACAACCATCTGGTCTTGACTTACCTGTTCAGAAACATACCGTGACAGCAGTCATCAAGGCGTGGGATGACAATTCTGTGAATGTGAAGTCCGTGACGGACGAGGTATTACAATGCTTGTTCGTACTTCACCCTATTGCGCCGCTAGCGAGTGTGTTGCTAAACAGTTGTAGGTTTCATCCCGAGTTTCAAAATAATTCTTCGCAAATTCAGCGCGAAATGCTGGCTGGCATGAGACTCTGGCTGCAATCCGTTGGTCATAATAAGCAAAGCGAGATTCTCGGGCGCCTAACGAAGCAAGCTGTACACGGACATCAAAATGTACGTCCAGGTAGTGAAGGCAGTGCCTCTGTGAGCCAAGGCACCTTCTCCTCGAATGCTGGTGGACGACGGGAAGGTGACGGATTCGGCAAGCTGGGTAGCGGTTCTACATTTGTACCCGACTCACAGCCGGGTTACACCTATGGCGAAAGCTCCTCATCTCAGTTGTACGTGCCCCCACAACCATACCCAGCTGGTCCGTCTTTGGGCGTTCCACCATTACCACAAACGCATCATCATGGGTCTGATGCCTACAGTTATCACACTCCCACCCAACCCGGCTTCCAGCCGCACCAGGAACCCACCTTATTCTGCTCCACCGAGCTTAGGTTTTCCCGAAGGGCCCGGATTGTCGTATCCCGGTGCCGCACGACCAGCCTCCCCAGGGTCTTCCTATCGGGGGCCGTACTATCCTGGGCGCCCATCGTACCCAGGCCAACAGGGAATGCCTAGCCCTGGCAACAGTTTCAACACTACGCCACTTGCACCGCCGTCGAGTCTTTCCGGAACTGAGCCTATCAGATTCCCACAGAATACGTCAAGTTTCCCGAGCGCGCAACCCGAGTCGGACTATGGAACGACGAATTATAGTGGATATGGTCAAGGCTCATACCAACCAGAGTATTGAACGAATGAAGCGTGGAGTTCAGCTATCCACCAATGAATTGTCTTTAGGTGACCATTTGCATGGGTTTGAAATGAAAAGTGAAAGAGAAAGTCAATGCACTGTATTATAAACCGTTCATGCTCTGCCGTGAGGTGATACATACATTTTAAAGGACGATGATGCAATAGTACAAGAATTGGGAGTACAGTATGAACAAGGAACTACGTCTTGTTGTCACATTACATGACGGATAACATCCAGTCATTCACTGTGGATGACACGCATAAGGCCGGGAATATTCGTAACGAGGTCGAGGGCAATGGGTTTCCGAGGATCCACGCCCGTACAAGTGCACTGTGCGGGATATGCCGAATAGAACATCTAAAAGAACAAACCTCGAGTCAGCGCTGTACAATACCCCTTGAGCTGCTGCACTACGTACCTGGACGGTATAATCTCCATTCTTGATCTGTCGGATGCTATACCGCCACCTAATGAAAAAAAAAAAAAACATCGTTGGAAAAACAAAAAAAAAATTCACATGAAAAAAAAAGTACGTACTCTTCATCGACGAGAGCCGTAAAGTGTCGATTCGCCTGCTGGGCACGCTCTAACAACTCGTGGCGTGCGAGACGGAGGAGAACCTCCGCGTTAACGCCGTCCGCACAGAGGAGAGTCTTGGTACAAATCAGAGTGTGGGGAAATTTTTGATAAGAGGCGGTGATGAGGGCCACGTGTGTGCGTGGATCACCGGAACTGCAGGACAAGGTGAAGATATCGGAGGGTGATGGGCGAAGTCGGAGGAGTAGTGGGACGATGCGGAATAGACTGCGCGGGGAGAGAGGCGGCGATTGGACGGCTGGGTCGTAGGACGAAGAGGAAGAGGAAGATGAAGAGAGTTTTGGGGGTAAAGTTGGAGCCATGAGCGGCTGCTGTCGTAGTGGTGGTCGTGATTTTCGGGGGTCTGTCGTCGTGGATGAGAGAGTCGTCGGAGGTGAAGATGTTGGCGGCGGCGGTGATGATGACTCGGACTCGGACTCGGCCTCGGTTGTGGTGATTGGCGGTGTGGGAACTGGGATGCCCAAAGGAGTATCTTCGAGTTTCACTTTGGAGGAAGAAGCCACATGGCCGGTCGCAGAGACGTGCGTCGGTCGGGAGCGTAGGGAAGAGTGTGCGCGATCGATTCGAGTGTGCTGCGATGACCGATGGGCCAATGAGGGCACGGTGAGAAACTGACCGGAGGTGGACATGGGATGGGGCTGGAGTGGTGGTGGCGGTGGCGGTTGGTGGTGTGGTTGGCAAGTCGAAGTAGACTTTATACAACGAGACTGACGGTCAACATGAGGTGCGGAGAAAGCGTGTGGTGTCGTGTAATTAACTCGGGAACTCCTAATCGATATAAAAAGAGAGAGGACAAGCTTAAGGGTGTCTTCCGATTGCACAGCATTTAGTAACGCCACATGAGCAAGTCAACAAGTTTTGATTTATCAACTGTTCAAACAAATTCGAACAAAGGACGAATAATAGGGTTCGGTTATTGGGGGTACTCTATTGACGTTACAGTAGTGAGCTGGCAAAAAGGTAAATAAACGTGAAAATATTTGGGCGCTTATTGAAAGTCTTGGCGGCGGACAAAGTGGATGATGACCCCAAAAAATCAGGACCGAATACGGGAGCCACGTTTTGTTTCCGTTTGGGATGAATAACATCAGCCGATGGATCTGTTCTCAGCACGCCTACCATGCCCTCACGGTCTGTTCAAGTCAGGTCAGAAAAGGTACCGAGATGGTGAGGAGATGAAACGACTTTTACATTCTCCAGCCAGAATGTCGTCTGCAATGCGTGATTCCCAGACGTGATGTATCGTGTGGACACCCCCTTGGCGATAAGCGGTTGCCTTAATAGTTCTCTCAGCTCTACTTTCAGCTCGCCCAATCTGTTGTCGCTTAGCTTGTCAGGTCGCTTCGTGTGATCGTCACTAATTTTACTTGAATTAACAACAAAGATGAAATCCAGGTGATACACTTACTCGGATCGATGATCAGAGTCTAGTTCTATGTCCAGCGCCTCCGCCGTTGCACGGATCCATTTCTTGTCATGTGCCGCCTTACTCGCTCGGTGCTGCAATCCATCGATTTCTTTCGCGATTCGTAAACGCCCTTTCAGCCTGTCCAGAAAGTGATGCTCGACGTTCATCTCCGGGACGTCCGTCACCTCTGTTGACTCGTTAGTGCAGTTTGGGGAAGAGAGGTGATAGATAGCACGAACGGCGATCAAGACTTCCAAACAAGGCACGCACAATGCGTCGTTCGTCCGGCGCACATATCAGCAGACCAAAGCCACTCCGCTGAGCTCGTGCTGTACGCCCATTACGGTGAATATAGGCGTCCACAGTCCGTGGAATTTGATAATGCACAACGTGGGAGACTAAGGGTATGTCAAGCCCACGAGCCGCAATATCCGTCGCGAGGAGGATCGAGTGGGCATGCGACTTGAACCTGATGGCCAACAACATCCATTAAACCGAATCGAGGCCCACACCTGGACACGCACCGATCGAGGTTCTTGAGCCGCTGGCGTTGTTCAAGTTGTGAGTGGAGTGGAAACGTTGGCAGGCCGAGTAGCTCGAGAAGAGGCAATAATCTACGAATCCCGTCGATTGATGATAAAAACACCAGCGTGCGTCCGGGATATCGTAAAAGAAAATAATAAAGATAAACATCCTGTGGTGGATTACTCACTGATACGACATATCAAACAACACACGAACCTTGTCCTTGGCTAGGCATTCGATCCTTGATTCATTTAGTGTAGAAACTACACCGCCTGCTGGGCTGATGTCGATGATTTCTGGTTCCGAGTCTCGAAAGTCCAGTCGTAAGAGCAGATCGTCGAGGGTGGAGGCGGTCCCATCGTTCGCCTTCACCCGCCCAGGCCGCCACCGTCTTTTCAAGTTTTGCTGAAGTTCCCTACTGAGCGTGGCAGAGAACACGAACGTCTGCATGGCAGGCAATGAATTCGTGTCGTCTGTCGACGATGTATCTAGGGACTCGGAATGGAACTCTGGGTCTGTCACCGCTTGGCTTTCAAGTCAGGTGGGTCAATGCAATCTTTCACCACCAAACGGTGACAGAAGACGTACCGGAACTGTCTTTGTGTCAATCGCAAGATATTGTCCAACTCTGCGAAATGACCTGTTTCGGTCATCCTGTCCGCTTCGTCCAACACTAGGAACCGCAGATTCTTTACGTCCTCTGCAAGGTCGTGATCCTAACTCGCCCATTTTTAGCTAACGATTTGAAATATCCAACGAGGCTCACTCCTTCGAGGATATCCCACAACCTCCCAGGGGTGGCCACAAGGACATCAACTCCGCGCCCTAATATCCGGCTCTGCTTTTGCGTCGACATTCCTCCTACGATTGCAGCAACGCTCACCAATGGTGGAGCGCGGTGCGTCAGAGGTTTTTTCTCGTTTCCCTTGTCAGTGGTCTTTCGCTTTCGTTTCTTGGGCTCCTCGTCAACGGTCACAGTCGCATCGTAGTGGTTTAAACAAGCATTAAGATGTGTAGATACTTGAAGGGCAAGTTCACGGGTAGGTGCAAGAACCAGGGCGCGTAAGGGACGACGTGACTTTGTTGGGCATGGTGAAGTGCGAGCTTCAGTCAGGAGCTGGTGGAGAATGGGCAGGCCATAGGCGAGAGTTTTCCCGGAACCCTTGACGCTGGGGTAAGTGCAAGTTAGGATACGAAATCACAATAACGTACAGTCTCTGCGACACCAATCACATCCCGCCCAGAGAGGGCCTTCGGGATAGCTTGGGACTGGATAGGAGTCGGGTTTTCGAAATTTTGAGAATAAAGTGCGGCATACAGTTGAGGGTGGAGGGCGAAAGGGTGCCATGCCGGAAGTAAATTTTCTGCTGCAAAAAGGGCTTGAATACTGGAATCGCACAGACAGAAAGGGTAGTGCATACAGTCAAACGTAGCAATGACGTTGGGTCTGCTGGCGAGAGCATCACTATCTCCGGGCGTGGACATCATCTGGGCGACCTCATCTCCAGATAGGACATGGTTCAGTAGGCGTAATTCATTTGCTTGGTCCTCAGTCGATGCATGTTGAGGGTCATCCACCTGTCATACATTATGCACTATCCGAGATCGAGAAGAAAACGCGCACCAGAAAGGTTGCGACACGTCCGTTCGACGTCTGCTTGTATAGGACCTGAACGCCTTCTACTTCTTCCAGATCGAGGAGGCCCTCGTCAAAATCATGGCCAGTCGAATGGTTACGTGCGACGGGCTTCCACGATAAATTATCTAGAGATACGTGGGCAGTCTTGCGTTTCTTTGACGGGTATGGGTGAGCCATGGCGCTCAGAGCGGTCAAATGGCCTCACGTGCGCCAATAAACTTGACTTTGTAGCTTGATCATGTACACCTCACATATCCCACAACCACCCCACACCGCGGGGCGACATCATCAGGTACAGTTGCTTCCTTTCCGCATTGTATTCACCCCGCTCATCTAGTAGGCTACCGCACGCACATCGAGCCCAGCCAAATACCGTCCACGGCAGAGAGCATCCAAGCCGATCGTGAAAAATGGGAAAAGCAAACATATATGACCCTCCCCGGGAGCCATGTTCCGCAATCTACCACCGACTTCATTGCAATTGACCAAGGCACGTCACTTTCTTTACCTACAACCACCATCCCCTGAATGTCTCGTAGGCAACTCGTCACCCAAGTTCATTCGTATCTCTACTTGGCACATGCCAAATACCTCACGCCTTGCAGAGAGCCTCAACATTCCTATTGTTGCCGTCATCCAGCCGTTTGCTGATTTGGACGACCGGGAGGAACCTGTGCCGGTTGTTGAATGCAATGAATCGGGCCCCGCTCGTTGTGAGAAATGTGCTGCATATGTGAATTCATGGTGTACATGGATCGCAGGCGGAACAAAGTGGAAGTGTAACCTATGCGCCCACGAGACGCGTGGTGAGTCGAGGTCCAAATTGCGACGTCAGGCTCATCTCAGTACGTCACAGTCGAATCGGAATATTTCTCCGTCCTTGATGCCAACTTCTCTCGCCTTGATTATTCGGAGCGTCCCGAACTCCAAAAGGGAACCGTCGACTTTGATGTCTCTGAATCAACCAACTATTGGGCATCCAATCCCCCTCTACACCTGAGTTCAGCCGATATGCTTTCTGATCCTAGTTTGAGTGATGTAGCACGAAAGCCTCAGATGATGCAATACGTTTTCGCGCTGGACATCTCCCACACGTCTGTGCATTCTGGCTTCCTCACGTCAGTCTGTGTTGCTCTCAGGAATATTTTTTTCGGCCGCCCTTCAGAAGATGAATCAGAAGTGATGCGGTCATGCCTACCATCAGGCTGTAGCGTTGCACTAGTCACTTTTGACGATGTACTTCAATTTTATGACCTTTCCGTATGTTCTGTCCCGGTTTGATGGTACGTCAAGGCTAACAGTCTGCCTCAGCCCCATCTTGTCACACCCCGACAGCTAGTTGTTGCAGACATTGATGAGCCATTCCTGCCATTACCTCCTCTGCTTTGTTCGTAGACCCCCATCAATCCCGGTGCGCAGACTTTTTCTCACACACTGAAATAATCTAAGTACTACTTTGCCCTAGGGCAGTGATTGAATGCTTGCTAGACCATCTCCAGCAGCGCCAGACATCCTTGCCTCCCAACACTACTCCTCAATCATGTTTGGGTTCTGCTCTCCGTGCGAGTCTGGCAGCACTGGTATGGACCATAATTGTCCTCCGCTTCTGGTTGGCTCACTATGATGTATCTCCAAGGCATATACCGGCGGTCATATAGTATCTTTTGTGTGCACCCTTCCGGGACTTGGGCCTGGCCAGCTAGTTCCGCTGGAGAATATCAATCGCGAGGAGTCTCTGGAAAATAGGAAACTCTACGTGCCTCGTGATATTGAATGGGGCAATTTGGGTGAGGCATGCGTAGATGCAGGCGTAGGCGTCACCATGTTCATGGCCCCAACAAAGTTCTTAGACATCGCATCCATAGGTACGCATTTAAATTTTCGAGCGGTTTGCCCCATCGCTTAATATAAACACAGGTGCTGTGGCATCACTGACTGGTGGCGACATGTTCTTCCATTGGGACTTCAAACCGTTGCGTGATGGCCCGATTGTGGAATCACAGCTACGCCGCCTTGTTACACGCAAGACTGGATATAACTGTACCGTCCGTGTCCGCGCTTCTAGTGGTTCGGTATTCGTCGCTTTCTTGGTATTCCACTGATCTAAGGTGAATTTCCAGGCCTACGGGTTGACCAGTTGATGGGCAATTTGCACCTTCCTGACCCAACTACCCCCACCTTCGGCGTTCTCGATTCAGATCAAGCCTTCTCCACTTCCTTTAGCCACACAGCCACATTACCGCCACATCAGCATGCGTTCATCCAATGCGCGGTGCTGCACACCACTGTCGACGGCCGGCGACGAGTTCGCGTGATCAATTTGGCGGTACAAGTTGCAGAGCTTGCTGCTGATGTGTTCAGGTTTGCGGAAATGGATGTTGTGGTAGCATATTTTATGCGTCAATGCAAGTCTATTTTTGCCCATGCTCATCCACCTCTTTGATCTGGCTCACGTTCATCAGCTATAATGCACATGCCAACCCTCAAAATATCCACAATCCACGAAGAGTTAACGGAACAGTGCTCTGCAATCTTATGCTCATATCGTCGAAATTGTGCTGCCTCGACTGTACAGACTCAGGTACGCCCAGATAGTCCTCCAGCCGAACGAGAGGTCGTTGGGATAACTTCTCCGTGCAGCTAATCATCCCAGAGGCCTTCCGTGTTCTCCCAGTATACACACTGTCCATACACAAGAGCAAGCCGCTGAAAGGTGGTTCAGGCTTCTGCCGTCCCGTTCTTGGCCATATTCTAACCCAACCTCTCTCCTCCCCGCCCGTCTTGAACCAGCGAGATATATCGAACCCGATGCCCGAAATTATCACAGGCACAAATTACTTGGAGCCAGTCTGCGCTGGACAATGTATCATCTATACCCGCGCATGCTAGCCGTTCATGATCTGAGCGATAGCATTGCGCTTCCCCACCCAGAGACAGGTTTCGCCAAGATGCCATCGCTGATGCGGGGTAGTCACATATTCATGCAAGCAAATGGAATCTATCTAGTAGGTGAGGACGCGGTTTCATGATTGTAGGTGCATCTCGTACTAAGAATGGTTTTGCAGATAACGAGGAACTCCAAGTGTTATGGGTGGGCGGGAGCGCATCTCCCCAACTCGTTCTCGATCTATTCGGAGTTGATGACGTCTTCAAAGTGAACATCCGAATCGTGCGTAAATAAAAAATAAAACTTAAAAAAACAAAACCAAGCCTGTTTCAGACGGAACTCCCAGTTTTGGACACTCGGTTCTCCAAGCAAGTTCGCAATATAATCGCGCAGAGACGCAAGGAAAGGGGCGGGCGCGTGACCAAGCTTCTGATCGCGCGACAGAACTTCGACGCAGCCGAGATCGAATTTGCAGATATGCTCATGGAGGATCACAACAATGCCGCATTAGCTTATCCAGATTGTGCGTTGCTTCTGAATAAAATGGTAAAATAAATTGATTACCCGTCCTTGCAGATCTATCCTTGATTCACAAGCAGATAACCGCCGTTGTAAGCCCGAGCCCTACACGCTACCACAGATTCCCTTACCTCTTTATCCAGCTACAGAACGGTTCCACGCTGTCCCCCGGGGCCACCGTACGCGCCCCATGGTGATTCCTCCCCACGCAAGGGTTGGGTTAGACGAATAGTAAACTTCGATGATTGGTATCCTGCACAGTACATGGCTTTTTTCTACTTTTCTGTGGTGTTAATAGTACGGAGCCTGCAAATCTTTTCATAGAGATTACGTAGCAATTGGTTTCGGAATATTGAAGGAGTGTGTCAATATTTTCACAAACGAAGAAATACATGAGATAAGAGTGGGTAAATTCATGCATTAACAACCATATTCAATTATGAAGGAACGGTATCATGAATCAAAGGAGAAGAGCTGAATGTAGTAAGGAGAGGGTGGCATGATAAATCAGGTGGTAGGTTGCGGGTGGTTGTGTACTTCCATAGCTGAGGTAGCGGTGGAAGTCTTCGTTGACCGCTTGGAGCCAAAGCGAAGCCTTCCTGAGAAAAGACCGCCTTCATGTGAGGTTGTACTACCTGAGCGAGAACGGAAAGACCAAGCAGGTGAGGCTGGCCGCGGTGGTGCATCTAAAAGTCCATCTCGCGTTCGAGGGTGCTCTTGGGGTGGGTTGTCATCCCGGTGGGGGTGATGATGGTGAACATGATGCTTTTCGCCACCGACAATGTGCAACCCATCGCAGCACGTCCGCACATTTTCCAAACCTTCGAAGCCGCTGTCTGACATGGTCTCCTCGTGAAGCTCAAAGTCAACATCATCTCTCCCGCCAGCCTGAATTACTTCAAAGCCCTTCGTCGGGCTGTAAGGGCCACCTGGTCCTGGGTATCGCAAATACTCGGCCGCCGGTGTACCCGAGCGTTTGCCAATGGAGCCACCGACTGAGAGCTGTGAGGTACTTCTCTGGCCTCGGGAAGTACCCCAGGTGTCACCACTGATATGGATGCTGCGCCCGCTTCTAAAACTCTGGGGACTGGCCAGTAACTGGGCATTGTGACGCTCAGGATGATTATCTCCCACAGGGAATTCGTGATGACCAGTCATGGGGCCGAGTGGTGCGGCGCTTGGCCCGGTAAGTGTACCGTTCGGTCCATTCATTGTTGACGGTATAGTACCCGGTCTAGACAACAAGTATTGGAGGGCCTAAAGTCAAACGGATCAGAAGCAGGTCACAGACAAGCAAATAACACAATACATTGAGCCAAATGTCATGCCTCTCCTTGGTTGGCGCGGTGAATTTCATCTCCCTGAATGGCGTCGCTACTATAACACTGTACTGATGGAGACCTGGCGGGAGTGGATTGGGATCGAGTACAGCACGAACACCTTCGATGTATGCTACAAGGGCAGTGCGTTAGCTTCTCGAGGTCATAGTGCAACAGTGAAAGGCACACACCACTCTTGGCACTGGATTCGGAGACGTTGGACGAACCGGGATCCGAATCGCTCCAGTATAAGGTTCTAGTATATGGATGGACCCAAAAGAAACGTTTGTGCCGCCGTTCTCCATGGCCCTTTCCAATCGTCCGACGCGTGTACTTGTATAAGAACTCCCCAATCATGGTCTGCGTAATCGCGTGAAGGATGGCTGGCTCGGTTCCACGAGCAGCTGAGTTCACCGCGTCACTTTGCGGGTACCCACCAGTACTTGGTGGAGCATTCGTCGCCCTAGACTGGGATCGTGCAGGGAAATAGTGATTGTCTGATGACATAGATGAACGTCCCGATCCAAGACTGCGATCAGACTGCAGAGAAGTCGTAGACCTCCCCCGCAAGCGGTCGCGGCCGGAGAAGACGGCGTGCGCCGCTTGAGGTACCGCTGCATTGGCTGCAGACCTGAAACTATGGGTGGACGGCCGTGAGGCGAGGCCTTGAGCATTCGTGGGCAGGCTAGAACCATGCTGACGAGGTAAACCACCTCGGAGTGACCCAAACGTTGGAGTCGTGGCACGCTGAATGAGCTCTGCAGGAGGAGGGGATATGGGACGTCCAGGGGCAACATCGTGCGATGAAGTGGATGAGGTAGGAGCTCTTCTTTCGGGTATGAACTGAGGTGGAAGCATGGTGTTCGGCGGTGGAGGAGCCCGGGGTGGAGGGGGAAGCATCATCATGGGTGGACGGCTCTTATCGACGGGTGCCGGAGCGGCGGAAGGAATACGAGAACGAGGCGTGGTTTCATCCGCGCCAGAAAGTGCTGATTCGATTGACTGTCTCCTGTCATGACCCAGTGAACGAGAGGGTGGGATGATTGTAGCAACAGAATCCCTGACAGCCGAAGGGGATGGCGGGACTGAATGAACAGGCGTGACTGGTCCTGCAGAACCAGGAGATTGGGGCGCGATATACTGGAACTGCTGATTTCCCGTGCCGGTCGCCTTGAATCCAAGTAAAGACGGGCCACGAGGATGCACCGGTGTGGTCGGCGGCGAGGGCACCCACTTCTCAGTTTGCACGGAAATCTCTTTGAGTTCTGGCTTTGGCGGTTCGGGGATAGCGACGGGGACAAGCCCAGGCGTTGGTTCGGGTTCAGACACAGGTGCGGGCACAGAATCTTCGGTTGGCTCCACCTGGACACCTTGTGACTCGTACGTGGCCTGAGGGGCGGGCTCGGGCGATAGCGCAGTGGGTGACACATCGCTCTCGGGGTCTCCCATATAAGCGAGCATTGAGGCCTTGATGCTCTCAACGTCATCTTCATCTCCTTCGTTGTCATCCTTCGCTGCGCCCTCGTCATCGCTGAATGTCTGAATGGACTGGTATTCTTCCATTGAAGGGGTCGGAGTGGTAAGGATGATGCTCTGACGAGCGTCCTGATAATCTGCTTCAGTATCAGTGTCTGCTCCGGTCTCTGTTGCAGCATCATCGAATCCGTGCCCGTGATCCGAGGTAGCAATGCCACGATATGTTACCGTGTCCACACTAGTATCATTTGGTGATGCAGGCCCCACGGTCGTATCGTCGAGTCGTGAATCGCTATCAGACTCAACCCTATCGGAGGCGAACACCAGAGATGATGGTAAAGGAATTGTCTGCGTCTCGACATCGATTCTCTCTGGAGCTGGTACCGGGACAGTCTGGACTTCAACTTGCGAAATTTGCACTGTCAATGTTTGGACTCCGGCTTGTGAAGTACTGCGAAGTGGAGAAGGTACAGCATATTGTATGCCAGCTTCGGCATGCGCAACTACCTTGGGGTCTGGTGATGGGGTAGTTTCAGGATCAGTTTGCATTCCCGTATCTATAATTATTTTTGGTTCAGGAAGTTCTTGCTCGACTTGAACGCCAATGTCTGCCTTCTCAGGCGCTGCCGGAGTGATCTGGATAGGCGGTAGACGCTCGGAATGTGCCTCGTCAACTCAGTCTGACAACCGAACTCAGCAGTGTCAACTGCGGGCTCTGTCTCGGCAACCGAGTCCATTCCAGTTCCAAAGAGCTCTGCAGCAAGGGCCTCAGGTTGCCCGACGAGAGAGGCTGGTCGGGCTTCTTGGAACGCGGCACCACCTCGTGATCGCCGGGGGACGCTTCGCGAAACAACTGCCTGCCGTAACGGGCTGCGGTTATATGGGAGGGATCCCGAAGACGAGGAGCGCCTAAGCACATTAGCAAAGGCAGGATCCAAGCCATCGAGGCTGCCACGATTTGATGGAGAAGGTTCAACAGGAGCGTCCTCATCCCGATAGTCTAGTTCCGGTTCGTCATCAGCTTCAGCGCCACCACCAAAGAATAGAGGAGGAGCTGGGACTTGTGGGGGTGTACTGGTGACCATGAGAAAATCTTCATCTTCATCATATTCCGATTGGAGACTACGTGCAGCATGTTCCAAGCGTTGAATGAGTGTGATCCCGCCGCGTCCTCGGCCTCGGCCACGTCCGCGTCCACTTTGGCCAACCCGGAAGGAACCCATACGACGGGGTTTCTACCGGTGCCAAACGTCCCGTCCTCGGTATCGTCGCTCACGTACTCCTCCGTGGTGAGGTCGGTGGCAGTGGCAGTGGCGGTGGCAGGAGAGCCGTCGAGGCGCTTCCGGTACTCGATCTTCAATTCCTTCTCGCGCTGAAGTGTGCTCTTAGTGTATTGATCTGGCGCTGTGCGTGGGATAGACGTTGCTGAAGAGCCTCAACCTCATTGCTAGGATGGTTGGGAGCTTGGAACGGACGGGACGGAGAAACATCAGGCGAAGAGTCATACTCTCCATCGGCCGAGAACATGGCAGAGGTATCTGCACGCCTACGGCTGGTCGAATGTGCGGGGCTGAAGACGTCGTCCATCTCACGATCATGTGGAGTGAGTAGGTCAGACCGTTCCATGCCCTCAGGTGTCATGGGAGAACCGCGAGGTAATCGGCGATTCAGCCGTGCCATTTCTGCCTTGACGGTGTCGAGACTTTGCTGCAAGTCAGATTTATCACGTTGCAGACTAGCTGCCTGCTTCCGAGAATGTGCTATGGCCGTTTCGTGATTCGCCTTGAGATCATCCAGGCTAGATTTAAGTCGCTCGGCCTCGTTCTTTTGTTGATCAGCCGCCTCGCGAGCTTTATTGAGCTGGCGGGTAAGACGCTTGTGTTCACTTTCAAGGCGCTGGACAGTAGATTGTGAATCTGCAAATTGAATCCGAAGCTCTTGCAACGTGACTTCGAGGTTCCAGTTTTCCTCTTTGTATTTGTCTGACAGGAAAGAAAGTGAGGAAGGGATGACTCAGCAACCATAAAGACCGACCTGTGCTCTGCTCCTGAGATTTAAGAGCACCACTGAGACTTTCGATGCTCTTCTCAAAGTCGTCTTTCTCCTCCTTCATATCTTGTATGGCCTTGTCGCGCTCCGCGAGCAAACTTTGAAGACGCCTGACCTCGGTGAGAAGACCACTACCAATCTCGAACGCAAACTCTAGATAGATCCTTGAGTCAGGCTGTAGATGTTAAGTGGGTGTGAGACACGTACCAACATCGTCAGCACGATGAGCGGCATTTTTGGCACGGCGAGACTGCGCAGCGGATGTCCCGGGTACAGGCTTAGGTCGTTCCTGTTCATCTCGCAAAGGCTCGTAAGCCTCAAGAGGCGGTGATGAAAGGGAGCCATTGACGTTCTGAGCGATGCGAGTAGCGAGTTAGTCGCTGCGTGGAAAGACGAGCGGCCGCAAAAACAAGGTAAAATGGAGGATAGCCGCCTCGGCAAATAGAAAGAAGGAAGAGAAAGAAGAGGTTACGAACTGAAGATGAGAATGCAGATGTGAGTTGTACGTTTCCGAAGTCCCAAGCCCTGACCGCATCGGCTAACTCGCGATATCGTTCGCGCATATCAGCGGTGATCTCGTCGGTTTTATCTCCATCCATCTCCTGAAGGAGTCTGACGCGCTCTTCAAGCTCGACACGTTGGGCGAGAAGACGTTCACCAAGGGCGGCGGCTTGCTGTAGTTGCTTCTCTTTTCCATCGACGAGATTTTGGAGGTGGTGTCGCATATCGACAGATGAAGAAGAATGAAGGGGGAAATCGAGGGCATTAGAATGAGAAAGACCGTCTGAGAAAGTCGCCATCTGGTTAGTGAGTGAGAAGTGAAGAAGAGAAAAGTGGCAAAAGAGGGAAATGGAAATGTGGTCGTGGACACCTCGTGGTGGTCACGGTGACCGTCGACTCGTGTGCCCCTTACTAAATTTCCCACGGTTGGATTCTATGCCGTAAAGGAATAAAGAAGTCCCCCACTTGGCTTTTTAAACTCGTGATATCGATACAGCCACTCCCGAACGGGTACGATCTGATCCCTGATCTCCATGCATTCCAATCGCCTCTACCAATTACCCAGTTTACGAATACAACTCAAGAAAAATCCATTTCGGCCCCCCTCTTCTAGAGATACCCGAATAAATGGTCCAAAAGCCAATGAAAATATATATATCTACGCCCAAAAGCCAATCACGAAAACGACCCATGTTGTCGGGAACTGCCAGTGGTGCCCCATCGCCGCTGCCGACGTGGGTCATGCGAGTTTGCTATGAACGATTCCCCGCTCATGACGGCCGATGTGCTGATAGGAGTCTGCGGATGACACACATCGTCCTAAGACTAAAGAGATAGCGCCCCCCGGCATGAAAGCTCACCTCAAATACGTTAGCGTAGCTTGATCCGGGTGTTGCCGGCCGAGAAGGATCTCTCTGCGCTCCGCTGTACCTCCGATGACCTTGTTCTGTGACTGCACCGTACCCAAACCCGCAATTATGGGCGCTACTTCTCCCTGATGGGCTCTGCGTATCCTGACTATATGCCCCATATCGTGGACTTGGCGTTTGCACAGCACGCGATCCTCCAATGACTGTCATCTCTCTCTACGTATGTCGAAAGAACAAAGCAACTCACCTAGTCCCATGCGCGTCCCACTGGTGTCTACTCCCGCTGGCTCTCGGCATTCCACCACGCCAGGTGGCAAGGTGAAAGGCGGTGAAAGTTCGGTCGGAAGCGGATAACTCCAGTCCGAATCGTCTGCTGTACCTGGGGTCTCCACAATTCGTCTATTTCCGACCTCCGACGGAGGACGCGTTCGGCCCATCCAATCATCACCAGGTGAGGTTGTCCGTGATTCAGGAAGCGTGCTTGTGGAGCGGACCGGTGGTGATGACGGAGGAGGTGTATCACCGAGACGTAGCTGGAATTCGAACAAGCGTCCCTCTTCTTCGAGCGGCCCTGCTTCTTCCACCGTTTGGGCGCTCCCTTGGACAGCAAACGGGTTCAAGCGAAAAACGCTCATCATTTTTCTCATCGCCTTGGTGGCTTGTGTCGCTCGCAGCGGAACTTGTGTTTCTCTCGGCCCCTCATTCATTGGACCTGGCGTCGAGGGAGACGACTCGAAAACAAAGGCGGCAGTCACCGAGCTGTCCTCTTGCTCTTCCTTCACGGGCGGACTCTTGTGTGTCATTAGAGCGGCATGCTCCACGTCAAGGCCATCATCCATCGCATACAAAGGTCACCGCCACCGGGAGGAAATCTGAAAATGGTGGGGTCAAGGCCTCGCAAACCGGGTGAGTGCGATGGTAAATGGCCAAGCTCAAGCCGGGACAATGAAGGATCGCATCGTGGCTCGGGAAGGGGGTGCTGCTGTAGTGAATGTGCTCCTGAGGCTGCCTGTGATGTCGTGGGTTCGCTGGGCGGGACGGCTGACTGCAGGGTCGAATAGGACGAGTCAATTGTCCATGACGTCTGCGGCGCATCCCAAGACTCAAGGCCAGAAGTGGACTTGTTCCAGGAGTAAGGATTCGACATCGGCAAAACTTGCTTCTGAGCGACGCTCAATAAGTAGGGATGCTTGCTCTGAATGGGAAGTGGTCGATCAAGAAAGGGTGAGTAATGGGCGAGGGCCATGCTCTGGTAGCGCTTTTTAGAGTGAATTGATCCTGGTCTTTCTGCTAGAGGATGATAGGCCAATCCGGAGGGACAAGGAGGTGAGTAAGGGAGAGGCGGGATGGGGGTTTTTGAATAAAGATAAAAAAAGAATCAATCTCGGAATGGGGGGCAAGGTCCGTGAGGATGTCAGACGGAGGGTGTGTATTAAAATATGTGTTTGACAATGCTATCAAGAGAGAAGGCGCCATTGGTGAGTTTGGCACGAGTCCGCGTGCACGAGGGATTAAGAATCTACACCAACGAGTCGGGCTCGTCGTAATGGATCTGTGATCTCATAATCCAATCCCATCCGCGGTGACTTGGTGCCGCGTTTGTAGCACGCCTCTTAACAGCAGATGAACTTCTCGAAGAGATCCACACAAATGCATATGTCTCTCTCTCTGTCGGATGTCGTTGACCGTTCTTACTATCGTCGTCCTTGATACACCTCTTCTTATTCAGATTTGGTAACCGGACAATGGCGAAGCCATCCCCATGGCAAGATCTTTCCGGCGGCAGAGCAGAAAATAAGTTTCCGAGTTGAATAAACCTAGCCTTGGCCGACCTTTTGGGTCGATTTTTACCCAACTCGGTGGCGCGATTATACATTGACACCCTGTATAATCTGACACCGATCACACCGTATCTTGGACGAAAATCTACTACTAGGCAAAACACACACACATTGAAATCTCCCGACTTAAAAAAAACAACTTGCCAAAGTGAGGAATCCCGAAACCCGCTCCAAGAGCGCCCTTTGGGTCGTAAAGTTGGCATTCCTTTCGCACCTTGGCAGGCAGTTCAAACGCCATTTTAATCATTTCAGTTTCCAGGAACTTGCTTACGTTTACGTCTTTAAGGCGCTTTACTCCTCGGTTCACCACACACAACAACCGTGGAGATTGCAAGTCGAGTTATGGACTTGAATATTCATTCGAGATCACGCTGCGAGAAAACTATATTGTCCATCGAGGCAGGCGTGTGTACAGCCTCGCAGTTGCCTCCCTGTATGACACCGGAAATCATTAATCCTTGCCATTTGCCTGCCCGGCGTCTCACGCCAGACAGTTACTTACCTCAAACTCGGAGTTGTCTTTGTCCCTATAAAAAGAGGATAGCAACGATGATCTGTTTTTTTTTTCTAGGAAGCGACCAGGGAGGAGGATGCAATCATCGAGCCCTGGTCGCTGGAGATCCTGCCCTGCCCTCGCATCTTCCATGTATCATCGACGTTCTCCGAAATGACTCTGAGCCACTCATGTTCTATTTTTGTCCAAGTACGCCTCACCGCCGAGGCGGGAGCACTGCAAGTTGTGGGCTTCCCAGCTTCCTCGGCCGACGATATGAAGGAGGTCCCGAGCATCATTCTTTTAGCGAACACTTCTATGGCGCAATACCGTTCGAATACTGGCACGGTAACTTCTCCTCGATGGCCAAGACGACGGTAACTCCGGGACGACGCAAAGCAGGCTCACCCCACCCTTCTCTCTCACACAGCTTTAACGGGACGCGTGCCGCCGGATCTACGTAGCCAAACCTCTCAAATTGCCAGGTCCCCTCGTGATTTCCCGTTGGACAGCACCGCACACACCACTCTGACACTCGTGGTATCCCCCCTCTTCTCTCCTGACAAACTGTGTGACAGCTTCGGGCAGTCCACCTCACATTCTTTCGCCGCCGACGTTTCACCCAGCCATTATTGACAGCATGTAACTGTCATGTGGTCTGGTCACCTCGGAACTCGACCGCACTGTCCCATGAACACATTCGATCCCCAAAAACACGCTGCAGCAGTGCGCCGTCAAATAAAAATAAAAATATGATCTACCCGTCCCAAATGTGAAGGTCCACACGGCTCGTAGTATCCTCTGGGCTGATTGATACGTACACACTACCCCCGATTGCGAGTGCTTGAGCGTTGTGCCGTGGCGTACTAGTGGCCCCTTGCGCACACGTATCCCACTTATCCATCCGTTCATCTCTTCATCCGGCCTGCTCATCGCCGATTGATCAAAGAGAAAGTAGTCGTTCCTGAGGGCGCTCAAGCTGAAATGAACCTGCGTTCCTCTCTCTTCCACAAGGGCCCATAACGGCGGGTGCCGTTGACGGGAACCATCAGTTTCCTGTGCTTCTTTGCCCTGCCTGCCCATCCGCTGTCGTGGGGCGGAAGGACAAAGCAGGGAAAGGATGCCGCATCGACTTTTCTCCGTGCTGGAAGGCTGTCTGTTGACGTCTGCGCGAGGCCCTTATTAGTTTTCTCTCTCTGCCAAAGTGCGGTCCCAGAGCGCCTGTGTGTGTGTGGGGGGACCCCTTGCATTCTTGGGGCGAAATACCGCTTCCATGTACGTGTTCAGGGGTGAGGGGACTAGACCCTCGCTCCACAGGTCTGTTCAGTTTAGGTGCCGAGTCACCGTAAAGAATATAGTAATGGCCAAGAGCGGACCTTCTTTCTTTCAACTGAGATAAGCATCGGCTTGTAACGGGCCTTCTCTCAACTTCGGTACAACGAGCATCCTCCAGGCGACCGATATATCGTTTTGACCGCGGTGAGGTAGCTGCATGCCAGCCTCGCCGTCCACACCCCTGTAAAATCAGAGGGCCACGCTGCAGATCGAGGGGCAAATCGCGCGGGTTCTTGCCAAGGATAGTGTTCAACAACGGCTGTGCGGGCGCGATCGTTTGCCGGGCGGCCCAGATAGAACTTAACAGTTTGCAAAACAGCTGGCGTCTATGAAGCGGTATATGCAAATAGCACCTTGAGGACAAGCTTTCGTCACAACACATACAATTCTGCCATCATCACCACCCCCATTGTTCCCTTCGTCATGGCGGTCCAGCCCTGACGACTGGAACCGAGCCCCTCACCCCCCTTCCAACCGAATAATTATTTTATCGGTCCTTCTTTCGCTTTACAATGTATGATGCAACTGCATGGAAATTAGTGAGCATTTTTTGATACGCAGACACATCAGAAAAAAGGGTTTGGGGTTGGGATTTGGTGGTGGTTGGGAAGGGACCCGACAAATGCCCGCTCAGAACACGGTGTTTTCTTTTGTTTTCGGTTTTTTTTTGGTTTCTTCTGCGAAATGGCTACGGATCGCGGCTTGTTCGGGCTGAAATACGAGATCGGTCTTGTGTGATAACCGGCCGGGGGTGGGAAGGCTGTCACCTTAAGGAGGGCCTCCACGCGATCCGCCCAAATGAGCCGCGTTTTACAATGGCAGACGACAGCGGCAGCGGTACTGATTTCCCCTAACGCCGAGTTCCAATACAACACTTTTTCGTTTTCTTTCCTCCTCCTTCTCGCGAGGACGTTGGTTGGAGAGAGGAAATTTCATTTGTGCTTTTTGATCCCCCTGGGACGGAGATTGCACTTCTACCCTTTTTCTTCTTGCAATCCCTTTCAAAAAAAAGGAAAAGAAACTTGTGATCAATTGGGTCCCCCCGTCTTCGAGTCGCTTCTCGCAATTTCCATCGATGCCCCCCTAAAAATTACCGACAGCCATCCAAGGCTGGGCAACTCGCAACCTATTATATGCGGGTCAATTCAGTTTCCCTTACCTCGAAGTAATTATATTCTTGTACTCACCCTACGAGATTACCGGCAGAATCCTTGGTAACTATATACCACGACGTCCGCTCACGGGGACGCCCGATTTTGGTCAACAAGAAAAATTTGGGTCTGTCACAAAGCGGCACGGAACATGGCCCGGGCTTTGTGGGTAGTAGGCGGAGTGCATTTACATCAGGTGGGTACTTCGTGGTGCCTTACAAGTTTAAAAAAAATGCGCACATTAATAGATTCCGGGAGTCAGAGGTGAGGGGGGGGACAACCCAAAAAACAATTATGTCGGTGATCTCCACCACTTCACAAGTGCTCATCAGTCCACCACACACCCTCCACCTGCACAACCCTAGATGTTCTCTGCTTATCCCGTACACGGGAAGGGAGCCCTTCCATACTTCATCCGGCTTCACCGCCTATCTTGGTCGGCTCTTTTGTCAACCTACGTTGCTCCTCCCCCCCGGCGGAGGAAGGTGGGACATGGGGTTGGAAGGTTTGTTTTACCCCAATCGCGATGTATACACATGCAGTGTGGCGGCGCATGACAAGTATGCTGACCGAGTCGAGCAACGGCACGTGGAACCTGCCAAAACGCAGCAATTCTGGGTATGATTTTGCGATGATAGCAGGTGACTCAATCACCCGGTTTGAAGATGAGCCTGAGTCTGTCAATGAAAAAAGGGGAAAGGGGAGGGCCATAGGAGACCTACAGTGAGTAGCCCTTTTCCCCCATTCATAGCTCTTACACGGTCCTATGCAGCACAGAATCCCCTGCTGAAGTTGTCCGATGATTAGTTCGTCAAAGCACGGGTGGGGAAGGCAAGGTGGATGCTAGGAGGCACGGAAAAGCGGTACCAGTTAGCTCGATGACTAGATCACGATGAAAAGAAAGGGGAGGCAGCGGAAAGGGATTGTTGATCAGAGACCGTTCGTTGTCTCGGATCGCACACAAGGGCTGAGCCTGATAATGAAAACACAGAAAACCAGTTTGAAGGCAAGTTGTATGCGTGTGGGAAAAGGTACCGGAAGATGAAAGCCGCGTGGGAGCGAGCACGAGGCCTGCCCTTACCAGTCCACTCACTTTGTCGCTTGTCTTGACCGTTCGCTCGCTCGACTTGACCAACTCCACCTTTCTGCCATAGTTAAGCCCTCCTCCACATTTTCTCTTCTTTCTCTTCTTCGTCTTCATCTGTATTTCTTTGTTTCTCCTCTGATCGGCTCCAGTCTTATTATCTTCTCCCCCCTTCATGGATATGCTTCAACCTCCTCCGCTGTCCCAACCTAGGCGACGGAGCGTTGACGTTGGCGGTCTATCCCTTGCGCTAGGCTCTCAGGGCTTGGGCCAGGGCTGGGTTGGGTGGGACGAATCAGAGATCGACACTGAGCAGCGGCAAATTCTGTACGTCCCTCCGTTCACCGTTCACAAATGACACCCTTAACCACCCCTACACACACTACAGCTACGCCGAACTTTTAAGCGATATGTACAATCACACACACACCGTCATTAATGCTCATGAACAATCGTACGTTCCGATTATATCCTTGTACTCAATTCTTCTCATTGCATATAACCAGTGGTCCAATACATGTCTCATTAGAGCGTCGTGCAGAGCTCATCCGGTCTCTTGATAAATGGAACTTTGAGCCCCACAAGCTTCCGGAACATGAGGTTCTTTACTGCTCCCTCGTCATTTTCGAGGCCCTCTTCCGCCTCGAGGGCTTGTTCGACATGGTCCCCGTTTCTATTGGTGCGCGCGCATGCCTGCTACCTTATGTCTTCCCGATTGATCCTTCTCTCATCCGCAGATCAAGTGAAGGATCTGCTCTTCAACATGCGAAATGTCTATCGTCACCAGAATTCGTATCACAACTTTGAGCACGCCCTTGATGTTCTTCAAGCCATTCATATGTTCCTTCATTCTGCCGGCAGAGTTCCTCCTGCCTCGATCCTTCTCGACTCCGATATTCGGACCTGGAAACCCAAACCCTCCGGGGCGAACCTCCTTTGGTACATTGTCTAACGCCGGCAGATTTGTTTTGCTTGTACGTTGCTTCTATTGGACATGATGTCGGCCATCCCGGTGTCACCAATAATTTTATGGTCAGTTTCCTCCTCTTTCTTCCGTCGCCTAATCTCTCATATTCTCAATCAACGAAGAAAAATGCCCAGGCTCCTTTATCCTCGCTTTATGACCATAATTCTCCCCTGGAGCAGCTTCACTATACCCTCCTTTTGCACATCCTTCGGCGTCAGGGATTTAGCTTCCTACTCGACAATCCCCATTCAACTCCCCATTTTCGAAAATTGCTCGCGGAGACAGTTTTAGCAACGGATATGCGCGTACACTCCCACTTTATGGAGCGCTTTCGACGAATGGTGCACGGCGCTGAGGTAGACCTTTGGACAAGGAGGGTTCTCGTTTGTCAGGCACTCATTAAAGCCGCGGACATTAGTAACCCGGTAATTGAACTTCTTCCTCGGCCATATCCCCTTCTGAACAGTCATTCAGTGTCGCCCTATCAATGTCTCCCAACACTGGGCATCCGTCCTCCAGGAAGAATGGACATCACAGGCCACTCTTGAGCGACACCTTCACCTGGTCCCATCAGTGAAGGAAGAGGTTGATCCTCTGTCCGAAGCCAAATCCCAAGTTTGGTTTATTGAAACCTTTGCGAGACCTCTGTTCGAGCTCACGGCCTCGGGTATCCCGGGTCAGCCTCCAAATGTTGTTTCATCCCTTCCCATCATTTCTGATTTTGTTTTGTAATCACAGAGACAGCGGAATACGCAAATCACTGTTCTGAGAACCTAGCTGTATGGAAAGCGAGAGTCTTGTCACTCGCCTCTCTTGAGGATAGCCCAGATCCTACACTCGATACTGTCAGCCGCTCGCCTCTCGAGCGTGAACGTTGTTTCTCTCCTCCACAAGCTCCCGAAGATTTTGTTTCCGCTTTTCCCATGGCTCTGCCTACCTCCTTCCGGTTAGGCGTCGACCAGAGTGACAGATCGTCTGTTCACGATTGGGCGTCTATCTCTGTCTCCTCCGCCCCGGTTCTCACCGATACCGACTCATCTCGGGCGTCTTCCCCTACTCATGTTGCCGAAACGCCGAGTAGCGCTGGTCCTCCGCCACTATCCATCACCAGTATCAGCGCGACCAGTAGCGCCGGCACACCGTCCCCAAGCGTCGCCTCCACGTCACATTCCGCGGGACTATCAGACCCACCTTCTGCGTCGCGGGCTGGTCTGCTCCCACCATCACTCGGGCTTGTGGTGAGCGTGGGCGCGGACAGCAGTGGGAGTAGCGTCTCCGCTATTCGCGCCGCGTATAAAGTGAGCGTGCGCAAGAAGCCGAGTTTCCATCGTTATTCGTGGAGCCCTGGCCTGCGTGATATGCCCACGCAGCGAGAATTGGCTATCATTGCCGGCCAAGGTATTGATAGCTAGCCCTATCCATCACATCATCTTTAGGAACTTGAATCAGGCTGACCAAAAAAAAAGACAAATTGTGTGTATTCCTGTATTCATCCCATTGCGATCACAAGTGCACGACAGTCTGACGATTTTGACGAACGAGAAACATCACATACCTACATTTGCCATTTGCATTCACAGTACAACATCTACGCTGTCCTCTTTCACCTTGTTGTGTTTTTTTTTCCACTGTCAGCTACATCAACGCTTTTACTGGTCAACAATCAGATAATGATCGGTCATGTGGAGGATTCCAAAGATACCTCGCACGATTTCTGTAGCTAGTGACGTCGTATATGTTTTACGAATATCATCTGTTTGACTGAAGCAACGAGCAACCCTTCCCCTCTCTTATTAAACATCAAAAACAGAGATTCACATCATAGAGTTCAATACGAAGCACGACGCGGTACAGAGAACGCCGATCCAGAGGCGCCCTGACCGCCGCGCCAGACTCTCGGCAGAGTCTGTCGGATTCCTCAAAGTATCGGCAAGAAAACTCTGCCAGGTAGCGACGGTCGCCGAAGGTGCGATGAGCGTGGACTGCGTCTATTTTCGCGCCGAGAAAGATCTCGCTGACGACGCGCGGAGCGTCGTTGGCAGCGTGCGAGTCCTCGCCTTCGAGTACTGCGAGCTTGTTGTTCGAGTCGATCGTGATCGAGCCGGTGGCGTTCGAATTCAATACAAACTCCCGAAAGAACGTGTAAGCCTTTAAAAAAATAAAAAATAAATTTTTACTTGACGGATGCGATGTTTGTGATGAGAGGTACGGCGGTAGGGTTAGTGAGCGGCGTGAATTAACCGACGTTGTCGAACAAGGCGTAAAGAATTCCGCGCTCTCGATGCATGATTCCGGCGACGTTCCCATCGTCATCTGTCCAAGGTGTTGAAGGCTTGCGTGTGAAACCCCGCGTGCCGCCAAAAGTTGTGTTCTTTCAAAAAATTAAATAAGGAATGAAGCTTGCATCCGATTAACGAGGGCAGGCCAAACCTGAATGAGGACTGAACAAGTTCTGTCAGTCACACAGGATGATAGATTGCAATCGAAAAAGACACTCGCTTTCTAGACTGCGATGGCGTTGTTGCTGCTGGAGTATAGAATGATTTCGACGTTATTAGACCCTGCGATGCTGACGAGGTCATCAAGGAATGTTGCGGGCCTGTCGCATCACTTTCAATAATGAATGTGGACAGATAGAAGGACACGATAACGCACGGACGACCTGGTGCACGATCAAGCAAGTCAGTCAGATCTCGCCTAATTTATTTGGAACTCACTAGGATCGCCGAAAAAGTTGGTGGCCGATGCAAGTTGTGGATAAAGGAGATAGAGATGGCCTCACTCGAGCCGAACGGGTACTGGTCGCAGCCCGGACCGAAAGATAATCTGCCAATCGGTCGTGAGATTTGGACAATGACGTACAATTAAAATAGACGCCACCGTCAATCGACGGTTGTGGGGCGATAACGTCGAACAACTTAGAAATTGAGGGAGCGAAAAAGAGATGATTATGTACGTCAAAGGTACCGAATGGAAAGTGAAACGGACAGCAAGGTGGCAGCATAATTGGTCAAAAAGGGAGCGACCATAATATGAATCTAATACGTCACGTCTCTGCAAGAGACCACTCGATCCGATAATGGGACTTAACGGATAGGTTAGATTGACGTCATAGCCACAAACATGCGCCCTGAGATCATGATCAAAGATCGATTAAAATGCGGTATTGTACTTACTTGGATTGGAATGCCTTGTATATATTTTGATCGAACTGTATCAATTCAATTATACTCATCTGCGTAAATTAGATTTTATATCATCTGATTTCATTCAAACTCACAACGGCTAAATTCGTAGATACGGAGATATCCTGCAATAGACCATTTCCGATCGCGATCTTTTTGGAGCACCACGGGATGTCAAGAGTGCCTTGGATATGTATGACTAGTAAAGGCAACGTTAAAGACATCTCCATTCTGATAAAAGGGGCAGATCATACGATGTAAACACCGGCATAGTCTTCTCCAGGGAATACTTTGACCAAGTTGGTGAGGTACCCGATCTGGAGCGCCCATGTTAGTAACGTGGCACAAAAGTTGCATGTGGAAAGCTAATGTACAAAGTCAGCTACTACGTCATCCTAGTCATTGACTATAAACTTTCGTTCAACGTCGGATCAAAGACATAAATGAAGAGCAACGCACCATATCCAGTCGAGTCAGCAGTTGAAAACCCAGCGCCAACTTTGTGAAGGTGTCGATGAGGTTAATCAGACTCTTGGGGTTTTGAGAAATGCTGAAATCGGGATGTAATAGCATTGGTCCATTCTGTACATACTAGTTGTCGCTACTGGTGATCCAATAGCAGAAATCCTTACTGCGATCATAGACGCAAATACGCTCGACGACCCTGGCCTTGGTTTGTGATCTGGTGTGTGCAAATCAGTACGAAATAGAAGTTAGTACCCTCCACCACCACCGAGCCAGATCAGCCAAGGAGATGATTGGATATCATCAACAGGCGCCGTAAGAGATCCTACGTTGTTCTCAAATCCCCAGAAGAATAAAGTATTATTTCGGTGTCCAGACCTTCCCACAGGGATATTCCCAGCGTAGTTATTGCCGAGGGGGAAAGTAATGCTGGAAGGCCTTGCGTGACGAGATGAACTGTGAACCTCGGATCAGACATCACCCCCGATGTTACCGTAGAATTCTGTGGGTAGCTGCCCCGAGGTTGCAGCTAGTATGGAAGTAGTAGGCAGGGCCGAGCTGAACGTATTGGTGGTATCGAAACAAGATTAGTTGACGCGGCAGCACTCGATGTCGTTTTCGTCACTGAAGTATCCAAAGAGGCCGACACTGCATATCGGAAGAAATGTCCAGGAGGCCTAGTAGTTGCAGCTGCCGCCACCTGGTCGTACCGACAAAGAAAGGGCGGACATGCAATTATGAAGAAAAGGATACCAATGAGCTCTATGCCCTTGAAAAGGGAGACCATGACAACACCAAGGAAGAGAGAAAAAATCCAGCAAATCCTGGCTCGAAATCTCAAATCCAGAGCATGCCTCCTCCCGCAAGCTTTTGTATACTGCGTCCACCCTAGATGATAGACACGCGAGGGAAAAACATCGCACTAACTGCGAGTGCAGGTAACCCAGTCGACTACCGGAGATTTTGGTACTCCCGGTCCCACGCAGACCCCCATTGAAAAACAGGTTTTATGCGATAGGGCTGAGCGCTGAGCTAAAGTGTGCCAGAAACCGACAGAAAGATTGCCTAGAGAAAGAAATTATCCTGCATTTATTTTAACCCCATGGGGGCACATCGAAAAAACGATGCGTCTAGAGACGAGCCGCACACTGACGGGTGATTGAACGGCTTTTCGCCTTGTAACGATGTGAGTCGAGACTAGCACCCGAGAGACTAGCGATTTAGAAAAAAAATGCCGTGTGGAAAGTGAGCCGACAATCGGGTCAACTAACTTACGTTCAAAGTCACGGTGAACACACTCGCACCAACAACCAATAACACCGAAGCACAAACGGTTTTTTTCGTTTCGTATGAGGGGGTTAAGTCTGAGTCGGGAAGGCTTCTCGCTTAGATTGGCAATCTGAAATGAGTGAGGGGGGAGGGGCGCAAGTGCGGGTAAGTAGGAAGAGAAGAGCATTCATTTCATGATGCGGAGAAGCGCCCTGTCTCCGCATATTACGTGTAATGATGTTTATGCCATGATTACCCCTCGATGTCGCTCGTCCATAACAAAGCGATGAGCGAGCTGTGGGAAGAAACCGAATTGTATTGTTCTCAAACTGAGAAGCTCAACGCCACTGAAGCTCGCGGCGTTGGTTCAAAAGTTCTGCAAGCGTTTTACATCTGTATGTACGGGTACTCCCGAGGTACCGCACGTCCGCCCCTCCCCCATCTGACAAGAGCCCTACATTGGTAACTTTGACGTGCCTTGTGATGTGTGAAGATCTGTGCCTGCGATTCAACGGGTATGGTCTGGTACATACGTAGAGATCTTGACGTTGAACCTCGGTGCGAACGCGGTGGAAGGAGATGAAGTTGAAGCTTGTGGAATGGATGCACCATTGCTAGTGGATGATTGTTATTCCATCTACACCTTCATTACTAGTGATACGCCAGTACGCCACCGCGCGAAGAGTCACCGAATTTGATTAAAAACGTCATTAATCATTCCTCTCCGTGTCACAAGACTCAATTAGCACATCTCCAAGCTGTATTTCCTATGGAAACTATAGAAAGGCGATTTCCCGGCGGAACTGAGGAGGAACAGACGCTCATACAGCGGGGTGGTAATGATGCCTGTTGCCGCCGGCAAAGGTACGGTGGGTAATAATAAAGAGAAAGGTGTACTGTAGATGATTAGCGGGATAAGTTCACCCGGAAGGCATATCTGCTCTGATGAAGTGATAGCAGGCCGTGGCGGAGCAAGTCCCTGCGTGTTGACAGAAGAAGGTCAATTACGGTGCAACCTGAACGTAGAAAGAAATACTGCCCCACATCCGCCGATGGTTACTGTACCGACCCCGCATCATCATCAATACACATCCGCTAAGCAAGAACGTCAGCTGAGCAGATATGGCCCCACATTTTAGCAGGGGTTTAGTAAGCAAGCTAACTTTCTCCCCGCTATAAACGCGGGTGGTCATTTACTCCAACCGAGTAAGTGATGGAACAACAGTGCATCTGGTGAATCCAACGATGTAACGATATGAACAGCTCGCCACAAGTGGCGAAAAAAAAAACGATATGGAGTCAACACGGATCAACAGCACCGAACTGGTGGGATAGCAAGACCAGCAGCACAGATGGAGGTGATAACACCAATCATACAATCTCATCAACTTTGGATCGGTGGATGCAAAAACCCTTACAATGGATAAAGTCGCGTCAGTTCGCTATGCGTGGCCGTGGTGGTGGGGCGCACCGGTACGACCCATTCTTTGCAACCGCAACAAACGCCAGCCCAATCGTAGTTTCCCAACTTTGTACCACATTTCTTGTTTGGACATATTATCTTGCCTGCCAGTTGCCCGTCCTCTAAAAAGCCTTCCATCCATTTCATCTAAGGATATTTGAGTACAGGACGTATCATTCGAAATGTCTCAACTCACGGGCTCTACAAAATATCCGGAGCACTTTGGATTCATCAAGATCGGTGGACTTATGCTGGACTTGTCAGTTGTCCGCAGGGTTGGCTGGAGTGGTGTCATGGAAAGACCCCCAGGGGATCGCAAAGCAACTAGCTTGGGATTGGCATGTAGCTGTGCCGCGAGATCTGCACCATGCTGAAGGGTGTTTCCCCCTGTGGATACAGAGAGCGGACGGGCTTTACCCGCAATCGGGGTTGATCCCGTATCTTCTGAGACAGTCTCGGGGGTTCCGAATGCCACGGGCGGAGAAGACACGGTATCCGCTGGAGGAATTCCACCCGCCCTGGGGTGGATACAGTAACCGAGGAAGCAGTGGTAGAACCTGCAGATTCATCATCGTCACTGTCCAACGCCGACATTGACAGGCTACTAGGGACGCCAACGGAAAGACCGATGAGTAAGCGAGATCTGAGGTCATCTCCAAATGAGCTACCCCGTCGCCGAGGCGCTGAGCCCATCGGTAATTCATCCTCTTGACCGGAGCTCCTACCTTCGTCGTCATCAACGGCCGACATTGACAAGAAGCAGTCAGTCCGGCGAGACTATTGCTCCCTTCGATGGATGTCAAAGGAGAAGGTCGCGTGGGCCCAGAACCTCGACGCGGACGTTGCGCTGTCATGCTTAACGCACCACCGGACGGGCGCCGGGAAGATGACGACGAGGTACGTCGAGGAGGAGGAAGGTCGTGACTAGACGGCCGTCTAGAAGAGGCAGGCGAGAAAGCCACGGCGGGCGTCGGCGGGCCGAGCTGTCCATGGTCGAGCATGTGCTCGCGATTGGCGAGCTCCGTCCTGGAAGGGAGGTGAACAAGGTTTGAGCATGGTAGTCCCTGGAATCCCCGAGGTGCGTCTCACCGACACATCTTACACCGAATCCGCCGCCTGGGCCACCAGGGGTAGCAGGTGCTGAATCGGTCGGAGTTCGGGGAAACCTTGCGAACATGTCCGTCTCTGGGGCAGAACCATCGCCGTCTAGGATAGAGTTGAGCGCAAAACAAACAAGGATGCGATGGAGAAATGACTTTACTCAATATTTCCTCCACTGCCCTTCCAAGTAGAACATCCGAGTTGCTTTGTCACGTCTCGAGACTTTATACGAAGCCTGGTGAAATATTTCGAGTTGTGTCATGAACCCTGCATTCGGACTATGGCCAGTTGAATGGAAATCAACAGGGAGAAAATGGAACATACTTTACGCTGGGCCTGACCTTTCTAATGAGATCTATTGCGGCGCTGGTCTCCAGATTCTGAGAATACATGATATATGCCGCCGCAACTGTCGCGCTGCGACCTACGATGCACAAGCCTAAGCCAAGTGATAATAGTTTGGGTATATGCGCGAATACCCACTCGTTCCAGCTTGGCAGTGGACGAGAACACCCCATCCGGTGTCGAGCTGAGCTTGTATGAAGTGATTGATGGGATAAGATGCCTGAGGATATCAGCTTCTTCTACGTCGTCCAAGGGAATCTGGTGCTGGAAAATGGCCTAGCATAGATTGAGTCATAGATTGATGTAAGGAAAGGTCAAGGCGTACGTCGTGGATGGGAAACTTTCCACGCATCACGGTGAGAATGCTGCGAATGTTGTTCGCTTTGAGGGTATCTGAATCTCTGGCGCTATGCAGGTCACCAATCCAGAAACCTGGCAAGACCTGATCCATATGTGGTGTTCATCGTCCATGGCACTGGGGCCTGTGGCAAAGTCGAGTTGGACCGTTATCACTCTAAATCAGAGACATCGATCATGTTTGTATCGAACAAACACGCGTCTGCGTCTTTTTTTCATTCGTGGGCGCACTTTACATCCCATATTCATTGGTGCTCCATTGACGTATTCGTAGTCATAGAGACGACATCGTGACCGCCGTGATTAAGCCACAAGCTACAAAGTATGGGTAAATATTCTGTGCTAGAAATACAGATATTTGCAGTACAAGGCATCAAGCCTCGAGCTTTCAGAGCCGTCAAGGCCCTAACTCGACATCTCCTGCATCACCTTCGTGGTGCATAATGTGTACCACCCGTGGCTACGGGTGCATTGGAGGAGGTGCTGGTGGTATGTACAATACGATATGGATGCATCCTCACACCTTTGCCAAGAATCGTTCCCGGGCGTCGAATGCGTTCCAATGCAGGCCCGACACTAATAAGGGTGCTCCTGGTTTGATGCTGCCCAACGCTTCGGGGGATGAAACCATCCTCGGCGCGCCAGACGGAGTCTGGGCGCTCGTGGAACACAAAACGAGAGCCGCATCGGCGTACTCGAAGGAATCGGTGAGGACGAGGCGAACATGCGGTTCTGAAGGATGATTGATGGGTTGCGTCAAAAATCGTTGAGGCGTAGCTGAATTGTATGGGTATGGTGTAGATGTCAGGGGACCGGCGATAGACGGGGGAGGTGGGGGATACGGCGCGTGCGGAGTTGTTGGGGAGGAGACGGAATCCCGACGTCTGCGCTGCCAAGCCTGGAGGGCGGCGACGTGGGAAGGGTCCTGTGACTAGTTTGGCTGTGTGAGAAGAGTATGGCTAGGTTGAGGTAAAGAAATCGAACCATTTGATCATTGTATAATTCGTGAATTCCAGGTAGTGTATGTTGGAGGGTACACCTTGCATCGGGAGAGCTAGAGAACGTAACGGAGGTAGCGTGGGACGCTCAGGAACTAAGGAAGGCATAGGCGGAGATGGGTGAGGCCACAAGCAGCAAAAGCAAAGCAAATTCTAGGGTGATTGGATTGGAGAAATGGAGAGTGTGTGAGTGAGGATATGCGGATCAAATCGTCCGTCCTTATATGCGCCGGTGAACATTAAACATTTTAGAGAAGGGAGAGGATAATGGGGAATGGTAACAGTGTATTATTGTGTCCCCGACAAAGAAGCTGGGCGTCATTGTTCCTCAATTGCGGGAGTTAAGCGGGAGATGGTTAGGTACGTCTATTGTGATTACATGCCCGGTTTTGTCAAACAAAGTTTTAATAATTTCAGGCTCGCGCTTACGAGTCAGGTATGTCTGAACCGCCACGCAAGATTCGTATTGTGAGTACCGATTGTATCACGCCACAGGTTGATCGCTCACATGTAGAACAATGTCAGATGCCAGGTGCACAGTCGGATTTATCCGCTGCCACATATCAGATTCATGACGAGACTCACACACTCGGCAACTCACTCAGATGGATGCTCATGAAAAAGTAAATGACTCTTTCCTCTTATTCTCCGTGGCTGAACAACCCTTTAGTCCTAAAGTCGAGTTCTGCGGCTACAGGCGCGTCTTATTGTTAACTGCTACATTCTCTTCCCCGTCGCGTCGTGTCCCCACCCGATTAACAATAAGCCTCCCCACATCATCCCTCTCATCCCAAAGTCGTGACTCCATTCTTCCACATGGGAATCTGCATTACCCAGCTTTTCACTTTCCTTAATGCGGTATGCCCGCGATGGAATGAATGGTCATTCATTTTCGCTCCTCTGGCACTCTTTTGTTCTTTTTATGACAGACGTACTAACGAGAATGCAGCGCTCCTCATCCATCCGAAAATCACATCCAGATCCGAATACAGATGTATGGTCCGTCCCCTCTTACCCTTTTCTTTCTTTTGAGGGGGTACCCTTACGTCACTCCCAGATAACCTGTCATCGCTGACTGCGCTCCTTTCCGCTCTGGATGACCTGGATGCGCTGTTCGGGAGTATCGAAGATGCGTATAAGACGAGCCTGGGGCGTGACGATATCGAGGTCTGGGATGAGAAGCGATAGGTTAATGACGGCTAGCCTCCCGAACTTCGACACGATTATTTGTATCTACTCGACCTCGAGTGTCTTTGGCACAGCGTTCTAAAAATTTGTCTTTGCCCACTTGAGTAGCGATAATGCAATTCCCACCCGTACTACATCTGTGGCACCTTCTAGCCTCATAAAACATGCTGTGGGGTGGCAATGATTATTTGTTAGCGCCTGGGCAGTCTATATTCATACTATCTACGAACATGACACTGCTGTATCTACAAATGCAAGCATCATTCTATCTACAAACGCAGTACAAACTAAGAACATGGTACTATGGTACTATCTACGAAGATTATCTCATCTATGAAAATGGTCTACTACAGTAACACCCTTCTATCCACTAACTTCCAACACTAAGTTATCACAAACACTACCCGCCCGCTCGCAGCAATGCTCCAGTAACCAGAGTAACTCTTTTACGAACCAGAGTGCGTTTTTCCTCCCCTCATCGGCCTAACGTTTCGCTGATCAGTTCGGATGTGCATCGAGTCCGCACTGTCCCACAAAAGATCATTGGAAAATACATGATGACGACTCACCTCTGATCCCGACAATTGGCGGGAGATATTTCTGAGCTGGAGCCCAAATTCATGTTCCTCCAGTGTTGCATTTATCACGTTACTCGACGCCATCTGGGTGACCACCTTGACAACCCAGTCGAACGAATCTCCGTGGCTTATGGGGAGGTTCTGCACATATTCCTCGATCGGCTTGGGTCTGTAAGAGGAGGGACAAGACAGGAAGGTCCCGAGATGGGTCCAGAACTGGAGGGGACCGACTCTGGAGGCATGGATTTCTCCGGCATCGAAAACCCGCCCTTGTTCAGTAAACAGATTGTACAACTTACTTTGCTCCTGCGTCCTTATTATGATGGTATAAAGATATCTTTTCGGGCAGTTCCAGCTGCCCTTGTAGATTCCGATTGAAATGAAAGTGGTCATTCTTGACGGGATGGTAGGGGAAGGAGTGAAAGAAAGGAATTGCAACTCCGACGGTAAAGCTCTGCATTATATATCAGGGCGGACAATAGACTGTGGACACTGTGGACTGTGCTTGTGGCAGGAGATTTGTGGATGGTGACCCGATCAGCCACAATCCTGGTGGCGTCCGTCACTAGGGGAGACAAAGCTCACTAATTAGTATCTCTAGGCATTTCATGTGCTTACATTTCAGTCACACATAATTCATGTCTCAGCTCGACGAGGATGAGATGCAAGGCGGGGTGGAGGTGGTGTGTGAGGGTGAATCGGAGAAAACCGGACCGACGGGGAATGGCGAAATGGCGTTGACCGAGAAGAGTAAAGGGATCGGTCAACCGTACGGGCCAGCGCGGACGAGTAAAGTCAAGAGGCCACCCTTCATCTTCATCTTCATCTTCGTCTTCGTCTGAGAGTACGACGACAACTCGGAGGTGTACACTCAGCACTCAGACCAGTCACTCTCATTGTTCCTTTTCTTATTTCTTTCTCTCTTCGACTAGCAACAAAATGCTCAGCCGCGTCTCTTCATTCGATGACCTCGCAACTTGGGAAGACTCCGTGTCTCATGCTATCCCAGTTATCGTCGTCGACCCTCTCGAGGACTCAGAAGAACCCGTAGAGCCCGCATCAGTGTATGTCATTGTTCACTCATTGCCTTCTTCCACCATCTTCACTTTGACCCTCATAGTGACCCACGACCACCACTACCGCAAGTCACGGAGATAGAGGAAAATATACTCTCCTTGCAGTCTCAGTTGGAAGCCCTTCAGACTCGAAAACTAAACTTGCTCGCTCACAACGCACTCATAAACCGCATCCCACCGGAACTCCTTTCTCGTATCTTCGAACTCGGCGTCTACGAATCCAATGACCTTCTACCTATCCTTTCGCTCGTCTCCCGCCACTGGCGTTCAATAGCTCTCTCAACGCCTTCCATTTGGTCATATATTCGCCTCGACAATACATGGGGCTACTCTCGTCATATGTCATTCCTCCGCAAACTCAAAGTCCATTTGGAGCGTTCCCAGGATTGCAAGTTTCTCTTGGACACAGATTGTCGCTATCTGGACATTTCCAATGAACTCCCCCAGATCATGACCGAACTCGAACCCCACCTTCACCGTTGCTTCTCATTTCGAATGTCCGTTCCCGATTGGCAATGCATGGAGATCGTGCGAAACATGTCCCAAAAACTGGGGCCATCACTTGAAGAGTTGTATCTTCGCTTCGATCCATCTGAATCCGAGGAGCAAGCACCCTTTGTTCTCCTCTCACAACCATGTCCACGTTTGTCATCAATCACCCTTGAGCATGCACCACTTATCTGCATTCGCACCGAGCTCCCTTCCCTTCGTCGCCTTTACCTCATCCGCGAGCAGCGGTATTCCTCTTCTACCCGCATAGGCATTTCTTTCAAGGAATTTCTTGACGTCCTCAACTCTACACCTACACTGGAAGAACTCCGCATCCAGTCGGCCCTCTTTCTCCTCGAAGGCTCAGATTTTGTCTTTAGATCGTCTCCCACTCCTTCCACTTTCCGAAATCTCAGCTCTCTCTCATTCCATTATGTCGAGTCCAACAACCTCGCCCTCTTCCTCGAGTCGGCACATTTCCCCGCGTTGCGCCGACTGTCGGTACAGATGGACACCTCCAACGATGAAAACACGCAATGGCTCGTACGCATGTCTACGAGCAGCGCAACGCGCTTTCCCGTCCTTCACCAGCTGGACCTTCGCTCGTGCAACATTGACGGCGTCGGGCTGGTCCCGTTCGTGCGCGGGCTACATCAGCTTCCGCAACTCACCGCTCTGGGGCTGTCCACCCCACCTAGCGGCGCACTCGGTCCGCGTCTCTTCGAAGTGCTCGCGACCGCACCGGACTCCGGCGACCCCGCCAATGCGGGTGGGGGTGGCAAGTGGCTTCTCCCGCGGCTGCAGGCACTCTGCGTGCAAAACTGCCGTGACATATCCGGACACGAGCTCTTGCAAGTTGCCTGGGCGCGCAATGCGGGTGGCGCATCCGTCTCGCCGATCCGGTACATCAAGATCGCGCAGTGCTATGGCCTCGACCTCGAAACGCAAGAACAACTTTCACGAGCAGTGGCCACCGTCCGTGTGGTACGGTAGTGCTTCCTAGGGGAACCAAAAAGGGGGAAAACAAGCTATACTAGCCAAATTACGTGAACCCTCGCACATGGTCTCTTCACTTCCTGTGCTTTTTCTTTTTAATTGTTTATAGGAATTCTTTCCACCCCCTCCCCTTGTTTTCATGGACACTGTCATCTACCAAGCGCATATCTCACTTTCGTTCTTTTCTCACTCTATTTTTTTTTTTTTGTTGATCTTGAAGATCCATGTTTGTTCCTTCTTGTAACACCATGTACATGTTTGCGACCTTTGTATCTATTGTCTTTCGATAAAAGCATCTCTTTCGAAGACTCGTATCATTGTTACTCGGTCATCAACACTACACCCCGAGGATTCAGCAAAGAAGCGATGACGAAAGGATACAATAGGAATCTCGTGAGAATATAGCTACAAGATAGATTAGGTGACCAAATCAGTGAGGGTGATGATGACGATGACGATGTTATGCTTCGCCAGCCTCCTGCTCTCGAATCTCGCGCTCTATGCGCTCTCGCTCGGCTTTTCGCATCCGCATGAGCACCGCAGATTCAAAATCGAGGCCAGGAGCAGAGTGTTGAGGTGCAGACGAAGGGAGAGGAATGCCAGTCTACACGGATCGTACATTGCAACACAAAAAAAACAAACAACTTTTTTGTCAGCGAGATCCACAATAAGCAAAAAAAAAAAAAAAAACCACGTACGAAAGACGATGGGAATGACGAAAACTGCGAGCCGGTACCGGGGCTCGATGTCCGACCACCGCGTTCGCTTTTCGCGGTGTCAACTCCCCTTGCAGGTGTCACCGTAACAGGTGGTGGTGCAGGTCGCTTCACCTCCACCTCTTTCGATCTGAGCATCATCCGTTCGGACCAACTCCATACCGCAGGCTCGCGTCCCGCCATCCATCCAATCTCAAATTCCTCCAGTCCACGATCGGCGCGACCGGACGCGCACACAGCGGCGTGCGCGTCCGCCACCGTTTTAAACGGTACTGCGGCGGTGGCGTATTTGGGTGGCCTGTGCTTGTGCTGCTGCTGCTGCTGCTGCGCGGCAGAGGCGGCCTTTTTGGGGGGCTTGATCGAGAGAACGATGGTGTCCTTGTCGACTGGACCGAAAGTGGAGGTCATGAAGGTGTGCAGTGCATCCGTGGTCGTCAAGTGGGGGTATTTTGCCAATGGGTATTTGAGGCGGACGGTGGTATCGTGTTCACCTGTGCAAAAGGAAGGGAAATTTTTTGGGTTCAGTCTGCGTTGCCCGTAAATACGATTCATGATGGGGGATACAACGCACCAAGTGGCGGCGGCTCTTCGAGATCGTCCTGCGCACTTTTTTCCGCCTCTTCTTGTTGACGCCGCAGTTCCGCCTGACGTTCCTCCACCATCCGTCGGCCGGCATCCCGGATCTGCTCAGCTTCATGTGCGTATCTCTGCTTTTTGGCAGCCTCGGCAGACTTGACTTTCTTGTCTGCCTGCTCTGCTTCTTCTAGTTCCTCGAGCATGGCTTTCCGCTTCTTATCAAAGTTGGCATAGCGTTGCTTGCGAGCTTCCTGTATGCGAAGCTTGGCATCCAATGCCATCCTCCGTAGAGGATCGAGCAAAAGCTCATATGCCTGCGTGAGCTCATGAAACAGACGCGCTGTAATGTGAGAGTACGGTCAGGTTTTCAAAAGTGGCATTCAGAGAGGTGGAGATTACCTGCATCTTTGAGATGGGGATTCTGAGTGGGTAGCAAACATAAGGAAAGGTCTAGGACACTACAAGAGCACAACGCACCCTATCCGGATGAGTCTTGAGAGAACGTTGTCGAAAGGTCTTCTTGATATCGGCCTCTGTCGCGTCTGAGCCAATGCCAACGACCTCGTAAGCGTTCTTCTCCTCGTCGTCCTTGTCCATATTAACGGACCGGTCAACACCGCCAAGACGAGACGACTTTGACTTGTAAATCATGTGCTCATTTGCTCTTTCTCATACTTCATAAGCCAACAAACATCGATTGCATTCTGGACACTATTCCTAGTCACTCAACAGTCCGCCTTGAATAAGCGCCATACGAGTCTCCTTCAACCGTATTCGAACTCCGCTCTCCTGTGTCGTGCCTCGTGCAGCGACAACCACAATCGCGCTTCATCGTTGTATTATCCTTGTAAACATTCAAAACTCTATAAAACATGAAGCTCGTTAGGTGAGTAAAACCGATATACGAGTAGTTCATATTACAAGCCTTAAAAAATTCGCCGCATTCCATCCTCGTACCAGTTGTGGCTTGCCGAACCGACCGTTAACTTTCTATCCAGGTTCTTGATGAAATTGAACAATGAGACCGTGACTGTCGAGCTCAAAAACGGATCGGTGGTGCATGGGACAATAACAGGTGCGCTGACTGCTTCTTTCCATTTTGTTTTTTTTTCTTTTCTTTTCTTTGCTCACTCAACCCCTTTTCGCTTGTTGTTAGGTGTCGACATGCAAATGAATACGCATCTCAAAACGGTCAAGATGACAACGCGGAACCGGGAACCCGTCTCTCTCGATTCATTGTCCATTCGCGGCAACAACATCCGTTACTGCATCCTCCCCGACTCACTTCCTCTGGACACCCTCCTGGTGGATGATGCACCCAAACCGAAGAATCGCAAAAAGGATGAGGCCCGTGGCAGAGGACGCGGTCGTGGACCAGGAGGTGGTGATCGCGGCCGTGGACGTGGTCGTGGTAGAGGTCGGGGACGGGGTGGTTTCTAAGCACACTCGTCATGTGAATGGTACGACAATTATTGCTCTAGCGGCCGTCTAGAAGCACAGTAAGTTACCAATGGATCGTTCGCGATCAAAAATATCTGGTATTGTGCCAATCAATGTTGTATCATCTCTCTTGTCGTCCAATTTAAATGTCGTCATCTCGTAACTTTTTGTCTAGTTGTTCTCTCTACATAATGAAGATAATGGGGACACCATGACTTTGTTACAGTTTCGTTTTGAGTACGGCCCAAGTGACAAGTAGCCCCATAATGCCAACAGACCCCCATGCCCTGAGTAATCTCGTCAACGAATCTCCTGTCCCATCTGAGGGACTAGGCAGAACCTCAGTTAGTTCGTGCCCGTCTTCGCGACTTGCACCCATCGGGTCAACTTGTACGAAAGGTGAAGGCGATGACGCATCACCATCCCTAGGATCAGCGGCCATGACTTCAGCATGAGCTACGCCACCAAAAAAGTCTGTGATTAGCGTTCGCTCGAGGGGTCTGTGGAACAGATCCAAGCGAACGCCTGGATGCGAACGAATAATTTCTGGATCATACTTGTCGAACTGGGTACATGCTATGTATCAGCAACGAATCTCGACCCCAAAGTAGTCGTAACGCCCACCAGATCTTTCATGCTTGTCATGCTGTCTTGTTGATACCCTCGAGATATTCAAGAACAAAATGTGTATAGCTGTCAATGACAGAAACGCCAACGTCTTCGTCGTTCTCATACTGGCGCGGGGTCATTGATATAGTTCGTCGAAAAGTGCCAACAACTCACCGAGTAAGAGCTCTCGTGAATCTCTGAAGAACCTGTCGCGAGGATATTGGGAGAGTAGAACTTGGAGAACATGGTGTTCGCTTGACATGTATCGATCATAAAGAAAATCTCGTTGTACCTTTCCCAGACCATTTGTGAGTCCACCCATTGGCCGAGAGAAGAAAGACACCCATACCTCTTCTTTTGCCACATCTGCTCAAATGCATCCGCAATGTCAAACGCGCTAATTTCCTCACTATCCTGGAATTTCAAGAATTCGTCACCGCCGTGACCCGTCATGTACACAAAGATGTTCGACCGGTCATCGGTCAGTAGGCGCTTTGACCGTGGTACGGAAGGCTCCACGCGACCTATCGAATGATTCTCGTCGTCAAGCCAAAGCGAAAGCCCCGAAAGAGAGAGCGTTTACCCGTCAAGAGACGTATAAAGTTCTCCACGGTGACCTCGTATCCGCGATAGTCGACCTCGATGTTGTCGCCGTAGAGGTCGAGCGCGTGGCCACGGTTAGCAAAGACGCACCCGGGGAAATGGTTGCGCGAATTGCATGCCACATCGTCGGCGAGCATGAGGATGATATTCGAGTCGGGTATGCCGAGTCGTTTCACGGTGCGGTACCTGCATTTTTTGTTTTGGTGTGAGCGTTGACACTTCTTTCGGGGACAAGGGAAGCGCACATTCCCAATGTATTCGCCATATGCTATCGACAATGTTCAGAATGCGCAAAAAGGCATGTCAATACGACGTACGCGGTAGTTGAACCAGTACCGAGACGCGCAGACAAGTACCGCCCAATTGTTCGTGTGCGAACTCTCGGATGTTACTACAGATGCATTGCGGTTGAAGAATTCATTCACGGCGACTCCTTGGACGGTTTCAGTGTTTGCGGAATGGACGATTACAATGAGATAGAGAATAAGACCGAGGGGAAGTGTGTAAAGGCGCATTGTGCTCACTCTCGGGGCAAAACCGTGCCGTGGGGTGCAAGTGAGCTGTAAGCGCTCGTATATCGATATCCGGTCTCGTGCGTACACCAAGTAATAAAAAACAAAAAAACACTCATAAAATCAACCCCACTGCCGTTTCCCCGATTCAATTCGTCCAACACTCCCTACGCCATACTGTGGGCCAAAGCGGCTCTTACGGGTCGGTCCACGAGTAGCCATCGAGTGGTGCTGGAGATAGGGATTGTTCGCGTCTGAACGAGACCCAGCAACCCTCTGTGAAACTGATGTTGTAGCAGCTGTTGTAAAGTCAATTCTGGCACGCTTGTTTGAGGGCTGGGCCGATTCTTGTTGCTCTGATCGAGCCTTTTGGTATGCCGCTTTGATCCATTCGCCGATGAAGGGTAGATTGTCGGGACCGATGTCACGCGTGCAGAATGAATCAGAATCCGTTTCCGAGAGGACAATAACCATACGGGAGACGAGCCATGGAAGACGTTCCCGGGTGAAATCAACGACAGGATGTTCAGACCAGGATTCATATACAAGGCGAAGAAAGCAGACGAACCGATTTTGTCAGCAAACCAATCTTCCTGGACGTCATGTGGATCCCAAATTTCCTTGGGGAAATTCGTTGACCGTTCATCAACATCGACAAACTCGACGAGTTTGGCGTAAAGATGTGGGTTACGGAAAGAACGATTGGACATGAGCGAGTCATTGAAATGCTTCGGTTGTTCTGGATCTCGCTTCAGGGCGTGGAATTGTGCAAGCTTGGCCTGAAGGGTGTATGTGAGAAACTGTAATGAGATGGTAATTGTTTCCGGTTGTACTTCGATAGCTGGATCACAGGGTTCTACGGACGCTGCGGGTATTCCCCAATCGAGGACACCAGGTATTGGTGGCGGTCGAAGAAGGTCTCGAATCTTCATCAAATCGTTTGAAGATGGATCGCCTGACTTGTCGTCTGGCGGAGTGGAAGAACCTGATGCCTCGGCTGGGGTGGCAGATGACGATGGGGGTTCTGTATCCTCGACTAACCTCGAGCGGGGATGAGGCTTGGTGTGAACCGGGCGACGAATGATAATTTGAGATTTGGAGTTGACAGCAAGCCGTCGAGCTCGAAGTTTGCATGTAAGTTACTTTGGGTGGCGCTGGCAAGGACAATCTCGACCTACCTTCTGTAGAGGCATCATGGCCAGACTTTAGCGAGGAGTCCTGACGCAAATGGGGGGAACAGCCAGCCAAAGGGATACGGCGAAGACAAGGCCAGAAATGATGACTCTCACATTGTCTCCGTCAGGCCTTTCGGAATCACTTTGCGAATCGTCACCGTCGTATGAGACAAGACCTGCAGAGGGTGAGATGATTTTCGGGTTGTGTAAGAATGAGAAATTTACCGTGGATAGTTTGACTTTTCATTGAAGTTCACGTTCACGTCGAGGGTAACCAGCGCGCGCTTTGTTGACCGCAGCTCTTTCCTCTCCCTCGCTCACACGTGACAAGCAAACCGACCGCTCTCTCATTGTCATGTCCTCAATGCAAGCCTATTTGGCAGAAAAGTACATGGCTGGTCCAAAAGCTGATGCCATACTATCCCGCACCACCACTAAAAAGAAAAAAAAGCGCAAACCTGATCCTGGTCCCACCGGCGGACCCTCGACGATCATGGATGACGATGCAGGCTGGGGTGGCGCAGCAGATGTCATGGACATTGAGGAAGACGACGCGACCGAGGCAGTCGTCGCATCGGATCGCGCATTCAAGAAGCGTCGCACGGAGCTCGGCGAGGGAGGTTCCGGTTGGGCCACCTTGCGGGAACCTACACCTCCGCCTCCCGCAGACGAGCAACCTGTTGTGGTTGAAACCGAGCCCTTCCGTGGTGGTTTGCTCACGAAGAAGCAGCTACGCACGCAGCTCCCTTCTTCTCATCGCCCATCGAACGAGGAAGAGGACTCCGAGGCCATGGCTGCAGCACAGGAGACTGTGTACCGCGATGCCTCGGGCAGGAAGATTGACATGAAACTGGAGAGGGCTGAGGCGGCACGCAAGAAGCGTGAACGTGAGGAGCGGGAGGCTCAGAAGATGGTGTGGGGTAAAGGCCTTGTACAGCGAGAAGAAGCGGAGAAGCGAAAACAGGAAGAGGACCGCATACGGCAACGTGGTTTTACGAGGTATGCAGATGACGAAGAACTGAATCGCTCGCAGAAGGATAAAGAGCGTTGGAACGACCCCGCTGCTGCGTTTGTGACGGTGCGTTTCTTCCCAAATCTTTCGCGTTATCCTGTTTCCGTTAATCCTTCTGATGACCTGCAGAAAACGAGGACAAAAGGCCCTCGGAAACCCGAGTACACGGGTCCCGCACCTCCCCCCAACCGGTTTGGCATCAAGCCTGGGTATAGGTGGGACGGTGTCGGTGAGTCTGAAGCTACTTGTTGCATTTCTACACAATGGCTAAATACGTATTGCAGATAGAGGAAATGGATTTGAGAAAAAGTTCTTTCAAAAGCAGAACGAACGCAGACGGACTGGAGCGCAAAGCCATGTCTGGAGTGTCGAGGACATGTAGATTTGATGTGAAACCGTGCGTGTCCTCACGTTGTTTCGGTGTCAGTCAACCATATGCAACAATTAACACCAGAATTTTCATTAATTCACCACCTCAAACAGAACCATTGCTTGGAGTGTTACCTCCGCCAGGTGGTTTAAATCGTCATCCAGTCGAGGGACATGGGTCATGTTAGGACACGGCCGACGCACTGTAATGAAGATTGTGGCCATCGCCACCAACCACCAAAGGGAATGCAGCTTGGGAAATAGCAGGTGGGCGTGTAGGGCTGCTAGTCTGATTACGAGTTCCTGCGCATTTACTATTAGTATAGTTAAGACGGTACTAGATGTTAATTGTAATACTGAAGCTCTGTGTTGCGCTCGTACGAGTTCATTATTGGAGTGGTTTGCACCCGTTGGCTGCGTGTGCAATACGAGGCATTATAATTGGTCTTGCTTGGTGGAATAAATGCACATTCTTGTTCGGAATAATCGTTTTATACGTATGACTGAACTTTCTTCGTCGCTACGACAAGCCCATACCCTTATGATGTGGCGCAACATAACATGTACAGTAGGGTTCCGAGACGCACCATTATTGCCATCACAAGGCAAGCACTTATTACCACCAAGTTAGCAGTGTTGTAGGAATTTGCCCAAAACATTTCTACTATTTTACTCTGACATAAAAGAAGACTTTCGTAACTTTTGAGCTTGTATTAATTGGTCCTACCTGAGAAAAGGAAACGGGAAAAAGAATGAAGGTCTGAGATAAGCCACCACAAACAATTGGATTGCAAAGTGCGATGAGACGGGAGGCCAGGGATGTAAAATAAGGGGGGTGTCACTGGCATGTAGGACCTGTAAAAGAGCAGGGTGTTTGCGGGTGTAGCACACCAGCCACTTTTGATGAGATGGTAGGTTCCTCTTACACTTATCACATTTATCCGACTTTTTCAACTTGCATGAGCTGAACAGGTTCATTCAAGTGTAAAAAGGGTAGTGCGGGTTACTGATGCTTTACGAGCCCCAGTGGTTCTGGCCGTCTTGGAAGAAGACTTACATCATCAAACAGCGACATTTGTATTTGGCGCTCATGCCAGTGAACATATCTTCATCCCCACATTACGGTTCATTGTGTAAAGGATTGCTATGCTCCCTTCCGTTGAGATGGTCATTGGCGGTGAGTGAGCTTAGAGTCATCAGAAGCTGCTGTAACACACCTAATATGTTTCCGGATAGCTGGAGTTATCCTGATGTCAAAATGGCAGGTGAGACAACGTTCACATCCACAAATTTAAAGGTCTGCACGAATCATGCTGATCCATGTCAACGTCATTGTTCAGAAGGCTCTCATGATCTCAAAGCATGTTAGAGCGCAGCCGATCGAAGCGCTGAAGAGGCTAGGACATGAGAAGCTGGCATTTGATGAATATGAAAGTGTGTTCACGTATTCTTGCCTGCGCTTGTTGCAAACTTCCCATATTCCCCCAGAACGAATCGCATCCGAGGTAGTCCACCCAGACGATATCGGTGTTAAATTTACAGGTATGTCTTGTAGGCTTGTATGAGCACGTTCCTCACCTCGAGCCCGTACTACGGTAGATATTGGTGGCCTGGAAGATATCATATCTTCATTAAAAGAAACCGTCATCATCCCACTGCTATGTCCCAACCTCTTTCGTTCGTCATCTTCTTTGTTAGCGGCACCCAGTGGTGTGCTTCTTTATGGGCCGCCAGGGTGTGGTAAAACGATGCTCGCCAAAGCCATTGCGAAGGAGTCGGGCGCCACCTTCATCAACATTACGGCATCCGTCTTGACAAGTAAATGGTTTGGCGAATCGAATAAATTAGTTGCCGGTTTGTTCAGCGTAGCGCGGAAGACGCAGCCCAGCATTATCTTCATAGATGAGATTGACTCATTCCTACGAGAGCGTAGCCAGAATGATCACGAAGCAACTGCAATGATGAAAGCAGAATTCATGACGTATGTGTTCTTTTCTACAATGGTACAGGTGTCTCAATTTCACCCAAGTTTTTGGGATGGCCTTCTCTCGGGCTCGGATCGTATAGTAGTACTAGGCGCCACGAACAGGATTCAAGATATTGATTCAGCATTCCTTAGGCGAATGCCAAAACAATTTCCTCTTTCCTTGCCTGATACTGCCCAGCGCGAGAAGATACTTTCATTGGTAAGTTGATTCCCACGTGCTGTCATATCACAGGACTGGTGCTTTTTTCAGCATTGCTCCCATGCATCTCCCCATTGCATGCTCCCATAACTTGTTTACTTGTATGACTAACTAACATTCGTCCCAGATCCTCAAAGATGTCCCTCTTGCTCCTAAATTTCCTATGCGCACTCTGGCCGAGTTTTCTGATGGGAAATCTGGATCAGACTTGAGGGAATTGTGTCGAAATGCGAGCATGATACCTGCCCGTGAGATTATACGCAATGCCCGTGGGGACGTCACACATCTTGCGCGGCGTGGTCGAGAACAGGTATGTCTGCGTTTTTCTGAGCTGGTTCATCTAATTGCGTGTCCTGCCCAGGGCTTTGATCTGCGTCCGCTTACGATCGAGGACTTCTTTGATTCAGACCCTTCGATGCCTATTAGTGATGATGTAAGGAATGCCCACCACTGTGATGCAAACGCTTTATCTTCAGCCTCCCGAGTTCCCTCTTTTACCCCTTCTCACTCGATTGATGTCCAGACCAGTCCAATGCCTCAGACTACCATTTTCGACAAGGTTCTTTCACTAGGCGGTATTGCCGTGTCCCTTCTATTTGCTGCTTTTGCTTATATTGTTTCAAAACTGTTCAATTCGTAGCCTTACTTCTGTGCCCGTCTTTAACGCGTTTGTGTTTGATGGCTGTGTCTTTAAACTGTAATAAAAAACATATACGTAGATGTGTTGCGAACCATCACCCAGTCTCTCCTTTTTGTTCTAGCTCGTTCCAACCTCTTATAGAGTTCTCAAAACTCGTTGATACGTCTCCACCATCGGGGCCCGTTGTTTCGCGTCGGCCATAAGTTTTCTCGTCTACCCACTTAACTCTCAGTCCCCACTCGCTTCCTTTTCCCCCCTTCCCCAAAAATTCACTCATGGATGCCCAGGTCCACCCATACAACATATTCCATGGACTCAGTCCATCTTGCAATGTATTTTTCTGGCTTCTCAACTGGCCCACTGATGAATGTGCCAAGGTGCAAACCTGTCCCCTTTTCCTCAATTCAGAAGCTAGATATGACAGATTGAGGGGGAGTATTGGCTGGCAATTTGTCTATACACTATAGAAGATCCAGGTCCTAGTGAACCAGGACCAGATGGCTCAGTGGTAGAGCATCTGGTATATATCCAGGAGGTCCTGGGTTCAATCCCCAGTTAACTCTCTGTAGCAAATCATATGATGCGATAACTCCATAATGTAACACACATCAGCAAGTCTATATGATAACATCAACATGGGACATACATGTCCGGCTAGTTCTGTCACCACTGCCAGTGGGATATTCAAAGGGGGCTCAGATCGACAGCGATGACTGATTTCACAATCGGCAAGTCGGCTACGGGAAGGACAAAGGTCAAATACCTGGACGATGGTCAAGCGAAATCCCAATTTGCACCCCTCGGTCCTTCGGACTAGACACGACCCACCAACTGTCGTGCGACACTGCGATACAAAGGACGTAGCCCTTGATCATACATATGTTTTACATCATGAATATAACACCAGAAATTGACGAGGCCGTACTCTGCGTCCAAGAAGAGTCTTCGTACACGCAGTTGAGACCTCATCGCTCAGTTGGCTGACAGAGAAATGAGATGCCCTGCACGAGGGCCGTGCTTTGGTGTATTTGCCAGTGATTTCTCAACATCTCAAATACCTGAGCGTCTTGTCCAGACTCCAGCTCACCCATTGGGAGTGAATGCGACGCTGTAAACGCGGTCCTCGTGTCCTCTCAGGCGCTCAATCAGCTGACCAAGTGTATCGTCCCAAACCCGTATGGTGTTGTTTAGCAAACCCGCCGCGAGGAAGGTCTCATCGGGTGACATTGCGACACTGCTCACGCTCGAGTCGACCGTTCCGGCGTCATGGTCTGCATATCCCAACTACGTATCGCACGATTGGATATATAAGCAAGTGCCATCGGAAGCGGAGTCAAGAGCGTAAATCTGCCAAGCGTGCCTGTCAAAGATGTTGCGGGTGTGCCGTTTGGCAATGTCTCAGATCTGTGTTTCAGGGAGTGGAATGGATTAATTAGAGAACCTGTTGAGATAAGGACACTCGATTGCCAGTACTTGCGGAGATACTTTCCATCTACGGGAACTTGAAACAGCTGACAAGGCTGTCTCCACGCGTCAGCGATATAAGAAGCATGAAAGGAGCCCATAAATTGTACCTTTCATGATGAAGCGTATGTACAGAGTTGCTGTCGACTGCGCGCGTTTAATGTTTGGATTGAAATAGAAAACCAGTGATTGCTGCATTTCTAAACGTCAAGTTCGTCCAAAAAGTTGCTCTTCTCGCCTGTATCGTTGCGATCTGCCAGTAAGGACATTGTTGCCAGTTACCATGTCACGGCCTGAGAATGACTGGGATGTCTTCCCCAGTCCTTGTCTTTTTTAATCACCATCCCAGATCGTGATGAAATCAACAATTGAGACAATGATCGCAACTGTGGAGACACTGTCGAAAATCTCATCTTTGAATGTGCGAGTCCTATGGGTTTGGGTCAGCCTTTCACCATCGTGATTTACTGGCCCCGACGAATTCCTATTGCCATTGTTATTACCACTACTCACATGTTGGCTAGACATTTTGAAAGTATGGAGGAACAGAGCAATGAAATTTAACATGGGTTCCCTGTGTTGTATGTCATCAAACGTAATTTTAGCTTCGGTCGTCCAGAGTCCGACCCATGCGTTCTCACGCGTGCCCTCTACGGTACCGGGGAAACGCGACCTCACATTGATCCCATGTGGGGTTCAATACCGCTCTGAATCGACAGACGTGCGCCCCGAAGAGGCGACAGAGAGGTTCTCCACATTCCAGTTTGAAACTCGAAACTATCACCAATAAAAAGAGAGCGCAGCCGTGTGAAATCTCACTTGTTTGACCATGGGTGGGTATGTAGAACGAAGGGTGAAATTCTCCACTGATCGTCTGCGAGTCTGTAGAATGATCTTGTAGGTGCCTTGTCGTAACAAAGGCGATATTTAAAAATACTAGTAGGGAAGAAGAACGAGCTAGAATATAAAGTGACATTGTGCAATAATTTTGGGGTGACAGAGCCATTGCAACAAGATGACGACACGTTGTATGTCTAGACAAACATGATCGATAGCTTATATACATTCGCGGCCCTTGTTACCCTACCCCTCTGGATCTTGCATCCTATCACCTATCACAAACAAGTATGGCTGAGAATTTAACAGGCAGAGGAAGCAAGAAAGGCCGATAAAATTGTGTTACGGCTGTACACGAAAAGTGGAGTAAAAAAATTGTTGTGCACAAACAAGGCAGTTACGCGGACAACCAAAACAAAACATATCATACGGTATTATAGCTCCCTGATACAATTCATTAGTAAGTCTCCTGTGAGTGTGTCAAAAGTTCAAAGTGACACGCACATATCCGGGCAGCCCAATCACCACTACCCGTAGCAAGTTGGCTTGCAGAGGGGCTCAGGTCAATAGAAATGACTAATTTATAGTTGGTGAGCCAGCTATAAAAAGATTACAGAAAACAAACCTGAATTCTTGTGACCCTGGAGCATAAATTGGACGATCGCCGAGCGAGAATCCCAAAACTGCACTCCACGGTCCTTCGAACCAGACACAACCCATTGGCCATCATGCGACACCGCGACACTGAGGACATAATCCTGATAACATTTTACGTCACTGACAGAATACTAGAAATCACCGTAGTCGTACCTTGTGTCCAAGGAAGTTCATTGTACATGCAGCCGAGGCTTTGTCACCTTCTTTCTTGACTACTGAGCTACTGCTCGGTCGGTCCACAGGAAGAAGCCCTGTCCGAGGGTCGCGCTTCGGTGCATTTGCCAGTAATTTCCCAACGTCCCAATACTTGAGCGTCTTGTCCAAGCTCCCACTCACGATACCATCCCCATCGGGAGTGAATGCGACGCTATAAACACTATCCTTGTGTCCCCTCAGGCGCTCAATCAGTTGACCAGTTGCCACGTCCCATATGCGAACAGTGTTGTCCAGTGAGCCCGCAGCAACGAGGCGACCATCGGGTGAGATCGCGACACTGGTCACACCCGAATCCGCAGTCTCGGTGTCACGGTCTGCGAGAAGTTTGTTACTTCCATCCTGCATATCCCAGATACGCGTCGTGCGATCTCCGGAACCGGATATGATCAAGCGACCATCGCGGGAAAAGTCGAGCGAGTAGATCTCCTGTGTATGCCCGTCAAAGACGTTGCGGATACGTCGTTTGGCGATGTCCCAGATCTACGTTTGAGAGCATGAAATACAATAGATCAACTAGAATAGAGGAGAGAACGTGACGAGATAACTCACTCGGATCTGCCGATCCTCGGCACCAGTGGCAAGGTATTTTCCGTCTGGACTGAAGCAGACGCTCCTGATATATAAATCACCATACTTGTTTGCCTTGTCGTCCACAAGCACGCTGTTCCGCAAAAAGCTGTGAGTCAGCGGGTACCATTGAGACAGAGTGCACACACCATGTCTTTGCTCCCGTCTTTGCATCAAAAATTTGGGCGGCGCGGTTGCAACCGGTGGCAAGATATTTTCCGTCTGCAGAGAACTTTACACAGCACACGACGCTGTTACCAAGCGAGCCGACGTCAGCGTCAATGGGGAGTACGAAAGAAAGCTGTTCATCATACCTTTCATGATGAAGCGTGTGCACAAGGTTGACATCCAGTACCGTTTGATCTTGGGATTAAAGATGGCAAACCAGTCACTACCTTCTCTTTTTAGTTCCGGAGGAACGCTTAACGGATCGAGATCATCCAAAAAACTGCTATTCTCGCTTATCGGGGCGAGCAGTCCCGTATTATCTGTCGCAGAACCAGAGGGAGGGCCTGGCTCATTGGCTACCACAGACGTCGGAGCGGTTCCAGGACCAGAGACACTGCCGGCACCAGTGAAAGGTGTTGTAGTGGAAGGGGGTGGAGGCAAGCCGGGACCACCGGTGAGAATGCTGTTTGGAGGATGAGATGGGCCTCCAGGGGGTCCTATGGAAGGACTGAAATGCTCTAAGAGTTACGATTACTACTGGAATATCACTAAATTATTACGACAATCACCCACCAGGCCGATCGCTCTTGATCTTGTCCGTTTTAATCCTCTTAGACTCGCGTTGATCTCGTTCCCTTTCACGTTCGCGTTCTCGCTCTCGCTCCTTGGCCTCACGTTCTCGCTCTCTATCGCGCTCCCTTTCTCTTTCGAGAATGCCTCTATCACGGTCCCGTTCACGTTCACGATCCCTGTCGCGGTCGCGGTCACGGTCGCGATCGAAAGCAGGATCGCGCGGAGGCCTTCCCATGAAAGGGTCTGAATATGGGAGGGCAGGTCCAGCGGTGGGTGTAGGGAGGCCGGAGGCGCCGGGCCCGACGTTCACACCAAGATTGGGAGGTACACCGGTTGGGGGCGGGCGGGCGGCCATGAGTTCTGCCCTGAGACGAGATATTTCCTCTTCATATTGTTGGCGTATTTTGCCGTGCTGGGCCTCGAGGTCATAGAGGCTTTGACGAATGATGTTAAGTTCATTGACTTGACTGGCGACTGGATCGATGGGTTATTTGAAAGGAAGTTTGAAATTGAGTGGAATGATTGGGAAGAACAAACCTTTAGTGTCAAACTCATCCCGCTGGTTACGAAGGTGAACGATGTCTTGTGTGAGGCCATCGAACTCGGATCTGATGATATCAAAACATTCGGAGAGACGATTATGGGATGGTTGTTGGGAGGGACCCTGCGTGGGAGGGACGGTTGGCTGGAGGCTCCTGTGCTGCTTAAAGGAAGGGAAGGATATTAGAAAATGATTATAGTGGATAGGAAGAGGGGGACTGACAGCATATATAGTAGAGGAGGACATTATTAGGGAGGGGAGGGAGGGTGAGAGAGAGGAAGAGAAGAGAGTTGCAAGGAAGAGCGCCCGAGAGTCGTTTCCCGGCGGGTTTAAGGCAAGGCCGAGTCCTCACCCCACTCGCCTCGCCCTCGCCCTCTTCCCTCACTGTGGGAAACTGGCCCATCTCTTACCGCCGGCTTCTCCTTTTTAAGTACTCTCTTAATTGATTGGTTATGACGTAATTCCCCTTGTCTCCCTTTGCCCACCATTCCGTCTTTTTCGCGGCTGGTTTACAAGACGCCTTCCATCTTTGTCGGGACATCACCAGAAAGTTCATGCCCTTGATCTCCCACCCTGCCTCGTTTGTCTGAAATTACAGGATCCGAACGCGCCAGTGGCATTGCGCCGTACCAGTGTCCCCCAACGTGTATCCCGGCCCTCAATAGAATGGGGGATAGATGGCGCACATGAGAGCAGTCTATGACGCTCGCTCCACTCTCCGGGGATCTGATCGTAACCACAAGCAAGGCTTGTGGTTCTCCAATCAAATAATGTCTACGTTCGGATATTGGAAGGGCACAGCGTACGACGCAATACTTAATTTTGATATTTGATCTAGGACCAGTCCTGGTCTGCACAATGACCCGATATTCTGGACACTATCTCGCGATGGTACTGTTTATTTGGATCTCCGCACCGGCGAAACGCAGTTTTATTTTCAAAGTAGCCGAAATCCAGCTGCCTCCCTGCGGATCTCCGAGACTGACGGTGGCTGTCAGTCATCGAATTGCAAGTTACTAGTATGCTTTCAGGGAGCTAGAGCATTATTGCGATGCTTGCCATATTTACTAGAATGCTCCGTTGGACCTGCCCCGAGGCAATCAAATATTACTATATAATACCCGAAATCAGGCCCTTGTTGGACGTCAGTTGCCGGACTCTGTCTATTGACTTGACATTTTGAAATATTCTCGGTGCATTTTCGCCGCTCCTTCCAATAGTCTTACCGGTATCAAGGTCACTCACAGTCTGGTATAGCGCTTGGTGCCAATCCCACTTTACACCCTTTGGTATCTGGTGACACCTTTCGCACCGTCGGGTGAAGTCTATCCGCCCGTGGCTTCGTCAAGCGTAAGTTACGAGGAAAGAAGCACCGCTTTCCGCGTGCCTCGCGAGGTTGTCTTTACGTTGCCTTCGCGTCTCTGTGATAATGCCGGAACTCCGCAGGACAACCACGTGAGAGGTCCAGCGCAGATCGCAACAGCGCAACGCCACCGCCACAGAACCTTGAGAAGAAAAAAAAAAAGATGATATGATAGTTGACATTTCGAAGCGCCCGATTGCGAGAATTACCCGGCTTGCCCAGGCTGAGATAATCAGGGTGATGATAAGCCGTGGATCTCAGATATCGCTCATCTTACATTCACCCGAAACCCAAATATCCATCATACAGAACAAGTTTTTTTCCACACTGGCATCGCCTGAATGGTCAGCCGCATAGCAGTCTTCTAAACAAAAAGCCGCAGAATCAATTGGGTAAGTAACCGGATATAAGGGCCTTCCGAGTCGTCGGAGAACATGGGAGACAAGGCCAGGGACCTCTTGGTTTAAGCAAACCGCCGATCACAACGACTAACGCAAATGGAATTACTAGTAGGTAAGGGACTTTAGTTTTAACAAATAGCACCGTGCCTTGGCAGATCAGGATATAGGATCAAATATGATGCCCAAGCCAGGGAAAGTGTGCCGAAAGCGTATGATTTGTATTCAATCACGAGGATGTCAGACATGTTCCAGTTTCGTATACGAATTCAGACTTGACGAAAAGGATGACAAACCACTGCTGGATGCCCGAATTTCAGACTCGAGATTGTCTGATCTGAACAGCCTAAGCGTACATACACTTGAATCAAATCAGAGTTTCAGAAATTTGCTGATACAGGAGTTACGGACTTCGGAAGCGACAAGCATCAGCTTCCCTCAACTTACAAACACGCGCGCGCTGTAGTGCTGTAATGGTTTTCACTTACGACCATAGCAACATTTATTGCAATCATTAGACCAAGAAGTTTTTATTCACGGGCTAACAATCGTCAGTAAGAGTCGTGAATCATGATGCACGATGCCATCGACGACTTTTTCCATGACGAAGACCACTGGGAATCGCACTTGCTGCGCCTTTCAAAGCTCGCTGCGTTGAAAGTGAGTGATTCGCATTAAAGATGACCTGAGTGAAAACAGCTCAGCTCGGGGATACGATTCAGCACTTTTATTCTACCTTTGGGAAGCCAGTCAAACCAGCTTCAAGTATGCGGCACTGAGTGAGGAGCTCTACACACCACGACACCTCCAGGTGGAGAGTGCTCAAGTTCTAATGACCCGTTTCATTGGTCCCAAAGCTATCGTATATTAGAGGCGGTCGATTTCTTGTGTAATGCCCTATCTGCCATACATTCTAACCGCACCGCAATTTTGTCTTGCTTGACAGTCGAGGTTGCTACAAAGTAAGGTTGCCCTCCACCACTTTTCAATGATTGTGGTGTGCGATAAGGATCCATGTGAGACATGGCTTCAAGTTTAGAAATAATTTGAATCTGTAAAATGGCTTGTTCTGGGACGTCAGAGAACAGGAACGATATTCCAGATTTTAGGAGTTACTAGTAGTGAAGCAAGCGAAGTCTTTATAAGTCAATCGACTAGTGACACGTGACGTACATGCCGCTTTCGGTGGGCAGCCCGCTAGGTCCCTTCTCTGCCACTTCATGTTCCCGACACTAGCTCGCCTCTCGAAAGCCTCACGGTTTCCACTCACGCCTAAGCGCGGAAATAAAGATTATTACAAGGGTAAAGATGACACATATGGGATGCCTCGTCCCTTTTGCTGACGGAACATCAGGAACGCGACAGGCATACCTTCCCGGCGGCCATCGTACTGGAGCGCCAGGAAAGCACGTAGTCCGAGGGAAAGCAAAGTATAGACTTTCGGATGAGAAAGTGCGATTTTTCGTAGCCCCTCCCATAGAGGAAATAAGGAGTTCTCTGGTGCGTCCCTGACTCAAAACTTGAGCTGTATGCCTCATCATGATTCCGGCTAGCTTCGACCGTATGTCGACCTCAGCGTCCGACTCACAAATATCCAAAAGCGCGAGATATTTGGCAAGTTTCCTAGAGGGGGTATGACCGCCGAACACTACTTCCTGAAAGCGCCTCGACAAGAGTTGGTCGGACAGTATCCGGAGGGTTGATAACTACATGTACCTGTATCGATTCATCTGTCTCGATGAGGAGTTGCAAATCACTCCACTTTCACGTTTATAGGCTGAGAAGGTATTGCTCAAGGCTGTCGCTCTATGATAGCTTCTTTGAAATTTGCCGCGATCACGTGATCCACCGTCAGTGACGCGTTTGAGTCTCCGACGCGAGGTATATCTCGATCATCATGGTTGTTCAAATCTCTAGCGAAGATGGCGCAAAACAATTGCAGCTAGCATTTGATTCTGCGCATCTTTCGATACGTGACGTTCAGGCTCGGTTTAACTCTCGGGTGCTAGATACTGGTGACGATGCTGACCGGCGTGGCAGTATGTCCAAGACACCAGATGCTTTAGCAGCTGAAGTCTTGGATTACATGGTTTGCTCTCTTCACCTGTCGACATTTCAGTGCTTTACGATTTTCCTAGTCTTTCATGAGCAGATTAAAGTTCCAGTATCTCGAACACAATGCCAAAGACAAGTACGTGAAGACCATAGTGAACGATGAGGCGCCTATGGTCACTGCGGATATCAATGCCGATCTACAAGCGACAAACTTGGTCAAGAAGGCCAGACTGAAGGCCTCAAAATCCATGCTGTCTCAACTGCACAGCGACACTCGAAATGTTGCGCCGTTGGTAGGACACGGTGGGCCTACTCCTAACGGGTATTTTCATCACCTGATTGAGTTTCTGTAGACTATCTCAAGGCCAAAGAGTTGGTGGCGGAGGTTATTTCACGAACACAAAGCATTCTTGACGTCAAACTTGCGGCTACGCGACTACGGCAGGCACACCCGTCCCCTCGCCTGACCATCCCTGCGGCGGAGGAACAACTTTCCTCGCAGATTCGCGAGATGCAAATGTTGGAGGATCGGCTACAGAGTATCAACCGGAAAGTTGCACTCGTGAAAGACGCAATAAAGGAGCGGACGGTGAAGATGGATCATTTGCGGTCCGAGAAGGCAGAGTTTGAGAAGAAGGTGGCGGCGCACATAGTCGAGGCGGACGACGGACGCGCCGTTGATGTTTGTGATTGGTGCGTTTTCGTGACTTCGTTAAGTGATTGACTGACTAGAGTTCATTTAGGTATACGTTGTTCTTGGCACTTCATCGATCACTCTTTAGCCTGCAATCGTTTCAATCAATTTCGGAGAATGAATTGAAGCTTTTCTACACTGTCGACCTTCCCAATAGTCCTGCAAAGACGAAGCACCCCCATGTTATTGTCATCGTCCTCCTTTTTCTCCCCAATACGCGGCAGCTGGCCGATGTTTGCATCGATGGCCTAGAAGGAATGGAGATGATCAATGAAGTTGATTCGTATTTCAGGCGAACGACGTTCCAGGGCTGGTATGGGATGTATTCAGTCGTATTATATAGTTTCCAAATTTGGATAAGGATCAAACACGGTCACGTGATTATTTGAACGCGAACAAACATTGTTTGCCACTTGGTCTTGGTATCGACACCCGCCGACGCCGACATCCATGGCAAATTTGCAAACAGTAAAAATAGTAGCCCGTCTCCGTCCCCCGATCCCGGGAGAGCTCAGTGATGACGGAATCAAGATTATCAGCTCAGACGACGGTCTTTCCGCAATATATGTAAACAACCCCCGAGATCGTTCTCAGTCTTCAAGTTTCCGTAAGAACATATCATCACAACGAAGAGATGGACGTCGCCTGATGAAATGATTATGCAGTTTCTCTTCTTGTTATGGCCATGACTCCCGACAGGAGGATATTTTCGAGAGAGATGTAAGGCCCTTAATGAAGTGGTGTTCAGTGGAGCTGTGAGTTATTTCCAACGCATTTCCATTTTTCCGCTCTGTGTTGTCAGATACTAAGCCTACGGTCGAATTAGACGACAACCATTTTCGCGTATGGCGTCACATCGTCGGGCAAGACACATACAATGCAAGGCACTCGTGCGGAACCCGGCGTCATCCCTCGGGCTGTGGATGTATGCGGCATATATTGGAGCACTGGCCAAAAACTAACGTACATCAGGCCCTGTTTAGCCATAAGCAGAAGATGAACGAATGCGATGTTTCGCTGTCCATGTCCTATATGGAGATATACAGGGATGAGGTTTATGACCTATTGGTTGATCGGGAAACTGTACGTCACGTCTTTCACGGTCTATTAATGGCAATGCTCGCGCGCTTGCTGAGCTGACGTGACATACCACTCTCTTCCTGCTGCAGGCCCCCAAATTACCAGTCAGGGAGAATGACGCCGGCCAGGTTTTTGTTGCAAACCTATCTTCAATACCGATTCAAGATGTCACCGAGTTCAACAAGTTGTATACGTATGCATCGTCCGTACCTGCACGGCTCAGTCCTAATAATTGTTTGTGATTAGAATAGCGAACAAACAACGCTCAGTTGGATCTACCCTCCTTAACAGGGCATCCTCTCGATCCCATGCCATCTTGACTTTAGAAGTCAAATTAACACAACAAGACAAGCGTCAGTCCATTATTTCTCTGACAGGTGTACTAGTTCATTGACATAATCCAAGTCTTAACCGGGAAAATCAATTTGGTCGATCTTGCTGGCTCTGAGAACAATAAAGTGCGTGTGCTACCACTTGGAATGCTGGCCTTAGCGGAGCCAGCTTACTTGGTTATCCATAGTTGACAGGCAATGATGCCTCTCGCTTGCAAGAGTCGGCAGCCATCAACAAATCTCTGAGCGTTCTGGGTCAAGTCGTTCACGCGTTGAATCAAGGAGCTGTATGTTGTTCTTTTTGTCTACATATCTCGTTCTTGATACCCCAGCATCGCAGACTCGGATACCATACCGCAACTCCAAGTTGACTCGGATACTTCAAGATGCGTTAGGGGGTTCATCCGTTGGACTCCTCATATGCAACCTGGCACCTGGGCTGAAGTTTCGACAGGATACCCTAAATACTCTAAAGTAAGCGGATTTCCTCCACGACTCCCGCCGGAATTGACCCATGCTAGTTTTGCTGTCCGAACGCGGAATATTGAGAACAAACCTGTTATAAATGAGCAAGGTGAGGCTCACGTGGATGAGTTTTTACCTTATTAACCTACCTTTCAGATGTTCGACCGGCTCCCAAACCGCATTTTTCTGCCCTTCGGCAGGCACCACCGAAGTTGGCCCCTCTAACGATGGCAGCCTATTGCAGAGTCGTCTGTTGCCTTCTTCTCTGCATCGCGCAAGGTAGCCTCGGGGATGGCTAGCGCGGCGGGTCCATCTCGAATGCCACGAAAATCAGCCGCATTTCATATGAATGAGGCCGCACCCTACCCCAACACGGGAAAGCGCAGGGAGAGTGGGATAGGTATCGTTCGAGAACGGTACAATGTTAATAAGAAATTAACCGACAAAGATATCGATGAAAAGGTAATTATTCAGCGCGTAGGAGAAAGAATTTGGGTTGATTTCATTTTCAGATCTCCAAAGCAGTGGAGGCGAGGTTGAACGGCGGCTAAACAGAGGCTTGATGAAATTGAACGCCAGCGCGCCGCGGATGAGGAACAACGATCTCGTAAGGAAGTGGAGACTACAAATACAACGATCGACCAGACTTTCGAGGTGGCACAGCGCAGCTTGCCCTCGGGTCTGCTAACGCCTCTCTTGAAACGACATCAGGATCTTGACAAGGATTTGCGCCAGCGTTTGCAAGAACTTGAAACCAAATAGTATGTTCTCAGCTGGTATACTGAACCATTCCCTGACCCTAGATAGTGAGCGTGACAAACGGGACGGTGATATCGTGCACAAGTTTTCACCCACGTCGCGGAAGAAAACAGGCCGTGCTTATGTTGCACTAGCGAGGGCTCATTCCGAGAAGTGCGCCCCTCTCAGCTCTCAGAGCGGCATACCTGACACTCCATATAGGGGGGATCTACAAGTCGCACTGGATCTCTACCGCAAGGCTGAGAATTACGTACCAGACAACATAAAACTGAAAGAGAGGTGGATACTTTTCGTCATTGAAGTATTCTTGTATAAGCTTACATACCGTTCCATCTAATCCCATAATCTTTCCGCGGTCACCACAGGATCATCGAAATTGAGTGGGCAGTGACTCATGGAACAGAGTTTCAGCCATCTCCTAGGCGGCCCAGGAACAGGAAAAGACAAGACGTGCGACCCAAGCAAGAGCTACCTTATCTGCACTGAACACAGTACCCGAAAGACCTCCGATGGCGACGAGAGCAATGAAGAAGAAGTAGTAGTGAGCCTACTTGGAAACAACGCTGCGGAAGAACTGCTCAGCGAGAGACTCGCAGCCCGGTGATCGAAGCAGCGTTCGGTCGGGAACTCACGAACAGTCCAAATAAGCGGGTGGAGCTTACATGGAAAAACGTTCTCCAGTTAAGCCGCGGCGCGGGGAAAGCGAAATTAACGGAGGGTACAATCCTGGGGAGGTTTGCTCGTAAACATATAGCCAGTTAGGCGCCGTGTTGAACTGGTGTTTGTTTCTCACGTCTGTACTTTATTATGGCGTGTAATTCATTCTGTTCTTTGCGATGATCACTAGACAATGTGCTTAATCGGTACCCATTCGTCGATCGAGGTTGCCAGGCCGATCAACGGACGAACGTCTTACAGGAGGGTTTGTGGCTGCTGGCGTCGCTTTTCTACCTCCGACGTTATCATCATCTGGAAGGCCCACCCGCAGCACCACATCTTTCTTCTTAGCACCACGATGTTTACAGTCCTCGAAGGCGTGATTCTCACAGATAACACCTCAAGGCAGTGTCTATGCCCATGGCGCTTGGTCACTGTCATACTAGTACTAGTAGCTCCTTATCGGATTCCGACGAGCGGGTCCCACATGTTAGTGGCCCTCCGAGGAAGAAGACTCGAATCCCTTTCAAGCTCAGTTCCTATTATCGATGTGAACCATTCATAACCCATTTCAGGGCGTTGTGCTATTACCCAGAAGTGCATTCTCATTCATTCATATTCATTCTAACCGGACGGCTAGCGCTTTTCCCACACTTGTCTCGCGTTGTTATTGGTTAGACTCAGAAGGTTTCATTCCTGTCTGCTGCGGGAATTGAATTGACATCCATTCCATTTATAAAATGGATGGGGTCATATCATTGCTGAACTTCGCTTCAAGTTTTTTTTTCCCATGTCTTACCCCGGACCTCCTCCAGGTATCCCCGGCGTGGATCAGTCCTACGTGGATAATGCCCGTGCCCATGCGATACTTGCATCGGTCACCTTCCTGGTCGTACTTCCCTTGGGCGTGCTGATCCCCAGATACTTTCGTACTTTCACGACAAAGTCGGTCATTCCCCGCTCTTCGACAGGACACTTTTGCGATTACTGATACTGACTGCCCTCAGGTGGTGGATTGCCCATTGGGTTTTCAATGGCTTTGTTGCTTTCCCGTTAATCATCGCCTCGTGGGTCAAGGCAGTTAAGGCGTCCGGGACTGGTGGACCACTGGATCACCATCAGGTTGGCAAATTCTGTTTGCCGTTGTATGTCATACTTATGACTCTGTACGCTGGGTGCAGAAAATTGGCACGATCATCTTCTGTCTTTACATAATTCAAATCATTATCGGTGCATTCGTGCACTTCGTCCGCATTCCTTTCCCTCTCATCCTTCATCGGCCATTATCAAACTATGTTCATGCGCTACTAGGCCTGACAATTATTGCCATGTCGGCATATCAGGTTTGTCGTCAGCATCTGTTTGGACTCTGCAAAGCTCAACGGCTTTGGGCAGGTTCCCACGGGCTTTTTGTTGAATGGCTATTCCAAACCGGAAACCAACCTCCAATTACTCTGTCCGAGAAGCACGCGTGGCTGGCCCTCGTGATTGTAAGTCATGTCCAAGGTTACTTGTACTTGGGACATTGACATAGCATGGGCAGGTTTTCTGGACCCTTTACTTCATGGACTGGCGTTCGTCCCTCGCCAGTATAAGCAAGAACAAACAAGCAGGCAATCGCGGCAGGTAGAGCATAAGGAGTTGCGCGAACTTTCACCACCCTAGGATGCGTCTAGGGCGTGAAAAGTGAGTTGGGACAACGTATATACATACATATGAAAATAAGTATATGGGACCTTGTGGCTGCCAACCTTCCGATCTATGAGCTACGAGGGAAGTTAACGACCCAAGCGAGCGATGGGGAACTCGCTGGTTAAGTAATAATGAATGGCTACAAGTTCAAAGTCTATCGAATAAAAATGAAATGTGACCGAAGCAGTCATTGATGAAGATGACGAGATCTAGGAAATCATTCAGGAGAGAGGGTTCTAGCTCACATGGCACCAGGCCACATGCTGCAAGAGAGCAAGGCAGAGAGACGTTGAACTGCGTGTTGCCCTCTTCCTTTTGAGTTCAAGGGGCGGGATAGCGACTGGAGCCGCCGTACGAATACTGTAACGGATGAAGATTAATAACAAGGGCCATCAAGATGCGAGCGGAAATTCTCTACCTGATGTTGAGATGTGGATGCCTGCCCCATGACTGGATTAGGACGACCCGACTGCTGATACACAGCAAACTCGGGGAAAGGCAAAGACAAGAATACTGCGCCGACGAGGAGAGACTGGGAGGACGAAGTCGGATATATCATTATTCCAGCACCTGGCAGATTTTCCATGCCCCAAGGTGCCATCGCCAACTAGACAACGTGCAATGATGAACACTTGGATGTCACGTGACACGCGATTTGGAGCTCCAAACTCACCATCTGGTTTTCGAGTAGCATGCGACACAGATTGGAGAAATTGGCCTGATTCACTGCATTGGCGGCGGGATCGGAGAGGTTGTCCGGCATAAGCGCACAAACTGGCGGGGTGTACCGTTTGACCCAGGCTTTTACATCGTTGTGCTGCACCCGGCGTGCACTCATAAACACATTGAAGCGTCTTGGCCAAAGATCCATTCGACTGAACGCAGTTATGATGAGACTGCACTCAGAGCAACTTTGTTGGCGTCCAAATCATACCTCTCTCCGTCAGTCTCTGCTGCGGTGACATAGACCTCCTGAAAGACACCCTGGGCAGTGTTCATGAAGGTCAAGGTGAGAGTTCCTTGCCACGGTCGCCGTTGTTGCACTTGTTCTGCAGGTGGAGGTATGAGAGACTGGAGTTGCGTTGGAAGACGATACGCCATTGCTGTTGATGTCTAGATGGGCAAAACATCATCTCTTTTTAAGATGCTGGGATAAGCGAAGCTCTCAAGGCGAGGCATATTTCCAACCATTAAAATTTAAATAAATCGTGATTGTCACAAGCGTGAGGACCGGCGTCGGCGGATCTACGCAGATATCGTCCTCCAATTGTTGACCATTCACGATTCGGGGAGGCAAAGTTCACCTACACTTGGCGACCAGTACACATTGATCTCTGAAATTTGTTGCCAAAAGGAAGATTCGCTGCAGCCGACATACGGGACGCCGCTCTCAGCAGCAATTTGTACCCCCCGACCCTCGTGGAAACACGATCAAACCCTATCTTTAACGAGTGGTGTCTGGAACAGGAACGAATTGTGAAAGGCTAAAAAAAATTCAAGTCATTATAAGAGACATGCCGTCTCAACTGCCGCGGGCCAGTTTCACCCAGAATAGCCGCATGAGTACGAGAAACTCTATTCTGGACTGGGTCAGGCTCTCGAAGCAGAAAGGGGATTGTACACATACCTAATTTGGAAGATACCGGTATCGATTACATGGATTGGGACTCTCGTGTGCCTTCGGGACCAGTCATCCATCAGACAGTGAAACTCTATGTGTCTAAACGAACCATTGATGTTTCCAAGGAGAACGATAAAGGGCTGGGTCTGCATCTGGCTCTCGCGATAGCTCTAGTTCCGGTCCGGGCTCTGGCTTGGCTCTAGCCTGCGCTTCCTGCAGGGTGGTCTACGTTTACAGCCGAATTGACCGGATGATGCAGCTACTTGCTGAACGTCAAAACCAAAGGGGCACGTAAAACCTTGATGATGGTGTTGAAGGCTATCGTCACGGAGGATCTTGACGGCGACGCTATGCCTATTCCCCAGATCTCAGTTGATCGTCAAGGCAACCAGGCCGAGTGCTGCTCGTCGCATGTGGTGTCCACGCGAGATGGCGTCCCTACTGTATTCCTTTTGTTAGAGGGAGAGGCGATTGGCGCACCAGGGTGAACAGTGAGAATCCCGTGAGGCGGCACAGACCTAGAACGTCGGATGTAACGCCAAACCTCGGCTTTTAGAGAAGGCGGATCTGTATACTTTGGGATTAACAAAATCGGTCGGCGCGAATTGGACAATCAGTGGCTGGGTTGGGCTGAGCGCGGAGCCACTCGAAAAGGAGACAGGTATGCCGCGGAGATACCGTCACGCACGATTCAGTTGCATATGTCATGCTTCTTGTGCCAATACTTTACACCACTGTCGTTACAGTAATTGACATAATATTGAAACCCCTAGAAGTTAGAGCATGAGAAAGAAACTAACGAGACATCCCTCGTGAGAAAGCCATCGTAACGCACGTCACGGGCGCCGCGGCCGCCACACGCAGAAGGCTGTAAATAGGTAAGTATCCTTCGGAACGCTTCAGGGTAGTATCAGTTGAGCAACTCATGCAAGTTACGAAACTGTACCCCTTGCAATTCAGCATAAATTTCAGTGGCTGTGCCCACGCGGCCCGACTCGCCCGATTTGAAGTTTTCTTGCTGTTTCCGGTCGATTGCTCCCTGCACCGACGCGGAGTACTCCTTTGTCGTAGACGGCGACTTGAGGCACAGAGTGACGCAAGCAACTGCGCGTGCTTTTGCAGGCCGATCAGGTGCCTGTCTAACAATATGCCCTGTCGCTGTTCACCCTCTGTAAAAACGATTGTCAAATTTTTTTTTTTGATAACCGGGCCTAAAAGGCGATAGGCGCCCATTGATTATTTTAACGGGTACGTTTTGACTTTCCACTACTGACCATTTTAGCGATATCATTTGCGACGATACCTGGTGGGACATGTTTCATGGTGCCGCGAGTTAATTGGGCGCTCTTTTCGTGACCACAAGAAAGGGCATGAGACGGAAATTATTCGTGGGCGATGTTTGAGTGGTTACTGGATGTAATGACCTCCATATGCCTCGGGTCCATAAGCGCGCGTTTGTACGTGTGAGCAGAAAGATGCCGTGTTTGGGGTTCGGTCTCCTGATGGGAGCGAAGAATTGACCGCTAGGGTTTAAAGCCAAATTCCAATTCAGAACAGTGAGACATATCAGAGTATGACGTGAAGAAAGAACAAAGAGAACGAGGAAATGGATAGGAAGAATATTCAGCCGCGGTTACAAGAGAAGATAACTTTTGGGTCTCTAGTGAAACACCAACCCAGGTGATGTTAACACGACGAGCGGATTCCGACTCGGTCCTTAGGCTTGTAAGATAGATAGTTTATCGATAACTCACCGGTCGACAGACGGTGACTTTTTTCACACCGGATTCTAGAGGGTCATCAGAGCAAGTTTGTCCGTAGGGGTATAATCCGCATGGCAACACTCGTACGGCAACGAATCTGTAAAAGTAGTTTCACGAGCGAACGGATGCATGAAGGTACGATGCATCCCCATGCTATCAAGAATAACAAACATATTCATTGCGTAATTTCGGGCATTGCGGCGTTGCAAACTACAGCAGCGCGCTCCGGAGATGTCAGAACTACCGTCGGCCGAAGTGGCGCTCCCGTGTGAAGGTCTTGACCTACAGTAGGGCGAGAGTCGGAGGATATGTGTCAAACTTCCCGGAGAAAAAAAAAAAGAAAGGCCTAGGTGTCGTATCTTCAAGGGTGTGCGGCGTTCAGTTGCTGTAATGCAAAATAAAATATGGTCATGACTTGGACTGTCAAGTAGATAACTTAGAAATTGGCTTCACGAGAGACACGGTCATGTGCCTTTTTGACACGTGCGAGTAACGCGTAACGCATAACAGCTCTATGTCTAGACCTCAACGACTTATATCTAGTCGTCTGGGAAAGACAGTCCGTCAGGTACTCGCGTCAAAACCTGATAAAGAGACAATACAGGTGCATGGATGGGTCAAATCAGTCCGACTGCAAAAGAGGATCGCGTTCGCGATGATTCATGATGGTACAACGTCGAAAAGTCTTCAAGTAGTTTTCCAAGACCCAAAATATGCAAAGGTGTCAGTACGCCCATTTTTCGACAAGAAATTCTAATATAGTTTTATCAAAAGGTTGACAAATGGCACAAGCGTTCGCCTGACAGGTGTCCTGGCGTCAAGTCCCGGCTCAGGCCAGGATAGTGAGCTACATGCAGAATCCGTGGAGGTACTGGGCGCGTGTGACCCGGAGGTGCTCATAATTTTCACTCAAATGTTCAGTGCCGCTCACCCCCTTGCTGCTAGATCTATCCCATACAGAAGCAAACACTTACTACAGAATATCTTCGAGACCATGCCCACTTGCGAGTTCGCACTGACGTTCAAGGTGCAGTGCTGAGACTCCGCGATGCAGTCATGCGCTCTTTGAGCGAATTTTTTCAATGCAATGATTTCATCTACGCCCATACGCCTATCATTACTTCCAACGACGCTGAGGGCGCTGGCGAGACCTTTCGCGTGGCACCCGTTCCGTCTCGCTTGGCCAGTCCAAGTACGACAACGCAAGACCCAGAATTCTTCAACAAGCCGTCGTACCTGACGGTTTCGTCACAACTACATCTCGAAGTCCTATCGAACGCAGTAGCCCGTGTCTGGACCCTATCTCCCTGTTTCCGGGCCGAACGCTCACAAACTTCGAGACACCTCGCCGAATTCTGGATGCTAGAGGCTGAATGGGCCTTTGTCCGCACGGTGATGATTTATGCAACGTCACGGAGGCTTCTATCAAGCATGTCTTGCGACTGGAAGTCTCGGACCGAGATCTTTTACAAAAAGAGATCAACTCGTCGTGGCGGCGACCCCCGCCGCAGCATCCGAAGTACCGTGGGTACGGATCACGTACACTGATGCGATTCACGAGCTCCAGAAGAGCGGTACTCGATTCGAGTTTGCACCCCGTTGGGGCGCGCCGCTTCAGAGCGAGCATGAACGTTGGCTTGCAGAGTCATTTGCTCGTGGACCCATCTTTGTGACGGACTATCCCTCTGCCATCAAACCGTTTTACATGCGCCAAAATGATGATGGCAAGACGGTTGCATGCTTTGATCTACTCGTACCGCACGTTGGCGAGCTTGCTGGGGGATCCCTACGTGAAGAGCGGTCGGCTCTACTTGGGGCCGCTATTAAGCGGCAGGGGTTAGACGAGGGGGCGTACCGATGGTACACTGAATTGCGCAAGTTCGGCGGTGCGCCTCATGGCGGATACGGAATGGGGTTTGAGCGGCTGATAAGTTGGCTCGGGGGGATTGAGAACGTGCGTGAATGTATTCCAATGCCGCGATGGTCGGGTAGGATGCTGCTATGAGCTACATCAATAACGATATTAGGGAATTGCAAACCCCCCAGATCTTAGTTCTGACTTTGTAAATAACTGCAGCCGCCTCTTTCCAGACCTGCATTACCCTTATTTTTCGTTACGCATGCTTAGGCACGCGGACTGTGCTTCGTACAGAACAAAGTCGAGGAGCATAGTCATATTGGTATAATTCTCCAGGTATGTACATATACGAGCTGCCGAGATACATCCTATTCAGCTTCGGCCCTATGGTGATAAGTGATGACTTCGTGATAAATTAGGGCTGGGTGAATCAGTCAGGGTGGATAATTTATGAGAAAATTTTACGGGTTCACCTTTGAGTTTCTCCTTGCCTAGTGGAATGGCGCTATCAAAATCGAAAAATGAAGGATCGATAGGGTCGGCTGTGGGCTCGTCATCGGGGTCGTGATAAGCCTGAAAGTAAATGAGGTGAATCGATGACCAAAAAGTCGGAAGGCGGACCGACCGACCTCGAGATAAGGGTGTCTCAACGCCTCCGCGACGTCTATTCGCTTTTTGGGGCTAAAAGTCAAACACTTCTCAAGAAAGTCGATTGCCTGACGAGATAGAATAAGCGGTCGTCATCTTACACACAAACAGCCGATTTTACGTACTTTCGGATTCGCCTCGGGGAAGAGTTGACTGAACGGCTTTTTCTTGCGAAATGGCAGCGCACGAAGATATTCTCTTGATCTCTGTGAGGTAATCGCATAGAAATCATCCAACGACGGCGTTCCGAGGATATCTAGAATTATGGAAAGTTGGTGATGGTCTGATGTGAATAAAGTGAGCGAATCGTATTGCGGCATGCCCATGAGACGGCCCTACAGTCTCGACCGGGGAATAAGGGTCTCCCGCTCAGCATCTCGGCCAGCACACAACCCACACTCCATATGTCGATCGCACGAGTGTACTCTTTGAAGGTCAGCATGACTTCTGGAGCACGGTACCACCTGGACGTGATGATGAGAATTATTCTATTGTTCCCCACGTAGCGTACCGAGTGGCAACATATTCCGTTAAGAAATTACTGCTGTCATCTACATCGGGGGCGGGCGAGCAGACCGTGCTAGGCCAAAATCGCAGAGCTGGAAGAGAGGAAGGTAAATTGGGGAAAGAGGAAGGCCGGATAACGATCATACTTTGAGATCACAATTAGCATTCAGGAGTAAGTTTGATGGCTTTAGATCGCGGTGAAGGACATCAGCAGAGTGTAGCGCCTTGAGTGCCCTCAGGGTCTGTAACGCGTTTCAGCTATTGTGGGTTGAGAAGCACACAAGGGTGTGATTACCTGGTAAATGAAATATTGGCAATGATCGTCACTGAGCGTTTGAGTTCGTATAACGCGATGTAGATCAGTTTCCATTAGCTCTTGGACAAGGTAAACCTCCTTGAAATCTTCGAGGCTTGCAGGGTGAAGTATGTCAAGGATCGAAATAATATTTTCATGATTGAAGTGACGAAGCAATTTGATCTCACGCAGGGTACGGAGACAGAACATGGAGTGGTCAAACGGGGTTATCCGTTTGATGGCGACTTTACGCTGGGATGATACATGGATGGCTGAACTACGCACGATGAGCTGAGGTGGAAGAGGGGTGAGGGGGATATAGGGAACAATTACCAAACAATACCATAGGCACCTTCACCGATGACATCGAGAAGTTGATAGTGACGACCTGTGGCAAAGTTGGCTACGCGGGGATCTACAGAGTGGTCCATGAGAGAGTGTGAGTTGGAAAGTCGCGTATTGTTTGACGGATTGATAAAAGAAAAAGGCTCAAGTTAAGGACGCCACTATTTTCTGCCACGGGATCGCACCTCATACCCCATCAGACATCAAACGATTTATTATTGTTTGTTGAAGATATTATTTTTAAAAAAAAAAAGAGCCTGAGGCTGAAGCTCAGAGCCTGACTCGGTGAGATTCTGTCAGGGTCAGCCGTTTTGCCGCCCTTTACCAATTTTGGTCACTTGCACGTCGCTTACCTCCAACTGCTCCTCCTCGGACGATCCAGTGAATCATTCCCCACATATCTTTCTACCTCATACCGAATAGTAGTATCTTACTATTAAACGCCCTTCAACTCATGCCTGTTCTTGACAAAGTAACCGATCATGACCCCAACCGTGACTTGGAGCGGGAGAAAGACCGCGACAGAGAAGGTAAAGATCGTGAAAAAGGCCCGAAAGCAAAGCCTTCTACCAAAAGTATGCTTTTACCAACCCGTCTCTTGGCACCTCACTTAATCCGGCTCTTCCGTCCTTCAGCCAAGGATCTGTCCCACGTGCCATGCAAATTCTTCAAGGTGGGCTCCTGTACCGCTGGGGTCTCATGTCCGTTTTCCCATGTAAGCAACGAACCTGGGCAATCAAAAGGCGTTTGCGCTTGGTTCGTCAAGGGGAACTGCAAATTTGGTCACAAATGCGCGCTCGCACACATTTTGCCCGGTCAGAGCATGTCCATGGATCGTAAAAACAAGAAAGCCGCCCAATTGGCCGCCAATGCGAACGGACAGTCCAAGGAGGGTGCAAAGGGTGCAAAGTCCAAATCTGGATCTCAAACTGGCGCTGGGAGTGGGGCTTCTGGAGGCAGCAGCTCGACGCGTAACCCACTTCTCTCTGGCTCAACCGCCCCCACTCGGATCCTCCAGGGTTCGGCACGTGGGCCTATGCCGATACCGCTTAAAGCGGCTGTGTCTCCATCTGCTCCTGCGCCCCCCGTGCAAGATACCGACTTTGCATCGTACGGACTACCCGACGAGAGCAACAAGCTTCCGACCGCCCCCGCACAGAACAAGTCCTTCACTTCGCCGTCGAACGACGGCAGTCCTCTTCCAGCCATTGACGATCCGCCTCCAGATGCCCATCCTGAACAGGAAACACTGGCTGCGCCGAATGCATCCTCCTCCCCCCTCCCATTGTACAGCCCATCCGCACCGCGTCAGATGCGTTTACCCCCAAATCCGACGGATCTCGGACCTATCGGTTCTCCTCGTTCAGTATCTTCGCATGGTCAAGTTGCCCGTGTCAACGGTTTTTCTCCCGGAACATCGCCATCTCAGGGTGCGGCTGTCCTATCAACATCGCCCTTTTCTGCTCCCGGCGCACAGTCCGTTTTCTTTTCGTACGAAAATAAACCCAACCCTTCAGACGATCTCAAACCACGTTCTGGCATCGCCGCTTCATTGGGTGCAGCGCACCCCTGGCATTCAGACCTTCCCCGGGGGGTGCTCAGGACGACTTTGGGGGCGAGATTGTTGTCGAAGATGATGATCTGGAAGAACTTGTGCCTGGCTCCTTGAGTGAGCTGCTAACCCCAGAGGAGAAATCGCGGAGGTATTCTCGGACGCATCCCGCAAATGTGACGACCGGTACACCATGGGGTGCCCATCCACGCCCGAGTGCTGAAACACACCATCACCGGTACTCACGCTCAGTGCCAGCTCCGTCATTGCTCGGAGATATCAAGTCAATTTGGTCCGAGGGTAGTCAGGGCGTGATTGTCTCTCCACGCAAAGGTGGGATGGACGTTGGCGCTCCTGGAGGCGCCCTTCCAGCTGTTGGTAGTGCCACCCCTAACTCATTCAGATCCGCATCCGCATTTGGTGGCCATTCTCTCGCTGATGATCACATCAATTCGTTTTTGTCACCCTCTAATGCTTCAGCTGCTTTCCTCCCGGGCAACTACCAGAATTATTTAAATTCGAGAAACGGTGCGCCCCGCGCAGGATTGACGACCGGAGTTTCGGGTTTCCGTGGGCAGGCGCCCAGCAGCGTTAACGGTTCCTCGAACGTGAATGCGGCTAACCTTCTTGCCCGGATCAACGACCCTGCCCCTGCCCCTCTCGCCCAACGTCAGCCATTCGATGGGACCTCGGAAAGTCTCGGTAACCAGCCTTTCCAACTTGGACGGCCTATTCCTGCCGGAGGTGACGTTATTCGAGGCAACGGAGAGGATGGTAGGAACGTCCTTTCCCCATCCGCCCGTGCCCTTCAAGCGCACGCGCCAGGACAAAGCCTGCCTCAGGGTCTTGCGGCGGGCTACTCTCGCATTCATGCGCTACCGCCTCCTCTCGGCGTTGCCTCACCGGTTGCTTCGAGCACCTTTACACCATCGCAGCCTAATTCCTTCGTGCCCAGCACAAGCTTCCAAGCTAATGCGAGCGAGCGAGTGCAGTTCTCCGAGTGGATAGGCATGTCACCTGGCGTGCACGCGCCCTCGAACACCCATTCTCATACAGTTCCCGGTTTGGAATCGCTGGCGTCGCGCCCGCAGTACACGAATGTCACTGTTGGGGGTCGACCGCCAGTGGGACCAGGCAGTGTTGCAGCGAGCCGAAACACAAGCGGGAAGAGCTGGGGCACCCCACTGAGCCCGCTCAGTAGACCAGTCGTCACTGGAGATGACGACGATCTCTTCGATATGGACAGATAGTGTTCAGTAAAGATAGGAATCACGGAGTACGTGTATGTTTGAAGTTATCACGACGACTGTTTCTTTCTTTCTTTCTCTTTCTTTTTTTTTTTGGCCATACCCAAGCAAAGAGAGTGATGGGACGCGATTCTTGATTGGCATTTCTTCTTTTTTCTTTTTTGTACGATTAATCCGATAAATTACTCGAATTGTATACCGGCCCCGGCCCGGATTTACACACTTTGATTTCATGGTCAATGGCTTCAAGAAAGAGGTTAAAATCACAAGATGAAGAACATTTAAAGCAGCTCGAAGATAGACTAATAGAGTCGATATTCGCAAATACTTCCTTGAATCCCCTTGCAGACCTCACTTCACTTGCTGCCTCTCTCGATCACCCACGCCTTGTCCTCAAAGCCATCTATGCCGTTTACCGTGTCTTTGTCTTGGTAATTTCCAAGGGTTATCTCGAAAACTCAACGGATGAACAAGTAAAGGTAGTGCGAACATGGTTATTTGACCGGCTGGACGAATACACCCGTTTCTTGTGTGGCCTTCTCAACGATGACGAATCTCTCCTCAGGGTCTGTCATTCTGCGATTTTTCACAACATTTCACTGTCTCATATTCAACACAGATCTCAGCGCTCAATATCCTCATGTCGCTCTTGAAGCATCTTTCCACCTCCCTAAGTAGATCATCACCCAAGCCTCAATTCCATGTATCACATTTCAGAAAGGTCATCGGCGCGTTGTTGATGTGTCCTCCCTCTGCGCGTGGTGGAAAAAATTGGACGGTCGAGGAGGAACCACCTCATGGAGAACTTGACGCAGAAGTGAGGGATATGTTTGTCACGAGGTGGTTGAATGTCCATTCCGATGTTCGGTGGTTCTTTTTGAGAGACGCAGAGTATGCTTCTTCTTGTCTCTGCCGTCTGGCGACGATTAACAAGCCCAAAACGATTCTAGACCGATACTCTCGTCTCGTTCGCCCAAAACAAGCACCCATGTTCCCGAAAATCTTCTCTCCCTTCTCGAGAAGCTCGACTCATTCCCAGCCGCACAGTCGGACCTAAAGTCTTGGTGGATAGAAGAATTGCAAGCCAAGCCAAAGCCCTCAAAATCGAAAAAAGCCCAAACCGGCGGCCCTGGTCCTGACGATTCAGGAGGGTCCGACAACGAAAGTAATGCGATCGAAGAGGACGATTGGCGTAAATTCTTTGATGATCAAGACGAGTCGCAGCAGGCAAAGGAGAAGAAACCGTCAGAGCCATCGACGCGTCTACGTCAGCTGACCGTCCATCAATCGTTGCATTCTTTGGCATCCCATCGCGCCGTGTTCACCCGCCTCTGGCTGCGCTTACTACCACGGCTGTCCGGCGACGAGAGCGCCGCAAGTGCTTTCTCTCTCCGGGTGTTGAATGTCATGCATCACGGTGTTATGCCACATCTTACGAGGCCAGTACTGGTAATGGACTGGGTAGGTGCGCGTGTGGATCATGGTAAGAGTTCAATCTTGTGCTTTCTTTTCAACTCCTGGTCTGATGCACGCGCGCACAGGTGGCGTCGTCGGCTTGCTCGCACTCAACACCTTATTCATTTTGATGCAAGAGTACAATCTGTTAGTCGCCAAACTTCCACTAGTTGACTCTGGCTTACTACGTTGCGATAGGGATTATCCATCTTTCTACACCCGTTTATATGCTTTCCTCGACCATGACCTTCTACACCTCAAACACCGAAGCCGATTTTTCCGTCTTGCGGAGCTGTTTCTGAGCTCTACGTCAGTATTTTAGCTGGTCATAAATTTCAAAATTCATTTTGGCCTTTGATTCCTCAGACATCTACCCGCAACGCTTCTCGCATCGTTTGTCAAGCGTCTTTCTCGCTTGTCGCTCACAGCACCACCCTCTAGTATCGTCATTACGATCCCATTCGTTTATAACATACTCAAGCGCCATCCTGCACTGATGTGCTTGATTCACCGCGAGGGGGAAGACTCGGAGCCCTTTGAAGGTGCGCTATTTTATTTTTTCCCCAAGCATCCTCCTCTTGCCCACATAACATCATCGCACAGACCCCTTTTTGGCCGATGAACCCAATCCGAACTTGACAAATGCCCTCGATTCTTCACTTTGGGAATTGTATTCGCATAAAAATCACTATCATGTGGGGGTGTCGACGCTGGCACGCATATTTGAAGAGGCTTTCACCAAGCCGAGCTACCCCATGGAGGACTTTTTGGACCACACATACGCTACGGTGCGTTTGGGAACTACGCCGCAACTCGCTCGTTACTGCGGTTGATGTTGAGATGTTCTGTCTATAGCTTATCGAAGGGGAGCTCAAGCGCCGGATCAAGAAGGATCCTGCAGTAGAAATCGACGAGCCCGATGGTATCTTCAAAACGAGGGACGATACGCAGCTTGTCTCTGAGCGTCACATCGTCGAAAGCCTTTGGACGTTTTAGCCCATCCGGTCTAGCGATTTTAGATTGGTACAACATACGCTACATTACCACCCTGATCCTTACAACATATGAAAGACATGCATGTGATCATCCCAGTGCCTCTTCTTCGTCTTCATCTCCCGAGACCTCTGCATTCTCGCGGCCTGCCTTTGCCATAAGTTGCGCGAGATCCTGCTCGTCCGTTTCTGATACAGCTTTTGGCTGAAAGAATACGTGAGATGCCAAGGAGAAGCACGATCCCGAGTTGAATCGTTACCTTCATCTTGACGAGGAGATTTCCTCCCAGCTTTTCAATTGTACCCTGAATGGACTCAATGGCACGCTCTAGACGCTCAACCGCAGCGTACTGTCACATTCGTCAGATCATGCAACGGCATGCACTAACGGCAACCTCATCACGAACCTTGTCGGTCGCATTTGTGCTAAGGACGTATAACGGCGGTGCAACGAGCTTAGCTTTGATGGGGACGGCTTCAGTACTCGCCTCCTCGCCCGCCCTAAGAGCCTTTTTGATCGCTTCGATACCAGTAGGCGTATAACATGTCAACTCGATGTCCGCACGCAACTTGACGGGCTGCGGGGTCAATCGACGCGCAATAGTGGCCATCAAGAGGCCATAAGTCGCTTGTGGTACGGGTTGGGGGAGCGTGGCAAAAACGGCATCTGATTCTCTGCACAACGGTAAAGGAGGGAACAAAAATAATAAGAGATTGAGTACGTGGTAGAGGGAGTATAAAAGGGGACTTGCGTCAACGCGAGCTTGAACGCATCGTACACATTCCCGTATTTTCGACCGAGCGGCCAGGCGATATGCTCGTACAACTTTTCCAGACGTTCCTCCTCGGTTGGGCCAACAGCGGCAGACGGTGGTGGTAGCGAGGCAACAACTTCGTCCGTGGTTGTAGCAGTGACCTCACCGTGTTTCTCATGGTCCTTGCCCTTCTTGGATCCAGCCGGAGTTGTTGTTGTTGTTGTATCAGCACCGCCGCCACGACCACCACTGCCCTCAGCATCATGGTCAAAAGTGGGTAATCGAGAGCGACATGTCGCATGATCGACGATACAGTACGAGCTTTCATGAAGCGCTCTTCACATTTCGTAATATCTTCTGGTGAAACTCGACGTTTCGACAGGTCGATATAACCTGTCGATTTGACACAGAGATTGCACAAAAAAAATCAGAGATCGAGTTTTTTTTAACAGTTAAAAATATGAGGCAACCTTTTTCTTTGTCCACGCGTAGCACGACGACGACTTCGTTGCGACCGACACGGATCAGCTTTTGGATGGACCTGATGCGGCGACGGGAAAGTTCGGAGAGCAAGATCATCCCCTCGATATTGTCATACTCGAGCTATAAAATCGTGCATACATTCGAGTCCCGTCGTATGAACGCGCAAGGAAGTGAGGAAACGCGACGCACCAACTTGACGTATGCACCCATCTCGGCAATCTGCCGGACTTGCACCATGACAAGCTCATCGACTTCTGGATATCGTGCCTCGTAATAACGCATTTGCGGTTGGGATAGAGGTTGCTGCTGTGGAAGGTAGCAGGGTGATTATATAATCAGATGAATCGTTTCAGTACTCGAACTCGGATATACAATTGGATCGTTCTAATGTATTGGGTGAGAGTAAGGAAACATTAAAACGACTGTGATTGTAGCTAGTGCATGTATTTCAGCTACTTCCAGATAGAAAGGGGGGAAAAAAAGGAGTGAGCGGTTGTAAGTAATGTATTGTTCAATGAAAAACATATCATAAGAAAAAACAGTAACGCCTCAAAAATCGGATCCCACAGCGTCCACGACGTACAACACCTGTTGTGGCCGCACGAACAAGCCTCGCGACTCGGCGGCCATGGTGTCCGACCCCGCAGGGGAGACGCTCCGCCGGCGCTTCTCCTTCCTGAACGTGTCGAGCTGACCGCCCTCGCGCTTGAGGTTACGCCCCCCGCCGCCGCCTTTGCCCCCGGTTCCGATCGTACTGAGCCCATCGAGCCGCTTGCGACGCATGGTTCGCACGTCGTCCCCAAAGTCCCACTCAGTCGAACTCCCAATGTCAAAGTAGCGCACGCCGCCCCACGTGCCGTCGTGCCAAGCACGCGCGTCGAGCTTTTCGCCAGGCCACGTATCGCCCATCGGCACCTCGACGCCGACCCAAGGCCCCAATTCGCCCTCGACTTCGCCGATGTATCGCGCGAGCGCGCGGAAGCGCGCACGTTTGGATGTGATAATGCATGGGATCCCCACCTCGAGCGTCGCACCGCGAGGAGTGCAGGGTGGTGTCAAAGGTGGTTGAACTTGGATAGGAGGAGCGGCGGTGTCGGACGCCGAGGTAGATCGCGAAATGGGTTCTGCCGGTCCTTTGTGACGTGGTGCCACTAGAATGCTTGCAGAAGCAGTCGCTTCACTCGCTGCGGTTGCTCGTAAAGTCTCCTTCGAGGCAGGAGATGGGTCAGGTTCCCTAGTCGTTGCTGGCTCTTTGCCCTTCCTTGTCAAGGTGTCCTGCGTAGCTGTCGCCTTTGCTTTGGGTGACTCTCCAGAATTTGCGATGGCAGATTTTCTGGGTACAATCTTCTTTAGAGTAGAAGGGGAGGCAGACGCAGTCGACCGAAGTGATGCGCTCGAAGGTGATCTTGGAGTCGCTCGAATACTGAGCTTGGTTGTGTCCGGAAGTGGGGGTACGGTCTTCGTTGGTCTCGTCGACGCGTTCGTACTCGTGACTGAGGTCGCTGACGTACGCCTTGGCCTGCTGGCCGAAGCAGTCACGTTGGAAGCAGCGGTCGCAGTCGTCCTCACGCTCGCGGTTGAAACGGTGGACGAGACGGAGCTACGTCGGGGACGTGGCGCGAGGTCTCCGGAAAACTCAACCTGAACACTTTGGAATGTCGACGTTGCATCGCTGCGTTGAGATACGGAAGAGGCAGGCCGGGATGCGAGACCGGAAACACGTAACGACGGAGTCGGCGTGCTTTGAGTATGCTTTCTCACAGTGGAAGCGCGTGACCGGACTGAAGCGAGAGAGCTTGCAGGAGATTTTGGTCGCGACACAGGGGAGCTTTCTGGCACGGGCCGACGCCGCTTAGGAGCGGGGCTCGTGGGATCCTTAGCGGATTTGCCCTGATCTTCCTCGCCGACGGTAGACGTCGAGGAGGCGCGAGATAGCGATCTGGACATAGCCTCGCCTGACGGGGTAAGTTTAGAGTCGGGTCTGGGTCCCAAATTGGGACGTCTTGACGGTGTTGTCGATATATCACTGATTTTGGAAGTCGTAGAATGTGTGCTGCGGGCAACCGAGCGAATCGAACTCCCGGAAGAGACCAACGGCTCCCTCGGCGATGATGGCCCATGATGCCTCGCCAGGTTGCGATTTAACAAACCCGTCCTCAGGGAATGTTGACTAACAGTGTCAGCATCGGCCTCAAGGTGTTTAGTAGATCGGATGCCGTTGCGCGAGGAGGTGCCTTTGGACGTGGATGCGGTTGCAGAAGAGATGAGATCATCAGTTGAAAGTTCAAGTTCTGAACAAAGAGTCAGCTGGTTATACTTTTTGTACCCATAGCAACACCTACCATCACTAATCTCCTTTGATGCCCACGGATCCAACTTATCAAAGCCACCTTCCATGCGTATGGCGACCCAGCGTTTCTTCATCCACCTGACCAACTCAATCCGAGTTTCTTCAACTTTACGTCTGATGAGAGACGTCGGCGGCAACATCGTAGCATTTGGGTCCGTAGAGTGTGGCCGGAGTAAGACCGAGGAGACAAGAGCCTGTGATGAACAGTGAGATATAAAGCTGTCATGAAATGCGGCGACAAAGGCAAACCTGGTACAACCTTCCCGCACACTTCTCCGCAAACCCTCGCTGCATAGATTTCATGATCCATTCGACGTGTTCCCGGTCCTCGAACTTGACACCGTCAGTGTCCATTAACTCGAGCCATTCTGATTGCGAGAAACACTCGTCTGCTTGGGAGCAAAGGACATGATCTATCTGACGTCGGGCCTCCATGATCATGTCGCGAGACGTATCAGCCCATGGGTCGATAATAGCGTCTAGCTTTGTCAATGCAAACTCTGCGGCGAATAACAACGGTAAGACGTTGAGGGGGGTGGTTCTCTTGGCAACCCCTTTCAGGGCGGCGTCTCTAATCTTCTTATCCAATTTAGCAAATTCGGCGTTGCACCAACCCTCGCCAAACATGCCAACTAGACCACGACGGGCGCCGCGCTGGAGCAACTCATTCTTAACGTCATCTAGGAGGGCAAACTCGATGACGCGGGGCATGCGACGGGCGCACTGTCTGCATCGGCATCCCGAAACACCCCATTTGCCCCCAGTGATGCGCTCATACTCTGTAAAGTCGACGTAGGCGTGAAAGAGGCCGTGCATCATCTCTTGAACAATGCGAGCTTGAACTTCGTCGCAGAGGCTATTGAGGGAGATATATGTCGCTGAGCGCATAATATGGAAACCGGTATCAAGGTCATATGTGCGGTTGGAGAAGATGAGTGTGCCTGTGTAGATGAAGCCAAGGACGAAGTGAAGAGAGGGGGGTGTGAAGGGAGGCGAGGGAAGCATAAGTGTGGGTGGTTCTCCTGCACGGTCGTCGTCTTGGTCCTCATCGCGGATTTCTGGCTTTTGGGACTTCCAAGCGATAAGGGCGTTGTGGAAGTAGACGGAACGGGAGACAAGGATGAAACGATGAGTAGAGAAGACGGCGGCGAGACCCTCATGATGAGTGGATGAGCTGCCCTCGATACCGATGCGGACATCTGAATAAAGACGTGATCTCCACATAAAGACGAGATCTTTGCGAAGCTTGTCGATGCGAGACTCTTCTGCGTCACCTTCTTCGCGATAATGTTCTGAAGAGTCATAGAAAAACTCGAAAGCAGCACCAAGGCCTTTGCCGGTGTAGAGATATTCGAGTTCCTTTGAGAACAGGTTGGGATTTATCGAAGTGGTCAAGTGCATCAAGCCATCTTCGCTCTGTGAGACAGGAGATGCAGGTCGAAAGGGTGAAGGAGAGCGAGATATGGAAGAGACTTCGGGACCAAGGGCGAGAGAGAGGGCAGAGTGAGTAGGAAAGCCAGAGGGAGAATATACGCCCAATGGACCTGGAGATGATATGGGAGCGGGACGGAAGGAGAAGTATCTCGCCTGGAAGCTTGGGGGAGCACGAGCGTATACTATGGCTGCGAAGAAGGATAAGTTTTTAAGAGGCGAGGTAAGCGAGCAAGTGCGGGTAGAGGCGGGTCAAAGAGTGCACGCGAGTTGATGAGAAAGAGAGGGAGACATACCCTTGTGACCATAAACTTGTTCACCTGTCGGTTCACCGTCTTGTTCATCGAGAAGAGCCCAGACTACGTCCGGAAAGCGATCCTTTGCACGATGAAAGAGAGCCTCAAGATCGGATTGCCAAGCGATGGTAGATTTACTTGATGCTTCCTGTAAAGGGGAAGAGGGAGTAGAAGGTATCGTTGTTGAAGTTGTGGTTGAAGATGTGGTCGTCATGAAGAAAAATCGAAAAGGGTATCTGTAAGTATATGCTGCACCGAACCTTTGCTTTCCTTGCCCCAGCAGGTGTGAGCTGTGTGGATTTAGGGCACGTGTTCGTGTGATTGAAAATAAAGACAAACAAAGCACAGCGTGACGCGAGGTGTCACGGTTAACGTCACACAAGGACTCTTACCTCAACGCCCTACTTGACTTGTCTTACCAGTCACTCTTTCCCTTCTCTCTTCCGCTTGCCCCATATTCTCAACTAGGGTCACCTTTCTTCTCAAGAAATGCCAGCTCCATTCTCTTCCCATGTACAACAACATCCTTTACCAGCTCTATATCTATACCCTCTCAACGACTCGTTCATCCCCAAACATATCCATCTCCCTCCAGGTCAACGGATAAAGATCGGTCGTCAGACAAATGCAAAAACCGCACCGGGGGAGCGTAACGGGTTTTTTGACTCTAAAGTCCTTAGTCGACAACATGCTGAAGTATGGGAAGATTCTGGCAAGGTTCGGTCCTCCACTGCCTCTCCGCGCTTCCCTCCCACCCTCATTTCTCCTCTAGATCTATATTAAAGACGTGAAGAGCTCAAATGGTACCTTCATTAATGGCGAAAGACTCAGCGCCGAGGGCGCTGAATCAGAACCTTTCGAACTCAAGACTGGCGACATTGTCGTATGTCTCCTTTCAATTCTCTCCTTCTACCCTACTCCCACTCACTTCTTCTAACAGGAATTTGGCATCGACATTGTTGGCGAAGATAATAAGACCATCGTTCATCACAAAGTCGCTGCTCGCGTAGTATGTGTACTTACAGAACAAGAAGCCCAGTATGCTGCCCGCGCAGAGTCCCATCAAAATCCTTCCACCCTTTCTACTCTTTCCAATCAACCAGGTTCGACTAACGGCGCAAGTGCTTTCAATTTTACTGGAACTCAAACTGCCGCGGGGCCTGCACGCCGGCCCGCTATCCAACAGCAGGGTCTTGTTGGGATGGGTGGTATGGGCGCCAACATGCGCGCACCAGGAAAGAGTGGGATTACCTTCGACCACATCCTCAGTCGCCTTCAGGGCGAGCTTCAAAAAAGTCGCGAGACTGGTGCCGAGTTACATTCTCTCACCACTGCGATGAATGAAATACACGAAACCCTCGGTGGTAATCTGGTCAGTGCAATCTTCCACATGATACACGTCTACTTGTCCTAACTCTTCCCGGACTCAGCCTCAAACTCTCCCTCCATACCCACAAAACCTTCCTCCCGTGCTACCTCCTCAACAGCCTCAACAATCTCTTCCAGCCGAAACTGACCCGAATCCGAATCCCTCAACAACAAACCCGGCATTATCCGAACTCCAAGCACAATTACAGGAGACACAGGTGTCTCTGGCATCTCACGTTGATAAAATTCGCTCATTAGATAGTCTACTCGCCGAGCATGAAATCATCAAACGCGAGGTCACTTCGCTCCGGGAGTTATTACAAGAAGAGAAACGTGAGCTCGAGCTTATCCGTGGAGGTCGCCGCCAGGTGGAACCACGTCGGCAGCACACCGAGGACGAGTATGGAAGCCTTCCATCCGATGATGACGATGCATGTAGTATCACTACCGTGACAGCTCATGAACTTGAACGTGTTGAAGAGGAGGACGAAGAGCATCTTGCCGTAGAAGAGGAAGTGCGTGGACACAGGAGGGATGGGCTTACCAGACCTCGGACGCCTGAGCCCACTGGTTTGGGTATGGATGATGAGGATGACAAGGCTCGCAGTCGATCTAGGTCCCCGTCTCCACTTCCGCCGACCGCTCCCCCGAGTGTCCCTCCCTCATCGGACGACATCAACTTGCGGCTGGCCACCTTGTCCACCCAGCTTGAGTCTGCGCTTGAGCTTTCGAGGACACTCCAAGTACAACACGCCGCGGCTCAGAACACGATCTCGTCTCTTGAAGCTAAAGTCAACACGCTCGAGTCGCTAGTGCACACATCTCAGACCCAGTCGCAGTCACACGTTATCGAGGCAGCGCAGGAGCGCACTTCTCTTACCTCCCTCGTCAGCGAGTGGAAAAAGGGCGTGGAGGGCCAATGGGGAGGTGTACAAGAAGAATGGGCACAAGAGCGGGCGCGTCTTGCCCGGGCGCGTGAGGAATGGGAGTCGCGCGTGCACGCTGTCGAGAAGGGCCTCGAGGGCACCATGGCAAAGGTCGATGCTGGGCTCAGTGCTCTAGAACAACACCGGCTACCGTTCCAACACAAGCAGAATGGCAACGCTCGTAGCGGACTTGTCACACCACCTTCTCCCCATAGCCCCCGTAGTCTGTCATCGGATTCCGAATCTGGCGGTAAGTCTCGAAGAAAGAAACGCTCTGCCGCTTCGCGCGGCCGGTCTCGCTCAAAAGACGGTTCGACAAGTTCATCGGAAGCTGCCAATGCGGATGGAGATGGTGGGTCGTCGTCTGCTTCTGTCGCTGCAGGCGGGCTGCCCCCGAATCCCAACCCACGTCCCCGTTCTCCCTGGCTCCCCGAAGGGGATTCAGATTCAGATTCTCAACTCCCTGGACGTCTTAAAGGGCATCGGCGAGGGGAGGGCGGGGAGAAGAAGCCGCTGCCTTCCAGTGCCTATCCGATCACCCCCGATCCGTCTGTGCGGAAAGTTTCATCAGGGTCTTCTCTCGGTATGATGAGTGAGGAGGATGCGGAGCAAATGCATAAAGCCATGTTAAACGTTGGATCGTCGAATCCAGTCAGTCACCACGCGTCCAGTGCGCACACAAGAATGTGTATTAATGTTTTTTACAGCCGCTTCACTACGCACAATATACGCAAACCCAGGTGGTCTCAACAGCAGCAGGCGTACTTGTGCTCGCCGCGGCAGCTGTAGCTGTTGCATGGCGGGTGAAGGAGTAGCGATTGTCCTGAAACACGGACGATCCAACCCAGCACGAACATTTTTTTATCTTATTGTTCGAGTCTTTTTTCCCATCCTGCCTCTTTACGGATTGACATGGCGTCTTTTTCAGTATAATAATACCACGATCCTCTTTTTTTGTGTTCTTCGCCTCGCATCTGCGCCTTCTGGGTCAAGTTATCCGATGGCGACATATTCAATCTCTCGCCATTCCTTCCCTCTGTATCCTATTCTCGCTATGTTGCCTCGTTTCGGTACTTAATCTTATGACCCATCATGATCATGTTTCCTTTTTCCTCTTCTTTCGTCCTACCAGCACCAACAAAGAATGTGTCCATAGGAAAAAAAAAAAGGAGTTAATCAATTTGCCAGTGGTCTATTTTTGTGCTATTTAGAAAGTCCCTCATTCATGTGAGATGAAAACGACTGGTGTGTGCTGAAGATAAATACTGTATATGATCTCGAAACTTCGGAAGGTATGTAAAACTAGGGCATTAAGCAAGTATTGTAGTTGCTGATTGAAGGAGCACTACATAGAATTCAAAAAACAGACGACAGGTATAAGGCAGACCCCCACGAAACGCTCTTGTCCATTTGTTTTTTTCTTCTAATGCGTGATCCAGAAGGGGAAAAGTTTCTTGTTTCTTGTTTTCTTTCTTTCACATAATGACGCAATCTTTATCCTGGAGTTTCTGACTCTCGAATCCCATTTCTTGGAACGTGGCTGGTCCTTTGGCCGGTGGAGGGCGCGCCGGAGGAGGATCAGACGCTACAGGCGGTGAAGGCGATGGCACCGGGATTGATCCGCTTGCTGATCCCTGGTGACGACGCCCAAGACTGCCGCGAGCGGTTGTTGTTGTTGCAACGGTGGTCTCCCCGGCGGCGTTCCATAGGGTTGCGCAGGAGGAATGCGAGGTGATGGATACCCACCGGGTGCCGGGCTGCCCGCACGAACCTGTGGCTGTGGCGGAGAAGGGTATCCACCCTGAGCGCTTATCTTGCTTGCCGTGAACGATACCCGACATCGCCGGCGAGCCAGGACTGCTGCTTAACGGCACCTGTTGCTGCTGCGGAAGTCGCTGCGGGTGAGGATAACCTTCCGAAGAGTTCGGGTTTGAGATGCCTGTACCGCTCAAAGACGGTCGACGTCCGCCGTCAGCCGCATGGCCGTAGCCGCCGTCATTGATTGGACGCATGCCCGCGAAAGGACGATCGAGCGGTTGTGCTGTGCCGTGACGGTGAGCGACTGAATTCTTGCGAATGTTAGCGACGACTTGTTGGCCATTCTGTCGGCCGCCGTGGCGTGGTCCTCCACGAGCATCGGAACGTTGCTTAGCCTGAGTACGCTTACGCATGAGGGTAGTTTCCGTTAGGTTGTCGTGTTCCTGGCGGGAGAGCGCCTGCGGTGCAGGCTGGGAGAGCGCGGCGAGCCGATCAGTCGCGTCTGCATTCCCATGTTGAGATGCCTGGATACAAATGGGGAAATCATAAATTAAGGAATTGGCAGGACAACAGGCCGCTGACTTACGCGAGTGTACCACTTGAGCGCAGCATCAATATCCTTCGGACCACCAACACCGACTTCCATATAGTAACCCATGGCGAATTCAGCGCTAGGGAGGGCCTTGCGTGCAGCCTTTTCAGCAAAGGTGAATGCCAGAGATTCGTCCTTGTCGAAAGAACCCTCCGAACCGCAGAGGAACCATTTGCTAAGGGCCATGTCTGCTTCGATCTCCCCTTGCTGGCTCGCGAGCGAATAGTACTGAACGGAGAGCAGCGCATCAAATGGGAACGGCGGCTGCGCAAACTCGTATGCATGTCCAAGCTTATATTGAGCGGGTGCAAAGTTGAGGTACGCTGCGCGCTCCAGATGGCGTCGGGCCTCATTGTCGCGCGAACTTCCGGGAGGAACGAGCGGAAGGAAGAAGTGTGGAGGTATAGTAGCATGAGAGAACTCCCCTAGGAGTAGGAGGCCAAAAACGTATGCCGGCTGGGGAACCTCCACGGTCGCTACTGTCGCGGCACGTTGAAGGAGTGGTAGGGCAACTTCTGGGTTGGATGACAAGCCAAGCTGACCCATCAAGTGGGCCATTCCCATTCGCTGACGGTTGACACATTCAATGGGCCGTCCATCAAAAAAGACTCAAACACATACGTATAAACAACTTTCGTTGTTGTTCCGGATGCCGCGTTCATAGCAGTCTTTGGCATGCGGAAAGTCACCGAAATTCTCGTAATCACGGCCAAGCTTGAACCAAGCTCCTGAGAACCCAGCGCGGGCAGCTCTTTCAAAATCGCGGAAAGCTGTCCTGGGATTCTGCTGTACAAACTTGGGGTGGGCACCAGTCGACTCAAAGGTAGCACGTAGATAGATGGCCTCAGCCACATAAGGAGGTAACGTTTGTGGTACGGGAACGGGGTTGGCAAATTGAAGAATCAAGGGAATTGCGATGTCGACTAGGTTGTTCAACTCCTGGTCAGCAACATTGATGGGACCAGAAATTGGTTCGGTAGAGTCGGTTTGATTTGGAGCCACATATAGACGGTCGACCAAGTTGATGACATCGCGAGACCAAGCGATTTTGGATGCAGGGCTGTTATTTGAACTCTGGACGGAAGGGAGAGCGGCAATAAGAGAAGATATCGTAGGAAGAGGGGCGGTGAGAGAAGGAGGGCTATTTGAGTCGGAAACCCTGTTCTGAGGGGTATCTGAGAAGGTCATGGAGGCCATGGCAGGGACAAGGGAATCCGAGTGGGGAGGGGCTATAGGCATGGGTAGTGGTCGTCCAGGAGAATGATAAGAGCCTTCTGATCGATGGAGGGGTGGTTGTTGGGGTACATTTGAAAGTCGGGGATGCGGAGGAAGGCTGGACTGGAATGAGGGTGCTGAACCAGACTGGGGGACATTAAAGGGACCCCAGGAAGATCCCGCGGGAGGGGGTAGCGGGCCAGGACTTGAGGTCGATGGAGGGACGATGAAACCGGGCGCAGGGTTGGGTGTGCGAGAGGGTAGAGACGGAGATGTGTGTGGAGATGAGCCGTAGTATTGATCTGCGAAAGGGGCGGAAAAGCCACGGGAGACCTGACTGTCAAGAGTGCGCGCCATCTGAGAGCAAGTTAGTTGAAGGACAGTGAAGATGGGGCATAAATAGACGAACCTCAGCGGGTAGATCGGGTGTCAATTTATGGGGGCGGGGCGCCACAAGTGGTTCTTCGAGATGAGGTGGCGACGGATGATATTCGGGATTGGAGTGTAAAGTTGGATGAGTAGGTAAAGGTGGGGGAGGAGGTGGAATCGATGGCATGTCAGTGGTTATGATATAGCTCAACCCACGTTGGTTCGTCTCGAAAACCCACACCTCCGACTTGCCCGCCGCGGGCCCGGGCTGTTCTGCGCAGCCCCTCATCAATCATTGCCGTCAACCATCATCCGTTACCCATTACCCATTACTACTAATTACAATCCCTGCACCGCCATCTTTCCCACAACCCCTCTGATCGTCATGAATATAAAGCCCGAGCCATCGCCCAACTGACAGAGTAGCGCGCCCACTGGTCTCATTGCCATGGCCTACCACATCCGCTTAGCAATTTTGGCGATATTACGCGACATATTACTGTTTACTTTTTTTTTTTTTCAACGAGGCGAGCTGAACTAAAGAAAACACCGTTCCAGTACTAGTGCTCGATGTACGGTAATGGCAAGATGAATTGTATGTTTAGGTGCCTAGGCTAGACTCGCCGAAACAGTTGTGCCTACTGTACGGCCAACTAGCCATATTTAGGTGCGATGACCCCGAACACCACCGTGCTCGCCCCCCGCACTTAGAAGAGAAGCTAATAGCTCTCCAAAATGTCTTTTATAGTACAGTAACCTTATTCTTGTTGGTGAATGACCCTCCATGAGCAGAGCAGCGATAACAGGATCAGTGGCGGTAAGATTGGTTTGTTGATGACCTACATCTACATCGAATCATTCCTGGTAACTTAACACCTTCTAGTTGCGCCGAATGGGTGGTGCCACGTATGTGGCACTTGGAAGCAACTACTTGATTGGGTTCGATTCGACAGTCACCCGACTCCCGGTCAGGATTTAGGGTATGTAGAGAGGTCATATGATCCGAAACAGTTGTCGCTGACAAATAAATCCAAACGAGCGAAGCGAAGAGAGAGGAAAGGTGCCGAAATAGAAGAAAAATATGCTCTACAGTATCCGATGGCACTCTATGCACGGAGGCGCGGTCACCTTGGAACATACCATAAGTACAACCAGGAAGCGAATTGATTTGGAAGACCGCAAAAGTTATAACATAGTTATTCGGAACAACAGCTGCTATATAGAGGGACCCCGACCCTATCCGATGATTCTCAGACTGCTCATCCTCAAACATGCCCACCGTATTCCAGTTCGGTGTTCTGTCGCCTTCGGCAATCGTGCAGCAGTACCAGGGCCTTTTGTCTGGTATCGCAATCGGCCTTGTGATTTTTATGACAATACGTTACTTCCAGAGCCCATGGCGGAAACTCCCACCTGGTCCAACAGGTTTTCCTCTGATAGGAAACGTCCTAGAAATGCGTAGCAAGCAGTGGCTCAATTTCATGAGGTGGAAGCGAGAGTTCGGTCCGTTACTGTCGGGTTTCTCATCATACTTTCTGATACCCCTCAGGCGACATTTTCTACCTCAATGCAGCCGGCCAACCTATAATCGTCCTCAATACTCAGAAGGTCGCAGCAGATTTACTTGACCGTCGTGCTGGAATCTACTCTGATCGTCCCCGAAATATTGTTGCTGCTCAAATTCTCTGCGGCGGTTTAGCCTTGGTATTCCAGAATTATGGCACTCTGTTTGTTAATTTGTGGCCTTTCGTTTGTTCTTCCTAACGGTCATACAGCTGGCGCAAAATGCGCAAGGCTGCTCATGAGAGTCTTAGTAAATCCACTGTCGAGTCTTTCAAAGCACCACAACTTGATGAAGCAATCCTGCTCACCAAAGGCCTCCTGGCCCAACCTGCAACGTGGGACAATCACCTTCGCCGAACCGCTGCGTCTATGGTCATGTCTGTCACATATGATACCCCGCCGATTGTGTCCGAAAGAGATTCGAAAGTAAAGGCTGTGAACGACTTTGTTGCGCGCCTGACACGAGCAGCTCTTCCTGGTGCTCACCTTGTGGAGTTCTTCCCGTGGATGATGCACATTCCTAGCAGGTGTGGCGCTTCTTTTTTTGATCGCGACACAGAATCTACGTTGAACCGACCGTAACAATCTCGCAGATTCGCCAAATGGAAGCGTGATGCCGAGTATTGGTACGAGAGAGATTCGGTCATGTTCGAGAAGATGTTCAATGGCGTGCATCAGAAGCTGGTCAGTTTCACTTCTCGGTGTTGCCGAACCTTGCTTATAGTACTCTAGTCAAAGGCATAGACAGTCCTAGTCTTGTAGGGGCCTTGATCAAGGGTGCTGATAGGTATGGACTGTCCCTCGCGAAAATTCTTGGCTTGCAGCGACCATGTAGTATGTGCACACACCTATCCGCCTTTATTGTTCTCATGGCAGTTAGCGCGGCAGGAGCAGAGACAACATCGGGAGTCATGGCTTGGTGGATGCTCGCGATGGTTACATATCCAGAGACACAGAAGCGTGCTCAGGAAGAACTTGACTCTGTTGTCGGGAGGAAGCGTATTCCAACCTTTCTTGACTCCCAGGACCTACCTTACATTCGTGCGATGGTCAAGGAGGCCTTGCGATGGCGACCTGTGGACCCTCTTGGTCTGCCACATCTCTCGACTCAGGATGACTGGTATGAGGGCATGTTCATCCCCAAGGGTTCCATCATGATGGCCAATGTTTGGCATCTCAACCGTGACCCCGAAATCTACGGTGCCGACGCCCCCACTTCAATCCGGCCAGGTTTTTGGATACGAGGGAGAAGTTATATCACGTGCACCAGAAACCAAAGAAGAGGGTCACGTCACTTACGGTTTCGGGAGGCGGATTTGCGTTGGGAAGCATGTCGCGAACAATTCGCTCTTCATTGACATCGCGATGATGTTGTGGGCATGCACCATTGAGCCGGCCAAAGATGAAAATGGACAGGTCATTCCGATTGATGTAGATGGATGTATAGAAGATGGACTTTCCGTGTGAGTATTCTGTAGAACATTCTATCCCTCTAGGCCTCCAGAACTTACTGCTTCTGGTTCTAGTCGACCGGTCCCATTCAAGGTCGACATTTCCCCGCGATTCCCGGAGGCACCTACGCTGCTTGCAGGTGAATGGGAGCTTCGAGGACAAACACTAGACTGATGAACAAGTGGCCAGTGACGAAAAACTCGTTACAATTTTAAATGAGCTGTGATGACGTACATGTACTATTCAAGTTGTAGATGATTTTGTTTAATACAAGAGTGAAAGAAATTCTTCGTCGACATTCGTTAAACCGTCTGCAAGAATAGAATAAGGACTTCATACTGTACGATAGGTCAATACACTGCATTTGATCTGCATAATCATGATGCTCGCGTCTCGTCAAGTTGTTGCCCTTCTCACCGGAAGTATAACAAAAATGCACCCCGCGTGGATACATAGACCTGCCGGTGAGGATTGATTATACATTCCGAGGGGTCTATCATAACGTCCCCTAGTTGCCCAAGTCACTGTGCGATGAGGCCTGATTCCTTTCTAGCTGATACGAGTGATGCTGGCAGGGGGGGCTATTCAATCACCGTCAACAAGGAATTTCAATTCGTGAACCTCGTCCTTTTTGAAAATCGCCATCACAATACACGAACGCAGGTACACACGGCATCAGATTGCACAGCCTATGAAAAATGTTTTCTTCTGTCATTCGTTCATCGATCAGTCATATGCAAGGTCATATGATCAGTAACCTGCACTAAACTTTTTTAGGCTCGCACGAGAGCGACCTAGCCAAAAAAAAGGAAAAAAGGAAGCAACAACAGGACAAAAGCAACCTAGAATTATCCCAAAAGTTGCTGTATTTTCAAAAAGTGAAAAACCCCAAAAACCAAAAAAAAAAAAAGAAACAGCATTCCATAGCACAAATAAAGCAAAAATGTTTTTGCACAATTTACTGATTCATCAGACCAGTGTCCTCGAAGTGATATCATGGTTCACCTGCAAGCAGCGTGTGGCCTCCGGGAATCGCGGGGAAATGTCGACCTTGAATGGGACCGGCCGACTACAAGTAGAACCACCGACGCAGTCAACTCTCTAGCCACGATGGATGGAATGCTCTCAAGGACACTCACACGACAAGTCCACCCTCTACACACCCATCTACATCAATCGGAATGACATGACCATTGTTGTCTTTTGCTGGCTTAATGGTGCACGCCCATAATGCCATCGTGATGTCAATGAAGAGCGAATTGTTCGCAATGTGCTTGCCGACACAGATCCGCCTCCCGAAACCATAGGTTACGTGACCCTCTTCTTTGCTTTCTGGTGCAAGTGAGATGACCTCTCTGCTCGTATCCAAAAACCTGGCCGGATTGAAGTGCACGGCGTCGGCACCGTAGATTTCGGGGTCACGATTGAGGCCCCAAACATTGGCCATCATAATGGAACCCTTGGGGATGAACATGCCCTCATACCAGTCATCCTGAGTCGAAAGATGTGGCAGACCAAGAGGAACCATAGGTCGCCACCGAAAGGCCTCTTTGACCATGGCACAAATGTAGGGCAGGTTCTGGGAATCCAGAAAAGTTGGAATACGCTCCCTTCCGACAACAGAGTCAAGTTCTTCCTGAGCACGCTTCTGTGTCTCTGGATATGTAACCATCGCGAGCATCCACCAAGCCAAGACTCCTGATATTGTGTCCGCCCCTGTCGCGCTAACTGGTATGAGCACAATAAGGTGGGATGTTAGGTGTGTGTACGTACTACATAATTCCTGCAAGCCAAGCATTTTCGCGAAGAGACAACCCATACCTATCTGCGTCCTTAATCAAAGTCCCCACAAGACTAGGGCTGTATATGCCTTTTGACTAGAGCACTATAAGGAAATTTTAGTCACGGACCGGGAATGCGAAACTGACCAGCTTCTGATGCACGTCATTGAAGAGTTTCTCAAACATGACCGAATCTCTCTCGTGACAATACTCGGCATCACGCTTCCATTTGGCGAATCTGCGAGATTGTCACGATTGGTTCAAAGTATATTCTTTCTCGCGCACACCTGCTGGGAATGTACATCATCCAAGGAAAGAACTCCACAAGATGAGCACCAGGAAGAGCTGCTCGTGCCAGACGTTCAACAAAATCGTTCGCAGTCTTGATGCTCGGATCTATTTCAGAGGTGATAGGCGGAGTTCCATATGCAATAGACATGATCATGGATGCGGTGCTTCGGCGAAGGTGATTGTCCCACGTTGCAGGTTGCGTCAGGAGGCATTTGGCAAGCAGGACTGCTTCATTAAGCTGTGGGGCTTCGAATTCGACAACGGATTTGCTAAGGCCCTCATGGGCAGCCTTGCGCATTTTGCGCCATCTGAACGGCCATCAGGACGAGAAATGTAAGGGACACAATTAGGCGGACAGTGTGCCGTAATTCTGGAACACCATGGCTAAGCCACCGCAGAGAATTTGAGCAGCAACAATATTTCGGGGACGATCAGAGTAGATTCCAGCACGACGGTCAAGTAAATCTGCTGCGACCTTCTGAGTATTGAGGACGATTATAGGTTGACCGGCTGCATTGAGGTAGAAAATGTCGCCTGAGGGGTATCAGAAAGTATGATGAGAAACCCGACAGTAACGGACCGAATTCTCGCTTCCACCTCATGAAATTGAGCCACTGCTTGCTTCGTATTTCTAAGACGTTTCCTATAAGAGGAAAACCTGTTGGACCAGGTGGGAGTTTCCGCCATGGGCTCTGGAAGTAACGTATAGTCAGAAAAATCACAAGGCCGATTGCGATACCAGACACAAGGCTCTGGTGCTGCTGCACCGTGTGGAAGAGAACATCCAACGCGGGCATGCTTGGTGGGAGGAAGATCGAGTTTGCGTCCATCACGATACAGGCATCGGCAAACCCCAAATTTCATATCATCCTTACCACGCTCCTAATACCCGCCCATGTTAATTGCGCAGTTCAAATTTAAGTCAAGAATCAAGATAGGGGGTTTAGCTAGTTTTACCCCAGATGTTCTATCTCCTGGGTGTTCGAGTTGAACTGTTAAAAACAACGACGAAGTGTGGAGGCCAGGAGATAGATAAAACATCTGGTTGTAGGTCATTCACATTGGGAGACGCAAAGTCACATGACGGATGGATCCACCTGTTTTTCACAGTCCGATTTGAACTCCTTGGACGAAGGCCAGATCATGATCGATCAGATCTGGAAAGTGGGAACGACTTAAGTCACGTGCATAGAAGTGTTTGCCCTTGTCTCGAACGAAAGAAGGGTAGAAGACAATAGACCTATTGTGCTTATTAGCTTCCTCTGGTCCCATCAACAAGTCTGAAGCTCCCACCACTTCAAAGTACATCATGTCTGGCCCACCCGAGTCTTTCACTGGCGATTGGGTTACTCCCGACCATCCCCAGTACGCCGAAGCCGTAGCCCGGTGGGCTACTAATGCGGAACGCCGTGCTAAGGCCGTCGCATTCGTCAAAAGCCCCCAAGACGTTGCGACTGTCTTGAGATACGCAACTCAGTCCAAATTGCCGATCGCGGTCCGCGGAGGTGGACACAGCACGTCTGGTGCCTCTTCGATCGAGAATGGGATAGTTGTCGATCTCTCTCGTTACTTATCAGGTGCGAGGGTAGATCCGGTCGCAAAGTTGGCATATGTAGGTGGCGGGGCAATTTGGGGGACGGTCGACAAGGCTGCCATAGAACATGGCTAGCTACAGTTGCGGGTACCGTAAATCATGTAAGTAACCTCAAGTTGCGCGATATTCAATCTGTTATTGACGTACGCAACGCGAAGACTGGTGTTGGAGGGTGTGTACTTCATCGCATGCCCTGACTCAGGCCGTTTATAGCATTGATATTAGCCTTCTCCTCGGTGGAGGATACGGTTTCTTGACTGGCGAGCACGGGCTTGCTCTAGATAATCTCATGCAAGTACGTCTCAAGAGACATCCTCCGTTTATTGCCTCACCTGCACGTAGGCCACCGTAGTGACAGCTCGCGGAGAGATCCTGACTGCTAGTGCTGAGCAAAACTCGGACTTATTCTGGGGAATCCGCGGCGCAGGGTGTAACTTTGGTGTCGTGACTGAGTTCGTCCTTCGGCTTCATCCGCAGAGGCGTACCGTTTTTGCCGGAATCTTGGCGTTCCCTCTGCCATGATTCATGGGGCAGTGTCAGTGGTGCCAAGTTGTGGGAGACTGGCCTATCCGAAAAGGAAACCATCTTCTACGCCCAAACCACGGATCCCGCGGGAAATGTGCGCGTGTTTTACTTGGAATCTTGAGTCCCTCGTTCCTTGACATCGAACCGTGACAGGCTCTGGCTCTATTCGTCCTTTTCTATAATGGTTCTGAACAAGAAGGCCGAGCTCATTTCAAACCTCTTCTTGATATTGGTGAGCTCACATAATGTTTCGGCTAGCTGGTCACGAATGAGATGTCGTGACAGGTCCCGTCATGGATACTTGCAAAGAGATTCCATACGAGGAACTTAACTCTATCCAAGTGAGCACTTGCATTTGGCTATCGTGCTGTAAAGTCATTATATCCCTAGAATCCAACGTTGGCCATGGTCATAACTATTACATGAAAGGGGTCTTCGCCAGTGGACCCGAAGCGGATGTAGTGAAGAAGTTGGTGTCCCGCATCCCCGAATTGTCGAAGCAAAGTGGGGTGAAACTTAACGTCCTATACGAGCTAGTCTCTACCAATAAGGTACTCTCCGTACCGAATCACGCCACTGCACATATCAGAGGATCCCGTATCAGTATTCTCATTGTTGCCTCATGGGATGACAAAGCCACGGACAAACTCGATGCTGTTCGCAGCGCCGCAATTGAACTTCGTGACATCATCCTTCAGGGGGAAAGAATTATTCCAGAATCACAGAATACAGGGTACGGGAATTATGGTAAGTGACAGCAGCAGGTAGTAGAGTCCCTGCTCACGTGTCCATGTCAGCCTCTGAGGAAATAGTGTCGGCAGCTCCGAAGAGCCCTACTAGTAGCAATGGGGCAGAGGCGCTTTTTGGAGAGAATTACGCCAGGCTACAGAGACTCAAAAAGGAACATGACCCGGACCTCATGTTTTTCAAGTGGTGCCCCATCATCCCGGCGTGAAGTTGAGGGTATGAGTTCAGAGTTCGGGTTGAAGTCACGGTGTAGTAATGTGACAGTACGCATTTGTGATGACTTTCGTCGAGTGTACGAGGAAGAATGAACGCCATATTCTTTCTACTATGTGTGATGATGACGGCCTGCTCGGAGGTCTACCCTGTTCCGGCCCCCTTAAAGCCAAAGAAGGTTTCTCGTCCTCATGCGATGGTTACCCCTGTATCAAACATTGCAGTCATCGCAAACGGGATAACATGGAGGCTTTTCCGTGCAATGTCACTTCAGCCATGACCTCCTTTTTCCATAATCCGCACCATTATCAACAAGAGAATCGACAAGAACTTGAATGAGGAAAGCGATCAATGCAGATGACAGATCAGAACTCCGAGTCGGAGAGCATGACTGACGTTCGAGTAGAATCATATCCCAGTGTTGTACGCAATAGGTCATTATGCGGCACGTGATCATGATTTAAATTAAGAGTCATTGGTAGCAGCAACAGATGCACGTTGCGCAGCAGGAACGCGGTAGGTGGTGGGAACATGAGTCTCCGAGTGTGAGACCAAGATCAGAAATGCGAGACCGAAAGCTATGGAATATTTTGAAAGGAATATTGACGCGGAGCACCCTCAGTAGCAGAGATAGGGTGGTGAAGAAAAGTAGGTGTGCCACCTCGTTGCACAGGTGACACTTATTCCCGAGGGGCAGAGCGATCATGGCCGGAATGGCGTTGCATCATATGCGACAGAGTGAGGCATGTAGCCGGGAGTCCAGGAGTTCTGACGAGATACTGAATGAGGTGGGAAAAAGGGAAGCACAATGGGATGGAACGAGGCAAACCGTGACGAGAAGGACTCGGAAGAGTGTGCCGTTATTGTATGATCAGCGCTGCTACAGTGCCTCAAACCAGGCCCGGGCGGCACTTAAAATGTCACAGTCCCTATGAAAGTGTGGGCAGGGGGTGCCAGTGCCACCCAAAAGTTGTCCCTGGTTCGAAGGACCACTGGTAGGAGCTTTCATTGTAGCAGGGCTTGCAAATGGCCTGGGTGCAACCAACAAGGGCATGGACTGCACCTCTACTTCAAGCGCATGGGCAGTGGCCACTGTCATCCCATCTCATCTCATCTCATATGACCATCGCCACGTGTCATTGTACCGTGACAGTTGGAATGCACTTACGTTGGCAAGACGTCTCCAGTACTGTACTAGAAAACCGTGACCTTGCGCGTGAAGGACAATCGTGCCATGAGCCCACTTCAGTTAAACCCGGAGCTCGGGATAAAATAGCTATTTTTGTCACTTCTGGCCCAACTTGCCAGTAATATCCATAAAGGTAAGTCTCGCCCCGTCCATCGTTTCACAGAAGTCGCAGCAGAGCGACAATCGCATTACGTGTTAAGAAAGATAGACAGAACGTGCTAGGCACTGTCAACACGACATCGGGGCGAATTTCATTTCTGACATAGATGCTCCGTAGCCAGTGTCGCCTTTTTCTCGAAAAAACAATACAAGATCGCCAAGGCTAGCTTAACACTGCCTATCATGACACAGCAATGACGCGAGTCGATAGACACTTTACTAGTTTTGGCTAAATTTTGAATTTACACCAGGGCACACATATCATTCCACGCCCCCGGTCTTGACAACTCGGAATGTCAAAGTTAGGGGTGCGCAATTCCTTTTCGCTTCCACCCGCTACTATAAATCCACCCTCTGCGGTCTCGGACGCGAACTACAATTGGGCCCGGGTTCGGTCACACCAGTCAGTTTGTTGGCCTACTTGGGACTCGGCTCCGACTAACAAAACATCCTCCAAGTAAGAGCATTAATAGATCGTTATTGTGAGGAAATAACAACATGTGACTGGATTCGAATGTTGATTGTACAGGGTGACATCTACATTTAGACTAGTACATCTTTCTCCATCGGCATTGGCAGCTGCTGAGTTCGTATGATACCCGATTTCAGAGATAAACCGTGGTTTCTTCCGCGCAATCCCAGCTTCCTTGCCATTCTTCGCCCCTAAATACCCAGCTGCCAGGTAGCGGTAGCTGAGTTACCACCAACTCCTCACATATGGATACCATTCTTGTCTTTGTCTGTCTCGCATTTCTGATCGTCGCTGTGTTATGGATCAAGCGACCAGCGTTACCTCTTCCACCGAATCCTAAGGCGGTCCCAATCCTTGGGAATTTGCTCGATCTCGCGAGCGGTGAGGTGTACGTAAAAGCTCGAGATTGGTCTCGGCAGCTTGGTACGCACTCCTCTTGGCCGCGCTTGTCCTCCACGTTTAGCTGTTTATCCGTCTCATGTGTAGGGGACGACATTATCTCTCTTAATGTTTTAGGCAGTACCATGATTATCCTCAATTCAGCCAATGCCGTATCGGACATTTTCGACAAGAGGGGCTCCAATTACTCGGATCGCCCCGAGCTGCCAATGATTGTAGATTTGTGCGCTATCACTTATGTTTCTCAAATGCGCTTCTCACATCTATCTAGAATGGGCTGGGACTGGACATTCGCGCTTATGCGTTACGGTCCCCGCTGGAAGGAGCACCGTCGCGTCTTTCACAGTCATTTCAATCATAGTGTGGTGGAGCATCAAGAGATACAGCTGGAAATATCCAGAGAGCTACTGACTTTGTTGCTCAAGTCGCCAGAGCAGTATCTCGAACATATGAGACAGTATGTTCATGTCACTGCTTTACACTTAGTTTCTCAACCTTCCCTAGCTATACTGCCCATGTCATCATGAAGCGAGTGTAAGGCTTTGACCGTCACTCTTTCCTTTCCGGACTAAGCACTTGACCAGTTACGGTCATACGGTTGTCGATAGTAACGACCCATATGTGCGCCTTGTGGACGAGGCATCAAGAAGTACCTCAGAAGCAGCCGTCCCTGGGGCCTTTCTAGTCGACCTTTTCCCGAGTCGTACGATTCTCCCCTTCTTGGAAGTCAGTTTGACCCTAAAGTCTCAATGTTTCCCCAGTTAAGTACGTTCCCGAGTGGATGCCTGGTGCCGGATTCAAGAAGAAAGCCAAGGAATGGCGGAAACTGTCCCAGGCAATGATCAATGTCCCATATGACATGGTCAAGGAGAAGTTTGTGAGTAAACGGATATGCCTTTCATATCATTTATGGGAAAGCTCAATTGACCGCTAGAACAATGGTTCCGCTGTGCCTTGTTTCGTCTCTACCTGCTTGGAACAAAATGCTGCGAGCACCGCTGAGGGGAAAGGGGATGTCCTTACAGAAGAACTGATCAAGGACTCTGCAGCAGTCGCCTATGCGGCCGGCGCCGACACTAGCGTATCCACTTGACCACCTTCATTTTGGCAATGACTTTGCATCCAGAGGCCCAGAAGCGCGCACAAGCCGAACTTGATACGGTCCTGGGTGATCGCCTTCCCACGTTCTCTGATAGAGACAATCTCCCGTTTGTTACTGCTATCATGAAAGAGGTTCTCCGGTGGATTCCCGTTCTACCTCTGGCCGTGCCCCATAGGGCAATAAACTCAGATCAGTATAAAGGATATTATATTCCCGCCGGAGCGTCTGTCCTCGGGAACACCTGGTAAGAAACCATTTGTTGCTGAAGCATATTCTTGGTCTTCACGTTCACCCCTAGGGCCATTCTTCACGACGAGGCTGTCTTTGTAGAGCCTGAGATGTTCAAACCAGAGCGCTTCATCGACAATGATCTACCTGACCCCGCAGACAGTGGGGTCTTTGGATTTGGACGCCGGTTCGTTGTGTACCCCTCATACGTATCTAACTTGAACTGATGATTAAAAACCCCTGCCAGTGCCTGTGCAGGGAAAAGTATGGCCCTGGACACTGTTTGGATAGCGATTGCATCCATTTTATCCGTATACAACATTTCCAAAGCTGTCGACGATCGCGGAAACGTAATAACCCAGAGGTCAAGCTCAATCCTGGAACCATCTGGCAAGTTGCACTTGTTGTTCCTGTGTGTAGTAAGATCTCATGTCTATCGGGGATAGCCACCCTGCGCCGTTCAAATGTCGTATCGAGCCAAGATCCCGGGTTGCCTTGACGCTTGTCCAACACGCTGGGTTGCAGGCTATGTGATGATTATTACTACTATGTGATCAACTCCGTGCAGCTCGTTGATGAACCCGGCGATTTGGTTACACGTCAAATGACACGGGGGTGTAGTATGAAAAACGATGTATGGGAGTGTTTTCAGTACGGTGTCGTACCATAGCTTCATGAGAAGTCCAGAAACGTATTAGGGATGTAGTGGAGATCGCACAAAGTCACTCAAGAACTGGAGGGAAGGATTAGACGCCAAAGGCGTTACTGAGATATGAAAGCGGGACCTTCAGTTTGCCGAAGCTCAGGCTATCCTAGATATGGCGAAATCTTGCCATTTGATTAAGCAAGCAAAAAATCCACCTGCCACTGGCAAGTCGACCAGCCACTGACATGAAGCAGCGGAAGGTGCATGTGCCTATCCGATTAAGCTTTGAGCCGGAGGGGGGAAGGAACCTTATGTGCTACTAGTCTATAAGAAGAACATCAAGTAAACTTCCGAAAGGCCATCCGGAATTCGGAATTTCTCACAGAACAAGCGCCATTGCAGGCAGGCATGATCTACGGAGCTCCTCAGTTGGTATTTTCTCAACCGAACCGATATCGAGCGTTTGGGCGGTTGCCTCTTTGAAGACCTTGATTCGTAGATAAAACTAGATCAAGACATGCCAACCAGCGTGCCTCACCCCCGGACTGACCGCCCACCAATTTCTTGCTGGACTTGATCCGAGAAGATCTATCATGTCAAACCGATACTACATCCCAAATAACTTGGACAACTGGAAATGGCCCCGTCACCTCAACCCTCATTACCCGGAGGTCAAGGCAGCATCCGCAGCATGGGCGAGAAGTTTTGGCGCATTCACTCCTAAAGCGCAAGAAGCCTACGATCGTTGCGACTTTAGTAAGTTTAACCATGTCTTGTACAAGCTGACTCTATCACTCACCCTTGCTAGACCTCCTCGCGTCCCTTGCGTATCCATTGCATAACAAGGGTGAGCATCCATCGAGGCCGTGAATCGTCACTGCTCATTTTTGACTCGAAGAACGCATGCGCACCGGCTGCGACCTTATGAACATGTTCTTCGTCTACGACGAGTACTCGGACGTCGCACACGAGGATGAAGTCCAGGGCATGGCTGATATTATCATGGACGCTTTGCGCAACCCACACACACCTCGTCCCAAGGGCGAATGGGTAGGTGGCGAAGTCACCAGACAGTAAGGCGTTCCAAAGACAGAGGGTGACATGCGTTGACGGAGACGTTGACCCAGATTTTGGGAGCGTGCAATCAAAACAGCTAGTCCCCAGTCACAGAAACGGTTCATTGAGACCTTCTCCACTTACACGCAGGCAGTTGTACAGCAGGCTGCAGACCGTACCCACATGCACGTTCGGAGCATCCAAGAATACCTCGAAGTGAGAAGAGACACCATCGGTGCCAAGCCGTCTTTCGCGATCCTCGAATTAGATATGGACCTCCCCGACGAGGCAGTTCACCATCCGGTTATCGAGGAACTATCGATCGTGACTATTGACATGATCTTGCTTGGCAACGTAGGTTGTGCCTATTCGGCTGTGTAACAAGACTGACGACTCGATGGGTGACATAGGATATCGCTTCATACAACCTAGAGCAGGCGCGCGGCGACGACAACCACAATATTATAACCATCGTTATGCACCATAACAAGACCGACATCCAAGGCGCCATGGACTGGGTCTCTAAATACCACAAGGAGCTCGAGGCGAAATTTATGGACCTCTACGAGAACAAAATTCCGAAATTCGGGGAGCCAGTAGACACAGAACTAGCGCGATACGTCGATGGTCTCGGAAACTGGGTCCGGGCAAGTGATCAATGGGGCTTCGAAAGCGAGCGATACTTCGGGAAGAAGGCCCCTGAAATCCAGAAGACACGTTGGGTGACTTTGCTGCCAAAGGAGCGTTCAGATGAGATCGGCCCTCAGCTCGTTGACGGGTCTATGTTGTAAAGTAGGAAGTCTTCATATCTAAACCCCTATGGTGTTATTGGTTTAGGTGACAGGCGGGTGGTGTATGCCAAGAATAGATAGCAAATGTCACGGTTATGTCCATGTAAAATATGTTGCTGCTATTCCTTGTGCTGAAATCAGCAGAAGCCACAAATGCGAATGTTATCCCCAGTAGTGACTCTCAAGATGATAAGGGTGAAAACAAAAAGGCGGTTTTAAGTGGCCGGGCAGTTGAGTGGCACTGGCAGGTACGGCGGATTGACCTACTTCGAGCCTTTGATGGCCTATGCTAGGTGTACGGGTACTGCTGTACCTGGTTAATCGGCCGATACGTGTTTCAGGAAATTTTAGTTATCGCCACTCCGTTGAACCTTGTACCACCTCGTGGGGGTGGAGGAATTGTTGATTACCCGGGAGGTCCCGGCCCGAAACTGGCGGACGCCTCAGGCACCTTTGGCCGCGCCTGCCAGTGCCAGTTGGGTAATAGATCTCCTTCCTCTGCTAGGCTTGTGTGTGCCCCAGCTCCCGAAATGCACTTCGTATAAGATCCCAAACCGTGACGTGCGTAGTGAACATGCAGCGACGTTCTCAAATGGCAGCCACTAGACATGATTGCGCTCACTGCCACTGGCAGCAAGACTGGCAGTGACACCGGCCGTCTCCGAGTCCGCAAGCGAACGAAATACCAGAACTGGCTAGAGAGGTGGTTGAACTGCGTCCCACATTTTTAAGGCATTACCATTGGGTGGTCCCGAGTCATCGTCTCTTGGCCATGTCCATTTACGATCCGTGGACTCTGACTGTGTACTGCCTTACCTTTGTTTGTATCTGGGCATGGAAAGGGAAGCAGCAAAACCCCCTTGCCGACTTGCCAGGACCGCCACCCGAGTCCTTCCTCTTGGGTATGAATTGTGCCATTCTTCCATCAGCCACCATAAATGCAGGCTCAAAACTGAACTACACCCGCAGGAAATCTTCGTCAGTTGATGAGGGAGCAAGTGGGCGTCTTTGACGTAAAATGGCAAGATACCTATGGTATGGTCGCTAGAATAAAAGCGCCGTTTGGCGTGAGTCGACTTTTCCTGTCCGTTTAATGCGTCCTCTTATTCGGAAGTGGGGCAGAAAGACCGATTGTGGATCTCCGATCCCAAAGCCATTCAACATATTCTGCAGACCTCACGTTATAATTTCGTAAAATCATATGCTGCACGATTCGCGCTTAACGCAGCAACTGGGCGGGGCGTGAACGGCGCTGAAGGTTTGTCGAAATCGCGTTTATTCTCTTTGCAGTCCTATCTATGACGGTGTACCGACAGGACAGAATCACTATAGGCAACGGCGAATCCTCCTTCCAGCATTTGGCCCTTCAGAAAGTAGATCCCAGATCCCTGTGTTCAGGCAATGTGCTCGCGAGGTGAGCTCCTACAACCTACGAACCATAACATCTACGTCTCATCCCTTGAAGCTAGTTGAGGAATTTAGGAACCGCATAGATTCGAATTTCGGTAGTACGTCCCGAGAAGAGAATATGCCTCAGTTCCTAGGCCCTGCCATACTGAACGCGTTGGGCCTGGCCGCCTTCAATTATGATTTTCGTGATGACGGTGAAGAACGAAAAATGTTCGCCGCGTCATTGCGGGACTTTATGTAGGTAGTATTCACGCAACCGGTCTCTCGGGTTATAACGTTCTTGGGAATCAGGGCCAAAGGATTCGGAACCCCTTCGGACTGGAAAGTTTTATGTCAAGGTGTCATGGTTCACGTTCCTCCTCGACTTTTGGACACGATGATCTATCTTCCAACCTCCGGTCTCACATTTCTGCGTCGCCACGTGCAGCTGTCTAACCGGATCGCGCGAAGATTGATTCGGTCAAGGTTACGTGGGGTGGACAATGTTGATAAGGATGCACTTACCCGAATTCGTATGGGTCGTTAAGTGCTGGCACGTTCTGGTCTAACTTCGTTCAGTCATAGCTAACCGCTTAGAGGCCGAACGCTGGCGGCTTACTGACGATGAGCTTGTGCCTCAGCTCGCGTGCGTATTCCTCACCATAACGTATAGCATTATCTGATAATTACAAGCACACTCTTGGGAGCAGGTCATGAGACCTCTGTTACGTCCCTGGGTTGGATACTACTCGAGCTTGCAACCCATCCCGAAGAGCAACGCAAGCTTCGCGATGAGGTACGCGCTGCACGTACCACTGAACACCCCAATGATGCTGGGATGGTCAACCTCGATGTACTTCCTTTGCTGAATGCCGTGATCAAGGTAATTGCCGTTGTCTACTTACACTACTAGTATCCTTCAAGTTCTGGCTGAACATCTTTTCTAACCTCCAGGAAACCCTACGCTTCGATACTGTTGTTCCGCACCTTTTTCGCGAGGCGACTCGGGATGACGTTGTACCCCTATCCACGCAAGTTCTTTGCAGGTCTGGCAATGTCATCGAAGAGCTTCACATTCCCAAAGGTACCCATGTTATCATATCCGATGTTGCATATAACAGGTGACTATCTCATATAACTCAATTATCTTCGCGGCGACCCTCACAGTTTCCAGGAACAAGAGTACTTGGGGAGATGATGCAGATGTCTGGAGGCCAAGCAGATGGTTTGATGGCACAGTGAAGTCCCCAGGTGGTAACATAGGCGTATGGGCAAATTTGTGCGGGAAAAGCCTCCTTCATGTCTGTCATGAGTCAGGGTCTGACTCTCTGCTAGGATGTCTTTTGGCGCCGGACATCGCGCCTGTCTCGGATGGCGATTTGCGTGGGTACAGTATCCTTTGGAATTCTGTGGATACACCTGAACTGATTCTTACAGTATTACGGAAATACAAGCGTTCTTGTACGAGCTTCTTTCAGACTTGCAGTTCGAAACCACGGAAAGAACTGCCCGAATTCGCAGAGAAAATTGTTTGGTCATGCTCCCGATGGTCGAAGGAGAGGTGCAGAAGGGTAATCAGCTCCCACTGAGGATTTCCCTCGTCGATCATCCCAACAAGGAATAAATGGTATGAGTAGGAAGCATGATTTGTGGTAGCGTGGCCGTGGCCCTCGTACTCATGAGAAGTATCCGTGGACGTGTTTGGGAACAAAGTTCATTGTTTGATGAGAATTTGCTATAAGGCGCTGGCCTATCGGGGCGACTTGAGAATCGCTATGCACGACACAAATAAATGTTGATCCTGTGACGCGATGATAACTGATCATGCATGATTACGAGTTTGTTGTGTCTTAACGCTGTCATTACTAGCACGTTCGGTTCGGTCAAATTCGTCCGGTGAAGCGAAGTCATTCTTGGTCGCTTCCGCTTTCTCGGGCCGTGGAGGTAGCGTGACCATTCAACGCCCCGTGCTCGACCGACTGAGCAACCGAGTCTCAATTGCGTTGATGCTCAATCCGGCATATATCTTAGACTTCGTATCGCAGCGCTACCATTTCCCTCCTTGCCCATCCTCCCTCAAAACGTCAGCTCACCACCACGATTTTCCGCGCTTCCTAATTCCGATTTCATCATGCGTATATTTGACGTTTATGAGCACCCATCATTTGAGGTTGATAACGCAGACAAGGTTGCGGCGTTAACCATCCTCCGTCGATTCGGAGTTGGGTTCACACTGTCTGCCACGGCCGCTATCGGCTTCTGCATGTACTACTGGTCGGATCTGAGTTCGCCATCCTTTTTTGATCACAGATATGTCGTTGACATTGCGTCCGCTAGGCTATAACCAACTGGGGCTGTCTGCCACTTCAAGTTGGCCAACGGGGACGTGGGGCCTTCACCATTTCGCTTGCGGAAAGGAGCCGTTGAGGGAGCACGATAGTCCGGCTTCTGCGAGTGAAGCCGGTTCACGATCGGGGAAATCTTCCTCTGTAATACTACTGTACTCAACGCGAGGAAACGACCAAGCGTGGTGTTATTGCAACATCAAGTTGATGCGTGCCTTGCTCTTATTTCAGTTACTTGCCGCTATTGTGTCACATATTTCCGGATATCAGCTGAGGTTTTCCGTGTTTCCGTATTTCCGTGTAATCATAAACACCGGGATCCGATGTGTGTTGAGGGGATACATGATAAACCTTATAATTTTGGAAGAGCATATCCTATCTTATGAAATGACAGTGTTGGCTGAGCCCTGTTTGAGCTCTTATTGTTCGTTGTTCCATTGAACAAGGATGATACTGTCCAACGTTGGCTCTCTCCATGCCTGGTAAAGGGTATCTCAATTAAGGATAGGTTGACTGAGTTGGGAAAGCCTCTTGCGGTTCTCGTCCGGAATATGAGGTCGGATTTCGCATTGGAACCGGTCGGGACGGCAAGTAGTGTAGGTAGTACAGATGCCTGTAGGACTGTAGGAGGGGACCCCGATCAGTTATGTAAGTTGACTTATTCTGTAAGACCTCGGTCATACGATGTAAACGGAAAAAAAGGCTCACAGTTGGAGAAGCAAGTGCGGCAGGGCGGGGAACACTCAGTTACGCGCGGTTCCCAAAATTTGACGCCTTTTTTTTTTCTAAAACATCGGACCATTTCATGTACCTGCTATATAAAACCTGGGTCTCAAGGCACCCAGTATCTCTCTAGTCCTCACTCATCTCTTTTCCAATGGCCATCGAAACTTCCACGACTTCTGTCTCCACTTCTTCCCCCTCCGTCTTTGAGACTCAAGCTCAGCGTCCCCGCCCACAGGATGTCGGCATCCTGGGCATTGAAATGTACTTCCCTCGCAGGGTCAGTCGTTTATCCTCTTCCTTTCTCTCTTCTCTTCTGATCACCTCATAGTGTATCTCCGAACAAGATCTTGAGGTTTACGATGGTGTTTCTCAAGGGAAATACACCATTGGCCTCGGTCAGTCCTATATGGCGTTCGCGGATGATAGGGAGACATAAATTCTATGGCGCTCACTGGTATGTGAACCCTTCCTAAACACATATATCATTGGTCCCATATATCTTTTTTTTTTTTGTCAGTTGTTTCCAGTTTAATGCGCAAGTACAACGTTGACCCCAGGTCCATTGGACGCCTTGAGGTCGGCACTGAAACCATCATTGACAAGTCCAAGGCTGTCAAAACCATTCTTATGGATCTTTTCGCTTCATCAGGCAACCATGACATTGAAGGGCTTGATTCCAAAAATGCCTGCTACGGCTCCACTGCTGCTCTTTTCAATGCTGTCAACTGGATTGAGAGCCGTTCTTGGGATGGCCGGAATGCCATTGTATTTGCTGGTGATATCGCCGTCTACGCAGAGGGCAGTGCCCGTCCGGTAGGTGGCGCTGGTGCCTGTGCTATCTTGATTGGTCCCAATGCACCCATTGTTTTGAACGTAAGCTATTTAGCTATCGTCACGGGTCAACACCCTGATAATTGTTTGCTAGCCATCCACGGCACATATATGGACAATACATACGACTTCTACAAGCCTAAACTCGATTCGGAGTACCCCGAAGTCGATGGGCCACTTTCCGTGTCCACGTATATCGCTGCTATGGATGGCGCTTACACTGCCTTCCGTACCAAGGTTGCCTCCGCTTCCAAAGCGCTCAATGGACATGTCAATGGAGAATCCCATGGCAAGACCTCTGATCCGAAAGCTATCTTCAACCTCCGACGGGATGTCGATTACCCCGTGTATCATTCTCCGTACGGAAAGCAGGTCCAGAAAGGCCACGCCCGATTGGTAAGTTCCCGATTAGTACGCGTCTGCCTAGTCTCATGTTCGAGTAGCTCTTCAACGATTATCTCGCTTCACCCAACTCTCCCGAATATGCCAATGTTCCCCCCGAGTTCCTCGACCTCAGTTACAAGGCAACCGTTACCGACAAGGCCATCGAGAAGACATTCATGGCCTTGGGGAAGGATGACTATGCTAAACGCGTTTCCCTGTCGATGCGCTGCGCTGCTCGCTGCGGTAACATGTACACGGCCTCTCTTTATGGCGGTCTTGCCTCGGTGTTGTCGACAGTGGAGCCACAGCAACTCCTGAACAAGCGTATCTCCATGTATGCGTTCGGCAGTGGCTGTGCGAGCAGCTTTTTCACCCTCCGCGTGAAGGGTGATACCTCCGAGATCCGTGAAAAGTTGGATCTTATTAACCGCCTGGAAAGCATGAAGGTCGTGCCATGCCAAGAATTCGTTGACTCTTTGGCAGTACGTATTCGTTTCCAAGTCTAGTCTGCACCTATCTGACTACTATCTCCAAGTTGCGTGAGGCAAACCACAATGCTGCTCCTTACAAGCCTTCCGGCTCCATTGAAAACGTTTGGCCTGGCACTTACTATCTTGAGAGCATTGATGAAAAGTTCCGCCGTAAATACGCGGTTGCCTAAGTTGACATTCCACACATCATTCCATAGACCTACACTCAACTTGTATTATTTCTACGATACCGTGAATCATAGACGCCATTAACTTCGTTGCAGATGACACCACGAGATATCGGGAATTGCCAAGTATGGTAGAATGCGTGTCTCATTGATCTCGCCACTATTCTCTCCCACGAAGCTTATGTTTAGAGCTCTCGAGTTGTTGTTCCTCGCCTCGTCGTCTCGGGCGCTAATGTTCAATTACCTAACTCTACTTCGGTTCCCCGTCGCATCCCTTTTGTATGGATTCATGTGCAACATCTAGTAGCTAGCTCTCGGAAAATTTCCCCAACCTCACAAAATATCATGCCCCCCATATTCCAGGTAGCTATGGCTGCGGTGACACTTGTCATCGTCAAAACTTTAGCCGACCTGCTTTCTGCAACCATCCGGTCTTCGCTGAACAATCTACCTGGACCCCCGTCCCCATCATGGCTAAGAGGTCTTTATATGGGATCCCAGTCAACGGCATGATCATTAACTGACAAGTGAATTTCTAGGTCATATGAACCAACTTTTTCATCCTCAAGGATGGGATTTCCATCTGAAAACTGTTGTCGCCTTTGGCACGGCAGTTCGCCTCCGTGGCTTTTTCGGGGTTCGATATACACTTATCCTGTCCGACTCCTTCATAATCAGTGCTGACAAGAAAAAATCAAAACAGGAAGATGTCTTGTACTTGACTGATCCTGCGGGACTTCGTACTATCTTGACAAAGGAGCACGGCGATATATACGACGAACCTCCTATGATTATCGAGTAAGTACCGTAGGTGTTCTTGCCTATATTTGTCTTGATAGCCCTAGGCGAAATAAGTTACTCTGGGGACCCGGCTTGCTGTCTTCCATGGGTACGGATGTATTCTCACGGAAACTGGGGGCCTGTCGGATTTATTCATCTCTTCACAGGCATGGCACATAAAAGACAGCGGCGCGTACTCAACGCAACCTTCTCCACACAGCGTATGCGCACGATAATGCCTATTTTCTGGGATGTTACACGCCGTGTATGTCTAACAGTGCAAGGTAGAAACGGAGTCTGACCGGAGTTAGCTCGAGGACACCTTTGTCGATCTGTTACGCGGTGGTCCCACCGAGCTCGACATGCTCGTTTGGATGTCTCGCGTTTCTCTGGAACTTATAGGGCAAGCAGGAATTGGCATTTCTTTCGATACTCTGGCCAAAACATCACCACCTAGTGAATATATGCTCGCCGCAAAACAACTCATGTACTTTGCCATACCCTATTTGTGATCCCTGCACAGCATCACTGATAAGCGAATCACTGGCAGCCCTCTTTCATTTCCTCTTCAGGGTTTATGCGTCTCATACCGTCTATCGTAAAGATCGGCTCTCCAGGTTTTCGCGGATTCCTCGCCAAGATAGCGCCACACCCTAACATCAGAAAGCTTAAAGAGATCATCTATCTTTTGTACAACAGCAACAAGTCTATATACGAGCAAAGATTGCGCGCTATCACAGACACAGCTAAGAATGGCGCAGATAAGGACACAGGTCGAGACATAGTCAGCGTTCTCGGTGAGTAACACTCGTCTCCGGCGACCGTGACTTGGAGATGAATTTATTGTAGTGAAGCAGAATAAAAGTGCCGATACAGTAGATAAACTATCTGATGATGAACTGATATCACAAATGGGGCAAGATTCTTTACTCAATCTTTTGTGACCGTGACGTTTTGAAACTCTTGCAGGACGCTCATCTTTGCGGGGCACGATACGACATCAGTCGCACTCTCTCGCATCCTTCATGTCCTCTCCTCGGACCCGGAAAGACAGGAAAAGTTACGTGTTGAGTTGATGAACGCCCGAATCGAACTCCGAGACCTGACATATGACGATCTGATGGCGCTACCGTATCTCGATGCCGTCTGCAAGGAAACGTTACGACTGTGCGTGTGCATTGTCCGATGATGATGATTTCATTTGGGCTAAACTTTAATCACGCCCAGGTACGCGCCCGTCACTCAGTTACACCGGGTGTTAGCATCCATCTTTGCCGTCGTTATGTCAACGATACTAACCCCGTTGGAAGGCCACGAAAAGATTCCTTTGTTCCCTTGTCGCGGCCCGTGTTGGGAATCGATGGTCAAACGATAGATCGTATTCATGTTCAGGCGGGGACAATGGTAGTCGTCGGTGCCGCAGCGGTGAACAGAGACCCCATTATATGGGGACCAGACGCGGATCAGTGGATACCCGAGCGTTGGCTCAGACCCTTGCCAGAGACAGTCCTCGATGCCCATTTGCCTGGCGTATATGCACACATGTTTGTACTGCAGGATATAACCTCTGCGAATAACGCTGACTTCGGACAAAGGATGACTTTCATGGGTGGTGGCCGTTCGTGCATGTAAGCTGGTAGTTACGACCACTTGACCAGCTTCACTCATCCCGCTCGACAGTGGATTCAAGTTTGCTGAAACGGAGATAAGTGAGTCAATGCCTCATGTGAGCACATAACAAGTATTAACCACAAACCGGCGACGCACATAGAGGTAGTGCTCTACGTCCTGCTTTCGCGAATGAGGTTCGAATCGCCGGAGACGCCCATCGTATGGAACATGTTCAATTTTGCTACTCCACGGCGCAGGGTAACAGTAGGCCAAGTATGCCGTTGAAAGTAACACTTCTCAACGAGTGATATTTGTCCTAATACAGAGAGGGGTTACAATAATTTATTATATTATACAGTAGTGATTAAATAGATATCCCATGCACACAATAAACAAACAAAACGAAGTGCCGCTCGTACGAAATAGAATAACATAGCATGGTACTATAAAGGGATGTGGGAGTTGATTTCTTGGTGGTTTGTTCCTGCCTGATTGCCTTCATTTGGCTGGAGATCTGCCAGGAAGTGCGCATGGTTTGAAACAGGCCCTGTGTGTGAGTCGGTTGCCAACCATCGGGGAGACGTTCATCAGTGACCCAGGTGCGTAACAGGTCCACTGGTATGCCCCGGTTTCTGGAGTCGAATAAACCCGCTACAATGGACATTTCACCCCTCGCAATTTCTGCGTGCAGGTTATCGAGCGCGCGGGATTGGGACTCCCTCAATACACGTGCTTTGGCGATGTCCTCGATTGTCATGAACTTCCCATCCTCGGCGGTATTCAGGAATTGCTTGACCAGTGACGAATCTGGTAATATCGGCGCATATTCATCACGGTTCGGCGTGTCGTCATGCACGAGCGATGCATCGTGCTCGATTCGATTATGGCGTGCAAGGTCATCAAGACCAAATGCGCCTAGCTGCCCGAGCAGACCAACGCCCCCGTAGGCCAAGATATAAGCGAGTGGTGTGGAGAGTCCATAACCCTTTTGAAGGGCGTGAATTAGAGTTTGAGGGGTGAGCTGCTTCCATCACGGGGTCTAGTAACACGGACGCGGATGAGTACAGATGAACCTGTCATATGGTGATAGAATGCAGCTCTTACAGGTAGCCGTGGTTGGCGAGGGCGTTCAGTGCCGGACATGGCGACCTGACCTGTCCGGGCTGTTGGGATGCCATTCATGTGAGGCATTGGAAGAGAGAGGTGTGCGTTTCTTGTCATCACTGGCATGTGTGGGAAGTGTGACTGCAGGCATGTTATCGTGATACGTATTCGAGTAGTCGTGAAGGTGGAAATGGGGCGGGGCGACGGGCGGAACCTGATCCAAGAGTTTCTGTCCTTTTATCTACGAAGGACGACGTGACCATCTCCCAGCGCCAATCCCGAGCTTCCTATAGGAGACACATCGGTGATAATGACCGCCACATTCATGCAAATAGCTGTGTGGGTATTAGATCGGCCGTCGCAACGTCTCATTGCTTGATCTCGGGCAGCCCTATTGCATTCCCCGAGTGGCAATGCGCAGTCCGTTGCTCACGAATCATTGATTTCCAATTAGCAGTTGCAATGACGAAGTACGTTTTGACTGGCGGATCATTATAAGGAACGAGTACCCACTCGGTAGTTAGGATCCCTCAGGGTTGTGGATAGATACCAAGGGTTACGTTGCTCGTGTCATGTGTTTTCAATTATCGTGAGGGGCGAGACTGAATTGTTCGGTGGGCTCCGCGGACAACGCGGGGGTGGTGGAACGTAGCCAATCTGACGTATCAACATGTCGTCAAGACGCAGGCAGATCATCGGAAAACAGGCAATGCTAGTTTGACAGTTACGTTGCCATCGTAAGGACGGTGTCCGAGAAACGCCGTCGGCGCTATTACTTTGATGTATTGTAGGTCTTCTCTGTATAGGATTGGTCGCGCACGGTCTTTGGAGCCTCTTCTATCTCCGGCGCTATAGTAGAAACCATTTGAAACAACGGAGCGTGTAGACTGAAACGGCATTGGTGATGATGGCTGAGGCTATACAATCAGCTGACAAAGTTTCAGACAAAGTTAGTACTGGTAGACAGGGTTGATGAGGAATGACCATACAATAACATCGGATGAGGTGGGTTTGTGTCGATCAGTCCTAGGGAAAACCATGTGGTTAGGTTGAAATTCTAAGAGGAAAATCAGCACAGCCAGTCCGCGTGATACTGCTTCGGTGTGTGGTGGGCGCTAGCGTGCGAACGAATAATTGTCACATGGGACGCATGCCATCATGATCCTTTGTTTTAATTGGCCATGGACCAGGGCCGGCTGCAACACCAAAGGCGGTTGGAATTTCGCAACCGACAATTGAGAAAAAAAAATTGCAGTAATGGAAAACAAAGCCGGAAGCGTGATGGAGAATTCCCGTATGGACTCTTGGTCTTCCACTCGGGGACGCCCACCAGTTCGTACAGTACCGACTGCACAATTGAGACTCAGCTGATCTCAGTGGTTACTTTCTCCTTTCTGTCAATTTGAATGACATTCCCGGAGTAAATCAGGTTGGCATGGTATTCAAGTTCTATCTCCTGGACTTCATAACCACGTTTCTCGTGTGATCTGCAGACATAGCAAACAGAGGGTACCGCGACGCCAACACTGTACCACACAGTACTGTCAGTGGGGATGTCGGGTTTACGTAAACGACAACTTGAAAGCTTGACTGGTTGACAGGCGGCAAGCGTTGCAACCCTCCACACATGGTCCACCCTCCTACTACGCGAAATTCAAGTTCCTCATACCTTATGGGAGATATGAGTTCAGAGAAATGAGGACAGTCTATATTCAAGACAGAACTTGATCGGTATAGCAGATAATGAGAGGTGCGAACCGGCGGTTCAATATAACGTTCAATTGGTGTGAATAATTGAACTGGCCCGATCCTCCTCCGGGACAAGGCACAAGTCTGAATCTACTTGGGGCCCTTCTCTTAGGTTCTGACTTATAGCTGGTAATATCTGTCACCTGTTTCCTTTCGGTTTCTTTCTTACTTGCCGTTCCTGGCGTGCAGCCCACCCTTTACTAACATTGGGCCAGTAAAGCACCACTTTTAATAAAAAAATTGCTAGAGGGGAAATGGAAGTGTGAAGGGGTGCAAACGGGACGGGGAATCGTCACAGGAATTGCAGAGTGCATTACTGGTCCCACGTCAGTTCATCATACTTCTGCTCTACCCTGGCTACATCCTGCGTTCCTGTATATTCGTGTTCGCGTCTTTGCCCCACTGTACTTTGTATCACCCTTTCTGTTTGCCCACCGTACATGTTCCGTACTTCCACCTTCCACTCATGGCCGTTGTTCTGTGCTGTCCGCTCCATTTTGTCCTGTTAACGAGAAAGTCTTCTGGTGCGCCCATATTATGGCATTTGCATCTACTGACTTAACCATTAGGAGATACGCAGTGGAGCGCCGTGTGGTTTAGCGGTGACTAGAACGAAAGGAAATAAGGAAGAGGTTTCGAGGCACAAAGAAGGTGGCAGCGTGACGGAAGAGCGATAGCCAGAGCGAGGCAGCGCCGTTGCCACAGAACAAGGCACAAGTTTCAAGACAAAGAATCACGGGAAGGGCTTGCCGATGAAGAAGGGGCTAGTATTGATGCAGTGTTGCTTCGCTGCTCTCCTTAGCACGTTACTTTAAATACACTTCTGGCAGGCAACTACGACTGGCCAAAGTATGCGGCGGCGCGTCGACCGCGGACGCGAGGATAATGTTATGAACCTAGGCGGTACAAGTATCAAGAGGTAAGTAAGGGCGATCAGAAGTGAGCCCGTTAGACAAGAAAGGACATGAGGCCCTCAACACTTCACGCGCTCATAGGATAACGCAAACCCGGACTCGGCGTGCAAAGCGAGAGCGGTACAAGATGGAGCTGAGGCCGATCCAAAGATAAAGTGGCGGCAAGAAAGAAGATACTGTGTGCGTGAACCCTTACCAGAAACATCATGGGGGTAAGACTCTCACTCTCTCAAAACAGAGGACTCGGGATGGAAAACCCGTAGAGTCCAGGCGCTGTGCTCTGCACAGCGCGCAGCCCGAGACAGGGGAAACACCGGAGACATGCTGCAGAGGGTTAAGCGAGCGTGAGGTAAACTAAGATTGAAACGGAGATCGAGACACGAGGCGTGAACTAGCTGTAAAAAAAGGCGATGAAAGGAGCAGGCGCGACACGAGGCCGCATAGTACGACATCGTTGAGGTGCCAAAGGTGGAAAACCAAGAGTCTAGAATCGTGTGAAAAGAGGGTACAGAAGACGACGGGGCCCCAGGGCGAGAGCGAGTGGTGAAGGCGAGTGACGGCTCCCCGGGCCGGCAGAGCCCTAGCAGTGCAGCCCGCATGGTCAAAACACCGCTCGCACGGGACTGGTCACTCTATTTATTAACTTGAACAGCATTCATGCTGCTCAGCACTCGGACGTTGTTAGGAGGGCCCTTGCCTGGTGCTACTGCTTCTCATGACAGTTAGTTCTCTTGCCATCAGCACCAATTTAGACTCAGACCCCTTTTGAAAACAAGGTAAGTAACTGGGATCATGTTCAGGCATCCCACTCATACAAAGCTTACAATAGGATCCACTCCAAATTCATAGTCATCAAATGTGTTGATGCATTTGATAATTACAAATTTGGTGTCAATCCAAATGTAGGTTTTGTCCAGGTATGTAACCATTTGTAAAAAAGCATGAACAGCTTTCAAGTTATTAAAGAGTGGTTACATACTCAGGCAGGAGTGTTGGAGTGGATGGGTGCAAGGACATGGTGGAGTGGTTACAAGAGTGATTATGAATCGATTCACCGGCTAATTCCAGTTAATTCATCAGTAAGCAATTGTAAGGTAAAAGCGTAAAGTGAATCAACTCACAACTCGAGAGTATTATGTAATTCCCGATCCCTGTGTTACTTTCCGGGCTCCAACCTCCTTGCTTCGACTAATGGACGTGTATAATTTCCTCGCACAGGACGACCATCTCCCCATTGCATTATCAGTGCTGTTTGAAACATGCTGGGACAATCTTCCCTCCAAAAGTAAAGCGGGAACGCCAGTGGAGATAAGTCTAGTGCTGAAGTACATGTCGATTCCGCCGCGCTTGCCTATGAGAGAATACTCTCTGGCATCTCTGACACCACTGGGGTCTAGGAGGACATGTAGACGTCAACTACAAAATAGTTTTTATTGGCATAACCGCCGCCGTTTTTGCTACCCACCTGAGGAACTCTACATTAACGCGGACATGAGACACTTCAACAACTACCTTGTGCAGAAACCAACTTGTTGTGAGACAGGAGGAGATGAATCTCAAACAATCATCCGAGTACTGACTGTGAGGGGGAAATATGCTAGAACGAGCTGTTATTGAAACACGGTGAGTCTTGAGTCAGACAATAAAGGGATGCCCTTATGCCACACGCAAAGAGGACCAGGTGTCACGGTATTCAAGCCAGGCGTAGATGTGCAATGCCAGTGCGCACTGGCCCGGACAGTTCGTTGCTCTTTGTGACTCAGATGTGACGACTGTTTGCACTTCCCTCTGTTCCCTTGCCTCTAGTGGTAATTTTCTTTTTCTACATAAATTAAAAGCAAATTAAAAAAAGTTTCTAAGTGCTACATTTGTACATCTTAAATTTGCTTGCAGTAGGAGAGTGACTCGGACACAAACCACTCATACTACGGACACCGTTAATGAAACGATCAAAGATGCCGTGGCACTGTGCCTTCAGGCGTAGTACGAGTTCAGGGTCGAGGTGATTGATGTTAGCGTTTTGATCGTGAAGACAAAATCAACTTGAAAAGGACAAGGTGGAATCTGGACCGCAGAAACTGCTGTCATCCCCGAGTCTAGAGCCTGCTCTGTACATCCGAGTCATCAGGGATTCCCGGGCACTTCTAGATGGATTTAATTCCACAGATGAAATAAAAGTGAGCACTGGCAAAGAAATTTTCATTAGTAGATACTTTCGGGATCTTGAGAGCCATGGTCCCGTCTAACGCTCGCTCCACAAATTTGACGTGACTGCACTGCCCTCTGATAGGGGTGCGGCAACATTTATGAACACCAAACGTCAGATTTCTGACTCAGATGGCTGCTGGTCCGGTATGTAGCGCCGGAGCACAATCATACATTACTAATCACAGCGGGACAGCACGTTTTTCATCATCTTAGTCGTGCGAAAAATTACACCTTCGGCTTCAACTTGAACGCCATCAATAGATCACGGTAATGTAACCATCTGTTCAAGTTAGCGTGTTGTGTGATAATTCGTAGTCTTTCTGGACCACTCCTGCTTCATGACGACATGAAAATGCCATGCTCTCGAAATAACGTATCACGGTGATTATCCGTGTGAGTTTTTCTCGTCACATGCTACAAAGGGCAACGAGTTAACGTCTTGCAGTGTTTTGCTAGTTGAAATTTTCACCCATCACCAGTGAAGCTAGTGAAGCTTGTGAGCATGTGAAGGCCCAGTGCGTTCATTTTATGTCATACGTGACACTGACTATCGTAACAATCTACATCTGACGGTCTAGACACAGGTGATTGTCTATCCACTGGCACCCACTCTACAGTGTACCTCATCGGGTCACCACCGGGGCCAGGAGTACCGTAATGGTGCCAAACGAGCTACATGCGGCTGCACCATGGCATTAACCCATGCGACGACGCCGAGCAGTTTTCCCTCGGTCACCCCACAGATCACTCCACTCTTCCACTTTCCCTAGTTCCAGTGCCCTTTCTGCAACGAAATCAAGGGCGTAGGTTGCTGCCCTCTCAACGGGAATGCCTTCGAGGATCCAGTCCAAGACCAGATCTGTGATGTATATCTCGTACCACTCCCGCTCGGGGTTTGGACCGCACTGCTGATCGTATAAGTGCCTCTGGAAGTCTTCCTCACGGTGTCCCCTCCAGGTACAAGGTGCGTATGGGCAATAGATCCAACAGGGTAGGTGAAAGAAAGCAGGTGTCGACGCAGTTCCTCTTCTCGCCCATATGGGTCCTTGCATCTTGGACAAAACACAGGTGGTGGCGTGAAAGTCGGGATGGAGTGTGTCTGCCCCACGAGATGCATCAACTACAGACACCCACATCTTAGACCAAAACCATCTCACCTGATGGGGATAGTAATCTCCAGAGAGATTATCAGCGGGGGAGTCGTCCATAATGTGAGGATGATGTTTTAGTTGAAAAAAAGACATACCTAGAAGCTCTTATATCCCAAGTTCCGTAAACTCTCAGTCACCAATCACAGCTCACCACATTAACTCATTAAAAAAGAGCATGGGAAGGATGTCTCTTTTTCTTTTTTTGGCGAAGTTAGCAGTGAAGACTTGTTCCAATTCCGTTCAGCAAAACCATCTGGCACTCTGTACTAGTGGAGTAGGTAGTCAAACCTGTATGTTTGCAGCTGTGAGAGCCTGGTCATTGTGCTGAAATAGTAAGCTATACACGGTACCAAAGAAGCCGGAAGAAAAGAAAAGTATGCTATCTCTATTTTCGGAACAAAAAAATGGTTCGCCGGCTCCACCCTCCGAGTCATTAATAAAGTCATATGACCAAGTTGGGCACCACTTCACCTCAACCAACACAAACTGTGCGAACAAATGAAGAGGCGCCTCAATTCTACGAATATGCAAAACTCCTAGTTGCGTTGTGACTTGATATAATTGTGATGGTCGATCGAGGGGCTCCAGATCGTCCCTTGCTGTATACAGACTGTAGGTTTCATTAATGTGCTTCTTTTGTGTATCGAGCGCACGTTCGCTAGCCACTGTTTCAAACGACTGCCTCCATCTCATCCATCAATGTACAGCTCACCGGATGATCTTTAGTGCGATCTCAAAGAAGCCACTTTCAGAAAAAGCAAACTTGTAACGAGGTAAGGTAACGCCATTATCAAGAGTTGCTTGCGCGGCACCCACCATAAGAACGTTCTCACCCGTGGTGTTCACACGCTGTTGTGTTGACGTGAATTGAAGTAATCTGGTAATCTAAAGTAACGTATGGAAAGCTGGTTTCCCATCGGATCCTGCTACCTAAGATACATAATAGAAAGCACGGTGAGGAGAATAGAAATAGTTACACTGGATCGAACCTGTTCCAATGACATGGTCTATGACATGCCATGTGTGTCATCATCTTTCCCCGTTTTCCACTAGTCGCCATTCACCTACATCAAGGCACTCCTCAGCCGAGACTTTCTCGTCCCTGACCGAAACCGCGCCGCTATGGCACCACGACCAACCATTCGAGGTTTACTCATTGATCTCTCCGGCACCATCCATATCGGCACCCAACCTATTCCGGGATCTGCACATGCAATACAACGCCTCCGAGCCTCGTCGACACCGTTCCGGTTCTGCAGTAATACAAGCAAGGAGTCGACGGCCGCATTGCGAAGCACACTAGCCAAGATGGGTATCGAGACGCATGACAATGAAGTATGGACGAGTATAGGAGCAGTGAATTCTCTGTTGCGAACAAAGGGTCTAACCAGGTACGATGCGAATCCCCTTTGTCGAGGGGAATAGTCCACTAAATGGGGACATATAGACCATTCATCCTAGCTACCGAATCGGCTGCAGATGAGTGCAGGCGTGGTATTCATGGTGATCCTTCGCTTCCATATGATTCCGTAGTGGTCGCTTTTGCACCCGCTCAGTTTGACTATGTTGCGCTCAATGCAGCATTCCGTGTGCTCATGAACGAACACCCCACCCAACGCGGACGACCACAATCGGACTGCCCTCTTATTGCCACTCACTGCGCTCGATACATTGGAGACTCTGACGGCGCTCTTTCCCTCGGCCCGGGGCCTTTCGTCGCAGCACTGGAAAATGCCAGCGGGAGGACTGCAGAGATCGTTGGGAAACCAGAAAAGAAGTTCTTTGAGTTGGTTTTAAACAGCCTGGAGTCCGGTATGCACGGTCAGGAGGGCATTGTCGCGGTGATCGGAGATGATGTTCAGAATGATCTCGGCGATGGTGCGGTTGGTTTGGGATTCTGGCGAGTGTTGGGTACGCGTATCTCATGTTTTATTTCTCGTCATGCAATGACCGGAATTAACGGTATACAGTCAGGTCAGGAAAGTACAGGGACGGAGATGAGACAAGGGAAGGCGTTAGACCGCCGGACGAAGTTTGCGATTCCTTCGCCTCGTTCGTCGACAGCTTACTAGAGCAATAACTCTCTGCAAGTTACCTTTATACGATACTAGACGGTCCGTAGATGTCAAGTTGGTGAATAATATAGAGTCGGGCGAATAGGAAGCATACCGACTTATGCCCACGGGTCGAAGACTACCTTTCCATATATGCCTTTGTCGAACGCTTCGTAAGCACCAACCGCGTCACTGAGCGGGATGACCCTATCCACGACCCCACTCTCTCCGATGACACCTAGTACATCCCTTCTGCGCAAGAGAAGCCCCATGGCAGCGAAAAGGACGGATCGCACGCTGCAACGCCCAAACTCAAGGCTTACATTTTTGTTGTATAGTTCACGACCCGTGAAGGGTATTTGGGGTGCCTGATGGACACCGCAGGAAGACAGGACACCAGATGGGGCGAGAAGGGTAAGAGAAAGCGTTAGGGCTTCGGGGGTGCCGACGACCTACAATGATTGGTTGAGTGCAAAAAAACCCAGCCCGGAGTGTGAGGAAATTACTTCGAGAACAGCATGACACCCACGACGACCCCAGGCCCAACTACGTTTGGCGCGTCGGCAATATCCGCTACCACGAACTCGTCTCCTGACTTTCCCCTGGCATCCGGGGGAAGCGCATCATATATTTGCTGCATTTTACCCGACGGGATCTATTTGGGTCAACGGCGATGATGCGGTGTCGTACATTGGCTCTAGTGAGGTAGTCGAGAAGAGCGAGTGTGGCGCACTCGAAGGCCGTAAGCGTCGTCAACTACATTGATATGAGGTAATTGTGAAAGCTCACAAGGCCAACGGGGCCAAGCCCGACAATGCCCACGTCAAGAATTTTATCCGCAGCGGACAGATACGGCAAAGTAATGTCCGATAAAAAGTCATGTTGTGTAAGGTGACCGGTATTTCGGAGCCAAGGGATTCCCGTGAAAATCGGAGCAAGTTTGGGATGAGTACAAGCTTGGAGAACGACAAAAAGCCCAGTTGGAAGAATGTCTGCAAGGAGAAGAAGGGTGGGATCTGGCAAGTATGACAGCTCTTGAGGAACGGAGAGTGGATCGTCAACCGAAGGTGATACGGCGGACAAAGATAGGAGTGTTCCGCCGGCGAGGGGGACCCGTACATATTGGGCTTGGCCGCCTTGCAGAGCGGGGGAGCCAAAGAGGAGAGATGAAAGACAGCGAGCAGTGAAACCGAGTCTACAGTACCTGAGAAGTGATTAGGTAGATATAGAGTAGTAAGTGAGAGGCTTACTCGCATTCGCCACAGGAGATGGTGAAAGGGGAAATGACTTTGTCACCTACCCTGAGGGACGCATAGAGAGGAGGACGAGATGGCGGAGATCCTGGGTGAAACGAAGAACCGAGAGCGACGACATGACCGATAAATTCATGTCCAGAGATGTGGCTGATGAAGACGTAAATAAAATCCGTCAATGGAACGAGAAGGATTGAGCCTAGACCGACATCTCGTTCACGTCTTGGTGGCCGCGATAGATGTGGAGATCACTACCGCACAGACCGGCAAACTGGAATTGTCAGGATTGATCAGTCGAGTGGAATAGAAATAAAACCTTTATTTTTATGATTGCATCATCGGGATGTTGTACACTAAAATGACTGTAAGCTCCCAAAAAGTAAAGGATAACAAGCATACATTGGGACGGGAACTGATTCTAGTCTGATATCGAAAGCAGGGGGATGCCAACGAACGGCGAGCATGTGGAAAGACAGGACCGGGCCGAGAGAGCCAAAATTGATTTTATTATTAGTTTGCTAAACTGGCTGGCTGCTGCTACCTCTGGCTTGCAGCTTGCTTGCCTCGCTCCCTTTTCTTTTCCCTCCTCCATCTCTTCCACTTCCACTTCCACTTCCACACTCCATCATTCACCATGCCTTTTGAGCGTTATCTCCGCCATCCTCAAGATTCCTCCGTTCCATCTTCCTCATCTCCTTCGATAAATGATTATGCCTATGTTCAATCTCAATATCCCTCATCATTGGCTTCCGCCCTTGGCCCCTTACCCGCCCCTCCCCCTCCCCACTTTCAGATGCCCCAGTTCATGTTAGATGGTCCCTCAACCCTAGCACCTGGTTACGGCCCAGAGGTTCTTCCCACAGGTTTCATGACCTCAGATGAATCGGCATGGATCGCTAACGCTGGCTTTGTACATGGCCAACAAGACGTGTACGTACGACTGCCTCCATCTTATCTCTCGCCCTCAATTCATTCCTCTAGCTTTACTTCTCCTGGCCCAAAATATTTCCAAGCATCTGCGTGCGCGAGCCAATCGAGCTCCTCTCACCTTCCCAGCTCTTCCTCCCTCTCTGGCGCTGTCCCACCTCATGTACCTTTCCCAGCCGTCTTTCCAACCCCTCCCAAAGTTTCTCCTGTTCAACCACCAATCTCTCAAACCGACAAACAGTCTTCTTCCTCACGCACTCATTCGTTTTCCTCACCACCATCCCTTGGCTTGCCGGTTTACTCGTCCTCCGGGTTCGACATCTTATCTATCCTAGGTCGTGTCGCTACTCGACCGAATCCGACCATCACCCTTGGTCCCGTAGACATGTCTTGTTCTTTCGTCGTAGTCGACGTGCGACGACACGACAGCCCCATCGTTTACGCCTCCCCTTCCTTCTATCGTCTCACAGGGTACGATGAATACGAAGTACTTGGTCGTAACTGCCGTTTCCTCCAAGCACCTGGCGGCTGCGTTGCAAAAGGAGAGCGACGACAGTATACCGGTTTAGATGCGGTTGCCCACATGAATAAGAGCCTCGCTAATGACCAGGAGTGCCAAACATACCTCATCAATTATAGAAAAGACGGCTCTGCTTTTATCAACCTTGTCACCATCATTCCTGTGGCCGGTGGCGTTGCCAATGGCCCTGAAGAACAGCACGACGTCGTATTTCATGTCGGCTTCCAAGTTGACCTTACAGAGCAACCGAACGCTATCCAACAGAAACTCAGGGACGGGAACTACATGGTCAACTACAAGTCTAGCCTTGCTCTTCCCAATACCCCCGGCCCTTGTCTTAGGGATCGCCGGAATAATAGCTATACCTTGAACGCCGTCTCGGAGGACCTTCGCGACCTCCTCAACGATTCCTCATTTATGTCATCGATTTCGCCCCCAGCATCGAGCGCTGAAGATGCAGAATGTCATGAAGGAAACCATCCGCTGAGCCTTCTTTTACTTTCCGCTATGCCAGACTCTCTTCTGGTTCTTTCCCTCAAAGGTGCATTCCTGTACGTTGCACCGTCAGTCTCCCGCGTATTGGAATATTCCCCTGAAGAGATGGCTGGAAAATTGGTCGCTGATTACTGCCACCCTTCGGACATCGTTCCTCTGATGCGCGAGCTCAAGGAGTCTTCAACGATCCTGAGTCCACAGGAAGGACAACGCTTTGTGCCAAGCTTGCCCAACGTTCCCAAGTCGGTTAACCTCCTCTTCAGAGCCAAAACTAAGCGGGATACGTACATCTGGATAGAATGCACAGGGCGTCTACACGTTGAACCGGGTAAGGGGCGCAAAGCAATCATTTTGAGCGCTCGCCCGCGTTCAATGCCCCGATTTGGTTGGAAGCCTGCGCCTGATGTTGTATGGCAAGATCGGCTTGGTGGACGAGCGGATGTCACCTGCGAAGTGTGGGGTATGTTGAGTGTCGGTGGTACTGTGCTCTTCATGAGCGCCAACGTGAAGAATGTTCTGGGTTGGGGGATTGGCGAGATTATTGGCATGTCCTTAAATGACATTATCCCAGAGCCCTCCACCGCCGATTCTCTGGGAGCTGCACTTCAACGCGCTGCTCAAGGCAAAAACCGGAATACGGAAGTCGTCGAGTGCCGAGCCAGGCAGAAGAGCGGAGACTTGACCCACCTGAGCATCACGCTCTATCCATTACCCGCCGGTGCAGACTCCCAACCTGATCTCCGACGGCTCCCCATAGTTTGCCAGATTAGGCCCATTTCGATCAAGCCAAGTATAGAACGCGAATTGGTTACCTCTGTATCCCAGGGCAATGTATTCTTCGAGCAGGATACCGCCAAAGAAGGCAGCTGGCAGTATGAGCTGCAGCAGCTCAAGCTCGAGAACCAAAAGCTGGCGGCTGAAGTTGAGTTCCTCGAGGGATCTGTCGGGTTACAAAAACATCATCCTCAGCCAACAAATCCTATCACGAGCACTCATAACTCTGCAGAATGGACTTCTCAACATCATTCACTGAAGCGGCGGTGATTTCGCTCATTAACAAGCTGTTACCTCGAACTATTCACTTACTTTACTGCGTCATCCAACATACACGATTCTTGACCAATTGTATTTACTAATCTGTAGTCGGCGTCCGAGTCAGTCTTGTAAAACTTTGTCATATCATACTTGTCCAGTGTATCGCATTTTGTCACATTTCCTTTCCCCTTGACCCGTTCGTTTGGGTGTTACGTTTCTAGCTTCTGATGCATCCCTAATTTAGTCCTGACACCTCGGACGGGGGCGGACTTGAGCACGCCATTAGGCTACCATTTCTGCCCTTGACGTGGCATGGACATTGTGAGAGCGACATACAATGTTGTATGTACGTACGAGAGCCTCTTCTTAGCGGTGACAGCCCCAATCAATTGCATGAAAACTTGACAGCGGCTAGCGCAACCATCCACAAACTCCATACGTAACTTGAGACTTAACTGCGACTTATTGTGGTACAGTAGATGACCCCATGCGGCCCACTCGCACTCCGGGTCAGGCGGCACCGCCATCCCTGAGACGTTGCCCGGTTGGTTACACATGCTTCGAAAACTGTTCTGGACGCCCCACGTAGAGAGTGTACGTATAGCAAGCTAATAAGACAAATTCTTTTCCCCTCCTCTGCCTAGACTAAACTCTGCCCCCGCTCTGTGCAGCCGTGTACTTTCCCACCGCGACTGTGGAGTCGTTGTGACGGGGCACGGTATTCAGATGGCGAATGATGGCTTTAGCAATGCCCTTTTTGGTTTACCGCCTACATAAGAGATGATGATACTGTATTATAATAGATTAGATCGGGACCACTGGGCAGCTCCGAGTCTGAACTGACTTACCTATGATGGGCTCAACGTGTCTCCGGATCCCCCCATCCCGTTCAAATGCAAGCTACCGCCGCTGACATGATTCCCACAAAGACTCTCCAGGACAGAATGACGGCCACAACTGCGAGCGCGGACAGACGGCACCGTTGGTAGCCGAGCCGTTTGAACCAACTTGAATTCCTGCTAGGCTCAATGTGACTCATTCGTCCCAACTCCCCATTTTTGACAGACAAAACCCGTGAAAAAAGAACCACGGGCAATGGAACCTAGGTCATCGGTTAAAGTCGACTCGGTCTGGTCAGGAAAGCCGTTGTCCTTGCGCAAAAACTTAGCCCGTGATGATTTCGACTTGCCAGTTGGGATATGTTTGACTCCAAGGCAACCGATACATTGTTGTGGGCCGCATCCGATACTTACGTGTTCCCGGCATGAACGTCAGCCTATGCTGCGAAGAACATGGAGAGACCATTGGTTACTGAGCTGGTTCCACCTGAGAAAGTTCCGCGCTGGCGTTATCCTTCCATATGATATGATGAAAGCATACACGAGGTGACGGACAACCACAACGAAGATACGGGAAGTGTCGAAGAAAGATGATCTCGCACGTGGCACGGACTTCGATATGGTTATATCGTATGTGGCGAGGGGGCGTCTCGGACGTGTAGTAATGGTGACCAAAAAAGTGCTCGTCCTTGGCAAACTTTCGGCACCAAAAGTCGATGACTTGGGCCATGTACGTAAGAGACATCAGAGAATTCCTGGACGAGCGGGAGACGGTGGGGCGACCAAGAACCTCGTCCGGACGCGGCACGGGACGGGGATTCTGACTTGTTGGCCCCACAGTGGCACGGCTCAGGCACATTTCGATTATTCCAGTTGCAGCAATTCGCAACCCCGAATCGTTGAAAGCTCTTGGCAAATGACAATGAAGGGAGAAAGGGTGGAGAAATCAAAAACTCGCCGAGGGCCTGGACAACTCTTGGCACCCGCTCCCGTTTCAAAATAGGACTCGGATTGACACGGAAACGTGTAAGAGTTGACGCCGTAGTAGCAACATTCCAGAACCTACAGCGACCCTGAGTTCTGGACCCACTTTATCTGAGCAAGGGCTTGCGCACCAACTCCCTCGTGTAAATTACCTTGGTAGGTTATTCGGGCGCCCAAAGTTTTTCTTCTTCTTTTTCGCGCCTGTCATCGTCCGATGATGTCCCGGAGTAACTTACAAGCGTTTGAGTGAAAAAAAAAAAAAAACAGGTCAGGCGGTAGTAATACCATACACCGTAGGTGGAGCTGTCAGGCAGTCATGGGTGGCCTCAGTATCCGTAAGTCGCCTTTTATGAATTGTTAATGATACCTTTTTTTATAATCACAGTTTTCATGTTTTCTCAAAGGCAATACAGTTTGCTAAATGAAAATTTTTTTTTGGATGACTTTCTGAGTGTAAGATTCTTGTGGCACAAGCACCGGCCGGGCCCGGCGGGCCAGCGCCAACACCAAATGCATTTGGTTCGTTGATAGAAAATTTCCTAAAATTTTTTTTTTCATATCTGTACTGTGGTTGAGCGGTTCCTCGCCAATTAATAACTTAGGGAATTTGCCTTTGCGTGTAAAACTCTTCCGAGGCGCTCGGGCGTGAATAATTCGGAAGTCTCATATCAGTTGATATCGACCCGGATAACAGGATTATCATGATAACGTGTACTTGCGCATTTTAGGAGCTATGAATGGGCATCTAGGTGTTGAAAAAAAAAACTCCAGGGAATTTGTGCAACAACAACACCTTGTAGCGCTCCACACGGAACACGAGAGGACCGAAAGATTGGGTTTGGTGTATCACTTGGCTGGGTGATGACTTCGTTGACTTGTACCTACTACGGACTCGGAAGCAGTGGACCACTCATTCTGGTCGCACCTTCGTGATTTCCTTCGATACCATCGGGTAGATGCTGATGCAGAAAACCATCCGTTATGACTGATCCCGCAATCATAGCTGCATGTCGCAGCGGCTTCCCTCCGACTCGGAGTAGTCTGACTGTAGGGGATGGGTAGTAGTGGATTGCTTGGCTAAGGGGATACCATGTCACGAATGGTATTTTTTTCAAATGGAACAGTCGGTAGTCCAAAAATAGTGGGCAGTCAATCTTTTTGACTGACACGACAGTGTTGTCAGCATGTGGCTTTCAGTGCCCAGGCTGCAGCCCAACCTGATGCACACACCATTCCAACACTACCCACCTGATGCATGTGGGCAACATTCAATGACATTGCTTGTGACAGAACTTCAAACTGGTTAAATACCTCTTCACTGGCTACACAGATTGCTTAGTGGTGGCAGAAGACCCCTCAGCTTTTGGGGAGATCTATATGCTCAAATATTTTCAGATTTTTACCTATTTTATTTGAAGCTATATTGCAATGTTTTTGAAACTGCTTGGCTTAGCCTCAGCAACACTAGACAGAAGACATCATGTTGTAAAGTGCCCTTTAGCTGCTACCACTCTGTCCAGTGAGCTTCCTGCTTCTTCTGTCACTCTCACTGGCAACCTTCCTGGTCCTTCCATACTTTCCCCTGTTTCTTTGCACAGTCACTTGTACCTAAACCCCATCTTTTGAATCAGAAGATGCATTGCCATTAGAGAATAGGCCTCATTGAACACAATGAAGATGTCTGCAAATTTTGGTATTTGTTTCTTGTGTGATGTTTTCTGTTTTGACCACATATGCCTTGTCAATATGTGGTCAAAACAGAATACCTTGCACAAGAAACAACAAAATAGCAAAAATTGCAGACATCCTTATTATGGTTTGATGAGGCCATTCTCTAATGGCACCTTGGCTAACTATATTGTCATGTGATGAGCTCTTACAATATTTTCAAAATATTCACTCTTCACATTTTTCCTTGCCACCACTGGGATGCCACCCCACCTCCATGACCCCTCTGCTCACATTGTTGAGGGTGTCACGGTTTGCAGGGACCGTGGCTCGAAGTGAGCGTCGTTCTGGTTGGCTATTTGCTGTGGCGAGTCGGACAAGACTAGCAACACCAAATAGTCAATTCTAGCACGCGCAGACAAGGTCCTAGGGGAGTAGACTTGACTGTGCGAACTCTCGGGGGTTCGTATCGCGTGAGGCGGTTAGTACAGGCCGGCGCACGCGATGGTCGGAGTTACCGTTCCTAAAGAGGATAGACGGTGGCAGATGGATGAATGACGATGTGTAGGTTCAACCGCAACACGGGCGCGAGTGTAATTGGAATGCAAGGGATGCTCGCCTTCCAAGGACACTCGTGAGAGGTTGAACTAAGGTTCGAGGGCGGACGCAGGGTGAGAAGTGGGGACTACTTCTCACAGCGCGTTCGTATTAGGGTTCAGGCGTCTGGGGATTTGTTTCAAGGAAATGGAAGTCTAGGGAAGAACAGGGGTATGGGTAACCCGCAGGGTTTGCGGGTAGGGGTACTACGGGTAGGGGTAAGGGTCTGGTCTCCTGTACCCTGGCCTACCCCAGACCCGCAGGCCATGAAACTCATACCCGTGCCTGCGGGTAGGTCACATGTCACAGGAGGCTTTCGACTGGGTGCGCGTCGTTGTGAGTCCGGACGCCGGGGGGAGGGCACACTCCGAACGGAGGAGAAAGGCATGCGCACTTGATATGTTTTCCCGCGATGCGCGACTCGCACTGCAACAGGTCCTTCCACATCCATTCATAGAGCTTCTTACGATGGCGCACGGGCAAGGGTCGGACGGTCGACCGGGCGGCTCCCGTGAGCTGACGCGACACATAGGTCGCGATGTTCAGATTGAGGAGCGCTGGAAGCGAACCAAGCATGGGCAACTTGAAGATGTCTACGTGAAAGTCACGCAAAGGTGCCAGTTCGCCAGTGGTGAGCTCAGAGTTGGCTAGCGGGAGCAACGTCAGGTCGTCGCTGGGTATCTCGGATGGGTACACCATTGGGATTGAGAAATCGCGCGCGGAGGAGGCGGGTGAAGGTGTAGGTGAGTGATCGTCGGCGTCAGCATCTGCGGAGGACGGGTCTGATGATGGCGGCATCGGCGGAGATGACCGTTGAGAGCAGGAGAGGAGGGCGCGGGCGCGAAGACGTTGGCGCACAGCGCGCGTGAGCAGGTCATAGTGATAAGTCGGCAATTTATATGAGCATTAGATCCGACTTGGTCTTAGCACCGATGGAGGAAAAATGACCATGTACAGATGACGACGACGACCTAAGTTCAATCAATCACTTGTCAATCCTGGGGAGATGTGCGGCGCTCTTGCAGCACAATCTATCGGCGAACCTGCGGTTAAAGGAGATCATAAAAGTTGCGATAAATATCAAGACGCCATCGCTTACTGTGTTTCTACAACCGGAGCTAAGTGTGTCAGCGGAGTTGGCAAAGAACGTACAGCAGCAACTTGCCTACACCTCCCTGCGCACTGTCACTGCTGCCGTCGAAATCTGGTATGACCCTGATCCTCAATCAACTGTGATTGAGGAGGATCAAGTCTTCGTCGAGGCTTTCTTTGCCATCCCCGACGAGGAAATGGAACAACAGTTGCACTTGCAGTCGCCTTGGCTTCTTCGTCTAGAAATGGACCGTGCCAAAATGATCGACCGTAAATTGACTATGGAATTTGTCGCTATTACTCGCTAACAAGATCAACGAGAATTTCAAGTCGGACCTATTCGTAATCTGGAGCGAGGAGTCGAGGACAACTCTGAGAAGCTCGTCATCCGTTGTCGCGTCCTGGGTGGCGCAGATAAGGATGAAGATGGGATCGGGACCATTGAAGAGGACATCTTCCTACGTCAATTAGAGAACACGTTCAACACGATGCTGAACTCGATCAGCCTCTAATATCATGCAGTGCCTGAGTCGGAGTGTTCTGCGCAGAAGGGAGAAAGCCGAAGCAAGACCCTGAAAAAGGGTCCGCTCATATGATCCCCGTGCATGCCAGTGGGCGGGGAGGGGTCTGTGCGCATAGGCGATGCCGAAAAGGAAAGGAGGCATCCAATCTAGTCTTAGTAAACACAGTTAGCGTCGAAAAAAAAAAAAGTTATATCGAACTCACCCGAAGTCCCCCCCCCTTGCACTTTACCTGACCAACCCGAACCCACCATGCCACGCGACGAAGTCGACACGTCTCTCATCACCACCGAGCGACGCAAACGAAAGATATCAGCATACATCACCAATGAAGATAATATATCCGCTGATAAAGAGGAAACTGTCAAAAGACTGAAGGAGACTGTCAAACCGACAGTCTCAGCCTCATCCAGTCAGGCTTTCATGATTAGTGATTCAATATTGACTCACCATTTGGCCAATAGGGATCGAAGCACCCGTCGCAGCTAGAACGGAGACCCAGTCTCACAGGCCCGGGGCGTCTCCAAGTCCGGAAGGCCAACGTGTCGTTAATGACCCGGAAGACATTCGTCTGCATCCCAAAAACACGCGTCTGGTGCTGGACCAACCTGATAGCTCGGATGACGAATCGGATGGCCATCCTCAGCCCCGACGGAGTCGTCTGTCTAAGCCCGCACAGAAAAGGCAAAAAAAAAAAGATACCTCTTCTAACAATGTCGAAGACTCGGATATGGATGGGCCTCCGGGGGATCTTCTCGAGTCCTCTGAGGGAGACGACGAGAATGCGGCTGAAATCCCAAAATTGACGCACCATCAGAAGAAGTCGGTGATGAAGGGAAGGCGGGTTTTAAGGGATGAATCAGCTGATGATTCCGACATCGAGATCCTTGAAAAACCTGAAGAGGATGCCGAAGCAGAACTCGGTCAGTCACCAGAGGGATTAAGGGGCTGGGACTTACTGTATCTTCCACAGAACGATTGGCCAAAGACTGGACCGCACCAATTTATGGCTTCTTCGAGCCGCGCCCATCGATCGAGGTTGTGAGTGGCCGGCGTTGTCATGAATTCAAATGCGGAGCGCCCCAGTGCAAAGGCAGGGGGTCCAGGGCTCGCATCGTCCGACGGTTTCTTGATACGGGTGATGCGAAGTCAACCAGCAACCTTCGAAAGCATGCGAAAGTGTGCTGGGGTGTGGACCTTGTCACGCAGGCCGATGAGACAAAGGATAGTGCTTATGTCCGACAAGGCCTCGCCGCAGCCAAAAAGCTCAAAGATGGGACAATTACGGCGTCTTTTGAGCGGCAAGGTAAAGGCAAAGTGGCTTACTCGACACGCCAGCCAACCTACAAGGAAGCACGGTAGTTAATCATCATATCATGGTGTGGAACACTCACGAATGCCTGGCAGGGTCGACTATGTCCGCTGGATTGCCCAGAGCATGTGGCCCATGAGCATTGTTGAGGACCCTGGGTTTCATCATCTAATGAAGTCCAGGCGCCCGCAGTTGCGAATTCCATCGTCGATGACAGTTGCGCGTGATATTCATGTCGTCTTCCGAAGCACTAAAAATAAAGTAATAAAGATGCTCCAAGTCAGTTCCGTGTATTGGTCCCGACTCCCAAATAATCCGACTCACCTGGCTCATAGGAATACGACGGCCGTTTGAACTTTGCAACGGATGCCTGGACATCCCCTAATCATAGACCTTTCGTCGCCGTGACTGTCCACTTCGAAAAGAATGGACAGCCAGTATGTATACTGCTGGATATAGTCGAAGTGGCCGTATCGCACACGGGTACCAATCTTGCGGCCGCATTCGCAAAAATCCTCATAAAATTCAAAATATCAGACAAGGTTTGTGTCGTCTCTTCAAAAAGAAGCACTGATTGACTTACATTGTTGTACCAGGTCCTTGGCATCACTTGTGATAATGCCTCAGCGAACGATAAGATGATTCACAAGCTTGCAGGCATTCTCCCGGGCTTTCCTGGCCCTGCGAACCGCGTCCGATGTTTTGCACATATTGTGAACCTGGTGGCCAAGATTATATTGCGTCAATTCGATGTATCAAAAGGCCGGGCGAAACAAGTAGAAGACGATCTTGATGAGAGCAACTTTGAGCTCTCAGAGCTCTCGGAAGATTCGGACGATGAAATGGATGATGGAGATATCAGCAACGATGAGGTAGATGAGGAAGATATCGACAACTTGAATGATGCAGATATGGAAGCGGAATTGGCTGAGGTTGAGGAGGCGATGAGGGAGGACATGGCGGACTTGGGCCCGGGTGCTGAGCAGTTCAGCAACGTTTTGCATAAGGTTTGCGCCATCAATTTTCACCGTGCTTAGGCTGCCACTCACCGCTCCCTTTCTCTGGCTGTTGCAGCTTCGAAGTTTTGCCCGCGCTGTCAGAAAGTCATCCACCAAACTTATGCCAGAATGGAACAAGGTCATCAAACGACTCGCTATCAACGTCGAAGACACAAAGAAGCCTTCGACCCGCTGTGTCATGCCACGTGACGTCGCCACGCGTTGGAATTCAACCTACGAAATGCTCAAATTTGCATATACCTATCAAGATGCTATCAATCAACTGACGGACAATCGATCCATGAAGCTTGGGCACTGTGTGATTACACAGTCAGAATGGGATCTTATCAAACAGCTTCGGGATGCACTTAAGGTGAGTACTGGCATCTCAGTCATTTGCTTTTGCTAATTACATAACAGATCTTCAAAACAGTCACGCTGCAGTTTTCAAGTGATACACCATGTCTCGCAGCTGTCATCCCAGCCATGGATAGGATGCATGACAATCTCACCACAGCATGTGAAAAGAAAGACCATTCTCCAGCTCTTCGAGCTGCGCTGAAGATGGGCAAGGGGCTTTTAGACAAATACTATTCACTGACTGATACCTCAGAAGTGTATCGCATTGCAATGGGTACGTTACAACTCATTTAACTTGAATGACCCTAAATGCTTGCCTTTAGTTCTCCATCCCAAGTACAAGCTCAAGTACTTTAAGAAACAGGGGTGGAAAGAGGATTGGATTGAGACAGCGAAGATTCTGGTCAAGACTGAGTACAGATCTTTGTATGCCAGCCATGCCATTCACAAGGCTGTGTCACATCCCACACACACATCAAAGATACAGGTAGGCCAAGTTTTTGTATGTTTGTGTGCTTGTGCTTACAAGACTTATATCTATTAGGGATCTGATGATGGCAATGAGTCAGCAACTGAATCATCTGACTCAAGCTTGGATGATGATGAGCTCATGGATGAGTTGGACCACTACCTCTCAACTGCACGAGTGAAGAGTGTGACAGATCCTCTACAATGGTGGGTTGAGAATCAAGCTATGTTTCCTCGTCTATGGCGCATGGCAAGAGACTACTTGACAATTCCAGGTATGTGTTATCTACCACAGTATTACTAAATCTCTAGGCTAATAAAGTGCTATAGCTTCATCAGTTGCAGTGGAACGTGTTTTCAGTCAAGGCCGCCTTCTCAGCTCTCATGTTCGCAACCGGCTTTCAGCTAAGAAATTTAGAGCCCTTCTTTGTGTTGGTGCATGGAGTGAAGAAGGGTATGTGGATTCTAAGGACTGTTTAGTAGCAGCTTCTTTGCCAGATGCAAAGGAGAGTAAGTAGTAGTATTGACTATTGAGCTTGGTATTGAGTGAACACTGAACAAATGTCTAATAAAAGTTTTGGTTGTCTTTTATTCTAAAACTTGAAGAAAAATCTTAAGTACAAAACCCGTACCCCTTACCCTGTGGGTAGGGGTATTTACTTTACCCATGGCAAAATACGGGTAAACCCGTACCCCTTACCCTGTGGGTAGGGGTATTTACTTTACCCGTGGCAAAATACGGGTAAACCCGTACCCCTGCCTGGGGGTATGGGTAAGTGCGGGTAGGGGTAGGGGTAGAGGTTGTTGTTACCCCGGGTTACCCGTGTTGTTCACTAAATGGAACAAATTCACAGATGTCTGATCGTGGCGCGAAGTACCTAGATCAAGGTACGAAGAGGGGATTCACAAGATGAGAGGAGAAGATGCGATGCGAGTGTGAGCAGGAGACAATGAACTGCGATTCTAGACGAAGCTGAAGCTGGGGCTTTAGCTTCGTCTACAGGGCCCTATTTATGCGTACAGAGGGCCAGCCAACTATCCTACAAAGGTCACAGTACAGTAGCGAAGTCAGAACTATTGACTAAGGACCTGAGTCAGTTCTGATGACTCAAGAACTGACTCAGTGCGTCTGACTCAAGATCTGAGTCAAGAACGCTGACTCAAGATTTGAGTCATGATCCCTGAGTCAAATACACGTCCAAAACGGCGACGCACAGCCCCTAGAAGCGGAACAGAAGGGGCTGGCCAAGGAAATGGATCCTAGGTCACAACACAAGTCGAAAATCAGACGGAAAATAGTAAGAAATGGGCCGGGCGGCCCGCATAACCGTAACAGAGGGTGGTTACTGAACACCTCACACATTCATTGAGCTTGGGTTTGACCTCTTCCAGTGTTGGATATGCATCAGACATTGTGGTCAAACCCAAGCTCAGTATCTTGTGCCCCACCTAAAGATCTATGAGAGAACAATGGAAGCACAAATATGTGAGACTTACAAAAAAAATTGTAAGTCTCACATATTTGTGCTTCCAGTGTTTTCTCATAGATCTTTAGGTGGGGCACAAGATACTATGATGGATGTTTCTGCATGCCCCATTATCTGCATTGTCTTTTCCCTTCATGGTGAAGAGGCTGTTGTCACTTGTCACCCCTATGAGGTACTCAACACCATTGGAGGGTGCCAGTTTGGACAACTTTGATGAGTGAGGAGAGCCACGGTTTGTAGCTTCCGGGATTCAAGTGTACTCATTGTGGTATGAAACCCATTGTTATCGTGCAGGGCAGAGACACAAATCACTCAGCCTGGGAGAATGGACAGCTGCCGCCCTCGATACACAGGATCAGCGCCGTTGCTGTTCAATCGAGGCTAGAACTTGAATGAGTGCCGTTAATCTGCCTCGCCTCGCACAATCCCGGAAAGACTTTAAGCTGTTCGTGCCATACTCATCCGCATTCGCTAAATCCCTTTCTCCAGAGTTCTCACACCCTGACGGCGGAGTGTCCAGATCGAGAATGCTCTGTTTTTCGACTGAACGGTGGACGTGGAGAACCCCTGGTGTTGGCGACAGGCATCATCAGGAAGATCACGTTTTTCTTGTCATGGCTTGTACAAGCTTGCACAAGCTTGTACAAGCTTGTACAAGCCGTGACAAGCCTGACAAGTTGACAAGTCACAAGCTTGACAAGCAACGTCCAGTTTTTGACAAGTTCAGATAATTTTCATTTGAACCAGACTGACAAGACTGACAAGTTCCAAGCTGGCAAGCTGACAAGTTGGCAAGGTCAAAACCAAAAAATTGTGGCACTGTTTATTAAATCATTTCTATACTAGGGGTACAAAAACGAAGCTAATCAGTGCATTCCAGCTCTCTCACCACCAATGATAATCCTGGAATATGTCAACACAGCCTCAGCCCACACCGCCGTCTCACACATGAATGGTGGGCAGCTTCTCCGCACTCACACCCGCACGCGTTCCCACTCCCCCCATTCTGTCCACAATGAAATGGGCGCGAGCACCCCCCACATTCACATTTGCGTTCACCGTGCTCTCAGCAGCGCTAGGAGAGAGATTTCAATCATTCCATTAGCGATTCTTACCAAAGGCCATTGTCACAGCTTAGGCCTCCCCCACGGGACATGTATCGTCCGTGATCCCGCTTGCGTTCTCGTTCACCGATTCGCCGCAGTCCCTACTCTGTGCATCAATCGTGCCAGTTGATCCAAACAAAGCGCACATACCACATCTAGTGCGCCCCATTCACCCACGGCCATGGACGATGGCGTCGAAATGAAGGGAGGCGGCGGCGATACAAGTTGGGGAGGTGGCAGCAACCCAGGCGGCGGGGCATTGGCCACATCACAACGTGGCGTCGAGAACTTGCTCACGCTGGAGAGCGACGCGTCGTGTGAGTTCAGGAGCCTCAACATCTGGCTCGAAGAAACCGTGCGTTTGGGCTTGCCTCCTGTCCCACATATTTAGTTTTTTTTGTCTGTCTTTTTTTTTGGCAACGCTCAGCATTTGACACGAACCAAATATCAAGTCGTTACATGGCATCCAAGCACACTCCCGGGACTCGTAGGTATGCAGCTAATGCATTTACGACCACCGACGAAGAGGTCGTCTGTTGACGTGGCGGTGTCAGGCGGGAACGCGTGTGTGGGGGAGTTGCCAGAGGCAGATGAATGGTCAGTAAACAGCCAATGACAATAAAAACTAGATAGAATACCCACTGTAGAATAATACCACTCAGGTATGACAAGCTTAAAGAATTTCACTAGCGCGGGGATATGAGGGTTGAAACTAGGCAGTCATGCGGACGAAATAAGTGAGGGAAAAAAAAATAATTTCAAGTCCGCTCCAAATTCAACCTGACTAATACAAACCTAATAACAAAGGAAGAACTTGTTCGATTTTTTTTGTCCAAGTCGACACTCACTCGTCTCGTCTCATCTCAGACATATGCCCGGCTTTAAAATGTATCTTGACAACATTCTCATCTGCAAATGTGACCAGGTAGAGCCCAATGCTCCTTTCATTTCTGCTTCATTCCAATTCGCCACCCATCCAGGTATGCAAATGTACCGTTTGTCTCTTTTTTTTTCTCATACCCTCTCCTCCCTAGGTGGCAGCTCCCCTCCTCCCTCTGTCCTCACATAATTCTCAAAGGAGACTTGTGACTCTTGAGCATTGTGACTTGCTACATATCAATGGGCTTGTAGCAGGATGACCTCAGCCATCACAGACCCGCTTAAGTATCGTCCTAGGCTTGCACCCCAAGCTCTCCCACGAAACGTCTTGCTATCCATGTAAATGTGTTCTCTTTATTCTTTTTGAGAGAGGATTCCGCCTTCGTGCTGTCATCGCGCAGCCGCCCAAGTGTCGTGCACCCGGATTGCACCTCGAACATCTGTCCTGGAAGTCTCGCCACTGTTACCTCTTTCCTCTCCTCCTCTTTGCCAAGTCCCAATTCAAACCTTGCTTGACATTAATGCTATCTTTATCTTGATTGAGTGAGTTTTTTTTTCTTTTATTTTGGCGTCAATTGAGGTCGCAAAGCTCCCGAATCTCGACACCCACGGAGTACCCGGTTCTGGCGCTTTCGTGAGTCCCCGTTTCATCACATCAACATCTGCTCTTCAGCTTAGAATTACCAGAATCAGACCACAAAGAATATTGCCCGCTACACTCAGGTCAATCGCTACACAATAGCTCGCTCGAAGCCCACGAGTGCGGAGATTCAGTCGGTCTCTTGTCTTCACCTTCGTCACAGCCAGGTCCGAGAGCCTCCCTTCTCAACTCACGGAACTGCAGTGCGGCTTCGCTCGCTAGGATCAGCGGCGCATTCAGATCTCACTCACTCTCGTGGCACACTTTGATGCAATTCGCACGTCTCGGCGGCTAGCGTGTCGCTCGCGCCGAGCTGCACGCGTGCACAGAGCTTCACACACAGTATCGGTAGCGCATCGCGATCCAGCATCGAACTTTTACTAGGGCGCACGCCCAGTTCTCCCGGCGCGGTTCGGTTGTCTGGTGGGAATCGTCGGAGGCATCAGCGAGCGAGTGGGCGCTGAGTAATTCTGAAAATCATACTTTTTTTTGGCGTGCTAGGGGTCGGTGCTGGTGGGTGGGTCGTTGAGATGAACTGGTGGTGCGAGCGCGCGTACGCCCGAGAGTGATGCGGGGCGGTCATCGGTATCATTCCTCTCTGTCCTGACGTTTACCAAAATAGTCTCAACGGTCTCCACCTCCTTCCCCCCTTGGTCACTCCACAAACGACAACAACCCCCTCGAACTCCTCAATGTCGTCCTCGTAGCGTCCGTCGATGGCAAGTTTCATGCCCTCAACTGTTTGACCGGTGCCAAACTCTGGTCCATGCCCTCTTCGCCCCCGCCTTCCTCGGCCCCCCACGGCTCGGCGGCTGCGCAGTCCGTCTCGTCCATCCTCGAGCCTCTCGTTTCCACCAAGCACCTCGATTTTAGTACCAGGTGGGTCGGGCACTTGATGTGGGGGAATTTCGCACCCGCTTCCCCGGATAATTGGTTGTGTGCCATGTATTTTGAATGATGGGGTTCCGCCGAAAGGGAACACATCAAGTCATGAGGTATGAAGCGGCGGAGTCTTCTATCGTCCCATGTACTATCTAACGTTCCGTTTGATTTCATCGCTGCGCCTGCATTTCGTCCCGCAAGTAGTAGTTCTGCCCCTGCGTATGTCCCGCACCAGCCCACCAAATGGCGTGGTAGTGCCTGCACCATCTTCTTTCGTTCGTGGAGGCCAGTTGTGAGATGGCACAAGTACACTGTATACAGCTGCCATATGACCCCAACAGCGTGACTCACTTCACATTGTAAAAACATCTCGTTTGTCACTATATTCGAGCACGCATGTGCAACTAGTACAGTAGTTAAAATACATTTTTCGTAACTTGTCAACTTGTCAAGCTTGTTGAGCTTGTCGGGTCTTGTCAGCTTGTTGACAAGCAAGAAAAGCCCTGACAAGCTCGAAAAGTCGGCAAGAAAATTGTGATCTTGCTGATGATGTCGACCAGCAAGGTAAGAGAGCGTCAGCAAAATCTAATGCGCGGAAAAAAAACCATTAAAGGACAGGGGAACATGACGTACGATGCCAGCTTGATAGGTGGAGTGGTTGACGAGATCCCAGGACACGATCACGACAGCAGGATTGATACAGGAATGAATGAATGTCCATCAATTGGGAAAGATGGCGAGTCCCGGCTTACCTGTGCTTGCTATTGGACTCGTCAGCAGGCGGCCACGACGCAGCATGTGTGAATGAAGCCTGCTGGCTATGCTGGACCCCTACCTTGCTATCTAGCATACCATGGTTGATGTACCACTAAAAACCTGCAGAGTTTGGCTTATCACAAGTAGGCAACGTCTGCCATCCCTTTGCGCGTGGATCTCTTACCACCCCCTCACCTCAGGAGCCACGTCTGGCCTTGGCTTGGCGTTTCACTCGGAACGTTATCGCTCGTGGAGATAATGTCATCGCGACAGAGCGGTCTGCTTCATGATTGAATGACCTCTTGTCGGACTCGTCGATCGACCTACGCGTCTTGGCTCTCGACGTGACAGCTCCTATCTCAGACATTAAGCGACAGGTAGATTTTGCAATCCATGTCTGGGGACGTATAGACGTCCTCGTTAACAACGCCGGGATTGCCACTTTTGGCGCAATTGAGGAGGTCGGGTTCGTGCGATCAATCCATCAGCTTTACCGGTCGTCGCAAAGAAGTAACACAGTTGGTTTGCAGGGCCCAGGCGATGATGGATGTGATGTAAGTCAAATTTTTCGGTGTCGTGAATGTAACGAATACTGTCCTCCCTCACATGCGTCACCACCGTGAGGGTCTCATCGTGTTCATTGGAAGCCGTTCCGTCCTCCGTAGTCAGACCATAGTAAGTACGACGCGCACATCTAGTTTTGTCATCTCATTTGCTAATCTTAACGACATTAGGGCATCGGTTTGTAATCTGTTTCTACCTATCGGTTCCTGTAATCGACTAACCCTCCCTTGTGGACCTCAGGACCTTACTCAGTGTCGAAAGCTGCTGTCCACGGTGAGCCTCTCGCTCCTTGCGTGATGGAATCGTGCTGACCCAGACGGTTGCCACCCAGCCTACGCAGAGGCGCTCTCAGCTGAGATGGTTTCTTTCGGTGTCAAGGTACTGATCGTGGTACCGGGCACCTTTGACACCAAGATCAATGCGCAGCAGCGTATCGGTACACCGCTACCGGGATACGAGCCAGCTCATGCACACATGGATGCCTTGGTCAAGAATCTCGCCAATTCTCCCAAAGGTGACCCTGCGTTGGGCTTGTAGACATCATACGTGGTGAGGGCCGTGCAGCAGGCCGCAAGTCATTCCCACTCTGGCTCTTCCTTGGTGAGGACTGCATGCATGATGTACGTACTCGCCTAGGCCAGATCGGATCCACTATGGAGGCGATGGGCACGGGACTAGGCCCTCTACCAGCTGTATCATGAATGAGGACTCGCGTACGCCAGTTAAATTATCATCAGGAGGAACTTATTCATATTCATCTACTTGCTCCCGTGTCGCTTCATTCGTGAATTCATATAACTTTTTTTGAGCTGCCTTGACGAACGGGAAAACTAACTATGTACGTACAACAAACCCGTGGAGGAATATTATAGTGAAGCTCCAACCGCCAAAAGTGTGATAGTTGTTGGTTACATTGCCAAATCTCCCGGAGCCTGTCCGTATGTATACTGCGTATCGTGACATTATGCGCGCTATCCCCATGCTAGGTCTCGATGACTGCGCGCAATTAGGTCGCATACTGCTCCGTCCATTCCTTGCTAACCTGCCGCGCGCCAGCCTCATCCTCCTTGTAGTGCTTCGCTACGTCTGCTGCGAGTGGATCGTCAGGGTTGGGAGAGCTGAGAAGCGCCTGTATAGACAGGAGGACAGTGCGGATCTGTAGTGCTGGAGACCATTTGTCTAGATATTACGGTCACTATAAAGGAACACTGATTTTGAAAATAAATACGAGCGCTTGCCTTTCAAGATATCCAGACAAATCCGACCAAGCTTGTCTGAGCAGGTGATGAATATCGTTTCGAATAACCCAGAGAAAGAAGACCGCACGCACCGATATTGGGGTGATATATTTTGGTAAGAAAACGTACTTTGGGCGGTGCCATTGGATACTCTTCAGGAAGGAATAGTTCAAGTCTGAAAACACCATCTGCACGTAGATCAGTAACCATGGAAGCCTGTGCAGAATCAATAAACGTACTTTGGAACGGACTGCCGTCCGGGCCTTGGATAGTCACATCAAAGTACCTGAGGTTGTCCTCATGTGGAGCAGCGGAAATTCCAGGTGCCGGGTCCGCCACAAGGCGCTCTGTTTCCTGTAGTGGGCGAAGGGGTCTAAGGAGGAGGAGGAGAAAGAAGGAGGCGTATGTTAGAATCACACACTTTGATTATCCGCTGGAAAGGTGCGTGATGAATGTCGATAGGTTATGAAATTAAAAAAGACAGACCTTTGGGAGGGCCATAAGGGTGAGGAGAAGTCTAAAGATAACGAAGACAGCGACGAGTCGGAATGACCGAGGAATGGGTAGATCTCTTCGGCTATTCCCGTTTGATTTATACGATTATGTCATACACGCGTCTTTCAATCATGTCGTCCACTCAACAACCTGATGATTGGATTCGTGTAACAAGTAGGGACGGCTTTTCTTTCATTGTCAAACGAAATGTCGTTCTTCGTAGTGGAACACTTAGAAACATGCTTGATGAACGTCGTACGTCTCACTCTTACCACTCTCACCCTTTATGCTCACGCGACCCTTTCCCTTCTCAGACAGTTTCGCAGAGGCCGTGCAAAAAGTCTGTCGTGTAGACGAGAGGTACCTATCATATCTTACAGACCATCCTAGTTCTTACCTTCCTGACATCGCAGGGCTGCCGTGACAGAGAAATTCGTAGAATATCTTGCCTACAAGGCGACGTACGATAACGCTCCTCCGAATGAGGACATCCCTGACTTCATTGAGCGTATCGACCCCGAAATAGCCTTGGAGCTGTACGTGCAACCTTTAAAGTCCGAGTCGTTCCCGTATATCCGAACTGACATCTTCTCTAGCCTAGCTGCCGCCGACTATCTCGAGGGTGCGTATCGAATGTTCATTTTAAGATTGGCCGCTCTTACTCCTGTCATTCAGTTTGACCCTTTTGACATCATGGGTGGTTTCTGGGGCATGTCGCGCTGGATGGAGATCACAGTCACAAATTATTTACTTCGCTCTCCATTCATTTTAGACTGGTTTCTGACTCGAGGGATGGGACCCTGCTCGCACCGTTGTTGTGCTTGATTTGCAATGTGTTGCATCTTATGTCTCCGCGATGCATTGCAGATCAGCTATACCACCAGTGGGAGCAGCTTTAGAGCAGAGGAACCCATCAACTCAACTACCTACGAGACTGATGTTAGGTTGATGCATAGCTGTAAGTATGCAGTTATAACATCTCATTTCATTTTCACTGGACACGCATAGCCGCATGCATAGCCGAGAGACTTTAGTTAAACGATTAGAATGAGCAGGCTGGCGTATCGTGTGATCATGCGATCATCGAACGATTTGAGCTATTGCGGCGGATAAGTCGTGGCAAGCAAGACGGCCTGGTACTCAGAAGCTCTGTGCTTCGAAAAGCAATTATACAAAGACCGTAGCAGCTAGGAGGAGCCTCGCGTCATTACAATTGAGGCGAGCGGCCGAACGCCCTCAGAGCCTGACTGGGAGAACCAGACTATCAGTACTAGTACCGTCCCGAAATAACTCAAAGGTGGAATACGGATCCTTGATATTACTAGCTTGATCCAAGAGTACAAAATACAAAAACAGATTGTGCATCAGGGAATGACAAGTACAACATGCATCGCATCGCTCGTCCTATGCCGTTTCGTGACGTTTCGGAGCAGGTGGTCGATCAGTGGCACGGCGACCATAAGCAAGTCGATCTGCCATACGCTCAACGAAGCCGGAGTTCCCGTCCTCGTCCATCGGGATTGGACTAGGCCATGCTCCAGGAACGCCCGTGCTGGGACCTGCTGCCGCTGGCGAGACCTCAGGTGTTGTAGCATCGCCCTCGGCCGTCGGGCTGCTATTGCCACTGCCCCACCCACGCTGCATATGCCCCGTATGGGTCTGTCGCATCGACGGGACAGGAACGAAGGGGAACGACGTCGGCAAGTGAAACTCGGGTAATCGCTCGTTGGCAATGTCAAGGCGCCGTCTACGGCGCTCGTAAGTTGGATGAGAAAAAGGAAACAATAACCTGATACTCACGCATCGTCAAAGCTATGGATGTACCGCCGGATCTGGTTGCCTTGCACCCCCAGTGCGTCCATTCCATTACGGGGGGCGCCATGTACATCGTCCATCCCGGCAGCTGGGCTGAGCTCCGACGCGTTCTCAGACTCCTCACTATACGGGCTGTGTGTGAGTATAGATCCGCACGTGTGATACTGCGAACATACCGTAGTTGCTGGAACATGCGCTGGATACGTCCAACAGCAAGAATCTTGTTCTTGATATCTTGGCGTCTTGTAGATAGATCGTTCGGCGCTGCTTGATCCATAAGAGCACGCTGTGCATCATCATCGGAAGACGAGAACTCTTCCTCGAGCTCCTCTTGTGAACATACAGACAGCACCGCAAGCAACATTTCGATGACTGTTGATAAAACATAAGTAATCCCCTCGCATGAAGCAAGGGAATACGTGCTTTTCGCCCCGACGAACGGAAGGCTCCACGTGAAGGCATCCATGAAGTTGGGTAACCAATATGGATGTGGGCGTGCATGATACTGGCGGATCGTGATGCTCTTGTTCGCATATTTGAGCACAGCACCTCGATTGTGATAGACATCGAGGTAATTCGGTGCCGAGAACACAGTGATAACAGACGGAAATTTCTTTGTTGGCGTCTTACGGAACATGACGTACCTGTTTGACCATCAGCAGATGAAATCGAATCGGGAGACTGTACGTACCCGGCATCCTGGGCCTCGTGTCCGCGGATGACGCCCAACAACTCGTTACGCTCCAGAAACTTTATGACGGCGTCAAATCTACATCTAGCCATTAGGAAAGTTCGAGCAAAGGAATGACTTTCGCACGTGAAATAAAAAGAGCAGCCGCGGGTACTGTTGTGTCCGAACATCTGACCTGGCGGGACGGGGGACGGGTGAGGAGAAGGCTCGTTCTCGTGTCCGAAGTTTGGAACTGGGTCGGACCACAGCAAGTCGCATAGTAAACCAAATGACCCAGGCTCTTGGAATCTGTTGATCTAATAACGCGAGTCAGACACAGTGTCTTTGATTCTCGAGGCGATACGAACCCGATCTACATCCGAGATAGTGTTAAGTTCCGGGGAGATACCTCCATGGACACAGAAGAATTTGCTATCCAGCAAGCCACAGACGGGTAGTGCGCAGAAAGATTCTATGCACGCATCATATACAGTCTCACTGTACTTATGTAAACCTGCTCGGACGGTTAGAGTGTTGAGTGTAAACAAAGGAGCAGCGACAGACATTCGCGCTTGAAGGTGAAGTACTCGGTGAGATGTCGACACTCGTGATTGCCGCGAATAAGGAACAGGCGATCCGGATACCATAACTTGAGAGAATATAGATAGAGCAAGCACTAGATAGATGTTAATTCCTCATTGCGGTCAAAGGATTGCGCTACACCTACCTCGATTCCAAAACAGCCTCTGTCAACGTAATCCCCAAGGAATAGGTAGTTTGTGTCAGGCAGCTTTCCACCAACTTCAAATATCTTCATGAGATCATACTACGGGATTTACGCCAAAGCGTTTGATGAGCATAGGGGATTTGCAGCGAGCGTTCGCTCACATATTGTCCATGTATATCACCAACGACTATGTAAATGTTCTAATCTCAGTGGGCGCATGAAGGTATCGCGAGGATGACATACCGGTCACTGGACCCTTCACTTTCAGCATATTTGGTTCTGTGGTCAGCATATCCGTACATTGTCGGAGTATCGCCAAAGCCTGGGCCTCGGTCAGGCGACCCTCGTGGATGAAGTGTTCACGCAAGAACTCTGGATTTGGTTTTTTGCGTCCATGCCGGTCAGTCGTCCAGAACTGCTCATCAGTGGGACGAGATGTCGCAGGCTGACGGACCTGCACAGGGAGAATTACGCTTTGATTAGTGCAGAGACAGATGTGGCATGGCCGGTGTCAACTACGTACACCTTTTACGTGTCGCTCACAGGTATCTGGGGGTATATCAAACGCTTGGCCGGCTTTATTCTTATCTTGGATCTGGTTCAATGCGTTTTGAAGGTGAAGTCTGCGGTCTACCATACTTGGAGCCAATGTTCACAGTGAGGTGTGGTGGAGGTATCTCTGTTAGAGGCTGGGACGCCCAAGGTCTGTTTGTGCCACACTATCAAAGACAGGAATAGTTGACGCTCACGAGGGGTTGCCAAACGTCACCTCGGCCGATTCTAGATCCGCCTCGGAAAGTCAAAGCCGTCGGGGTCGGGGTGAGACTGCGGGCCACAGCAGTCGTACGATGTCCCTACTTGGGTGCGATGCAAGGGATTTGGAACGGGGAGCACTGGGCTTTGAGGGAGCAAATGTTGTCCTCAACGCTGGTCTTGGTGTTGGCAGCTTGGAGAGTGATATTCAAAAACCAACGTTGGGATGCGCTGGCGAGCAATCACCGGCCGGTTGTGACAGCTGATGTGGGTGAGAAAGCGCTTGATAGAACTGAATCGAGTATAATAACGTGAACTTTTCGTTGGCGAGGCGCTTCTTTGTTCCTCGCCAGGGGTCATTATCTATTGATCAGGTTATTCCGATAGAGCTACTATAGTTTTGAACGATAAACACGTTACTAGCGGCGAGAATGCACGATTTCATCATGTGTAAATCGAACGCAGCATGCCAGCGGTGCACTAACAGTGAGGGGGAAAAGTAAATTTTAAAGAAAAGAAAACCGACTGCACAGGGCCGATCAGTTGTGCAATTTATAGTTAGAGCTACTTTATCCGGTCAACTCCCAACGGCCTTAGGGTTTTGACAACGGAATGCCCGCGTACTCGTCGTATCCCAGTGCGAGGTTGAGATTCTTGAACAAGAATTAGCGTCATACTCTTTTGATGGCAGAAACCTCGCACCTGGAGACACTGCGTCGCGGCACCCTTTAGGAGGTTATCCAAACCGCCCTAGAAGCATACTTGGTCAGTTTCAGGAACACGAGCAGAAAGCGTGGTACATACTGATACCACAGCGCGATCACTCTGGCTGTTTACTTGAAAGCCACCCACGACCCAACCGTGTTGATCCTGCACATCCTTGACTTCCACAACATTCTTTTGAAGGCGCACGAGCTTTTCTTCAGCGTACTTCTTTTCATACAACGTCCTAAGCTCCAGAGCGGAAAGAGGCTTGCTGAGGGGCATGCTCAGCACGGAAACGATCCCGCTGAACCATGGTGCGACGGTGGGCACAAATGCGATTCTCATGTTCTCCACCCCGGGAGATAGGAGTCGTGAAAGGTGTACCCCTGCCTCGCGCTCGTGTATATGGTCAGTCAGCGAGTACGCACGCACACCGCCCCTAAGGCTCTGAGGGCTAACTTTTGGGACCGTCATGGGACGCCCGTCTGGATCTTGAGCACCTGCAACGGTACCTGCTCCACTGTAGCCTGACATCGCAAACACCGAGGGCCACGAAGGGCGCGTGAGATATGGGAGCAACGGTGCAGCCAGCAACTGTGTCGATGTTGCAAAACAGCCAGGGTTTGCGATACGTTTCGCGCTGCGAATCATATCCCGAGAGTACAGTTCTGACAAGCAAAGCAACGCAATTGACATTCAAATTGTGCACTATCTTACATAGACGGGGGATTCTCACCAGGAAGCCCGTACGTCCATCCACTCTCAAAGCGATAGTCTGCACTAAGATCGACTATAACACTTGCATCCCCATTGCCACCCGAGCGCTCTGTTGTACCACGGTCAATGGCATCAACAAAGGGCTTCGCTGCACCATTAGGCAACGCAAGGACCCATGCATCAACATCTCCGTTTTTCTCCATCTTTTGCACGTCTTCTGTTGAAAGGTTGGAGTACGTGATTGGTGATTTCGAGTATCCTTCAAGCGGGTAGCCCGCAAGCTGGCGAGATGAGACATGCGTAAGGTTCAGAAACGGGTGCCCGGAGAGGAGAGTTGTCAGCGCCTGTCCTGTGTATCCCCTTGCTCCAATCAGAGCAAGTCTCTTCTCTTCTGTGGAGGTAGGCGGTGGCGCAGCGGTGGCGTAGCCTCGCGCCGACCCTGGCATACGACGCACCAGAGTCGAGTATGATCGGCTGCCATTGGAAGAAGTGGGAGGACGATGCGGGGTTGCTGATGGACCAACTGGAAGGTATGACCGGTCGATGCGACCATTCTCTTCAAATTCTCTGACAACACGTTCTACTTCGCTGACATTTTGAAGGCCATACCAAAACAGGGTCTTCCCGGAGCGGGTGAAGCTGCCGTCCGCGCGCTCGAAGTGCCACGAACGATTCTCGTCATCCGCATGCGCGGTCCAGAACAGTCGGCGATGATCCCTACGAACGGCATTGAAGATATTGTCGATAACGTTGTTGAGAATACCATTGCGTGACGTGAGAAGTTTTGTCATGACAGGAATTTCACCTTCCGGATGAGATACGATCGCAACAACCTCCAAGGGTTCATCGCCGTAAAGTGTGTAAGGCGTTTTTTTGAGATTATTGAGCACTTCAGTAACGCTCTGGTTCTCGGCTAGAACGTCGGGATCACGGTCGCGAATGACTTGGCGGAGGCGATCCGCGCCAAGCGAATCAATAGAGTCGTGTTTGAACAGCTTGTAACCACGGCGAATAAGAGTACCCGCTCCGCTATCAGTGAAAAGCTCTTTCTGTAAAGAGTCCGGAGAGATGATGGCGACCGACGAGGAGCGAGGTAGGTGGTCCAGGAGTTCTTTGATCTCTCTGAGCTTCAACTTTGTTCCATACTTGACCCAAGGTTGTTTCATGAGATCACTGTATTCCTGTAGAGAGGTTTCATAACCGTCCAAAGCGGCATTACGAGAAAGGCGCTTACCTCGTCCAAGTTAATCACGTCCAGCTTTTCACCGGTAACGCCGTGAAAGAGGCCACCCTTATCATTCAGGTAGACAATTTTGAGAGGTTCAAGCTCTTTCGCGAGTTCTCCCGCTGCAATGTCGGCGTTGACATTGAGTATTTGGCCATCGGCGCTCTCGGCTAAACTGGTAAGAATAGGCAACGCGCCGGCACGAATGGATGCCTCAAGAGGGCGTTTGTCGACCCGTGTGATCTTTCCAACGAGACCATACTTGTCCCGATCGAGATAGTCTGCGGTGAATACGCCTGAATTGATGGGCCGGGCTCTCGTGCCAAGCTTCTCCAATGCAGAAACGATTTTCAAGTTTTCATCTAGGAATACGCGGCGAGCAATTTGCAAGGTTTTTGCGTCTTTGAAAGGATCAGAAGAGATGAACGAACAATGGCAGAAAGAGCGCACCTGTGATGCGAATGCCATCGATGTATTCTGGAACGACACCGCCACGTTCCATGGTTTCGTTTAACTGAGGCCCTGCACCATGAAGAATGACAGGATAAAGGCCGACACGATAGAGAAAGCTGAGGCTTAGAGCGAATTCATCGAGTTGTCCTAGGACAGCACCGCCAACTTTTATGACGGCGAACTTGGCTGGTTGTGAAGGATTGGAGGATGATGAAAATATGCGAAGGTAGCGCTCGACCTCGCGCTTAGTACCGATAGAGTACAATAGTCTGGTGATAGTTTCCTGTGACACGTTATGACTGATGAGAGAAATGATAAGAATTGAACATACTCTGTCTGTTTGTGCGACTGATTGAATAGACCTCTTTAAGAGATAAAAACTATTTTTATTGAAAATGGGACGACAGTGACGGAGAGCGAGTCTGAAGGACATGACGGTTTGATGTCAAAGAGGGAAAGATAAGATTAGATAGTTTTTTTGGACACATTCGGAGGTTACCGAAGGGGGAGGGACTCGACCTGCGAGCGAGGCTATGCCCAGTCATTTTATGTGAATAACTCTCGACGGACCACCATGTCCTCCTCGGACCCCCCTCAACTTCGTCTTTCCCTCCCTCAATCCGCTTCTACTTTTAAACGCTCTTTTGAACAATTCGGTTTCGATCTTGAAGCTACCGTCGATTCAACTGTAGTGGCCAGTTCCAGTGGAACCGATGAACATCGCCCCGGCCCAAGCAATGGCGACAGGAACAAGCGAGCTCGAAGCAGTAGTGTTACACCAAACACTGCAGAGCAAGCTCGTTCTATGGACAGTTCCCCCAGTTCAAGTTCATCCCACACAATATCTTCCGCTTCACCCAACCACACCGGTATCAATCACAGGGACGCACCGCCCGCCACCGCACAAACGCGCCATCCACAAGCGCTAGAAAATGATTCGCTATTCTCTCCCAATTCGGTTGGCGAACCGAGTCTCCCGTCTTCAGCGTTGTTCGACGCACGACCCTCGGAAGCCTCCCCCGTCGAACCCCCGACTTCTTCCGCTTGGTCCAATCCGCCGTCCTTAATTAATTCCAACTCGCAGCACAATGAACAATTTCGCCTCTCTATGGAACGTTTCCATGCTTTTGATAGCCAGATTTCCACCATTCGCGCCCGCCCTGCCCCGCTTCCTTTCCACATCCCTCCCAGCTCCCCCACGTTGCCACCCTTGACCCTTTCCTCACCAGTTGAGCATCCGCATCCCCATTCACGCTTGAATTCTGCCGTATCTCTACCATCAGTAGAGTCCTTGAACTATACGTCCACCTCCATGACTTCGCAAACACCTGCATCCGTTCCTCCACCACTTGCACCACCTTCAATTTCTACTCCCTCTGATCAGTACCATTCTGACATGGCGTCTATCGGTTTAGAAGAGTTTAGGGAGTTCAGAGACATGATGGGCTTCCCTGAACGACATATCAGCTCCTCGAGCATGGACCGTCTCCCTGCTAGGGCTCATTATCAAAGTCCCCCTCTGCTTGAATCAGAACGACCCCAAGTTGGCCGACCCTTCCGATGTCCTCCTTCCAGACAAATACCCGAGAACATATCGAGAAACTCGACCCTTCAACAGTGGTCCTCAGACCGTAGGGGTGCCACACTTGGTGACTCCGACGACGAGTTCGGTGGTCGTTCCGTCGGTACCAACTTGCAAGGCAGAAGGTCATTAGACCTTCCTAGGCCTCGTCTTGACTCCTCACTTCTTGCTAATAGATTAAGAAGGTCAATGCAGAGCCAAGCGACACATCCGACTTCCGGTCGAGTATCCCCGCCTAGGTTCCCTCCGTCACAAATTGAACCAAACTCGACGCAGTCTGTGAATAACTCTCGTACACAAGAGTCTGAACGGGTCAATAGACATGAACCCTGGTCATCTCAACCTCCCCCAAGGCGGCCCATCTTAGCTGGCGCTTTTCGCACTCTAGCAGAAAGACTTGGGCGTGGGAGGCAGAGGACAAATCATACTGCCGATGGTGGGGCCGAGAGATCCCGTAGCCCAGCTGCCGGTGTTTCCCCCAGTTCGTATCTTTTTACCAGTTCGATGTGGTCACTAATCTGGCTGAAACTTCCCAGCTCCTGCGTACGACGATTGGGTCTTTGCCTCTCCTGACTTTTCATCGCCAGAAGACATTTCCTATGGATTGGATCTTCCGATGCCATCTCATTGGCTCGACGACGAGATTCCTTACTCGAGACTTTCTATACCACCCTCGCGTGTTTTCAGGGACCCTGCAATTTCAGGGCAAGCTCCATGGCGGAGTTCAATTCCCTCAAACGATACCCCGGAAGATCGTATCCTCTCCCTCCTGCACCGACCGTCGGCGACAATACCATCTGACGAATCGACACAGTCGGGTGAGTGAACCATCTCCCGCCGAGGTTTTGCCCCATGCAGCTTTTTATCCGACTCTGAGCATTTATGGTGTATAGACTCCGTCTGGCGGCGCCTCTCCTATCCTGACTACCTTCCTCCACATCTTCCACCTGCCCGTACTAGCAATGGTCGCGGTGATGGAACAATCGACGCACCTTTGACACGTGCTACACATCCCCCCGAATCTTCCAGCACTGGTACAGGCGCCTCCGCTTCGGAGGTGACAACGGGATGGCGACGGAGTCCCGCCCGTGCAGAACCAAACTACGAGCTTGTGCATGGACGTGACGCGGGTTCTGGCCCCATGACAACCCCCTCGTTGGGTGACCGACCGCGAACTGACCGATCTTCCGTGTCTATGCGAGAACTTATTGATCGTCATCTCCATCTTCAACCACCCTCTCGCATCCCACCTAACGATACAAGCACGCGAAGGTCGTCAGAGGTCTACCGATTACCCCCGGAAGCAGGGAATGCAGTGGCCTTCGATGCGGATGCATTTAGGCCGGATGTGTTGCCGGACGTGCCCTTTTCGAGTCAGGCTGCGGCCTTCTTTGCCTCCCGTACGCCATCGTCTACCGTCGAATCTGCATCTCTACGTCACCCAGACACCATTGGTCCTGACCACATAAGTGCCCCTTCAATGTTCTCTTGGACAAGCCGGTTTGAAGAGGACTTCGCTGCGATGTCAGCTTCGCGCCTGCGTGCAATGGTTGAGGAGAGAAGACATCGTATGTCCCCGGAGCCGGACCGCCAGAGCACGATACGCCGATTCCCCGCAGAACAACCGATACCGTCTGCCTCCACATCTCGGCCCCTAGATATAGAGGAATTTCAGCATGGACCCTTCCGCGCTACTCTCGAACGCGTGGAGAGACAAGAACGGCGACAGGAGCAGCAACGCATGATGGAGCGACAAGCAGAGATTGACCGGTTACGCTCGCGACTAAATGAGCTGCAGTCTCTAGACAGATCGGTCAACTCAACTCGTGTGCCATCCTTACCTCCACTAAGGCTTGATCGTGATGTTTCGGTTTTGGAGGCTCCTCACAGAATGCCGTCACCTACGCCTTCAGCGAATGTCGAACCATCTGTAGGCTATTCTCACGCCCTACTTCGAGTCATACTAACACCTCCCTTAGTCTTTCCGCTCCGACTTGGAAGCAATGCATCGTCCGCGAAGCTGGCAGAGAGGGAGGGGAGCCAGGTCTTCCTGGCTTCATTCTGATGACGAGCCGGCGCCGTGGCGTAACGCCTCTGGTATCACATCGACCACTTTCCCGCACCCGATGCCTCGTGCACATTCGCCAACACGTCCCCTTCCCGAGAGCCGCGGTGTTCGCACAGTATCTGAGCGTGAACGCGAGCGCGAGCGCCGCAGCCGACCTGAGACTTTGGAGCTATGGAGCCCCGGAGATCTGGACGACCCCTTCAGCAGCTTGGCAACATCACCTACAGGTGATGGTGGGTTTTTGGCCCGTAGCTTGGCCCGTATGCGTGGAGATCTTCCCAGCACGGATAGGCAGCAGCAACGCCGCGAGCCACGCGGCCATTCGTCGTGGAATTTCGACCCCGGGCGTTCTACGTCAAGGGAGCCACACGCAGATGCGCTGCGCGGAATCCGCCCGCTCTGGGCCACCCATACTCATACTCTAGGTCCTTGGGGAACGGGAACTGAATCGCGCGAGGAAACCCTCGCTGGGGGTTCGAACGTGTTGACACCGGCAGATGCCATCCCACGTGGACGCCGTCGCCGTGCCAATCAGTCAGCCCTGCCCTCACCAGGGCACAATGGGTCTGAGGAGGAGCGACCCTCTACAGCTCGCCGGGCGTCATCCACATCACGCTATGCGGCGGCTCGGAGGGCAATCCGTGATCCCATTTTCGATCGAGTCCAAAGGATGGTCCGTGGCAGTCCGCGAGAGGGTGGATTTTTCGGTCGATACCCCCGACGCAATCCCGGCGATTTCATCGTGAGTTGGGCTTTCTTGATGACTCTGCTTCGCTGGCTAATTTTCTTCAATATTGCAGCGCGATGAGGACTTTGACTCCTCATACGAGAGTCTGCTGTCTCTGGCTGCGACCATTGGCGAAGTGCGGCCGCGCCATACCCCCGACCATGTCATCGAGGCGTTGCCGAGTTCCACGTTCAAAGTGTGGCGCAATGCGAGAGTGACCAGCGCTGCCCCATCTGTTTGGACGATGTGAGCCACTCTGCAGCTACTCGAGGTCGTCTGATCCCTCTAATCCGACCTGTTTACAGTATCAAGAGGACGACCCAGTCATGAAATTGTCCGATTGCTCGCATTGGCTACACAAGAATTGTTTGCAGGTAAGAAGTCACAGGGCTTGGCGCATCCTCCAAGCTAATTTACTCGATGTAGCAATGGCTCAAGGGTGCCACCACCTGTCCCGTCTGTCGCGAGCGCGTTCGTGCGCCCCAGTCTGGCCGTCGGGATCGCGGAGCCCAGGTAGATCCCCAGCCAGGTTCAATTCGCGCTGCAGAACGCAACGCGCTCGATATTGTCCGTGAGATCCGGGAGCAAGTGCGCATGGCCCTCCCTGACATGGCGCCGGGAGGTTCTCGCTCCGAGGCTATACCCAACAACCGAGGCAGGTCGCAAATCGAGAGGGAGATCGACGAGGAAGAGACTATGCCGCAGGAGGAGACCATGTCGTTCGATTGGGAAATATCGGATGCTATCTAGACCCCGCCCATCTATGAAGTTGATAAATCTTTTTTTTTTTGTACCTGGCGACGAACTTGCGGTAATCACAGCTACGTATATCTAACTTTTGTGTTCTCCCCTGGCCTCGTCGCATATATCTGTACAATTTTGTCACTATCACCCGTGTTTGATTTTTGCACCAGGCTATTTAGTATTGTATGTTTTCCCATTTTCCACAAATGATCAGTTGGAGTGCACGACTATATACAGTATGTTCCGCCAGCCGTAACTGGAAAGAAGAACCCGTCGTCCATTCTGTCGCGTACATGGCCATCTCGGTCAGTATGCGGAAAGCGATGCCACGTCCCCACGCGGGCCAGGTCGGCCGTACAGTGGGAACCGATTCCTTTCAGCGTTCCATTTTCCACCGAAACCAACATTCCATTTTCCGCTAAGCCCATCATAAAATCTAACACATGAGAACCTCGATGCGGGGGTGAATCACAACTGGAACACCTATCCTATTACATCAATTGGAATTGGGTGCTGCAAGGCCCGCGTTTGGATTTCCTGAGCCTTTCGTCTTGGGCGCCAAGAGTAATTTAGAAGACCATTATAGGGGTACAAAGGTCTAACATGTTTACGTGTCATAAACTCCGGTGTCGTTTAAGCCAATTCGTAGTTCTCTTTTCCTCCCTTCTCAATGCCCTGCAATATCAAAAGATCGTCGTCATAGTCTGGCTCTCTGTGGCCGGCCAATATATGCACTCACCCTCTTAAATGCGGGTCTATGGAGATGGGTGCCAGGTCAGAAAGGACGACTGTTTGAGATATAAGTAATACAACGCCTACCTCTCATGAACGCGCTCAACCCAAGCCTTTGTTTTGGGGCCGATCAAGCTTGGTGCACGAGCAGCGGCGGCGTCTAGGGGGAAAGACATCATAAAATCGGCCATCGTTGGATTTGGGCCACCAGCGAACCATCCGGTGGGAGACTTCTCAAGTGTGTCTTCGACCTGTAATTAGGGTGAGGTGAGAACCCAGCATATGTGAGAAGGGTAACGGCGGCGCACATATTTCATAGACACATCCAATTGGCCCGCGACTATTTTGGCGTCGAGAGCGGAGAAGAGGGGCTTAAGGAGCGGACGAAGGAAAAACGGAGCTTTGGCGGGTACCATAGAAAAAATGAATCGAGTAACGAGAAGAGGCATCAGCGAGCCTTCGGAAAAGTGAGTGACTGGTGGGCTCGCGGTTAGCCATTTCAAACCGGGCTACGAAGGAAATAGATGTTACAATATAGGTCTGCGAGTTCGCCCTCTTTAGGTGGAGTAGCGCGGTCGTTCCCATACTTATTGATAATGTACTCTTGGTTAACATATCAGTAAAAAGCGAGGAATGGAAGACGGGGCACGCACGGATTATGGCACCGCTCTCGGCGAGAGTAATGTCGCCATCGGTGATGATAGGAGATTTTCCCAGTGGGTGAACGTTTCGCAGTTCTTTTGGTGCAAGCATTTCTGGGGTACGTTGGTGCAACTTGATCTCATAGGGAACGTTAAACTCTTCCTTGAAGTGTATCAGTAAAGCAGCACCGAAGAGTGAGTGGGACATACAAGGACCCAGAGCACGCGCTGAGAACGCGAGTTGTTGAGATGGTGGACGACGATATTTCCTGACATGGCTGGGATGACGTGTGAAAGCAAGGTACGCATAAATCACGAAGGAGGACAACATGTTTCCAAATATGGATTGACGGTAAATTCCAAAAAGTAGGTGTGTCTTGGTATATAAAACGCAGATTGACCGACTCGTTTCACTTGACCATGGTCTCGGTCACCCTTCTCGCCCTTCTTTCTTCTTTATTATTGTTTCTCTTTCGCCGCTACTCACGTCCCCTTCCCCTACCGCCCGGCCCATCTCCGTGGCCACTGCTCGGTAATCTCACAGACCTGAGAGCGAATGAATTATGGTTGCTCGCCACTGATTGGGCTAAGCGCTACGGTCGGTCATAAAATGCCAGCGATACAACCCTCTCAACCCATCCTAGGCGACGTTGTATATCTCCATCTCTTTGGCCAGGGTCTCATCTTCCTCAGCTCTCCTACCGCAGTCTTCGAACTCATGGAAAAGCGGAATGTAATCTATTCTGACAGGGCTCCTCTCGTGATGGTCACAGAGCTGTTCGTCCTTTACGTCGCTCATCACTCTGCTAATCGTGACTATTCTCTACTAGCTGCGGTGCTGGGCACATGGTGCGCGGTCTAGCAAATGCTTCATGCCCTTCCCATTTGGTCGACTTTTAGGTTGCCTTTACGCGTTCGGGCGAGGAGTTCCGCCGTCAGCGACGCATCATGGCACGCGGTCTTGCGCAAAGCAGAATTCCTCAATACTACCCACTCATCGCCGCATCCACCCGTCCGCTCTTGCGTAATTTGCTTGCCTCGAGTGGTGGCGATTTCGTTCCCGCTATCCGGAGATATGCTGGTGGCCTCAACTTGAACGTCGTCTACGGTCTTGAAGCAACGCGTGATGACGACCCTGCGCTTCTCAAGGTGGAAACGGCGACTGATCTCTTGGCCAATCATATCACAGCTGGTAGCGGTCTTTGGGCAGTCGATATCCTCCCGTTCCGTTTGTCTCTGCTCACCATTCGGACACATGTAACCAATAACCACTGACGAGATTGTAATACTTTAGTGAAATATCTTCCCTCGTGGTTCCCTGGTGCAGGCTTCCAACGCAAGGCCAAGACATGGAAGGAGATAATCGTTGACTCTGTTGAATTTCCTTTTACCCTTCTCAAGGCAAACATGGTATTCTTCTGTGTAATATTCAGCATATATGCGTGACTCTATAACCAGACCTTCCTCACAGAATGCTGGTACTGCGCCTCCTTCCTTCTGCTCAACCTTGCTGCAGGAATCGGACCCTGCAACAGCCGCCTTCGCTATCGACGAATTTGACATCAAATGGACTGCAAACTCAATGTACGCTGCGAGCATGGAAACAGTAAGCAATTCCTTCATTGGTCTTGAGTTTTTCCCTCAGCTTGTTATGCAGACGATAGCTTTCACTCAACAACTCTTTCTGGCGATGCTCAAGTACCCGGAGTACCTAAAGCGTGCTCAAGCGGAGCTTGATAGTGTACTTGGTCCCGGTCCTGCCCGTTTTCCGACATTCGAAGACAGACCCCACTTACCGTTTCTCGACGCCTTGTTTTCTGAAACGATGCGCTGGAGCGTACCCGTTCCGCTTGGTGCGTCGCCTACATCTGGCTCCGAGTGATGATCCGTACTTCACATGATTTAGGCCTCCCACATAGAGTGATGCAAAATGACGTTTATGATGGACATTTTATCCCAGAAGGTTCTCTGGTCGTCGCTAACATTTGGGCAATGTTACGCGATCCCGAAGTTTTTCCGGATCCTGAACGCTTCAACCCCGAACGCTACCTCGAGAAAGTTGACGAAAAGACCGCTCGGCGGCGCGACCCCCGCGTATTCGCGTTCGGCTTTGGACGCCGCCGTTGTCCCGGCGCCCATCTCGTCGAGAGTTCGATATGGCTCATGATCGCCACTATCCTTGCGATGTTGGAGATCGAAAAGCCACGAGATAAAAATGGTAAAGAAATAGAGCCTGATGTAAAGTTTGAGAACTCGGTGTTCCGGTCTGATCCTTCCCACTCAAAGAAAATCAATACTTATTCATGACATATAGGACGGCTACTCGTTTCTTTGTTATCCTACGCCCGCGATCTGACATGGTTCTCAGGCTTGTGGAAGAGGAAACCTGAATACGCACACCTAGGCCAGGTGATCATATTTTCTTTGGATGGATAGGGAGTCTTTGCTTTTCCAGGCAACAGGTCGCGTCTCGTTTCCCTTGGCAGTTGGTGTTACGATATCATGATAGATAACGCAGGAGGAAGCGGACACTGTGTCACAACCACGTCAACTCTGTCATATTACTCGCTCATGGGCATGCTAACAGCTAGGAGAGCAAGTCACAAGCTTCCACGAAGCGTTAGCAACGTCTCTTAACTGCAGTAAAATTTCTCTTGTCCAACTCTCCAGCATCTCGTGTCTTTCTTGCTATAGTCTTCGTTCTTAGCATCAACAGTACAGGGTACTGGCTGGGCCAATTTGGTTGACACTACCCTAAACTGGCAACACGTAGGGTTGAACTCATGCGGATCCACTATCTGAAAACACGCGATCTAGTCGCTCATATTGTAACGCAGTAGGCTATGATAACTTGGCTAAGAAAATTAGTCTGGTTTCAACTATAAATCATAAATTTGACGATTCGGGTGATACCCTCCGTCTGTCGATCAAGGTATTTTCGTGGCAGCATTTACTGTATGGTGGCATGATAAGGTACTACCGGCAACACCCGATATGTAAACGACACGACCCGTCATTCATCAGACTGTCGAGAGAAAAAAGACAGCGAAAGATATCTTTCTTGAGACTGAGAAGTGGGAACTTCTTGCGTTGACTCCGGGTGGCCATCGTAATCATCGCCAGAGCGCCGGGGGTCTACCTCTGCTACCTTTCGCGGGCGATAACTCGGCGATCTCTCAACCTCAACGTGCCGTACGAGCTGCGACGACGAATTCAAATTCAAATTTGCATCGTAGTCGTCGTCGTCGTCACGGTCGTCGTCTCTCAGACGAGCCGTTTCCGATGTCACCTTGGTCGTCCACTCCTTCAGAGCTTTCCTTTGCTGTATTCTATCGTCGACGGCCATGCAGACCTTTTCAATATTCTTTATCTCTCGGAAAATCGAATTGTCAGGACACATGGGAAGAGGAGGAGGAGGAGTTTGACTAGTCATCGCCATCACTCCTGCTTCTGCTCCTGCTGCTGCGCCACCACCACTCCCAGTGTGGCCGCGTCGGGGATTTGTCAGCGATGATGGGGTCGCGCCTTGGATGGATGGTCACGGTACTACGACTCGCGGTAGAGGTCCACCAGGTCTGACGAATCATTCTCGACTGCTCAGTGGAGAGACACAAAGTGTCCTCTTGTCCGAACCCTTGGTCCGAGTCTGCGTTGGAATCGAACCCCCTGGAGTTAATGCAAGCAACAACTAAACTGTAAAAACTCACCCGCTCCCCGCCGGTGCCACTCCTCCTTTTCTTCTCCCTATCTGTTCCTTGTCTAAGTTGTTGCAATTCAGTCGGGGTGTCTGCCAGAAAGCTCTTTCCACCATCTCTTCCGAGCCATCGCCGGCCGCACTGGGATTGCGAAGAACCACTAGTGCAGGAAGGAAAGAGGTCGTCTGAAAACACATTTCGAACCATGATGGGAGTTTACAAGGAAAAAAGGTCGTAGCTGGTGGCCCTTCCGTATTGTCATTTGGGTGGCTACCCTGCCACTGGGTAGTCCCATGAGTTGACCCGCGATGGGTTCGCTGCTGTGATTGACCCAAATCGGGGGAATAAAAGGTTCGAGTGCCACCCACTGCAACCGAGTCCACGCTTACGCCACGCAGTGGTAACGTTCTAGCTACCGCTGGCGCGCGTGGGTAAACAAGATTCTTCCAGTTATCACTTCCCGTTATTCCGTGAGATCTTCACTCAAGTTCGTGGGTCACTCCTTTGGCGATATATTCCGTTATTCATACATTCTTCTATCGAAGATTCTTTCTGTACTAATCATGGGCGTTGTTATAGTGGTGTAACATCGTGTGCGCAACTATGCCCCAGATGGCGGTGTGCTCGCAACATGCTTCCCGCTTCCCTTTGCAAAGATGTCCTGCCCGAGGAGAAACAGAGTTCAGCGTCTCACATAACTTCACCACCGGGTAGGTGCGCACCTTGACAACACCACACGCGATCTGGACAAGCGCAACGCGGCTCTCCCACAGGGGATACAAGACGACGGTAAACGCAGAACAGAAACACCAGATGATCCCGATGACGACCCATGCGGTGAGTCCATGCACGCCGAAAATGGTGCTCGCAAAGAAGAGCGGGAGTGGGACCAGAATGAGCATGATGACTGTCTGGTAGGCACAATAGCGTTAGCATCTTGTTCAAAATGATGGAAATCAAGATTGCAAACCAAGACGACTGAAGACCATGCGGCGAAGCGGAAAGCCTTGTCTAGCGCAACCGGGTCGAGATCTGGGTCAGGCACGACAAAGGGTTCTTCTCCGTCCAAAGAGCGCAGCTCGCCGTGCTCCTCTTCCAATGCTTTATCATCCGCTTTCTCGTCAATGTTCGTAGCTCCCTTTGTGTCTGCATCTGCACGAGGTTTGACATTCAACGCGCGGGTTGTCTCAAAGTTAAAGTCTTCTGGCCACTGTGTATCAAAATAAATTCAGCAGTCACAAAGTCGGATGACAACTTGGCTCACGATGAGTGAAGCGAATACAGCGATGATACCGCCTACGCCAATGGATGCCAGATTGCCCGCAAGCATTTCATAGTCACCCCCAGATGTAGTTACGTTGATGACCCCAGCATTGAGCGCACTGGTAGTAACAAGCCATGCAATAATCCCCGCGAAGAAACCCGCGATTGAGCCTCCAAGACAACCCCACTTGTTTGCACGTGACCATGTAATACAAAGGGCAATCGGGACAACTGCCGAACCAAGGATCACACCCATGAAGGTCTATCGGCTTCTATCAGCGCCAGTGAAACAAAAAGAAGTAAAGAAACACACATAAAGCCACCCCATTGAAATGCCAATATAGAAGAATATGAGACCCGCAATTCCCATACAGAACGCAAAGAAGGCAACCTTCATGGTAGACGCGTTGTTCAGCCTATGGAGAGGACGTTATCAAACGAAATGACTCGCCATCGCGTGTGAAACCGTGAGCACCTGCGCTTCGGTTGCGTGCGGATTAATATATCTCTACAAAAGTATTTTTCATGACCAATACATTTTGTCCATGGAATCGTGAAATCTACCTTGTAGACATCGTAAGTTAAAATCGAAGACACGGCAATCAATTCCGCGGATGACGCGCTGGTGACGGCCAAGAAGAGTAGGACGAGTAGTATGGAAGCGCCTGCCTTGCCGAGTAGCGCAGATGCGGCAGCGGCAGCAGGGAGGCCAGCAGAGACATCTGCAGGTGTAAGCTTTCGCATAGACGGGTCGCCCGTGAGGGCCACAGCAGCCAAGCCAAGCGTAGTCGCAAAAGCAAAGGGGATAGCAAACCTAAGTGCAAATCAGACGGTGTAGGTATGAAATGATTTGGTGGACATACCAGGCAAGCCCACCAAGTAGATATGCTTTGACTGTGCTAGCCGGCTTGCTCGCAATCGCGCGCTGCCAATAAGCCTGGTCCTGAAAGACTGTTGCGAAATTACCAACGACGTTGATCACACCAAAGATTAACCCATTCTTCGATCGCATAGTGATGTAGGAGCCATGAGCATTGCCGGATACGGGACGCGACACGGCAGCAGCAGTCAGAAGTTCATGCATCTTCGCGGGGGAGCCAATCTTTGGGGAAGTGGCATATACCGTGAAGATGAAGGTGAGAATAATAGAAAACAAGACTGTCGTGTGTGTGCTGAAGAATGATTAGAAAAGTCGGGCTTTGTAGCGGTTCGTGATAAGCTTACTAATCACAGAGTAGCGTTGCTCGCATACCACCGACAACGACGTAGATTGCAACACCAAGTGGAATAAGGAAGCACGCGGCAATGGTGCTCATACCGGTTAAGGCTGTCACCGTTGCAGAGCCACCGAGGATAAGCATAGAAGAAACGATTACATTTGTTGCTAGTCTGAATCGAACACATCAGTGGCGGTTGACTGAAGCCTCAGTACGGCAAACTGTACCGACCCAAAGAACATCAAGACGAGATGAGCCAGGCGTCCCCATCGGAGGTAGACGATCTCTAGCCAGGTGTGCGCGTAAGGGGCGTTGAGCTTGAGCTTGGCCGCGAGCTAAATCAACCTGTTGTTAGTCGTGTAAAGCAAGGACATGTGAATGCCAACCTGCGCAAAGAGGAGAATTTGAATAGTCGCGCCAGCACCATACCACCAGGGACCAGAAATGCCGTACTTGTATGCGACAGCGCTGGATTGGAGCTTTGGGGAGTACAGTGTCAGTCTACTACAGAATCCATATGAAGGGATGGAGAAGCATACAAGCGTGGCAGCCCAAGTCCAAGCGGATACGATACCAGCAGCAATAAGGCCGGGCTTAATGCTGCGGGACGCGCTGCTGAATTCCTCCGTATTTCTGGGAGAATAGTCTGTGTATCGCGCCTGGATTGCAGTCAAGCATATCATAAAGGCACTGAAGAATAGGCCAATGCCTGGTCGTGCATTGATTTACTGTCCAGAGAAAAACACTTATCCGACAGACGTACCAACGACTGGTCATCGTCAAAACTATTGATAAGCACCTGTACGTGGAAATACGATTAGGACATACCAACGCCATATCCTGCACCCTCAGGTAGGACTGGATGATTGGCAGAAGACATAAGATGACTCTCAGGAAATGGATAGTAGTATCGCGCCCTTTTCAAGTCAGGGGACGAAGGGGGGTAAAGAAGTGCGAGAAGATGAAAGTTGACGGCAATTTATCTCATCGGGTCTACCCCGAGGAGCCAGCGAGTGGGAGAGAGCACTTTGTCGAGAATCCTTATCGCAAGCAAGTAAAGGAAATTGCCAAGAAAAACCGACGGTCATGGTCTGATCGAGTAAATTGGGGCTTATCTCTAGCACGATTGGACTAGCAACGCCATCGAGGTACCGATAAAGATGTAAACGGTTAGACCATCAGGTACTATGAGAAAATGTGGCCAGATAACGACGAAGGTTGGAGTAGGTGCTGGAGGGCATTCATTACGTTATCGGCGTAACTTTGGTCGTGTGCTTGTTCCCATCATGTCGACACTCGGCAAACGAAAGGACAGAGATACGTCCGATTTTCATGGGTTAGTGGTGCTATATTTCTCCCTTCCTGTCGTCTGAGTCTCTCCGAGGTCTACCTTATTCGTCTCTAATCTTCCCTATACTGCGACATCGACCGACTTAAGCACCCTTTTCTCTGACATTGCCCCAGTGCGCTCTGCCTTTGTAGTACTCGAACATGGAACGGGCACGTCAAAGGGCGTCGGTTACGTGTCTTTTTCCATCCCTGAAGACGCCAAGGTGGCTTCAGTGCTTGTTCCACGGACGGAATCACTCTTGACGGGCGTAAGCTACGCGTAGAATGGGCAGCGAACAAGGTATGCTTGCCTGCTTCTTCCTCTCAAAGAATTGTTGTCGAATATTAACCCTAGCCTAGCCGGGTAGAGAGAGGAATGAAAGCCACTACCTCCTCTGGATCCCCAACAGCCAAAACAATTCCGCGATCCAAGGCTCACGTACCTAATCCTTCGGGGGATCCCCTTGCCATTCGCACAGTTGTCGTCACTGGCCTTCCTCTAGTAGATTCAAAAAATCTCTGGAAGAAATTTCGCAAATATGAGGGTGCTGAAGAGGTACAGTGGCCCATAAAGCGTGACGATGGTGTAGAGGACGCGTCAACGGGTTCGTCAGCTCATCCTTTTGCCTGGATACTATTTCTTACCGTGTCACAGCGCACGTTCTATTTTCCTCTCCTACTACTGCTCAAGATACAGTAAAGAAACTGCATGCTCATGTCTTCAAAGGGTCGCTACTTTCTGTGACGCTGAAAAAACGCCTCGAAAGCGCGGCAAAACAATCTCAGGCATCTACGCCGACGCCGAGTCGTGCAAACCGTCTCATTGTGCGCAACCTTCCATTCGATATCACTGAGCAGGATTTGCGGGCCGTGTTCCTCCCTTATGGGTCAATATTTTCCATCCATATGCCGCAAAACTCAGATGGTCACGTCAAAGTTGAAGATGGTCAGTCGTCTTCATCTCCACATGGCAAGGGTTTCGCATTCGTGTGGATGTGGAATAAGAAAGAAGCAGAAACAGCACTGAATGCATGCAACGGGATGCATGTGCGTGCCGGTCTTGCCACCGATCTTATCAAGGACAAGCAAAAAAAGAAAAAGGCCCGGAGGGAGGAAAAGAAGCAAGCCGAAGCAAAGAAAGCTGTCGAGGATCCTGGGAGAATAATCGCAGTCGATTGGGCGCTGAGTAAAACCAAGTGGGAGGAAGAAAAGAAACAATTGGATGAAGAGATGGCGTCAGGATCCTCGAGCGAGAAGGACGGCAGTGAAGACATGGGGAGCTCGCAGAGCGCCGCTGGTGAAGTAGTCGAACAAGACGACGGAGAAGAATCTTTGGTTGCCGCTGATAACCAGGAAGAACGCGAGGACGTCAGCGACAATGAAAAGGCGAGGCCGAGTCTGCCACAGCCAGAAGCAGGAACAACACTTTTTATCAGGAACATCCCATACCTCGCCACAGATGACGAGCTACGAGTGCTGTAGGCTGCTGCCTTCTCATACGCTGGGGTCACGCGCTCACATTGTCTGTGTTTATCGCCTCCTAGATTTCGTAAATTTGGGCCCTTACGATATGCTCGTATAACGATAGACGCTGCTACCGGTCGATCACGCGGCACAGGTTTCGTCTGCTTTTGGAATCGTGCCGACGCAGATACTGCTGCAGATCAGAGCAATATCATACGCACTAACATGACTGGAGCTGACGAGGCGCCACTGGTTCGTCCATGCTACAACTTTGCTGCCCATCACAACTTGATAGTCTGCTGTTCGCAGTTAAAAAAAAACCCTTTTGCCATGGCATCTATGCTGACACCTGATCCATCTGCAGCCTCTGCGCAGAGCCTTGTGTTACACGGGCGTACATTAGACGTTGTCCATGCTGTTACCCGTGAAGAGGCAGGAAAACTCAAGGAGACGGCCGAGAAAGCGCGCGAAAAAGCGGATAAACGCAACTTGTATCTCCTTCGTGAGGGTGGTGAGTCTAAACTTTTTTTTTGTACTTTTGCCACCAGGACTTGATTTTTTCCCTCAGTGATCCTGCCAAGCTCCCCTGCTGCAGAAACGCTCTCGTCCGCAGAGGTTCAGAAACGCGCAGACTCATACAATGCTCGACGGACAGTGTTGAAATCAAACCCATCTTTATACGTCTCCAAGACACGCCTAAGCATTCGACAGATTCCAACATTTGTGACAGAACGCATGCTGAAACGCCTCACCACCCACGCGATTCAGGCCTTCGAAGAGGAGGTGGTTGCGGGCAGCCGCAAGGGACTAAGTGAGGAGGAATTGGCTCCAGATGAACCTACGCCTGATGAAGACAAGATTCGAGTAAAAGGGAAACCGACTCCGCGCGTGCGCCAAGCGAAGATTGTGCGCCAGGCAGATCGGGTCGACCCACTGACGGGCAAGGGCCGCAGCAAAGGATACGGATTTCTGGAGCTGCGTGAACATGCAGACGCGCTTCGCGTCTTGCGGTGGGCAAACAATAACCCCGAGGTCCCTCCGCTTTTCGCGGCATGGTGGTCGGCGGAGCTGGCGGAAGAGAAGAAACATGCCGGTTCGGCGCAAGCGAACAAGATAACGGAGGCGGAGAATCGTGTGACGAGTAGTAAACAACAACCGACGAAGGGCACGCTGATCGTTGAATTTTCGATCGAGAATGCACAAGTGGTACAGCGGCGCGCGGCGCGCCAGAAGGCCGTAAGTTTTTAGGTCATATCTGTCTATCGGGTGCTCATTACATTTAGGACGACCCTGGTGGAAAGAGGAAATCGTCACCATCAGAGGGTGATGATAGTCGGCCCACGAAGAAGAAAAGGCGGAATAACTCGGCTGAAGGCGTGCCCGTTAAAGGAAAACCTACTTCACGGTTGCGACGAGAGGCCGGGAAGGAAAGAGGAAAAGGGATTAAGAGGAGCGGAAGGGGGACGTCGGAGAGAAAAAAAGAGCCGCCTGTAGGACACGGACAGCGACTTGATGCATGCTGAGATTAAAATCCTGAATTCCCTTCAAACACACGTCGCTCAGCTACGCTTCCTTGCTACGTTTATATACATTTGCGGACCACGTTCTACCCCAACTCTGCCAAGTACTTCTATGCGTTGTGGTCTTCCGCTTTACGACAGCCTTCTCCCTTAGTTGAAGCTTTTTATCGAAAGGGTCATCGAAGTGTGGTAGGTCTAGCCGCAGGGTCGGATAGAAACTGCACTACCGCTATACAGTAGGGAAAAATAAATTCTCACGTTGCAAAACGAGCTCCATCAACCTGTGATGCTTTTGAGCTTCGACAAGCCACGGGTGATCTTTTAGCGCCTGCAAAGATGTCATGGATAGTTCCTCGTTGCTTGATGTAATCCCTTTGGGCTCGATCGCACTCGCGATCTTGTGAGCACTATGCGTTTCAGGCTGGGGTTCTCGCTAATCGTGAGCAAAGAGGGATTCCATGTCGGAGGGAGGGCCGTGTGCACTAAGCGCAGCAAAGGCGAACGGGAAAGTGCCACGGCGAGGGGAGAGGGCTGCCCTTGCGTCACGGGAGACAACAGACCGCGAGGACGGATGACTACAATCTCCTATAATATTTCAAAGTCGTGTCGAGAGAGAGGAGAGTAGTGCCCGCATACCAAGTTTGGCCAACACTCAACGCCTGAGCGAGAGTGTTCGCGACGGCCAGCTCACAGTCACGCCGCAGGTATGACGAGTTTGCCTGACGTACAACCAAACGACGGATGGACACGGCAGCAAAAGCATTCTCTGCAAAACTCCCTTTACGATAGGGTGTCATCCAGGAGTTATCGAGAAAGAAATCGACGGTATGGAGAGACCCCTTGGCCAGGCCGATGGCACGAAGTACGAGGAGTAATCGACTTGTCTTGGTTAAAGGTGAAGAATAGACGTTGCGTACATGACGAACGAATGTCGGATGTTCGAGGAGCGTGCGTTGAATGAGTTCAGTCGGGAGGAGGAGCAAGGTATGATATAAGATGGGAAAACCGATGCGGTGGAGGGTGCGACAAGAGAGGAGGGGTGACAATCTTGGTGGAGTGAGAGCATACTCCAGGATAATTTCGAGTATTTCCTCGGGCAGATCTACCAACCGCACCATGGATAGACCGTGACCGAACACCGCCAAGCAAATAAACCCGGAGACGTACAGTAATGCGATATTTAATTAGTCTCTCGTTGCTTCTACCTCAGATCCACTCTCCTCACCTATAGTTATGGTAACGCCTCAGTGTTGTTTGATTTTATTTTTGTGATTTTCAGGAACGCACGAAAAACTACAAAAGAAACGCCAAAACACCAAAAATTCTTGCTCACGTACCTGTCATCCGACGAACCAAGCACTTATCCTTATGTATAGAGGCGTCATGTCCCTAATGTTCTGGACAAGAGTATATCATTAAGTCGACATATATATACGAGCTAGTTCTAGGTTAAACCACGCATCTTTCCGACGTACGCAGATAAAAAAATTATCACTGAAATGGGATGCGGTTTCTCGCCGTGTTTTCAGATTTTGAAGTCGTTACCCAGGAATGCCGAGAAACTCGAAAACAAAACAATACTTTGATGCATGGCTTGTTGCTATTTGCGTTTACGTCACTCTCTTTGGCAAAGTTCTTGACTTGGAGTCCGAGGATATGATTGCGAACTTCACACTTGCTTTCATATTCTGCACCTTATTATCTTACAAAGGTCTGGAGACGAGAACCACCAAGAAAGGACATACAACGCAAAATTGCATCGCGCCACCATCCATATAATGCAGAATCTGGTATATAGGATATTACTGGTATCTCACGCAAGCTACGAGGGAATACTAGGATGAGGATGCGATGACCCAGGTGAGATGAGGCCGTGATTATGACATCTACACGAGCATTACAGGGAAATGGGCCCACTGCCTAGAGTGTCCAACACATAAACGAATAAGTCTGCTTGAAGAACGGTCTGAAGCTTGACGACAATTTCGTTCGCGAAAACAACACCGGTGATCTTGCAAACAGCTTGCAGTAGGCAACCGATAGTTTCGCTGTATGAAAAAAAAAAGTTATTATCTGCCATGCGAAGAACCCCGTGACACTCACATTACGATGGGTAGGATTTTCAGGAGTTCAGAGACGTCCGCTACCAATCCGAGAACTTCTTTCAGGGCCTCGAACACCACATCCAGAATTGGGCAGAGGAGATCGAGAACAGCGTCCACGGTAAGCACCACGCCACCCGTGCCAATCAGCACGTCGTCGATGGGCTTAATGGCAGCCCCTGAATGGCTATGACGGCGTCCTTCAGGACAACGTCCAGATTTTTTATGATTGGGCTGATAACGGAGATCGTAGCGTTGGTTTGGGTGAGGGAGCCTGTCCTGAGATTAGCAGAGCGATTTGCCACTGGAAGAGATTCCCATACGCAGAGGCTTAACCGCGGTATCAACTCGCACGCGTACGTCAAGCAGGACTCCTTCAAGGGTTGTAGGGATCACTTCGGGAGGGGTTGGGGTCGAAGCGCGAACACTAAGGCTGTGCTCGGCATCCCGTTGGTTAAGTGGGGCTGCCTGCGAGAGCGCGCCGAAAGCAGCTGCGGCAAGGGTAACGATTTTGGAAAACGAGAGCATGTTTCAGAGAGTGTGGAGGTTTAAAAAAATGAGTGTGAGGGTTAACGTGAGTGCAAAGAGAGGAGAGAAAAAAGGTCTAAAAACCTGACGTTCTCAAACCCAGTCTGAGGAGTTTTATATCGGGTGCAGGCGCTGACCAAGAGCATACACGTGAAGACCGGTGACGGACGAGGACAGATTGCTGTGGGTTGAATTTTGAACATTGTAATGGATGAGGACGTATTGGTACACGGAAGATCAAGATCAGCACATGGCGGGTGAGCTGCAGTCATCCTTTTCGATCGGTTCGCTAACCGTTCGATAGCGGGTGAACCGCAAAACGGAAGGGATCTCCTGATGCTTGTTTAGCCTGGTTAAGTCAAGCATGCTTGAACGCAGAAGGCTACATTCCATCTAATTCAATGCTGACGTTGAGTGAGACAGCTAAGCAATAAATCACAATCGGCGGATCGAAAAAAACGAATATTCCGTGGGCGAGCGATGCTGGGAAGCGTCGCAACTCGCGAGACCGGTGCTGATAGTGAAGGGCCATACCCCTTCATCTTGAGTCCCTGAAGAGAAACGTGCACAGTACGTTCACCAGCGAAACCAGTCGATCTGAAATTATTCCATGACCCAGAAACGCAGCAGAATTGCCACCGTGCCGATAGTAAGACGATCTTCACGATGCGGTCACGGTTAAACTGTTGAGATCTGAGCCCGTTAAGACCCAATGCCGCCGTAGTGACCGTTGATAGCTTTTGTTCAAGACGCCGTGCGATGCCAGTGACCCCAAAAATGGGGTGACCGCAAGACCGCGCTGAGCCAAGTTCAAACTGCAAGGAAGGGCGCTTGATACTGAGCAAATTGAGACGGAGCCGCCAGAGCTCGTCGCGCACCGCGCCTCAACTGAACTGACTTACGTTCATTTTACTGTAAAAAATCATTTTTGCCGAAATGACACTGATACTGTTGTCAGTAAAAGCTCCACACTCCATCACAGAGTTTGATCGCAAGTGAACCGAGAGAAGAAGAAAAAATAAATAAACTAATGGTCGACCTTGTGTCAAGTCCTTTACGCGGTTCCGCGGCCTCGCCAAGTTTTTCCCCGCCGGGGCTTCTCGCCCATTTTCACTGGCACCCTCTACCAATTCTTGTTCCTGTTCCTGCTTTTACGCGTTCTACAGGTTGTCATGTCCCAACCAAAAAAATAAATTTCACCGTACGGTACTGTAAGGAGGTTTGCAAGCGCGACCATCTTCATCGCGCACGCGTGGTCGCCGCCGGCCGGTTGCCAACATCTGAGATTGGGCTCGCCTGCTCGCCTGCGCACACATGATTTCACGCGTAGCCTCAAAATCGAAGTTAGTCAAAGGGTTGCGGACCTCACAAAGGATCGCACCAGCAAATACAATACAGTACTTACGCCGCCATCAATGGTTATATACATCATTCATCAAGCTAAATCACCGGCCAGCTGTCAGAACTTCTCCATGTGAGATATCGCCGGCTTCAGACCCAAATCGCATACTCTTTGCCGCCTATGTTACAAGAGCCCGCTCGGCGCGGGGTCACATCAGTATTTTAGCATTTTAGTTCCGCAGAACTGATGCAAACAGGGAATTTGGAACCTATGGTCAATTTCCCGAAGCACCTCTCTAAATGACGAATGACAGAAACTTTAGAAGCCTAAGGGAAAAAAATATACAGAAACCTCGTGATATGCGGTACTCATTTAGCAGGTGGCGGGTTTCTAGAAGCTTGCGAAGAGTTGCCACTCGAAACTCGGAAATTATTTTTCATCATGCTGGTTAAGGACAAATACTGGAGTAGGTGAACTTCAATGTCGTCGAAGTGTATAGACGGTGTATGAATTGCGTCCGAAACCGCAATATTAGCGGCTCCGTGCTGCTCGATGCTACTACAGTATGTACACTGCCCTCACAAATATACACAATCTCTCTAGGATTCTCAACCTCCCTCAGTAAAATATTGAGACACTTTCTTCAAAAGTCCACGCCCTTGTCCTCCCGGTGACTGTGTGGACACAATCCTCTCGGAAGCTGAGCCCCCTGGTCCTCTACGCGCATCGTTCTCATCCGGATGGGTTTTGCGCTGTTTCCACCGTCCCCATACGCTCTCGCTGGAACTGCCCTTCTTTCCCACAGCACCAGCACGCAGAAACATTCTTGCAGCACCAACATAGCCACCGCTGGCGTCGCTCCTCTCTCTGCCATCGCTGACGGTATATCTTCTTCCCCGTCATGGGTTGTGAGCGTCGCAATGGAAGGAGATGAGGTTCCTAGTACTGAACCGGAGGGTAAAGGACCTGGTTCGGCGACTACGTGTGCGAACAACGATCCTTCGCTTCGTGCGACACGTATTAATCGCCAGCCAGCACTTTCGGCAAGTGATCTCAACTCAGGGAGCGTTCGTTCTTGTCCGCCAAGTGTGACTTGCATCTACACATATTGTTAGCTCAGAAATTGATTTTCAACGGAGGGCTGACGGTCATATCCATCCAGTATGCATTCGCACTAGCTGCGCCAAGGTTGGCGAGAAGTGGCCAGCGCGCACCCCGCAACGCCTCCGCACCACCCTCGACACTGAGTTCCGAAAACTTCGCACCAGTGCACGCGTAAGGCAAGAGGTGATCGCCGATGACAAGGTACGTTGGTTTCTTATCAGGTGCACCCTCATCGGCGGCTCGGCGAAGTTGAAGAAGGATGCGTCGGGCCAGGACATCTGGCCAATCGTGGCAGACCACACGCAGGAGAAACACAGCAGGTCTAGTAGCGCCATCATAGGCGGGCTGAGGTTTGAAGAAGTCGTGCACTGAAGCTCCTTGATTAGTGTATTGTTTGAAGTCTATGGCCCAAACTGACCTTGAAAGCGTACTCTGCCAGACTTGATCAAACTGGGGCTGTGAATATGCCATGCCTAAGTTCCAGCAGTCAACATAACGACAAGGGCCGGCAAGAAAAATGCCTTACGTCCTCACCGAGCCTACACACTGGCTCACGATCCTGTACAATAAAACGTAACTTGGGGAACCGCTCCGCAAGTCTCGAAGTTGTCGACCCGATTCCACCGCCAACATCTATGACAAGTGCACCTTCCATTAGCTCTGGGAATGGGAAGGCTTTCGAAACCCGTTAGCGTCCAACCCCATTTTTTTGTTGATGACACCGTTGGCATACCACAAAGCTCCGTTTCCGATGCACCCATCCATCCTTCGGTGCCGGCCATGGCCCTGGCAAATCTTGCAAGTCTGTTGCTATTCTCTGGAGTCTCGAGCCATGTCCAGTATGGGAGGGTTGTAGCCTGTGACAAATTGAATGCTGTTGGTGCGAGGGTTGGTCCAGTATCGGGGGTAGGTATGCGCTGGGGTGAGACAGGAAAGCTGAATGGGTGGTCGTCAGTCGAACCAGATAATTTGGACCGAGATAGTAGCCGACGGATGACGGGCTGTGCACGGGCGAGAGGTGATCTTGACACGCTTTGTGTAGATGGAGATACTGGCCCAGAAGAGAGGGAGATCGGGGGGAGGAGTGTGGGCGCAGCCATAGCCGTAGCTGAGCTAGGCGGCTCTATACCACTGGTGCGAGACAATGGATCTGTCAATGGAGCACGCTTCAAGCTCGTGTCAGGACAAGGTAAGAGAGCGTCTGTAAAATATGCAGATGCTTTGAAAAGTTCGTCGGTACTGCGAATGTATCGATGTATCGGCGAATGAATAATAGAACTAGTGAGTGAGTGGGAAGCGTACTTGAGAGCTGCAAAGGCTGCGACGCCGCCACATTCGGTGTCATATTTCCTTCCGGGGCTAGAACAAAAGCACATCAACACACATTACAGAATATACAGGAGCAAGGATGACCCACGCTGACCGGCATTCTGTGAATGATCGTCCAGAGTCTAAGAGAGCAGAGACACGATTAAGTGCGAAAATGTCTGGTTCGCATTCCCGTATGATATGGTGTGTGGCAAGGAGCCGTAATATATGACCTAAACGATCAAAAAAGAGATAATAGGGATGCGGACTCGCGAACACATACTAATTTTTACAGAGTCTACGCCGACGCTGGCGGATATTTCTATAACAGATAAACCAGAGGAGCCAGCAGCGCTGAGGAGCTCTGGGATGTGGGATGCCTCAAAGAAGCGCAGGCAGGACGGGAGGTGATACTTGGGGAAAGAAAACCCATTGAGCAGGGGGAAACAGATGAAGAAATGGGACGCACGATCATGCTAGCATCACATATTGTAAGGAAAGGCGGACGGACGACGACGGTGAGTTGTGAAGCCGCAGAGACGATGCGAGAGATGGCATTTGCAACATCCGGACGCGAGGTGAGCAGCTCTGCGGGAGATGAAGGGTCTCCAGGAAGGTTGAGGTCGGGAAAGTCGATAAAGGTATCATCATTCGAGGGAGGAAGGGTAGTGCTAGATGAATGGGATTGAGAATAATGCGAGGCAGAAGAGAGAGTGTGGTTGGAATGAGAAAGGAGAGGAGGAGTAGGCGATGAGAGTGATGAAGAGAAGAAGAGGGAGAAAGATTGGGAGAATGTTGGGATTTATAGGCGGCATATATCTCGTCGAGAGCATCACCGATAATGCCCTGCAAAGCGCGTAGTGTCGTGAAGGTCATCTTGGCCTTTGGGGAAAGGTGATGATGTTGAGTTTAAAGAACATTTTTTGTGGGTGGAATACTTGACACATGAATTCCGATCGAACCTCTTCTGAATCTGAGTTTCGAGCAAATCCGATGGCAGTCACTAAAAAAGTCTCATACATGAACTTTTATAGTATAATTGTGACACACGACTCGATACACTTAGCTCAACATAATAATATAATAATCAATTGGTCTGCGATTCTGATACAGCGTCCACCGTCTGGGATAGCGCAACGAACGCGTCCAATAATGCGGGCACGATGAAGGGCTCCCGGCACTCCATCTGAACGTCTTGCAAAATGCGAGCGTGGCGCGCACGCTCCTCCGCAAGAGCAGCCTCAGCTTTTAAGCGCGCGTCGATCTCTCTGTCTGCTGTATCATGCAACATCTGTATGTAGTTTGACAACATCGGTATGTATGCTGTTCCAGCTAGTGAATATAAATAAGAATTGCAGATGAGTCAGACGCACGAGCGAGGTCTTCGACTTGGGTCGGAAGAGAGAGGCCAATCCTATGGAACACAACCAGTAGCGCAATCTCGAGCTCGGTGGGTGGTCGACGCGAGTTGCTGGCCCCGAGTCGGATAGTATTAGGCGGAATATCAACCAAGCCATGCCTTACCACCGCAGGCAATATTTCACTGGGTATATCGCGCATATTTGGCGGAAGCATGAACCTTCATGTGTATGTAAGGATCAGTTGAGTCGGAAACAGAACGAGCGGATATGCGTACACCATCAGACGGATGCTACGTGCAAAATGAGCAAATGATGAGCTCATTTGAGAATGTGAGCAGCAAAACAGCATTACATTGATCTCTCTTTCAGAATTGACGGCATTACTTCCTTACACCGGTTAACGACGCCCATCATCGTGAACTGGTCCACAAAGATGCAGAAGTCAGGGATATTCAAGTCATACGGGTAGACAACACAAGCTCTTACATTTCCTGTCTCTACATCCCAGTACATGTCGATAACTCCTGTGCTATTGCTAGTAGGTTTCACGATGTTCGATTGTTTGGGATGTGGTAGACGGAGGTCAGAGAGGATAACCCTAAGCCAAGGAGCAAGCGAGGAAATATGGGCGGACTAGTGTTTGACACTTTGAGTCCATCCTGCCCACCGAATTGTATGCGCAGGGCGAGTGTGATAGTTTTCATGCCAACGGCATCACCTGGCCGTCGTCAGATTGGTTGACAAACTCACGGTTCTTGTGATTGTTGACTTACACTGATTACGTACAAAGGGGCGCCTTAAAATAGCACTTGATACAAAATTTGGCAGCATTCAAGTTGTACAAAATCGAACAGTGTTACATCCACTAATCGTACCCAATTTAATAGCCAACATTGATCAGGTAATCGGCAAGGTTCTCGACTACTGGAGTAGCCTCGCCTGCTTGGACTGGCCCCGCGTATTCAGCCACAAGGACTGCCTGCTTTGTCTTCACCAGAATCGCACCATCACCCTGAGCGTGTGAGTGAGAAACTAGATAAGGAATCAAACAGGTGAGTCCAAAGCGTACCCCTTTCTTCACATAGATACTGCGATCGTTCGCTTGAAGAGTGAAGAACTTCTGACCAGCAATCCGAACTCCGTTCGCTTGAGTTGCTTCCAGGTTTTGGAAAGAGGATATAATGCCCTTCTGCTCCTCCGGTGAGAGCTACAAGGTATGGTAGATTGGCGTCAAGAGGATAGACAGTTACTGTACGCACAGCGTAACTTGAGGAGGCGGCCCAGATACCGCCCTGTAGGCCGATTATAGCAGCTCTACTGATTTTGCCGGTACCCAAGAGATTAGCGTCGACGTAAGCTACCAGCCGCTTGAAATCAAAATATTGAAAAGCTAGCACGAAATGGATTAAGCATACTCTGCCAAGACATGGTGGAAGAGACAAGGTAGGGGTTGAAGGGAAGTTAGAGACGTAAATGTGAGAACGACTCGGATGAGGGGGCGAGATTTGACCCAAACCGGAGATTAGTATCCGATATGGTAACAAACCGGTAGGATGGCCGCTCCGATACAGGAACCCTTGGCCCTCCTATCATAGGGTCACGGGTCGCGCATGGCAAGTTATCTTGAACAACTTGACTACCTCGCTAGAGAAATCTCGGACAACTTCCCAGGAAGTGACCCTTTAATATCCCAATTAATCACGCTCATCACTACATATTCCGCTACATTTACATACATTCATGACCCTTTCACGTCCCGTGTCACTGCATCGCTCGTCAACACCCTCATCTCCTCCTTGTCCGCTATCGATGCAGAGTCCTTTGTCCCAGGAGATGACATGGTGCCTATCATCGCATCTGCACAGGTTAACGCCGTCGCATGTTTCACTGCGCGCCTTTTTTATGACACAAGCTTTAATCGTCTTGCCAAGTGGCGTCCTCGTTGGGAAGACGGGTGCGAGAACTGGCCCGGAGGAACTGTCAGCGGGTACGTTACAACGACAGCCTCGACGGGTTCATGCATGGTCTGCGTGCCCTGCAGACCCAGCTGAGCGGTGATGAAGTGGAAATGCCATCCCCTCACAAAGGTAAGGCAAGGGCTCGACTGCAGAATGTTGCCAAGGCTGTAAAGATGGTCCTGGTCGTCGACCGTGCAGAGAGTTAAAGGACTCACTACCTGAACTGCTGGTCCCTCTCACTAGATTGGCTGAGTTAGTAAGTCCCCTTCAATCGGCTTGGCTGCTAATTAAACCTAGTTCAGTCAGGAGTAGATATACAGACGATATTCATCTCTCAATCTCCTTGGGAAGACATCAAGCCTCCCATGGGTGCAGCTGTTGATCCCTTTCATTTACCTGTGCGTCCGCCTTCTCAACAAGGTACGCATTCAACCTCTTGCTTTCGTTTCGCCGAAGAGCTGTGCCACAGATACGCTTCGGATTCTTACCTCGCGTTTTCCCGCGGATGGCGATCTCGCAGCCACGCCACATACCTACCATCCCGCCCTTGCGCAACTCTACGCACAGTACGCCAGCGCGCTCTATAGCGCCTGCTCACCCTTCACCCGTGACCCACACGAGCTTACTTATGTTGCCGCTGCTCAGTGGCCGAGCTTCGTTGCACCTGTCCTCGAAGCTCAGAAGGGTGCTGTTGAATTTCATCCCATCCCAGAGGACGTACGCTTGCGTCTCTTACGAATGTTTCTACCTACTTTTACTGCTGCACTTGAAGCGCTGCTTCCTCGGCGGACACATGCCAGCGCGTGGAGTCGGATTCCTGATGTAATCGAAGGCGCCGGAGCAGATGAACGGAATGCTGAGATGGTTACCATCCACTCTCTAACAACTCTACAAAAATATATATTACTAGCGGCCTTCCTCGCTTCTTCGAATCCACCTAGAACTGATATGCGCATGTTCGCAAGAAGCCGCGAGACCCATTTCAAGCGTCGACGTGGCGGCGGCATGCGCAAGGCGCCGCAACGCAGTACTAGTGCGCCCGCAAAAGTCAGTCCATTCTTGTTCTGTCCTGCATGAGACTGAACTCCAATGGCTTATCAGGTATCTCAGCGCTTCGCCGGTCCCGGGGCGTTTCCCGTTGATCGCCTCAGCGCCATCCTCGCCTCTCTTCTTGAAGAGCACGATCTAGAATTGCGAGCTATCGGTCCTGAGTTCACCCAACCCGGGGAATACACCGAAATGGAAATAGGGCGTGTACACACTTCCGGTGCGGTAAGTGTGCTCGGACATATATGTTTCGTGTGCTGGGGCGCTGATCTGTCGTTACTAGATTGCAGAACTTGCTGCCGCTAAACTCTTACTGCGAGTGTCTCCACCAGACCGCCTCGATGGGCCACCCATGTATAAGTGCGGAATCTCGTTTGACATGGCACTTGCACTCGGGCGGGATATGCGCGTTCCGATGCTCGACCTTATTTGGGAGGCAGGTTAGCATATTTGTATGCGGAGTTTAACTTGGAGACAGAACGCCCATATGGTGTTTGACGTACTGTACTTCACATCTTCACATAGCATACCGGCCCGACTCACTCCCAAAGAGAAATTTCATTCCTTCCATTTGCCAAGGAAGTTTCCCAGTAGAAAAGTTCGTCGTTACCCTCATGGTGAATTCCAAAACTACGATACAGACTTCCACGTATGCTGCTTCGGTTCACGTTTCGCGCGTGTTTTGCACACAGGACACTCCACCGGTCAGTTCCAGTCTTGTGCTTAATGGGGTTGGATATAAGCTATAAGGTAGATCATAGTTCCTATTGCTTGAAATTTCTTCAATTCTGAACAATGATATCACAATGTTCGCTGAAGGCCCATTGGCAAGGTAACTCTGGCCCTGCGTGCAACTGTCGCCCTCGTTGATATACGTATACGGTGCATAAGATAGAATGGATGTTTGCCGTAAAATATAAGACAACCCATGTGCGAGCACCGGGGTCCGGAGAACATAAAGCCGGTGTGAGAATAATTAGTTAATTATTATATTGTAAGCGACATACGACGGATGCCATTTCCACTGCAGCAAAGTCTGATCTCCAGCCAGCATGGTCCTATGTTGTAACCTCGCGGCTTCTAGGCACAGTCAACTGATTAACTACGTTGTGTTCCTTACTGCGTTTGCGTAAATCGAATGCCCTGTTTATGCCTACCAACAGGAACGGTCACTCGCATCTTAGGATCGTCATGCCAGTTTTCGTTGAAAGCTGGCTTCAACCCAGTCTGAAATTCGATCGTGTCCGACTCCACGAGTAGGATGGACTGATGGACTGGAGGAGTCACCAATCACGAACCAGACGACACATGGCACGCATACAGTGCATTAGTTTCTAAAACGAAAAGGGACGGTTGCAATAGTGACCCGGTGGGTGACAGAGACTCGTCCCTGTATTTCCAAGGTTGGAGGCACCAAAAAAGACTGTGACCCGCGGTCGCGATGCAAATCCATAGGGCCGTTCCTGAAAAGGAAGGAAGCCCGGCCCTGTGATGAATAGCAAAGAAGCGATCATCCTTTTTAACAGAGTTGAAGGAGCGTGTCATGTGAGTGCAAAGTGCGGTATTATCGAAGATGTTCTCCCGTACATAAATACATACCTATTCATTACCCACCTCTCCTTCAACTTTCCCCGTCCCCCCATGTCCAACGCCCCGTGGCCCCCTCAAGAAACAGCGGCTCATTGCTCTTGCCCTTTGCTTGGTTTGGTGTATCATCGGCGGCTCCGTCGGTCTGAATGCCCTGATAAAGTTTGTGTCTTATCCTTCTTTCGTTCCTCCACTCCACTTAAATCATACCTCTCTCTAGGTCCAACCAGGCACAAACAGATGTTCGAGGAGAGGTTCCCTCTGGCGTGACTATTCATTTCGACATCGGCGGTAGTTCTCCTACTCTCATTTCTTCCCTACACTTGTCTAACCTTTTGCCCACACAGATATATATGTGACAGGTGTCATCGCCACAACCGTTTGCGCGACTATAGCCCTCCTCGCAGCAATTTTCATTTTAGTCACGGTAGTTTGGCCACAGTCTGCCACTGGCTCCCTGAAGACCCAAGGGGCAATTTTCAACTTCTTCAACATAACCCTTCTTAGTAACCAGATCGTCTATACGACTTTCTTGGCGAACCACCGAGCCAAAATCACCGCCTTTCTTGATGGGGTAGAACTACCTCCACAAACCGTCCAAGCATTCATCACTGCGACGGGTCAGTCAGACAGATACAGCAAACAACATCCTGGTACGTCATGCAGTTCAACTGTCTTCGGAGCTGTGAGAACGAAGATGCCAACTTTCTTCCAGCTGTCCTTCTTGCCATTTTCCCTTGGATTTCAGTGCTCTTCACTTCCATCTTGGTAGTTGTCCTCTTCATGGCTGCTCGAAGACGTGACAGGCTGCCTGCGGCTTTCAGAATGTCCACTCCGGAGAAAAGGCTAGGCTATGAAATATAACGCACTCGCCTTTTCCTACTGCCCGGTTTCATTTCGTCATCCCAGCCTCTGTAGACAGCTGATGGTCCTTCACAACTGTATTGTATGCTAGCCCTGAGCTCCGCTACCCACTTTCTCATACGAGAGTACCTTAATTGCTCTCTCGTCCTTGATGACATTGTAAGTGCCCTATGGCTTTAGTGTACTTTACGATACATGGCAGAGATTGTCTGCTAGTTGGGCAATCACCATGTGCTACTCCCCTTCGAGCATCGGCTGTATTGAGCGAGTACCCTTTCTGGGCGGCCACTTTCCCTGAGGGCTACTTGGCCGTGATGCGACTTGTTAGGCACAAACACCTCTTTTTTTTCGAAGCGGAGCCGTCACCCAGTTTGCATCGCAAGTCTGGGTCATTCACAAATACAAACAATCGCTCTCGCCATCGTGGGTAACCAAATGCTCCAAAACCACTTCTGCGGGGGTTATCTTGCGATCACCTTGTGATTCTTCAATCCATGAGTGAGTTTCACCTGAGATCGCTTAATGTACCTCCCCATGGGTTGAATTCATCGAATCGCTAAGATCCGCGGTACATGGTTTACGAATAGAATAAATATGTAGGGATTGTGCTGAGTTGTTCAAGTTGACTGTATCATAATGTTAGGGTATTTAGAACAGGCCGCCCAAAACTGTATAAGTCCTTCTCAGACTGGCAGTATTAAGGAAGCGAAGCGAATCCAAATCGACTATTGGCAACGTCGAAACCGTGTACACGTTGCTCAGAAAGACATCCCCGATAACCCAGAAAGCTGCTTACAATGAGCCTTTTCGAGCTATATATGGAGATAAAAGTGCTCACGGAGTCCATCTTGGGAGCCAAACCCACCGACACAAGTATTCGGGCTGTTGCCATAAGGACCAAGCTTGAACTTCTCTGGAGGAATATTGAACGTGTCGTTGCCGTGGAATCTGATGGAGATCTGGTAGGTGAAGTCGCAAGGGACTGACCACATGCGAAAGAATTAGCCGACTCGGGCGCGGCTGTGACGGCTCACCGGAAGACGTACCGGTCCAGATTCCACCACCAGCATATCGAGAACCAGTGATGTTGTTGTATATAATCCTCACGCTATCAGTATCACCGATTAATTGGGTGGTGCCCGTGGAGACAATCATATCGGTGGTTTTGTTCAGGATTATGTCCTGGTTGATCTGTATGTTGTCGAAGTGCGACCCCCAGTGGGCCTGCAACACCTCGGTATTAACACAGCAGAAAGAGATTTGTGGGTAACCTCACCTGCTCTGTGGCGAACCAGATGATTGGATCAGAAAAGAGCTCAGTATTAACCCCGCCGATCATGAGCTCGGGTCCTGGTGAAGCCAAAAAGAACCCGAAAACTTGGTCAGACACCTTGTGTTGGGATACAATGGTCTGAAAGACAGGAGAGGAGTTGAACACCGAGATGGACGGGAATGCCATTCCAAGGATACCATCTGGGGGAAAATTGGTGGTTCCCTGGAGGCTGGGGGGATAATGTGTTGCCGCGCCCAATGTCTGATTAGTAACCTGAGCACGGGCCTCAGCTACACGCGAGAACGCCCAAACTATGTGAACCAACCGTATAACCAGCAAGGGTGACAGAATCCGTATATTCTTCCCCACTGATCTCGATGCCATCGAGCTGGGTGGAGAACTTCTTCTTCGTATCCTGCGAGGTAGAACTCTCCGAGGTATTGTACAGACTATGCCCCTGACAGGACGAGTCACAAGAAGCAGAGGGACGATAAAGTCGGCGGTGCCCGTGTCAAAAATCACTGGATCATCTGATTTATTTCCATGGCCGCATTATCTGCAAAAGCTCCTCACCATTGAAGCGCCTGGGCGGAGTGCCGACATCGACCGGCCCATACCATATATCATTGTTATAATTAGTGAGGTGCACCTCAGAGCCGACGTCGCGCTTTTCAGTGCGCTTCATATTGCGTGCGAGGTTGTGGGTTGTACCAGTGTTCCTCTCGTAGGCATGGAAGCCACGTTCGATGTTCCTGCAAGGCAACGTTGTTATAGAATACCCACCCGGGCTAGCCCCAGTTAGGGCAAGATCATACGAACTCTACTGTGCGTTTGAGAGCCCTTCGAAGGTGCGGAACATCGACCGTCCCATCGGCTCGATGGACCATCGAACGTTTTGATATAGGGATGGTTAGTGGACTCGATGCGCGTGGGGTCTGCTGGGACTGGGTAGCCCGGACAAGGAGGGGAGGACTGAAAGAATGAAAAGGGGAGAAAGATACATCTTTAACCGATTTACAGCCAAGAATGACCTGACTACTAGCAACGAAGAGCCAGCCTGGGCTCTAGCGGAGCTGAATGATATGCTGATATCGCGGGCTGTAAGAAGGAAGCCCTTTTATACTCCAAGGACGGGTACCCGAGGGTTTTCGCCGGGCTTGGTACCACGGTCGTGGTCGTGATTGCGACCTGAAGTGTACGCGAACCAAGACAATTCTACCTCGTCAAGACCTCGTTTCTAGGGCAATGAAGATGCTACTGCATCATCTTTGATACCATGTACGGTCGATCTGGTAGTGAGTTGGAATAAAGCGCGCAGATGGTCATTACATACAGATGTAATTTCCCTGCTAGCAGGAGCCCTAGATACAAAGAAATTATTTTTTGTTGGATCGGCGAACCATGACCGTGGTAACTGAGAGTACCATCGTTAGGTCTCAATCGAATCTCTTACTAGCAGTGTGTGGCGTCAGGGATTCCAATTGGCTTGCTTTCGGCTTCAAGTTTGCAATGTGCAACCAGAAAATGCGCAACAGAACTTTGACGGCAACTGAAAAGCTACGTGTCAAATAGGTTAGTTGTTATATTGTTGGAGCCGCACATTTCCGATTAATCATGATAGCATGGGCCACATGTTCAAAAGAATATCGAGCGAAAGTCCATCAGCAAAAAAAAAAGACTTGCGTAACCGAACTTAACCGAGCCTACATTGTAGGCAAGTCATCACCTGCCACATGTAGTCACGCTACCTCACCGTTTTGCGGATCGTATCTAACACTACTTAATTTCAAGGACGTGTAACTTATTAGAACGCACGCGGGATGGACTTTGTACCAGATATGAGGCATGTGTGATATATCACCTCCCTGACCGCCAACCGCCGCGTAATAATACAATATCAGATTGCGCCACCATGATGCATCATTTCTATACTCTCGACGTCAGTCACGGGAGAGAACACAGCTGTCGACGAGGTCGACACGCTGAAGTTTTCTAGTAGAGTGCCTCTGCATTTCGCCGCTCGAGACATCGCGCTTCGATTTTTTACTGTAATTTACTGTTTTGCGTTGCGATCGATGTCCTTGAAATGTCCCGCCAAGCACCAGGGACATGCACTTGTCGTGGCTAAATGACGTCTGGCAGATGAACGAAGCCCCCGAAGCACGCCTGACGGCTGGAATGAAATGGCACTTATACAAGACAACGGTGAAAATGTGAGGTCTGCATTGATAACCTACCCCAGAGGTGAAGCTGGGGTGATTCAATGACAGGAAAGATGATGAGATAAGACGTGCTCATGTAGTTCCTATAATGCATTAGCATACAGTCCTCGGATAAACGGTGCACAGGGCTTACTTGTTTACTGGTTACGACCACGTCACAATTTCCTTCCGGTTCGCCTGGTCTCCATCGGCACAGATATACCATATCATGGTTGCTGGTCTGTGCTCTCTCACCGGGTTCAACCGGGGTCGATTGTTCTACTTTGCCACCTACAAGCATAACCACGTCTTCTTCGTCATGGAAATCTCGACTCCGCTGATACTGTAGTGAGGACCCATCACTATCTTCTTCGCTTGGGCACGAGGGCGGGGTTGTACCAGGTATGTAGTCTGGGTCGTCCTTCCCGTCACTCGAGGGCAGAACCTCTTGGTCGGGTGCTTTCCCCACATTTGCCTGCTCCTTAGCCTCCAGACGCGTTACTAGTTTTCTCAGGCTGCGATTACATTTCCTCTCGGCGCGCAGATCATCTTTAGTCTCTTCCAATTCCGCTTCTGTCTCCCTGAATTGTCTGTGAAGCTGCTGGTATTGGCGTTCGAGCTCTGGCGCCATTGCCGCACGATAGCGTACGCCATCATCCGTGCGGCGCGCGCGCTCTGTGAGCATCTCCGAAAGTGCTTTATACTTTTGAACCTCGGCCTCGAGCTTGGCAACCCGGTTTTCAAAGGTTGCGCGCACCATGGCGACGCCATTGGTGCTTTGTGATTCCGCGAGTGTTGCACGCGCCAAAAGCTCTTCGTTTTCAGAACGCGCACTGCTGGCAAAGTCAGAGGCTCTCGAATATTGTGCGCGAAAGAACTCCACGTCTGCCAGCGCTCGTGCCTTGTCAGCGCGCAGAGCCTCAACTGCCCCTTGCAGCGCAGGTTTTTCTTCGGCCCATAGAGCGAGTGTCTCATCTTGGCCTGTCTGAACCGCCGCTGCTAAGTAGTTGGCCCGTTCCTTCTGGTATAGCGCCCCAGTTATGGTTGGCTCGTGTCCCAGCTTTTCCCCGCCATCAGTTGTCTGCTCATGCAAGATCCTTACTTGCGCTTGTAGCTCGGATATCTCCTCCGATCTTTTGTGCAGAAGATTCAGTGCTATCGCAAGTTGGCCACCTAGAGACGCCTGGGATGATGTAGGATGTGATTGGCTTTGAGTTGAGCCCGACGCAGTCGCAGGGACCTCCTCCTGTGAACTCCGCTGGGAGAAGGAACATCAAGACTGGTATCAACGTAGGGCAACAGCACTGATTACCTTGTCATGCACCACAGACACATTCGCCATAAATATACCACCTTCCTGAACGGGCCGACCGGAGTTATCCTTTTGGCCCGTTTTGCTTGTGGGAATCGAATCCTCCTGTGTGCCGCGATCCTCACCTGTGGAGGCACTTGCAATATTTCGGTTTCCGGATTTCCCGCCGGCGCAATCTGTGACTGACTAGGAGACTCCAGACCATTCATGATTTGCTGGAGCATTACATGAGGCGGAGGTTGTTCAGCGGCTCGAAACGGCTTCCAGGCACTGTCTTGCGCTGTGGTGGCGTTACCTGGAAACCGTGCAGCAGCGCGCCGCAGTTCATCCAACCTAACGCGAGCCTCGAAAGCTCGCCGTTCTGCGAGCGTTCCACTGCCGCATGACATCATTCGTGAATGGCTAAGTTGTTCAGGCGAGCTTGCGTGGGATTTCGTAATCGGCTGAGGAACAAAGGTCGCGGGCTCTACCTCCAGTATAGACTCTGGAGACAATGCAGCGATCGCAGCAGCCTGGGGACTAGTTGGTGACGGGTGGGCAGGGGCAGATGATGGAACGGAGTTCCTGGGACTCTCGGTAACGCCCTTGCCCTGAGAAGAGTATTTGTCGCATCAAGTTGTGAGTAACTAGCCTCGCAATCGGGCTTCGACACGTGTTCCGTATTTGCACTTCCGTTGGTGAGCTGGGTATCGAGGCCGGATGGACTATGGGCCTCTCCGCGGACTCTAAAGAGATAACTTTCGATCCCACATCTTCTGAAGAAGGTTGCAGTAGAGACGGTAGAGGATCCGGTGGAACAGCATATTGGCTGGGGTTTCCCGAAATATCAGGAGGCGACAAGTCAAGGGGCTGCGACTGCGACGCCTCCTCTTCCTCGCGCAAAGCAATGATTTGGGACTCGGAGAGGGTCACGGGTCGCTGCAGCGAGGTCAGGGAAGCCAGTGGCTGCGCAGAAGGTATTACAGAAACGTCGATATATGCACGCCGTCCTCCGAAATCCCGACGTTCACCCGCCACACGGTTTCGTTTCGGTGGACCGAACTTCGCGTCAGGAGTCGGTACCCACAGCTCTATTTCTTCAAGCGGAGGATGAGAGGGTGACCCTTCGGTGCTGGGAGTATCCATTTTATTTCGAGATGTCTCACTGTGGGCTGCAGTTACTTCATCTCCCTTACTGTCACCACCTGTTCTACTATCGACCGAGGTGGCAAGCCGCTTTTGCTTGGAAGGCACGGAACTTTGATCTGTGTTACTCGGGGAGCTAGAATGTGTGGAACGTTTGCGCTTGCGAGTCGAATGAACAAGAGGTTCGGATGTACTAGCCGCGTTTCGTCTCTCGGATGGGCGTTTGCGGGCAACTGGAACCTGTGGTAACTTGGTCATCGGTGCTGAAGCAGTTGAGCCCGATTCCTTCGCTGTATCACGCCGTAAATGAAGGTGTTCGGAGGCTATAGTCATAGAATTGGCACCTTTCTTTTCTTCCCACTCCTTGACGAGATCCGGTGAACAGTATGAGCTAGGAACCCAGGCGAGTGGCCAGGGCTTGCCAGTTTTAGGGTCTTCACCGGCCCATCGCACTCTGTATCGCTTTCCTTCCTCTGCGACAACCTCAACGACTTGCCAATTTTTCTGGTTTGGTTCGGGATTGATTTTATTGCGGTGAGACATTGTTGATTACAATACCGGTTGCTCTCGCTCGTTCGTTCAATATTGAGAAAAGATGGTGATCCGGACCGTTGCTGACTAAAGAACACGGACACCCACCACTGTCCACGTCCCCGGCAACTACCGTAAGGTACCATCACGTTTCCCAGACTCACCATGACTCGTGTGGGGGGTACAGAAGACACAAGGCAAAGACAGTGTAGAAGGGCACATGTAAACTCCCTGGTGGCTATGTCTAGTAATTGCTATACAGAGTACTGGTAATCACGTCGACTGGAATTGACTCACCATTGATACCGCTGCTTCACAACTAGTCAATTGGCACTACGCGATCGATTCACAATGTGACAAGTCACTACATAACTGAAGTACTCGAAAGTTATGCTACATCTTTTTCAGTTCTAATCATCTCCTATAGAAGCATTCTAAGTTAGTTTACACGCGAAGTGTGTAAGTCAGGCCGATCTGTTTCAGATCGAAATGGCGCATGTGCCAACTGCGTGGCTCACAGTAGGCTCGCACGCATGTGTGAGCTGCTGCCACGCACCTCTCCATGATAATTGACCAGCTCAACCTGTGCTCACCCTTTTCCCTCGCATTGCAAGATCAAAGGCGTGGACCACGTGTATGTCTACAGTCTTATCTGTGCAGGCATCCGACAAGTGGAGTATCCCTTTGTCACCGTGACTTGGTTTTAGCAGTATTAAAAATACCCTCAGGCAAGGCAACTAGCTAGAGTTGGTCACTGGCATGTATCTGCTGTGTGTTATGTGGAGCGCTGGTTCTAATGTTTCTCCGCTGATTAGATGAAAGTATGTTATTGCTCACAGGATTGCCGTGCCGTTCCGCACGGAAGGTATGCCCCTCCTGTGACGCTAACAGCAACCTAAGCTAAGCTGCATCGAAGCCATGGCGACTCGGACAATGCTACCTCATAGCTCACTTTCTCTGGCCCATTTCACCCCCTTCCTCTGATGCTATTTACTTTGTTGCCTCATTTCATCCTGACCCCGTAGTCCCATGGGCCATGAGGAAGGTTTGTGGTCGCTCCTGTGTTGCGACGCACCTGTCGCCTGTTTTTTTAGCTCAAGTATGGCTGAATGAATTAACCTAATGTCCAGCTTGATGTGGGTATGTGTTCGGAAGGCAGGTAGCCATGGTTGAGGGCCTCTTCCAGCTGCTTATGGCTGGGTCGAAATCCTCATTGATCCTTAGCCTGGTTTTTGGGTCACTCTCCCGGGGCTGGCATGCCCGGAGCGCTGAGCAGATGCGAGGAAGGGTGCATTAGATTGACAGCATTGAAATAATGCTCTCCACCAAGGTACGGTCATCGCGTCCATGGCCTACCCATGCCCAAAATCAGGAGCTACAAGTGCCCATGATGTTGCCTCGCTTTTCACTTGTTTTGTAAGGCACTCGACTCAACAGAAGTAACGCGACGTTTGTATTGCCTGTAACGAGGCACGAGACACTCTGGTGACATGTGCTGCGAAGTTCGAAGCACCTGCTAAATGCGTTTAGTAGATGTGGTCTCAATTGTCTGTCACTGAGGAACCTGACAACGCCCGGATACCCGAAATAAGTCTAGACATGGGTTTATTTGAACTATATGTTTTGGGACATTCACCGCTGGATCATGTGCTGCATGTTTCCTGATATTTGTGTTGTTATAGGAAGGGGGACAATTAGTCTTGGCGATGTCATCAAAACTTGTCTCATTAACGCGGTCAGCAGCTCGGGGATTCGTAACTGTTGCATTTTGGTGTATGTTATGTAGGGTGCCATAGGTTGCGGAGGTAATAATTTACTAGTAAGCGATTTTGATAGAAAAAAATTTTGCAGATTTCAATTCGGAGAGGCTCACTTAATGTCTTTCGGACAAAAGGAAAAAAAAAAAAAAAACATGATTATGTCTGTGTCGCTTGAGCTCCGGTGGACAGCCCCGAAAAACTTTACCACTTCCGAGCTAGGCAGGAAGCTAATTGGTGTACAGATCCATGATCTCGGATCCATTACGTTATCTAACCAGGGTAATGCCGAATAAAGACAATAATTCCGAGCGCCGCCACAATGAGTGGCTGTCCACTCCGCAGCTGTGTATGACGGAGATGTGGAACCCTACGGTAGAAGGTCGTGTTTCATCAGGATCTTCATGATTGAATCCACACCTGCATGTGTCTGACACGTCATTCTTATACTGAAAATCATTTGCTGTCATGATGCCTCCATCTTTTCCGTTTTTCCGAGCACCGCATTGAAGAGCCCCCGACTGCGCCACTACCATGTCTCGATGCTATGTCTTATGCTAACCGATCGTTTGATTCGAGAGGCACTGGCGACCCAAAGGATTCGGTGTCTATCTTACCCGAAGCCGCTTCACTGGGTGACTCTGAAGGAAATTTTGTCATGTGTTGTTGACGGAGATTTGGGTACATTATGGAGCGGTGCTTTGTAGTGACTGCTTCATTTCTCGGTTCGTCACAATTCCAACAACCGCCAAGGTGGGTCCAGCTTATATTAAAGAGACCATTCACGTTGGTACCACACCTGACACAGAAGAAGCGTTTTGCTCACGTCCTTAAAGTATAAAAATTGAGAGCAGGCTCCTCTGATGCTCGCCCTGCAAGGAACGCTCCGCATCACAAGTTATTGTTCCTCTATGGATGAACAGACGCTCAAAAGTGATCACGTCTCTCCTCTTGGCCACGGGGGACAGAGAGCGCGGGCTCCGACGCCTCCCCGACGTCCCTCTTCTACACTGTCATACCTTCCGTCGCTGCGCTCTGATCTGGGGGGCGCGAGGTCGCTTGGTCAGCGATTTTCTTTCGAAAAACATTGTCCCGTACTCAAAATGTGTCAATATAGAGCATTCGCAGAGCAGGTCACATCCTGGCCGACCCTCTTCTACGCACCCACATGCTAAACATACACCTAGCCCTGTGCCATCGAGCTCTAGCTCTGGATTCACCCACTCCCACGTACAAGAACAGATACAAGGTATAGCACCTCAACCCATGCGCTACGCCTTTACCTACCCAGGAGCATGGTTAGACCGTCCCCAACGCGCTAGGACGCGAGATTCAGCTGGAGATGCAATGCGAGCTCGCACATCAACTTCATCTCCATACCCCACCTCCCTACCGTCCCAAGAACGCGTGGGAAAGCGCAAACGCCCTGCGAGTGCTGAGAGAAACACTCCCGTCCCTCGAACAGCTGCTACCCATCGCGATTCCGTCGGTCCGCAGCGGAGCCACCGGAGACACCACAACGTTGCAGAAAAGACCCACGCTACTTTGCTTCCCTCCGGTGGGATGTATATGACATTCCCGTTGGATATACCTTCTCCCGAACCGGATACCGAAGGTGCAGTGAAGGCTGGTCCTTCTCCATTTGAGCACGGACCCACCGAGTTACCGCCGCGGCCTTACGAGAAAGAGAAGGCCGAACCTGAGGTTGGTGGCCCGGAACGACCCGGAAAGAAAGGGAGGCTTCCAGCCGACGTTATGGACCACGTTCGTGTTCTAATCATATACTACGCCGCCTTCTGATTTGGGTCTTTAAGAACAGTTACCCGCAATCGAGGGTCGTCTGCATAAGATAGAGGTCGCTGTACAGGACTTTGTTGACACAAGGAACAAGCGAGCCTTAGAAAAGTCGATGCTTCCCGGTTCAAGTTTTCAGTGACTCGGAATTGCTGTGTACCTGCTTTGTAATTCCCCCCTCTGTATCCCTTTGCTGTACTGTGTACTGATGGACTGTGGATACCCTGGACATCTCATCCTTGTAGGACTTAATGACATACCTCTAGTTAGTTACCCTTACCCACATTGTACTGCGTACTGGACCCATTTTTAGTTGGATTACTCCCCACTGCCGCAATCACGTGACTTTTAATTATATTGGACACGATCACGATCACACTTTTGTTATTATCCGAACGTCCACGCGGCTGCTTGTCTTTCAACGGCATGCATAGGGCGGTGACCGCACAACGTTTTTGATTTTCACACTATGCTCAGCGCCATACTCACGCCTCTCCGTGCGAGATTTGAAACGTCGCCTCTAGTTGGGACAGTCGCACCACCGTCAGATGAAAACGAGGATGACATAGCGCCAGAGGACTTTGCACGCGATGTGCTCATCGAGCTCATGAGGAATGCTGTAGAGAAACTCAAGGTAATAGGAGATGACCGTTCTAAAGTGGAGGTGCGTGTTCTCCATGGCGACCTGGCTAGTATCTTATCAAGCTTCAAAAGGTTTTGACCGAAGTGCACCGGATTATGTTAGAAAATGCCTGCACGAAGGATGTGTTCCGAGAAATGGATGGCTTCCTCGCTATAATTAACATATTGTCAACACTCCGCACGTCCCGCGACGAGGGCCTCGTCGCTGAGCTCGAGGAGCAGGTTCTTAACGAGACAGTCGAGGTTGCACGACTTGTGTTTGTGATTGCATCAGAGGCGATGTCCGATGACGATGTTAACACGCAGTACTTTGAGGTGCGCTATCCTTTCTCTCTCATCCGTACTGTCCTCATGCTCTTTCAGCGCCATGTCGGCTACCAGTCCCTTGCTGAAGCGTGGGAACCGCTTGTCATGGATCCTCGGATCGGAGATCAGATCCTTGGCTTCCTGTTCTCTTTCGCACTGCGCGACTTCTCCATCTCTAGTCTATTTATGTCTCTGCGTGAGGCAGAACCCGACGATCTCGACTCCCGAATCAAGGATATCGAGGTTCGCCTTGGAATCATCGCCCAACCAGGTGCCATCGGTATCCTCCTGGACCTTTTGCCAAAACTCTCTGAGGACTCAATGTTGCGTTACGTGGTATATAGAATCCTGGAGCGACTCTCTGCTCTTAGACATAGGAATAAGGTTATTCTCTCCGGCCTTGGTATTTTAGGTCGTCTATTTCAGATTTTCACCTCGCAAAAATCACTTTCTCCCTCGGGCAAGGAACGACGGATTGTACAGAAACTCCTGAGGCGAATTCTTGACTTGGGTGCAACCACGGTAGACACACGGATCATGTTTCAATCAGCCGTTGGGCCAGATGGGTCTCTCGATGCGGATGTCCTGGATATGATCCGGGCAGGAATCAAGTCTCGGTGGCCGGACCATTTCTCGTTCGAGAAACGCGCCATTCTCAATTTCCACGAGGAGAATACAAAAGGTTTGCCCTCATCGGGCTTCACATTCATGGTATGTACTGTGGTTAATGATGCAGTCAATCTCGTTGAAAGCTTCTCTGCGTTAAGATTTGGATTTGGCTCGAACGATACCCTGCTCAGGAAGCACACACTATTTTCTCTTCCGCGTATCAGTGCAAACGCTATTTCACGTCAAGATCCGGGTCGATGGCCGGCTGGAGTTATGGAGTTATGGTCAGCCTCTCCTGGGGCTGTAACAAAATCTAGCTTTGCAAAATATCGGTGGTTCCACATTGCAGTGGTCTATTACCCCCATCGAGGGCCACACCCTAACCTCCGTCCGTACCGTTACCCGTCTCTGTTACTTTTCTGATCACTACAGCAGGATTCTTTGTGGATGGCGTCCTTATTGACATGATGAGTTGGGCCTATCCGCGGCCCGAATCGACCGCACAGACTGGCCTCTATGTGATCGGAGACGACTCAGAGGAAGCAAGCATGAGTTGGTGTATGGCTTCAGCCACCCTACTATCCAAACCTCTCGGTATAATCTGCACCTCTTTGCGCGCTTCCACGTTGGTTTATACTGACTGCAGGTGACCATCTTCCTCGTTTCATTCACCACCTCGGGCCCAGGTATAACGCGACTTTTCAATCCCAAAATCTTGTCAAGTTCTTAACATACGAAGCTTCTACCTCACTTAACATCTTTCTCTCCAACGTTGGCTCATCTAAGACCGGGACTCCGCCTGATGTCGTGGCTCTGGTAAAAGCCATAAATGATGGGATCGGGGTTGAAGAAACCTCTGTAGTATTTTTGTTTAGCCCAGCGGCATATCTACCGAGCGCTGATGTCTCATCGCCTACTCTGAGCCGCTTCACAAAAGATGGCGATGTGCGTGCAACTAAAGCCTACTGCGTTGACACTGCGATGTGGGAGATTGGCGGAGTGGCCGTACCTTTACGGTTAATCCAGCTCGCAAAGGTGAGAATTGTTTGAATTTTTGAGAATCTAGCCAACAGCCCTACACAGACGCCGCACGAACTCTCGAGAACACTCGGTATACTAACCGACGGGTTGAGAAACAGTTGGCAAAACTCAGAGGATATGGAGCGTATGCGTACGTCACTATCATGCTCCAACTCCAACCATCGTGTTCTTATGGATAGCATAGGAGGATACGAGATTCTGTCGGAGATTCTGCGAGGAAAGAGCGCGTTGATCAACATGACAAGCTACGAGACCTTATTCGAATTTTTGGGCATGAATTTTAAGACTCCAGAGTCAGTGGTAGCTAATGCAAGCAGTGGTTGCCGTTCTGACCTTCGTTTTGCAGTCATTCGACAATCACAAATCCTATTGCTTATCGATTCATCGCTCTCGACTTTGAGCTCTGGTCGAGGACTCGTGTCGAAATTCAGCGCATTCATTTCGAACACTTTGTCGATCTCGTCGTGACGAGCCGTTACAGACGTTTCAATGCGAAGCAACGGCTTTCTGGGATCGGGTTGACACGCCAGTTCTTGTTTATTTGGCAGACCTCATGGTATACCGTTGACAGCCTGCCATTCTTCTTGAAGGCTTTCAAGGCCGTAATGGAGTCGACATTCCTTGCAGAAGAGACAATCAAGCCGGTTCTGTCTTATTTAGCAGCGCACCTCCATGACGGTAAGCTCAGAGCAATACAATTTGGTGTGATTCTCAACCTTTCTGTGAAGCCTCGGGAGTCTCTTCTCCAGCGTCAGTTCTGTCCCGGATTGACCACGATGGCGCTCATGAAAAGGCGGAGCACCTTTTCAAAGTCTTTGTCTCACTCATCTCTGAGTCCTCTGACTGCTATTCTCGCTTCTCCGTCACTCTTCCCTTGACCCGCATCTATCTCCTTCTTCTCGGGGATAAGCCATCGTCCTTCGTTGCCAAGCAAGTACTAGATCTTATCGCAATTAGTTTGAACAAGTCCAAGTCATTCAGTCGTAAATTCGAGCTTGTCAGTGGATGGACGGTCTTGAAGACAGTGCTTCCTGATGTCTGGGACGCCAACATTCATGCTGTAGCATTTAGTATCCTGTTAGGTCACGCTGGGGATCAGGGACCCGTTGTAGCGTGCTCTCATATTTTCCCTGCGATCTTGAGCTCTTTGACTAAGATGCTAGTGGCGGCAGTGCATGAGTTACCTTCCCAAGATGTCGAGATAAATGAAACCGGTGAGAGTAGTGATCCGCATCTAATGTTGCTCGAAATCTTATTCAAGCTACCCCATTTTCTAGAAGGACGTTCTGTGGCATGCGCAGAGGCGATCGTTGAAGAAATTGTCCGCTTGCAATCCTCATGTCCTACGTTCCTGCAATTATTTGAGTCACAACAGACAACACAAACATTCATACATGCGTTCCAATCATTCGTGGCGCGTCTTTCTTCAACTAACGAAGTCTCCCACTATCACGTACGGATATGCGAGAAGCTTATGCATTTCGGCCTGACCCTTGCCTTGGATAACGCTGCGGCGGGACCTCAGAAGCGCGAGGTATGTCTGCTTCCGCTGTCCCAACTTTCTTCCTGACATTTTCTCGAGATTTTGGATATTCTACAAAATGCTGAACAGCTCATCAACGGTGGGGATTCTCAAAGTACAAGGATTGACCCGACATTGGTGTCCGAGCGGCGCTCAGTCCGGCATCGGTTCGGGTCCGCAAGGCTCAGCCTGCAACTTGGCGAGCGCACAGTCCAGAAGTCGATGGCTCGTACTCAAGAGTGGCGTTCTACTATTATCTTGACAGAACAGAAGCGACTGCGTAAAAATTATTTGGATTGGTAAGACTGTCGCATAACGTTTGAAAATTTAGCCTGAGTTCCACCACAGGAGGGAACAGAATCGTCAAGTATCCCGTCTAAGCGATTGGATGATCCCGCTCTCTGCGGAACGCGGACTTTGGGAAAAGCCCAATCTGCACCATGCTTGGCGATTGGACGAGACTGAAGGCCCCTACAGAGTAAGGTAAGACGATTTCTGGTGTACCTGTATCACAGTCTTTCATCATGTCCAGGAAAAAAATGGAGTCCAACATGGTTGCGCCGCTCAGCTCCAAAGTGGATGAGGACACCCAATTGAGGACCATTGAGCTACCCCAACCAGAAGATCAGACTTCTCTCCGCATGGAGGTCCCACCATGGGCTGAGTCCTACGAGATCTCATCTACCGATGCCGAAGGTAATGCGAGTGCTCCACCCTTCTCGACTATCCTAAATTCTTTCCAGATAATCATCAATTAGCCGAAGAAATCATAGACGACAAGCATCGTAGGGTGCGTCACGAGCTTGAACCGGGGGATGTCATCGAGGCCATCAGTACTGTCGCAAGAATCACTGGGGTCGATTCCTCTCGTAAGTCTATCACTGTACCAGCGATGAGTACACTCAGTCGGATTAGCCGGTCTTTTAATCTGCGGGCGGACACACTTTTATATCTTGGAGGGTCTAGTGGAGAGTGATGACAGAGAAATAATTGATGCGCAAGACGCCCCTCGAAGTTTACTCTTCGTCCCTGGTAGTATTCTAGAATTGAATGGGATACAACAAGCTCAGCGGTGGTAAGAATGCCTCTCTCTATTCGTGCTTACACTACACTGAGATCCCCGACAGGTCCTATGAACAGATAGCTGGCCTAAGCAATAGGATGTTCCTGTTCCGTGACGTTGCGTGAGTTTCAGCTCCTGTCTTGAAATCGCTGGCGTTGCTCATCAAAGATACTCGTTAGGCTCGAGATATACCTGAAGGACAGCCGCTCTGTTTTGCTTGTTTTCACAGACCGTAAAAAAAGGATAGACATGGATCGAAGACTTTCGTCTGCAATCAACGGACGCTCACTGGCAGCGACTTCTTCAACCGGTCTCACTCCCGGTCTCCTCAAATCCCCTTTTGCAAGCTTGGTTAGCGCGCGAGTCATCGCCGGATTTCGTGCGGATGAATTGTCAACGGCTCAGCGAAAATGGCAGACCAAGGAAATCAGTAACGTTAGACAAGCCCCCCGATTAAATGCTATGTTCTCACTTCTCTTACAGTTTACGTATCTAAGCATCCTCAATCAGATTTCTGGTCGCACTCCGAGCGATGCCACTCAGTACCCAGTATTGCGTATGTCATCTTATCGGCGCAGTTTCACTCTCATTTACTCTGCTTCAGCTTGGGTGCTGAAAGATTACGAATCTGAACATTTGGACTTTTCATCAAGAGATATTTTCAGAGAGTATGTGCTCACTCCTTCGCCCCTACTACCTCACGAGCTAATTGGAGGTCAAGTCTCACACAACCCATGGGCGCATTAACCCCAGCACGGCGAGAGGCAGCCCATTCACGCTATGAGAACCTTGAGAGTGTCGGCGAGAAGCCGTTTCATTACGGCACCCATTTTAGCTCCTCAATGATCGTGTGCCATTTCTTGATCAGGTTGGCGCCATTCACGAACATGTTCAAGACTCTACAGGTGAGACCAAGGACGATATAGAAGCACGATCTCAACTTTTTTCAGGGAGGGGACTGGGATTTACCCGACCGCCTCTTTAGGTGCTTTCTTTCCTCTACTCCCGACGGGGTCTAACACATTGGAAAGTGATATTCATAGGGCATACAGTTCGGCATCTCAGGACATCCGAGGGGATGTTCGAGAGCTCATCCCTGAATTCTACACATGTCCAGAGCAAGTCCGATAAAATCTGTCCAGTCCTTGATTAATCTTGAATTCTTTGCTAGGTTCTTAGAGAACTCAGCTAACCTTAACTTTGGGGTTCAACAAAATACGGGCAAACGAATTCACCATGTTGTACTCCCCCCATGGGCGAAGCAGGACCCGCTTTTATTCATCGTCCTAAATCGCCGAGTAATTCTCATTCCAAGTCTTGCTTTCTCCCAACCCTGATATCAAAGCAGGCCCTTGAAAGTGACTACGTTAGCGAAAACCTACCCGCCTGGATTGACCTTATCTGGGGTTGCAAACAACGTGACCCCGCCTCCCTAAACGTGTTTCATCCTCTGAGCTACGAAGGATCTATAGGTACGACCTATCATATACCAAGCAAATGGGATGATTGACACTTTGTGCAGACCTTGACTCTATCACGGATGAGTTAGAGCGGGAAGCAACAGTAGGCATTATCCATAATTGTGGGTTTTATATTCAGATACTTCCACCTTTGATCCTAAGACAAAGATAGTTGGTCAGACACCTCGCAGATTGTTTGGTGCGCCACATCCCCCGCGTTTCACACAAGGGCCCCCTTCACTCCCTCTTGGAACATTGTACGGAGTCGAAGAGGATTATGAGCTTTTGGTGCAAGGGACACGAACTGCGACTCGTGGTAAGTGTCCATCCACCCCATTGATGAAACTTATATAACTTTTTGAAGACCTTCATGGCGGGGCAGTGCAGAGCCTGACAGTTGATCTTATCGGGGAGAAGATACTCCCACACGCCGCTGGTATACTCTCCGTACCTTCACGTCCACATGAACAAGTTGAATGGGGATTCAGTCGGAGCGGTAGGTCTGCGGCTAGTCAGTTGCGCACTTCAGTCGACGGACGGGTAAGCCGTCGTCATGCTTTCCTTTGTATCTGGTCTAATAACAGTGTAGATTGCCCAAATTGTTGAGGGAATCGAATGCACCTGTGCCACTTTCGCGGACTCGGAGAATCTAATTACCGGGTCGCAAGACAATATTGTTCGGCTATGGCGCATTTTACGGAGCGGTGGCTACAGTTCAGGAACGAGTGCCATGAGCATATCGCTCTTGAACATGATGCGCGTGCATAGGGACTCGATTCTCTGCGTAGCTGCGTCAAGACCTTGGTCAATTATCGTGAGCGGGTCCAAGGATGGAAGTGCAGCATTATGGGATTTGAACCGGGCCGTTTATATGAGATCCATTTGGCATGGAGAAGTTGGTGTTCATCTGGCTACAATCAATGAGAGCACAGTGCGCTGTTCCTTTTTTGAATGCCCACTCACTGCAATGACGTTTTTACACTTTTCAGGGATACATTGCGACCTGCTCGCGGCAAAAATTGTGTTTGCACACGATCAACGCCAGGCCCATTGCCACCATCGACCTCAATTTCTCGGCGCACCCATATGTGCCCCCCACAATCACTTCACTTGCCTTCCATGAACGGGACTACTCTCGCCTGGGAATTCTGGCAACGGGGTCCCCAGATGGGAAGATAACGCTCAGGACATGGAACACAGACCGTACTCCAAAGGGAGAGAGAGCTCTGTGGGAGTTTGTCACACTGAGGGTGTTGAAGGCAGAAAAGTCGAGTGCGATTACCGCATTGAAATTTGTTGGGTACGTAAAATAACACTCTTCACGAAAGTCAAACTCACACGGACTCTTCCAGAGAACGGTTGTACCACGGAGATAGTGATGGACAGGTGTTCTCCTGGGACCTTCCAGATTAATATGAAAATGTTTAGATAGCATAGAAAAATGAAATATGATAGCCGAAAACACGCGCACGTGAGAGCGGCAAATGTAACTCGAGAATTGGGACGCGCCGGCTCTAATTGACGCCTCATTTCTTCACATTCATTTACTATAAGACGAGTCCTCATTCCCAGGCCTTTGTCAGTGGGTACGATACAACACTCCTTCTCTCTATCTCTCTATTTGTCCTAGTCCAAGTGACCGTAGATCTCCGCCTCCTCACTTGGCCCTGGTTAAGCGAAACCAGCGGCCTTGCTGATTTGGGTTAGCAACCAAAGCCCCACAGGATACCCACCACGGTTGACTGTTCAATCAGCTGTTATCGACGATGTCTTTGAAACAGTCCTCGACACAATCAGAGACTCCTTCTCGCATTTCCCGTCATTCTTCTACAACTGGGGCTTCAACAATTTTCTCCAAGGCAAGAACCATTTCGAATGCTTCGCTTATTAGCGTAGATAGTAACGCGACAACTGTGACACCCCAAAGCGTTGGGGGGAATGAGACACATACTCCAAGCGTTCCTCCTACTAGTTTCCGGAACAAGCGTTTGTCGACCTCTATTCCAGCACTCACTTCCATTCGACGCCAGTCCGCGCCGGTGAATGGACTTGCCAGTAACTCGCCCTCCGCTTCCCTTCTCAGTTCGCCCCCAACATCGACCCCGCCTTCTCGTATCATATCTACGACTCAGCGTGACTCAACATCCCTAAAATCTTCATCGACCGTAGCTGGTTCTGTTCGCACTGCACGATCAAACAACATTTTTGGAGCTACAGACTCGCCGTCCCAGAGTACAGCCCCATTAGTACCATCTACCCCGCGTCCCCGAGTCCTCTCCTTGACTGTACCTGGGCAGCGGCCTCACTTGAGCGAATCTCCCGGCACGAATCCCTGCACGTCATCTCCTTCAATCAACCTCACAATGACCAGCCCACAATCTAGCAGGGTCAAATCATCGTCGCGACAGTCTTCGGCACGTGTCATCCATTCAAAACCTCCGTCAAGGAAATCTGGGACTGTATCTCGAGCCAACAGCCGGTCACAGAAACATCAAACCGGATCTGCACCATCCACAATTTCCATGTCTAGGCCCCCCTCGCTGCTCGACCTCCGCCAACTCGACGGCGATGATGACTTCGCGGGCTCTATGTCAATATGGGATGGTGACGATATGACAATCGACATGCTGACCGCAGCCGATGATGAAAACGTGGATGAGGAGGTGAGGACATTTGCCGTTGTCCGTATGGTATCGATGAAAAATCCGTCTTTCAGTTTCAGGATGGCCTTAACACGCTTCTGTCAGTCCATACGAAGAAGCTCCTTCACTACAAGCGTCTCCTTGAACGGACACAGGCAGCTACAGCAGCTCAACTCCACGCCTTACAAGCCGAGGTACGTGTCTTGCGCGAACGCGAGCGGCAGCGTGAGGAGAGCGGGACGGTGTCCCTAGTGACCGATAGTGATGACCTCTGTGTATGCGGTGGTAAAACCTCAGCTGGTTATTGGAGCGGGTATCGTGGAGGTGGGAATGATTACGGTGGAGAAGGCCCTGACTTGATGAAAGCTCTGAAAAGGGATGCCAACGGTGCATTTAGCGAGATCGAAGTTCGAAAAGCTATACGTGGGCTTAATCGAGACGAGCGCATGAGATTGTACGTCTTAAGGTCATCCCCGAGTATGGCATGCCTGACCACAAGCTTAGGATCGCCATCATACTAGACTGCAAGCTAACATTTTTATTCTGTTTTGTGACGGTTCTGACGTCGAGTTAGCATGCCTTCCCGGCGACATTCGCCTCCAGATCCTACTATTAGAGAAATACGCCAAGGCTACGTTTGACATCTTGGGCAACCTTTCTCCAGACCTCGCTTTCAAGATCCTCAAACACCTAAGCGTGCCAGAGCTACTTTCTCTCGAACCTGTACGTGTACATACTACATTGGGCTGTGCGATAATATGATACGCCTATCTCAGGTTTCAAAGAAATGGCAAGAGATAGTGCACTTACCCGTTCTTTGGAAGTATCATTGTATAAGGCTGACTGTGATGGATCCGATACCCCTCAAGGCCCCTTCTTCCCCTGCGGGATGGTACGTCGAATACATTCTCAGGATTACGATTTCCGATGGTCCGTATTCCAGGGAACCCCTTTATCGCTCTTTACATCATCGCGAGTCAAACTTCCGCGATGGTAACCTCAAAGTATCCGTTTCCTCAATGGCCACACTAACTTTGCACAACCCTCCTTTTACGCGGTGTGTTCTACGCTGACTCGTACCGCATATCGTAACATCTTCGCGGACAGGTAAAGACTAATTAGTGGATCGTACGACGAAACCATCCGTTTTTGGGACATTGAAACAGGCGAGATGAAGAAATGCTTGCAAGTCAAGAAACCTGTCAGCTGTGTCGATTTCTTGTTGGAAGAAGGTTCGTCGTCTATCAATCTGACGCGTTGGCAGACTCAATAAAGCCCTGTAGAGGTGTTTGTGGTTGGCTTCCATGACGTTGGGTATGTCGTACCGATAGCCTCTTGTTGAACTTTCCTAAATTTTTGACAGCCGGGTTCACCTCTTCTCTTCAGTAACATTTAATCCCTTGCAGCAATTGGCGGGACATCTTAATGGCATTCGGGCCGGTGAGTACCTTTGAGTCCAGGCGTCAACTATGTTCCGACAGTTGCATGAAATATAGTGGCCTTATCGTCGAAAAATCTCATCTCGCTGGGGCAGATAAAGCATTGGTATGCTGGGATTGGCGAGCCGGGACGAAAGTCGTGCGCTTTGGCCAGCAGACCACTGTGAATATTGGTGTTCAGCTCATTAGTGGCGGGTCTTTGGAGGAGGGCGAGCGCGTCGTTAGCGTGACTATTGATGGCATCGTCGCGTTTTCTCGATTCGTAAGTTGTTCCACCTCTCGCGCATCCCCTAGATGGGTTATCACCTTCGTTCACAGGCCGTCGGGAGATGATCTCCCAATTCAAACTGTCAGAGCTGGCAGGCGGTGACCCAATGCTGAACAGTAGACTTTTCAACGTTGGGAAAGCCCCGGATAATATGTTACAGTGGTTTGCCGCTCACGGTACCCAAATGACGGTAAACTTGGTTAATCAACTCTCCCCTCCCCCGTTGACCATGGCGTCACCAGTGCGCCACAAAATCCGTTATCCTGCACTTGCGATGGACTGAGGCCGAGGAGATAACGAACGCGGGAGGCACCCTGACAGATTCCAGTGATCCTAGTGTACAACACTCACCTCTCCAAGAATCCACAAGACGTAGTCGAAACCGCCCGTCACTTACTCGTTCGGGCTCTCTGACGACTCCCTCCCGTCGTAGCTCTCTCATTATTCCACGGACGATCGTACCTAGCCCTCGTACTCCGGGAACGCCAAATAGCCCTGGGCGTGGCCTAGGCTCTCCGGGTTATGCAGTACGCTCAAGACGTGCTGCCATACTCACAGCGCCACCACGGTTAATTGCAGTCATCGAAACTCCTGATGTCGCGGTTGGTGCAGTGGATCCAAGAAAACGCCGTGTAGTTACAGCAACTAGATTTAGCTCTCGTGCAGGAGCAGACCGCAGAGTGCGAACTTGTGCTTGGCCCTCCGTGACTCCTCAGCTGACCTGATCGTCTTAGATTTTCATGTCGACCCACAGAGAAAAAATGGCTCCCGTCGCTGAAAGTGGGGCAGACGACGACGACGACGACTTACTATTGCGCAGGAATCCTTCACCTTTGGTCGATCTTGATACCAGTATTGCGACTATCTCAGGTGCATGGAGTGTAATCGCAGAGGACCCCGCTGGTGCCTATGATATGAAAGGTCTCTACGGCTCGCTCCCTGCGAAGTTTTCAGGATTAGCGACACCGGAAAAGAATCCAATGTCGATGCAACTCAGTCATGAGGAAGTAGTGGTTGGCTGCGCGGATGGGACTATCTAGTATGTGTGTTTTCTATGACTTGGATCTGAAAGCTGACCACGTTTAGTGTGATGAGCTTCGTTGGATATGACTATGTAAAACGGCGTGAAATGCCGTACGAGGATGGGATGTTGGATGAGGAGCCAGGTGACCTGTAAACCTCGAACGGCAAACCATTTTTCGTTGCCACGCCCTTTTTTAGTAGTATTTCCTCTCCTGTTCCATACCACCACCTTTCATTCTCGTAACTACACTAATTATACCACGCGGAAACGTCAATATAGTATTTTGGTTGACCTCTAAGGGAGCACAGGGCGTTCGTTCCCACGTGATTGTACGTTGTAATCTTGGGCGCGGGCTTGATCACAAGGAGGCACCATCCATTCGACGGGCTGAGGAATTTGATACTTGCTTATGGACCGCAACGCTCGTGTATGAATGAGTACAGGCACGTGTGGCCAGAAGGAGAACAGTTTTCGAAACGTGCCTCCAGGTTACATCATTCTCATCATTAACTTAAACCATCACCATGCCGTGGGACCTCATCCAGCTCAATGACGGTGCGTTCAACTTTCTCGTGTCTGTGTCCACATTGTCCAGCTGCTCTTGCTCATTTCTCACGTCTTCTACATCTTCTAGGGAATGTCATGCCAAGCATTGCATTCGGGACCTGGATGCTCGGCAACGGACAAGGTCCCACAGACCTAGTCGAGCAGGCCATATCCGTCGGATTCGGTCATATTGGTACGATTCATACTGTATATCGAGGACGCGCGTGGCATGCTGAAACGGCGACATGTAAGACACCGCTCAGGCGTACCGCAACGAGGCGGAGGCTGGAAAAGCCGTGCGGGAGAGTGGACTCGCGCGGCAGGATATATTTATCACTACCAAGTATTCAGGATCTAATGGGCTCGACGTCGAAACTTCCATCGCAAACAGTCTTGAGAATGTATGTCAACCTCCTTTTATCCGCTGCCGTTCTGGGACCACCATGATTTGGTCGGGGTATGGCTTACGCACCGTCGCTCGTGACAGCTTGGCGTTGAATACATCGACCTGTACCTCATTCACCATCCAAATCTCGCGAAGCCAGATATTCCGACGGCTTGGGCTAAGATGGAATCCATCAAGAACACAGGTCTTGCCAAGTAAGCCCAGCAACTCGGTTTTTCCCCGTTGCATCCGCTTGCTGGTACGGCCAGACCACTAAAAACGCTTTTTCGCTACGTGGCTTTTTAGGAGCATCGGTGTTAGCAACTTTGGGATCAACGACCTCACCATCCTCCTGGCGTCTGCCAAAATCAGACCGGCCGCGAACCAGGTGCAGTTCAGAGAGTCGTTGACTATTTGTTACTGAACCTTCGCTTGGCTGACGTCTGCTGCGCGCTCGCTCTCAGATTCTCCTGCATCCCTATGTGTACGTGGGTCAGGCGCCACTTCTTGCATATCATGCTGCCTACGGCATCGTCACCGAGGCATATTCGGCCCTGACGTATGTCAGACCCACCTCTCTCTTCACCAGTCTAGTATTTGCTCATACACAACGAACGTTAAACCCAGCCCAATCACAAGCCAGCCTGGCGGTCCTGTGGACAGACCAGTGAACGACATTGCCCAGCGGCTTAATGCGACGACAGACCAGGTCCTGCTCGCTTGGGTCAAGGCTAAAGGTGCCGTCGCTGTCACGTATGGGAACCTGTATTTTCATATGCCAGTGTACCGCTCATTGTCTACGTATCTAGGTCGAGCTCCAAAAAGTTCCGCATGGAAGGCTACATTGCGGCGGCGGACTTAAGTAAGCCTGTTTGTAACCGACCTGTGGGTCTACTCACTCGGACGTTTGCAGAGCTTACTTCTGAAGACGTCGCGGCGATTGACATCGCAGGTGCAAAGGGCGCACGGCGGCGGTCCTTCATCAAGACCATGCGTGTCATGGCCGAGCTCATGCTTCTTGGCGCAGTGGCGTTTCGTTTTTATGCATTCTTTGCAGAATACCGAAGGAGAGTTGGAGAGTCTAGATCCCTCTGAACAGATGCGTGGAAGTAAAAATCATGATAGCATATGCGCAAGTGAGCCGCTACGGTATGTTGTAGGTTGTCTGGACTTGAGTGGACAGCGCTGTATCTGTATCAAAATGAATTATGCACGGACTCACGGCTGTTATTGTCTCCACTTGGCTGTCTCTGACTGCTTATGCATGACTCGCCTGGAATTCCGCATCATGACACCCACGAAAAGACCAAGTTGACCCCGAGCAGGTCTTTCGCAGCAAACTGATGTACATTCAAGCTATATTCAAGTGTTGGGTTGATTATCAAGACTATATGTGGAGATAACATCTTCGTTAATCAAACAACCGACCTCCATCTATATTTATCTGTACCGTCGCTCTGTTAATCGAGCGAAGCCGATACCGGGAGGTGAGATACTCACCGACTGCCCGGTGATAAGTTGGGACTCCTTGGAAGCGAGGAAGGAAACTAGTGGCGCGATATCAGTCGGGACTCCGACACACCTCAATGCCGCCGTCTTTGAAAGCTGCGCAAGTATTTTTTTATCGAAACGGCTCGCGGCGACGTAAGTCATAATGGGACGTACCTCTTCCTCGAGTATCTCTGGGGTTGTTCCGATACCGGCCCCGAGGTAGTCCCCTGGTGGGCTATCAAAAAGTGTATCTTTGGAAGGAGCACACTGACGCGTACACATAGGAGTCTTCACAGGACCGGGTGCGTAAGTGTTCACAGTAATACCGTGTGGGCCGAACTCCAAAGCTAACCGGAACCGAAGACGCCTTCAGCTTGCGAAAAGCATCGGAACCGAGTGGGATAACCACACGCACCGGCGCATTGAGTCAACGCTCGGATGCCGAATTTACTGGCAGAATACGCGCCGAATGATGCTTGGCCTTGCTTTCCCGTTCCAGAGCATGCGCCTGTAACGGCGAGCCACGGTGAGTGCGACAACAATGCCATAGAACAAGGACGGGGGTTCTTACCGATGATGCGACCGCCGCGGCCTTGTGCGATCATTTGTTTGGCTGCGTACTTGTAGCAAAGGAAGGTACCACGAAGGTTAACGGCGAGGAGGCGATCGAAGTCATCCGCAGTAGCTGGCAAGGATCAACAAAAAAAAAAGTCAGCGAAAGCGCAAGGCGATTGACAATGGAGACCAAACGCACTCTCGATGATACTTTTAAACTTGCAGATACCGGCATTCGCGACCATCTAGGCGTGCGAGTGGCATTCCGTCAACGAATCGTCCATTCATCCCGCATCTCGAGTCATACCACATCCAGTCCGCCGAGCACACGTACTACGTCCGACACCATCGCTTCGACCTGTTCTTCGCTGCTCACGTCGGCCAAGACGCAATGCACGCGGCGGCCGTGAGCTGTGACTTCTTCTGCCACTTTTCCTAGTAATGCCTCGCACGCGGGGATGTCGTTGAGCGCGATATCGAAACCATCCGACGCGAGACGGACAGCGATGGCGCGGCCAATACCCTGGCTGGAGCCTGTCACGAGAGCAACACCCTTTGTTGACGCCATATGGGATACTACAGGGAGAATGGACTGAGGCAGGGAAGGCAAGAATGGGTATTGAGACTAATGGCAGTCGCATCTACATTTATATGTCCACGTAGGGGTCATGAATGTTTAGAGGTTGGGCGCTGACCCGGAATATCTTGGGCCCTCGTTTTGGAACGTGCCCCTTCGCTTCAGGGTCAGCATGACTTCACCCGAAGGCGCAATTGCTATTGTCTTCCCACTTGCCCTCCAAGGTGACTCGCATTGCATGACATCAATTGCATCATCAGTTTGGAGATATATCGCATTTTCATTCGCAAACTTTCGTTCCTTTCGGCCACATTGAACGCACGCCCAAAGGCACATGGGTAAGTTCGAGAGTAAATTATGAGGAAAAGAGAGACTTCTACAGTGATTTGGGTGTCCCTGAACACCTCTGACCTCTAATCACCCAGTGTAGTTGAGCGTAAAGTACGGGTGTTAAGGTAAAGCGGACATGAGGGCTCTGTGACACTACACCGAGCCCGAGGCGTAAACGACTTGGACCTCTCCAACAAATCAACAGGCTTGTCCTTCTAGAGTACGGTCGCTTGACATGTCGAGAGTTTGAGCGATGTCACTCTAGTTGATGTTGTCGGGTGGAATGTCTCACGGCGGTCGATGATGAAAAGCATTTCATGTGATTGGCTCGGCAATTGGCGAATTCCCGGATTGACCTGAACGAGCGCAAAGCAACACTTTAACTTGTCGAACTAAAGATGCTCTCCGTAATTGCAAGATCCTCTTCAAGGCAGGTGCCCTCGAGAACACGAACACTACGTTTATTTTCATCCTCCACGGTTACTCGACAAGCGGTTCCCACAGAGAATAAACCCCTTAATAAGGAGTTCAAGATCTACCGCTGGGTACCTTGGCACCCTCTCTCGCGACTTCCTGCCCCTCCGCTAATTCCTCTCCCTTCAGAATCCAGACGAGCCACAGAAAAAGCCGGAGCTTCAATCTTATACTATTAATCTCAATGAGTGCGGTCCCATGGTGAGTACTCTCCCTGTCTGCCAGGTCAGACTCTGGAACTTCTCTCACCTACGTTCCTATAGATTCTGGATGCACTCATCAAGATAAAGAATGAAGTAGACCCAACGCTCACTTTTCGTCGCTCTTGCCGAGAGGGTATCTGCGGCTCTTGTGCGATGAACATCAACGGCCAGAATACCCTTGCCTGCCTCTGTCGCATCGACCGAAATGAAAGCAAGGACACAAAAATCTATCCTCTCCCTCATAGTACGCTTCCCTCTTTTTTGTTCACACCAGATATCTCACACGCGCACGTTTCAGTGTATGTTGTGAAAGACCTCGTTCCCGACCTCACACTATTCTACAAGCAGTACAAGTCTATCGAGCCCTACCTCCAGAATGACAACCCTCCCGCTCACGGGGAGTTCCTTCAATCCACAGAAGACCGCAAGAAGCTTGACGGCCTCTATGAGTGCATCCTTTGTGCTTGCTGTTCAACATCCTGCCCTCCTACTGGTGGAATCAAGACGAGTATCTCGGCCCTGCCACCCTCATGCAAGCCTACCGCTGGATCGCTGATTCGCGCGACACCTACAAGGCGCATCGTAAGCAGAAACTTCAGAACGAGATGAGCTTGTATCGCTGCCACACCATCTTCAACTGTCCGTCTCTCGATTCCCATCACTCATCCCCTGCTTACATGCTGACACATGGATGATCCCCGTTCAGGTGCCCGGACGTGTCCGAAGGGTCTCAACCCCGCTGCTGCCATTGCGCAGATCAAGCTTCAACTCACGGCAGATTAGAGAATCGAAATGAACATCAACATCCAGGTGGAGGGGTATTGCATGGAAGGGGTGATGGACACGTCGTTTTGTACGTACACGCCCTCTCTATGCGCACATCGGCTGCGCAGTATTTTATTCGCCCGTATGCAAATATAATAGGGAAAGCACAAACCCGGGTGTGATTCTAAAGTCCAAGTGGCCGTCCGCCAACTTTACCCCACATAAATCACGACTACGCGTTGTACAACAACCTTGAGGAAAGATGTACGAGATGTTCGTACACCGGTTCTCCAGAATCGCCATCAACCGCTCATTATTCGAACATGATCTAAACCTTGTTTGTCAGGGCATGGGCATCATGGATATCAAGTCATGGGCGAACAATGCAATGATAGTACGGCTACGACCGATCTAGGAAACTTCTTTTTCATTCTTGGTTTAGCACTAATATAGAAGTCGTCTTCCGGTCCCAAAACTGAACCGGTTCCGTACCTCGCTCCGGTTGTGCTCCTGAATCGACTTTGCTAGGCATGTCATCGGAAACGTCTAACTTTGTTTGTGTACACTCGCTCTGGCGAAACTAACTTAAAGTGGTACGGTTGCTCTCGGTTTCCGACGCGATTGATCGGGCTCCGCACACGGAGGCGTTCATGCTCCATGTGGCTGCGTGGCACGGGGCAGCTGGACTTCCTTTCCCAAAAAGAGCGCGCATCGCATGGTCGGGAAGATGAAGAAGACCAACAAGCGACATATAAATGGTCACCCTCCCTGCATGCACTGACCACTCCCTTTCTATCTGCAGGTCCCTCTCTGCCACTTTATTGACGCAGTCATCTCACTCTTAGACTAACCAGGGAATTCTATGGAGAAGCAGACAGATTCAAAATTGAAAGCAGTCAGCTCCTCCAGCTCCATTTCTCATCTACCCGATGAACTCGAACTCGCTGGTCACATCCCTCCAACAGAAGAGGAGATGGATACTCTCAGACACGTTCCCGACAAGATCAACTGGAGCGCATACTGTAAAGTTCTTTTCTATTCTTGAATACTCCTTGGCCTTTCGTTGAGGTGGTTGCACAGTGATTGCGTTTGTTGAACTGGCTGAACGCTTCTCAGTAAGTCAGTCTCCCAGTCTGTGATCTGCCTTTCAACGTCTAATTGTCTCATCACAGTTTTATGGTGAATTCTATCCCCTACCACTCCCAAGCATAGTTAACATCCTTTCTCCTCTCTAGGCAGTACCATCATTCTTGTGCGTCATTGGTACATCTACGGTTGTGATCCAGCTTTTTATCCAGTGTTTTTTGTAGGTCAATTTCATTCAGCAGCCCATTCCTGAAGGCTCTAAGACCGGGGCTGGAGGAAAGAACAGGGTCTCTGGTGCTCTAGGCCAGGGGCAGGGAACTTCGACTGGTCTCACCACCTTTGTGCAGTTTTGGTAATTGTGACACCTCTTAAGTTCATGGAGACTAAATGTAAATTACACACCAGGTGCTATGTGACACCTCTGTTGGGCGCATACATTGCGGATGAAAAGTGGGGAAGATTCAACACGATCGCCATCTCTGTCCTTATTGCCCTTGTCGGCCACATCATCCTCATCATCTCGTCCATTCCTCCAGTCATTGTGCACCCTAAAGGTGCACTTGCCGCCCTTTGCGTTGCCATCGTTATCATGGGTCTCGGTACTGGAGGTTTTAAGGCAAATATTTCCCCACTTGTCGCAGAACAACAGCGCCACCTTCGCCCGTTCATCTCGCACACCAAGTCTGGTGAGCGTGTGATTGTAAATCCAACTCTAACCACTTCTCGGATCTACATGGTACGCTCGTCATGACCGTGATTTTTTTCATCAATTTGACAAGTTGGATTGTAGTATTTCTATCTATTTATCAACGTTGGTGCAATGGTCGGTCAGATATCTATGACTGTTGCTGAGAAGGTTTGCCATACCTTTCGAAAAGGGTTCTGTGATTCTAATTCCCTTGCAGTATGACGGCTTCTATCTCGCTTTTACGCTTCCTACGGTTGTTTTCCTGCTTTGTCCCATCGTTCTTTTCTTTGGCCGTAACATGTATCGCCGCTATACCCCCCAAGGCTCCGTATTTGTCAAATCGATCAAACTTTGGAGCTACGCCGCTCGGGGTAGATGGTCTCTAAATCCCATCACTCTCTACAAAAATCTCAAGGCCGACGACTTCTGGGAGTCCGCCAAGCCGAGTAACATTCCTGATAGCCAGAGGCCCGTCTGGATGACGTTCGATGACAAATGGGTCGAGGAGGTTCGTCGTGGCTTCAAGGCGTGCACCGTGTTCACCTGGTATCCACTTTATTGTACGTCTTGGATTGGAATCGGAACCGAATACTGAGACTTTAGAATCAGGGCTTGCATATATTCAGATAGTCAACAATTTGACTTCCCAAGCGGCCACCATGGTGACTCACGGCATTCCAAATGATGTTATCAACAATCTCGACCCTATTGCGTTAATCATCTTTATCCCTATATGTGATCTCTTCGTATATCCAGGCCTTCGGAGATTAGGTATAAACTTTACTCCGATAAAGAGGATCACCGCTGGTTTCCTCACTGGTTCTGCTGCCATGATTTGGGCTGCCGTTGTTCAGCACTACATCTACAAGGTGGGTTCCGCTACGTTTAACGATGTCGACTCGGAGTAGTGATCTCATCGTACTTAAGAACAATCCCTGTGGGGATTTCGTATCCACCTGCCAAGATGCTAATGGAAACCCGATCATCTCTTCTCTGAGCGTTTGGATCCAGAGCGGATCCTATATCCTCATAGCGTTTTCAGAGATTCTCGCGTCCATCACTGGCCTGGAGTATGCGTTCACGAAAGCACCCAGGAACATGAAATCACTCGTCATGGCGATATTCCTTTTCACGAACGCAGTTTCATCTGCCATTAGCGAAGCCTTTAACCGTGAGTCTGACTAGTTATCACCCTGGCAGACCGCGCCACTGGGCTGATTGAATTGTTCTTCTCAATGTTTCAGCGTTGTCCACGGACCCACGGCTTGTTTGGAACTATGGTACGATGGCCGTGTTATCGGGGCTTGGTGGTGTTCTCTTTTGGTTCTCCTTCCGTCGGTTGGATGCCGAAGACGCTGCCCTGGACAGACTCGGAGAGGGTCACTTTGAGTCTTGAGTGGGATGTAGGATGTGATGTAGAGATTGAATGAGAAGATAGGCCTCGATTGAAGTGACGACTGTCATGGTAAGAAGATAAAGCTTCTAGACACTTCACAACTCCGCCTCCCTCCAAGGTATGACCCCAGAAGAGGTAGAGGGGCAACAAACCCAACGCCTCCCGCCTGAAAGATGTGATGGGGAGTCGGATGGCTCAGGCGACATCAGCGTTCAGAACGTTCGGATCTCAAGTCCAATGAGGCCAAAGATCAATATGCAGTGGTTTTGGTCTTGACCCATGGCACAACAAAAATACATGATACGAAATCATACAAGATCTATTCGTTCTCTTCTGCGTCTCTTCGTCTCCTCTAATCAAAACAAGCTCCTCCGTTGATCAAAATCTGTGGGAGAAAAAGTCAGTGCAGCAAAAACGTCAATGAGAGTGCGCGCACAGTTTGTCCTTTTTTTAATTGGTTTTTTATGTCAGTAAGATATGCAAGAGGGCCTCGTCAGGTGTTGCGCACGACTGACCTGTGACGAACCCTGCCTCCTTGGAAGCGAAATAGGATACCAATTGGGCAACTTCATCGGGCTGCCCAGTGCGACCTACCGCTGTCGACGTGAGGAGCTGTGCACGATCACCAAAGGGAGCAAATTATCAGTGGTGTCAAGGTCGGAGATGTGCTTTGTGGTAGTGATACTAACCCCGTTGCGTCCAGCACGTGGGCCGGCGAGAGGCTCCAAGAAGTCATCGAACGTGTCGACTGTCCAATCGGGTTGTGTTAAGAGAAAGACCAAGATATGAAGTGCGAAAGATGGGACAAACGAAGGCGTGTCTCTATTCCCCCGGGAGCGTATGCGTTTACGGTGATCTTGTACTTTCCCAGTGCCGCCGCTGCCATCCCAAGAGTTGGGAGTTTCAGCTCGCGCATCTCACAACGGGAGGAAGAAAGAAAGTATAAATGCATACCCGCACTTTGCGTCATGCCTCGTATAGCGAACTTGGTCGCGGAATACGCGAATAGCAACTCGGTGGCTGGACACGACAGGTAACTTCAGCAACGACCCTCGACGGGGAGGGGTTTGTTGCGCACCTTGCTTTCCCGCCATGGAAGATGCGCCTGTTGAAACGGGGATCCGATCGAGCAGGTTAACGCGCTGACGCGCATAGATAAAAGGGACGCCCGGGCATACCGATAATGCGCCCGCCTCGTCCTTGAGAAATCATTTGTCTAGCGGCGTGCTGGTAACAAAGCATGACGCTGCGCGCATTCACCGCCATCTGCTTGTCGAACGCTTCAACGGATGCTGCACCATCGCCAGATGAGACACCAAACACAAACATTTACACGGCCGGGCCTGCGACTTACTCGACAAGAACTCCTCGATGATCACGATGCCGGCATTGGCCACCATCTACAAAAAAACCACAGGTTTGACACGTTAACCATCAACACGAGAAAGCGGGGGGCGGCACCACCCAAATTCCCCAGAATATTACTTCTACGTACCACGTCTAGGCTGCCCAGTTCACCCACGGTTTGCTGGATCATATCAGCAACGGCAGACTCGATCGAGACGTCTCCTAGCGCGGCGATCGCGCGCCGTCCCTTTGCCTCGATCTCCTTGACCAACTTGACCAGCTCGGGCGTATTGGGCAAGTCATTCACCGCGACATCAAACCCATCGTCGGCGAGCCGCAGCGCTATGGCGCGTCCTATTCCCCGCGCCGCGCCTGTGACCAAGGCAACCCCTTTAGACTGGGATTTGGAGGGTTCCATGTCAAGTGATACGGCGTTAGTAACGGTATTGGGGAGTTTGTGAAGGAGGATCTTAGTCTGACCTTTTAACCAGATGGGCCCAAGGACAGACAGAATCGTCGGTAATTAGGATGTAACCGCCCACGAATCAGAATTCAGAATTCAGCATCAGAATCAGTGGCGGATACATTAGTGGTGTGCGCAAGACATCCGGTCTCTAGTCAACCACCGACTTTCTACCCGACTATTAAGAAGACACCGACGGAGGCATCCTGATGTCGTAATGTTTTTCGATTCCTTTATTCTGTCCTTTGTTTCTGCGCTCAAGTGCTTGTCTTGACACTGATGAACGCAATTTCCGATCACATGAATGGATGCTGACAAGGTCATCATCACTACCAGTTCTCCGTCACTTTCAAATAACTCAAATAGTACTCATTTAATCTCTACAAAAATTTAACTATGTATTCTAGACAGCAACTTTTATGCATTCCATAAGTTTTTATTCAGCACAGAGGTCAGAAACAAGTGGATTTCATGGTGGATGTCACATCATGATGCTCTTGCCAGGTGGACAGCATGTCAGAGTTTCAATAGCAAGGCCATAAATGGATACAGAGGCATTCAGTAGCACTGCTCACATTCACAGCACTGGTAGCATGCCCAGTCAATGCCAGCATCATAGTCTTCATGACCCAGATTATGAGACTAAGATACAGTGTGCCATTGATGGTCTGCACTCTGCGAAATATTCCAATGTGGCAAAAGCTGCAAAGGCAGAAGGGTCATATCTCACAGCATGGATTCCTATCACGTACCATCACAATTAAATCCCAGGTGATTGGGCTGGGTTTAACATTCGTTGTGTATGAGCAAATACTAGACTGGTGAGGGGAGAGGTGGGTCTGACATACGTCAGGGCCGAGTATGCCTGGGTGACGATGCCGTGGGCATCAGGAAAAGCAGGAAATGGTAATTTAACCCATTTATATATATTACAGTCTCAATTAAGGTTAGCTAGAATTAATAAAACATAATTATGCCTACTTTCTTAATTTGGTCAAATGGCCTAAAATGACCACGAATTAAAGTTGATTTGTTATGAGCCTATCAGTTAGTCGTAATTATGTGTAAAACACGTCCATTTTGGCCCAGTAGTGATAGCTTTATACGCAATTAAAATGGCTTTTAGCAACTTTTCACTCGTAATTTCACACAATTTAAAATCAAGTCAAATCAATTTGATTGTCCATATGGCCTCTCCAACTATCTGAATACCCGCGAACACTGCCTACGCTCAAACACTACCTAAACCCTATTCCTCCATCCCATCAAGATCCACACTGGCCATGAAGTTGTTGGCAATTGCGCTGGCGGTCTGCGTGTGAGCGACGCTGAAGATGGTTCAGTTCCAAACTGGGGTCTGATTACTGTGATACAACGCACCAGACTTCATTATAAAGGTTGGAAAGGAGACGATGGTACTTCCTGATGTTCGTCTGGCGGATGTTTGAGATAAAAAGTTCATGTCCACGGTACACATCCTCGAACATCTCGGCATTGAATTCGGTCTTCTTTAAGAAGCCCCCAGACCAATCTTGAAGGGAGGCGTGCACCTAGGATAGCAGCGTGAATATAACGACAAAAGAAAAGAAAAAAAAAAAACCTTACCGCAGTTGCGATCAAGCACACCAATGACCCCGGGATTTCAAGCTCGTCGCACTGAGGAGCACTGGTGATGCTCGAGGTAAAGCGCTTGGGGTGTCGTTCAGCGATTGAGCCACGAGAGGCAGAGAATATGAAGTCTCGAAGGGTCGAGAGTATGATCGGATGTTTGAAGGGGGCGGTACGGTTGACGGCCCCATTCTGGGGAAACGTGGTAAGTGTTTTAAAAAAATGAAACTCGTGGTTACTTGCCTCACGGAATGGATAAATATAGTCACCAGTTTTCAAGATCTCCTTGATGTACGTCTTACACTCTTCAGAATCGTGTGGGATAGCGAATAGCGATTCGACCTTAGGCATGACAGCCTTTTTGACCTGGCCACGGATGTTTGAAACGCGAGTCAACAACTGGAAAGAATAGCAGTCAGATATCACGGAAACACTGAAAAAAGATGAAAAATACCAGTTGGGTAACGAGCCACACAAAACGTTCATCCTCGTGAACCAGATCTTGCAAAGCTTGAGAGGAAATAGACGACGCCAGCCTGGTAAGCAGGCCACGAATAAACGCCTCCTGATCCGGGAGAGGTATGTAGGCGTTCCTAAACAGTGTTTCCCCCACCATGTAGTGGATCGCAGGCTTGATGAGCGCACGGACGAGGGGGGGCTGATGGTTGAGGGATAAACTCCGTTGCCCTCGCTCAGGCGGCACATAGGAGACTCCGACGGCTGTGTACTCCTCAAGATCGTCGGGGACGTCCTCATCAAGGGCCTCCGATTCAGAAACCGGGGTATTTGAGGGAGTAGGCACGTCAGGGACCTGGGTCGAGTAGCCACTGTCAGGCATGAACCGATTGTTGTCAGTGACTGACAACCGATAGGCACTACGGGGGGGGCGGTGAGAGGAGAGCTAGAGCGAGGGGAACCAGTGAGAGGGGAGTTGGCAGATGTTGCGGTCCAAGTTGGGACCTGAAATGGCGTTAAAAGCATTTTTTTGGGGGGGGAAAAAACCACCCCACCTCACTGCGCCGTGCCAATTCTCGCCGGGATGGAGCCTAGAAGACGTGTCGGGAATAGAAAAAAAAATTAGTGCAAGGGACGGTACCTGTCTCGCAGAAGCGATGCTCCCACGTTCATAGTTGCCAGCTGTATTGAAAGGATCCTCCTCCGGTCCAGAATCAAAGCTACGCCCTGCGGAATGGGCCCTGTCGCTGGTTACCTTATTCCTTGATGGTGCCCATCGGGGATGCTAAATGAAGATGGGATTAGATGTTAGTATGAGTATGACGGTGAGGGGACACTAACCTCAGCAGTCAGAGTCTGTTGAAGAGCATCAGGCTCAAGTGCTGCTAGTTCTTCATCGTCGCCATTGTCGTCCTCCCCATCATTGTCACCGATGGCATCATCGTCAGGGTTAAAGCAGGGGTCAGTAGTAGCCGACGCAGCATCATCAAGATCCTCGTCGTCGTCATTTGGGTCAATGACAGGAGGGGGCCTGCGTGAAGCAGCCCGGATTCTAGCCTTAGGCTTGGGTGGAGGACCTGGCTTGGCTAACTTGGGCCGTGCGCCACTGGGTAAAGGGGACTCATGGCGTTGAGGCTTCTTGCGTGCAATACTCATCCACGCTATAAAATATAGTTAGTATACGATTTTAAAGAGAAATGGGAGTGGACTCACGAGCCAGTTGGAGGGCCTTTTGCTTTGCCTGACGGCTCTCTCGCTGTCCTTGCAGGGGGGTAGGTTGTGAACTGGCTCCACCACGTCTCGGTGGCATGATGGCAGGAAGAAAAAAGGGATGATTGCCGCTTTGAGGTACGCGTTTGTTTAACGAGGCGGAGTGAAAAAAAAAAGCGTTAGGCAAATTTAGTCAGGTGATTCATACGCACGCGGCACGCATCTTCACACTGCAGGAAGGCCCATGGGTTCACGAACTCTGCGATGATTGCCAGGGTAAGGGTCGCAACGGGTAAGGGCAGAGAGAGAAAAAAAAAAGGGGGGGAGGGGTTGGATCAATTTTATACACACTAGGCAACATTAGACAAAATTAGGAGACTTATAAGCGTACACACCAAGTAGGAGGCCTCAGACGCGTCTCACCAGTTCCATACGATGCCACTCTCGTGTCCAGGATGTGGCGCCAGTGTGAAACGTACCGGCTGGCGCAATCACATACGCACCTCAACCGACCCGCGGTGCCATGCTTTTGCAGACCCGGATCTGCCATGCCATGATGATGACATGCCTGTGGACGAGACACCTGTCAACCATGACAACATAGACTTTGACCCATACTCACTGTCTGTTGAACCCGAAGGCGATCTGTTTGGGAACTACGCGGACTTTGACGATGACATAATGGCGGATGGGGACAACTCGAACTGGGATGCTAGCTCATCGGCATCAGATTCTGCAAGCATTTTCGAGTCAATGCAATCAGAATCTTGGATGCTCGGAGGCCTAGATGACGAGGACGAGGACATAGCAGACGCTGACAATCAAGAACATGAACACAGGATAGAGCCAAATCGGCCATCGGCATACTCAGAACCATATGGGTTCTTTGACGACACCGATAGCATGACAGATGCGACAGATGCGACACTGCATGAGGATCCATTCCGGGTGCGAGGTGGTGCAGAGGATGCTCTCAGTCAGAAACCGTTCGTCGTCAAGTTCCCAAATCCAGATGCCGGCCGGGCATATCAGGAGAAGATATTGGATGCAAATAATCAATATATGCAAGCTCTAGGAACAGGTTTGGACAACCCATACGGACCTTTCATATCGCAGAGGGACTGGGAGGTGGCCAGATGGGCCAAGTGTCAGGGACCAAGCTCAACGGCATTCACAGATCTGATGAAAATTGATGGGGTAAGCTGGCTCAATGGCCATTGGACACCAGTAAATCCACTGTTAACTCACCTGTAGGTTGTGGAAGCCCTCGGGTTATCATACAAAAGCTCAGAGGAGCTCAACCGAGTTATTGATATGGGGCTTCCAGGAAGACCGAGGTTTGAACGTCACGAGATCATGGTCAGCGACGAGGTTTGTGACGTGTACATACGCGATGTTTTGGCTTGTATACAAGCTTTGTTTGGTGATCCGGCTTTTTCCCCTTACCTCATCGTCGCTCCCGAGAGGCACTTCACTAGCGAAGAAAGGACAACTCGTGTGTACCACGATATGCACACAGGGAGGTGGTGGTGGTCAACACAGGTGAGTCCTAATGCCAAGTTGTCAACTTAGTGACTTACCCACCGTGCGTTACAGGAGGCAGTGGAGCTAGACAAGCCAGGCGCTACCATTATCCCACTCATTGTTTCCACCGACAAAACTCAGCTCACCCTCTTTCGCAACAAAAGTGCATATCCTGTGTATCTTACGATTGGGAATATCCCAAAAGAAATCCGTTGGAAGCCCTCATCTCGTGCCTATGTCCTCCTCGGCTATCTCCCAACAACCCGCCTGCAACACGTCACCAATGTATCTGCTCGACGCCGCCTCCTTGCGAACTTGTACCATGCTTGTATGGGTCGCATTTTCTCCTCCATTCAAACTGCAGGTGCCGATGGGACATTCATGACGTCGAGCCGAGGAATTGTGTACCGCGCCCACCCCCTTCTCGCATGCATCATGAGCGACTATCCCGAGCATGTCCTCACAACATGTGTGTACAGTGGCGAGTGTCCTACATGTCCTGTTGGCCGTGACATGCTTGGGGAGTACAATGCTGAAGATGGACCCGCTCTCCGTGATCTCGCGGCGGCCATAGAAGCGCTCGATTCATTCCATGATGACCCAGCAAACTTTCTTCGAGTCTGCAAGGATGCAAGAATTCGACCCGTTTACCAGCCATACTGGCTCGACCTCCCTTATTCTCACATTAACCGGTCCATCACACCAGACGTCTTGCACCAACTATACCAGGGGATCATGAAGCACCTTATCAATTGGGTTGTCCAGGCCTGTGGTGCAACGGAAGTGGACGCCCGCTGTCGGCGCATGCCCCCTAACCACAATATCCGACTTTTCATGAAGGGGATCTCCAGTCTTTCGCGTGTCTCAGGGGAGGAACATGATTACATGTGCCGGATTCTTTTAGGACTTGTCATTGACACTCAATTACCGGATGGCCTCTCGAATGCAAGACTACTTGCATGTGTGCGTGCCCTGCTGGACTTTTTGTACCTTGCACAATATCCTATTCATACTGATGCGACACTTGCTGTCATGGATGACGCTCTTCAGCGTTTCCATGACAGCAAGGACATCTTTTGTGTCCTGGGCATCCGGGAATCGTTCAATATCCCGAAGCTTCACTGGGCCTGTCATTACTCGACCGTGATTCAACTATATGGCACCACTGATAACGTCAATACCCAGTACACCGAACGACTCCATATCGACTTTGCCAAGGACGCGTATGCCGCAACCAACCACAAGGACGAGTTTTCTCAGATGGCTATCTGGCTGGAACGAAGGGAAAAGCTTCTGCGACATGCATACCATGTCAAATGGCGCCTCGATTGGTCCTTGGCTCCTCCGAGTTCCCCAACTGATATCTGGCAACCACCAGGTCTTAATCTCGACTGCGTACTTCATCTCAGCAAGCATCCCACTGTCTATGGTGTCTCATTCGAGGATCTTACAGCACGTTACGGTGCTTCCTTGTTCAGAACAGCACTGGCTCGTTTCGTCGCACTTGCTAATGACCCACGCCTCACTGCCGCCCAGCTTGAACGCCGCATATGGACAGTCCAAATACCCTTCCGGAAAGTTGCTGTCTGGCACCAGCTCAAGTTTTTACGTACCGACCCCTTCACAAAGATCACATCGACAATGGATTCTGTCCATGCCCGACCCGAAAGCCGAGATGGACGTGGCCGCCTTGTCCCAGGACGCTTTGATGTGGCTCTCATCAACGAAGATGGCAACGGAGATGTCACTGGTATCGAAGGTAAGTAGTATTTCAACTTGATTTCGTATTTCTGGTCATTTTGGTGTTATCCAGGCTACCGCGCTGCCCGCATCCGTGTCATATTCTCTCTCCCTCATAATATACGTCATATCCTATTCGAGGACCCCACTTATCAAGTCCCTCAACATCTCGCGTATGTGGAGTGGTACACACGCTTTGACGAACCGATGCCGCACCATTACCTTCACAAAGTATCGGTCGAGAGGGATGCGGAAGGTTACTGCATCTGCAGTATTGTGCCTGTGGACAGGATTCGGCGTAGCATTCACCTTTTCCCGAGATTTGGGGTACATGCCCCCCCTGAATGGACCAGTAGCAACGTTCTTGACCTCTGTGATACCTTTTTTGTCAATGTGTTCACAGACCGTCATTTATACAGAATTTTGTATTAAATGATCTCATATTAGATACAATCAATACAGGACAATTTATGGTTTAACACACGTGAAATTAAGTTAAAGCTAATTGCATATATTGAGGCACATGTTAGGCCTCGCCTAAATAAATTAACTGAATATGTGCTAGTTCGCTCGGTTAGTAGTAATTTGATCCGATTTCACCAGTCCGGGATTTCCTGATGGGCAACATGATATGCAAGAAGTGGCGCCTGACCCACGTACACATAGGAATGCAGGAGAATCTGAGAGCGAGCGCGCAGCAGACGTCAGCCAAGCGAGGGTTCAGTAACAAATAGCAAACAACTCTCTGAACTGCACCTGGTTCGCAGCCGGTCTGATTTTGGCAGACGCCAGGAGGATGGCGAGGTCGTTGATCCCAAAGTTGCTAACACCGATGCTCCTAAAAAGCCACATAGCCAAAAAGCATTTTTAATGGTCTGGCCGTACCAGCAAACGGATGCAACGGGGAAAAACCGAGTTGCTGGGCTTACTTGGCAAGACCTGTGTTCTTGATGGATTCCATCTTAGCCCAAGCCGTCGGAATATCTGACTTCGCGAGATTTGGATGGTGAATGAGGTACAGGTCGATACGCCAAGCTGTCACGAGCGGCGGCGGTGCGTAAGCCATACCCCAACCAAATCATTGGTGGTCCCAGAACGGCAGCGAGTAAAAGGAGGTTGACATACATTCTCAAGACTGTTTGCGATGGAAGTTTCGACGTCGAGCCCATTAGATCCCGAATACTTGGTAGCGATAAATATATCCTTCCGCGCGAGTCCACTCTCTCGCACGGCTTTTCCAGCCTCCGCATCGTTGCGGTACGCCTGAGCGGTGTCTTACATGTCGCCGTGTCAGCATGCCACGCGCGTCCTCGATATACAGTATCAATATGATCGAATCCGACGGATATGGCCTGCTCGACTAGGTCTATGGGACCTTGTCCGTTGCCGAGCATCCAGGTCCCGAATGCAATGCTTGGCATGACATTCCCTAGAAGACGTAGAAGACGTGAGAAATGAGCAAGAGCAGCTGGACAATATGGGCACAGATACGAGAAAGTTGAACGCACCGTCATTGAGCTGGATGAGGTCCCACGGCATGGTGATCGTGTAAGTTAATGATGAGAACTGGAGGCACGTTTCGAAAACCGTTCTCCATCTGGCCACACGTGCCTGTACTCATTCGTACACGAGCGTTGCAGTCCATAAGTAAGTATCAAATTCCTCAGCTTGTCGAATGGATGATCCCTCCTCCTTGTGATCAGGCCCGCGCCCAAGATTACACCAAACGATGTCTCAGGCAAGACCGTGATGTGACGAACTGCAATGACCATCACAATCACATTCTGTGTCACTCATCTCATCAAACCACCATGCTCCGCTCCGATGCTGCCAAGCAGTGGAACCCTGATGCCTTTGGGAGAGCCATGATTGACCTGGTTGCTCGACTTCTCATTCTTTCAGAACGTTCTTCTCAACATCTTCGTTCACTCTCCTTTCCTGGTGTAAAGCAATTGTGGGAACGCATTCGGGCAGATTTCCAGAACAGCCCTGCCCAGTATCCATCTGTAATGGCGGACATCAATGACATAGAAGGGAGAAGGCAGTTTCGGGAGAAGTGGGAAGCAATTTGTTTCTCTCAGCAGTCACCAAGTAGTCCTGAACAGTGCGTGTTTTATCCATACCAGCTACCTTGGCAACATGTTTAATAACACAACATCCAAGTCATATCTCAATTATTTTGGCAGCTCAAGCTGGCTTGCAAAGCCTAACAACGCAGGATCTGTATGAGCATCCATTCAATGCAGAAATTAGCTATAGAGCTAGCCGGCAAGCGTGAGTTGGATCTAGCACTTTTTCTTCCAAAACCACTGTTTGATGTTTGCTTTAGATCTGAAGCACTCAGACAGGAAGCCACCATGCGTGACAAACCAATTGACCTTCTTCACAAGACAATTCGTTGTCGGGATGGGCCATCAGGTCATACAACAGAGTATACTGTTGTTGATGGTGGTACTAGTGTGGTCAGTGGTGACTACTTTGTGTTGGAGGATGTCCAGGGTGTGAAGAGACCAGTTTCAGCTGATGAACTGCATGATATGAGGGTTGACTAGGGATTATCCATGATGAATTGTTGTTTTCTGTGTGCAAATCCTTTAATGTCTCATTGATTTAAGTTGTGCATCTGACACTGGCAAGATGTTGTTGTCACAATGTCAACTTTGAGTCTTCCAGAGTCAGGCAGGTGTATGCCACTTCTTGTGTTGGCCCCTGCCACCCCTGCCAAGTCGTCCCCAGTCAGAAAAATCCAACCCTATTACATTCAACATAAATGTGACCAAGTCCACAGGCTCCTTGTCGATTTTAACCTTGGAGAAGACTTGGAGGATAAAAAGGATGGGAAGTGTATCATTCAAACTGTGAGTTGCATGTCTATTCTCATCCTTGAGTTGCACTCACTCCCATTTTTACCAGGGAACACCTATCTTTGTCTCACGAGCTGTTGAGCGGGGAGGACCAGTGCCACTCACTACTCCAAACTATGTTCCTAAGGTACCAAGAATTCCTGAATGTTATGCCAACGCCCATGCCCACTCGAAGCAAATCAACGACTTTCTGGAAGAAATCAAAACACTCGTTGATCCGGACAAGTTGACGAATCAGTCACAAGACAACGGGTGGAGGCACGAGCTCGACCACAATGTGGAATCTGTCTTTTGGCACCTTCTTTACTGGGCTATGGTCGCGCAACCCGAGGGACGTCCAGGAGGATATTTCAATGCGCATAGCTAGACGGGTTTGTTAGGAGACTGGGATTGCCGAGATAGATTCCTCAGGGGGCTCAGCCCAGGTAATTCTCCAAAGAGCCTCACCCATTCGGACTACAAGCTCTTGTGGCCTTTGATCAGAAGCCTGGCTTTAATAACAGTGATCTGAATTGTCTGTGGGTGAATGGGACTGCGGCTTGGAGGTCCTACGTTTGTAATCGTGACTGACTGCTTTCGGCGAACCCGACTGCTGGCCGCAGCACCACACATGAAGGGCAAGGAGGCCATCGACTATAGGCTGAGATGACCCCATGCTGATGCCTACCAGAGGCAAGGCAGAGAGTCGAAGCAACTTTACAATAGAGTAAACCACTGGCAAAGGTACCATCAAGTCATGCTTTAACGAATACCTGCTGAGCTCGAATGGGAATGCCGGCCGACATTCGAGGACTCCGGAGAAGACGGTGTGTGGCAATGTGAACGCTGACCTCGCTGGTTCTGGGGTGAGGGAGCACCTGCAGGATCACACACCCCTCCCATGGGCTCAGAGTGTCGCCAGGACGGTGCTGTAGAAGGCGAATGGAAACTGCTATGACGAGGATAAAACACTTCGAGTGGATTGCGGCGATGACAAGACAACGATCGTGTCACAGCCTCTCACGCCACCGCCGCCGCCGCCTCAAGGAAGACTCGGCTACCGAGAGTGAGGAGAGCGGGCAAGAAACTACCATCTGGCCCGGGCGCAAGTTTTGGGTAGTGCCGAGCGGTCTGTAAAATGCGCGGACGATACCTTTTGAAGGCTTGGTCTTGATTCGTTCTTCTGGACTGGAGAGGGAGACGCAGGGATCGCCCAGACCACTTGCACGGAGATCGAGATGTCACCCTCTGCTTCGATGACCGAGTTGGGTTGCTTGTAATAATGGTTGACGCTCAAATATGAGAACTTGTGCTGGATGCCATTGGTCTAGTTGATGAGAGTTGGATGAGTCTTACGAACCAGTAGGAATGTACTTCGTGGACCCATTGACCATGCAATGCCAGTGGTTATTACAGATACAAATCCTTTAGCGGGGGTATCTGGATCGTTAGGCTTAAGTCGACATGTGGCACGGACTGGTGCACTGAGCTGTAGAAAACAAATCTTGTCCCAGCCCAGGAAGCCTTCCGTTCTCAAACCAGTTCACTAGATTACCAGGCCTCGCGCACAGACGTCGACAAAAGGAGAGAGCTAAAGTGGTCACGAATGCTTGTTTATGGTGCGAAACAGCAGGATAACGTAACATTAATGGCAAGGTCCGCAGGGAAAGGCCCAACGGATGACCGACGAAGGAAAAACGTCACGTGAAGTTGATGGGAAACCTTACGTTTACGGGCGTGAATACGCTCGCCTTGAAACCTTGCAAGCAAGGTAAATACCGCGTGCTGTACCAGTAAACGAGGGCTACTTTTTGTCATCGCGAAACAGCTTTAAATGTGTGTTGAAAGCAAAGTAGAGAGGAGAGGTTCATGTCCGTATTCTTAAATGTACAAACTGAGCCAAGTTACTTAGAAGGAAAAACAGTGTCTCGAATAAGACCAGCAAAACACATGTGAGGTACAATTACGGTTCTCTCTCAACCATATACATGTAACTGAAAACGGAAAAACACTAGCACAATGAGTTAGTTTCGACAACACCAGAAAGCAAAACTGTCTATGAAAAGTCAGATCAATCGATGAAAGCATGTCTATGGGATCAGTCTCTCCTTAAAGTTCACTGCTCGTATCCAGATTTCGCCTGGGCGGCTGCAAAATAAACGCACTCAGCAGACAACTCGGGACTTGCGAATGTCATACACACCTGCGCTCGCGAAGTATGCGCCATACCATCCGTTCCCTTTCACCTGGCGGGGAAGCAACATCGCCAGCCCGAGGCTGATATGCACCTCGGCAGCGAGCACGAAGATCTGCGAGCCCCTCATTAGTTCCCTCGGCTTCTACAACGACCGTGCCGCGCCAGCCGGGGTCTACGACACGACGTTCTCGATTTGGTAGCGTGATCAAAGGTGCACCACCGGGAGGTGGGCGGATCGTGAATGATGACCGATGGACCCATCGCACAACCGTGTGATAAGCACCCTGTGGACTGCGAGGGAATGGGGTGGGTTAGAGCTATGATGAATCATCAACAAAGGTGACCTCACGTTTCTGTTCGCACTCGATCTTGAAGTAATTGCAAATTCGTGATGATCTCCTCCCCCCAAAAACGGATGTCGAGGTGGGCAATGGGATTACGGTCTCCAGCCACCCGAATGACACGATGGAAATACGATGGCGAGAAGGCAAGCGCAGGCAGCGACGGTGGAACATCACCAATTTGCGAATATGTATAGTCGAGGTCCTGTAACAATTTCACCCACATCATTATATGGATCAGGTTACATGGATACGCGAAACGCACGATGAGATACCGTCCATCCCAAACGAGTCGTCCGACGTTGCCTTCGTCGCCAAGAGCGGTATCCCAGACGACGTCGCCAACGCGAAGCAGCGGAAGAATGCCGGCTTTGCGTAATTCATTCTCGCATTCGATCACGCCGGAATCGGACAACCAATCTCCCTCCGGGGATGGTACAAACACGCGCAACAATGGCGCACGCCGCAAGCGAAACAAGGGTGATCGGAAGCTACCCGGCGTAGAAGTGTTTCCAAGCGGAAGATGCTGTTGCGAACCAGCCCCTTGAGACCACGCAGAGTTTGTCGGAGATGGCGCACGGCTCGACTGCCGTGAAGCCGAACGATGCCTGCCGTTCTGACCTTGTGCTGCTCCTGCACTCCACGACGGTGGTGGTCCGTTGTACTGCCTCTGCGATTGTGATTGTCCTGTACTTGGTCTCCCCCGGATAACTGCATCATAATCTGCATCCGCCTCAGCCTGTGCGCGGAGGCGGACGACGATTCGATTGAACGCCCGTGTTTGTTTCTTCATTACACGGACTAGCAGAGTATTCTCCTCCGAGGGTGGGGATGAGAGTACGGAGTGGGCAGATTGCGCATATACATACACAGGCACACTGACGCCACGCATGTACGCATGCATCTCTGCAAGGGTGATGCGGATGGGTTCGGGGGTGGGCCATACCCAACGCGCGTAGCCAACGGTACCCAGGTAGCGATCTAAAGCCACATCGCAAACGGCCGGGTCAGAGTCGAGCGCCTGACGTATCTCTTTGCTTATGGCTCCCCAGAGAACCAGCCATTCATAGAACGAGAGATGCACTAAGAGTTCCGTCAACAGCTCTGGATTCTGCAGATGTCGAAGCAAGGGGTAGAACTTGGGCTTCGTTTCTTCCGCGAGTTCTGCAATGTCGATTGGAACAGACTTCTCCAACCACGTACCACGTCGACGCTCGCGGGCGCGAGAGTATTCCTCGTGGGAGGCGGGTAATGTTCGTCGACGGGGTCGAACGTCATCTGCTTGGGAAGAATTCGACTCCAAGGGCTTATCATCGACCCCTGGTGGCTGCTGGATGGTATTCTGAGGGTCTCGAGGATCGTGAGGGGTCACCGAATCAAAAACGCCATTTGCATCATTTGCATGGATCTCCCGCACGTAGTCTTCATCCATCGACCTAGATGAGGTGCTGGGTGGCTCGCGTGTGGCAGAGCCATTGGGTAGAAATGTTCCCGAGACGTCCTCCTGAGAATCTTCTGCGCTAGGTGGAGATGGATCGTCCACCTCAGATTCTGCTCCTGGAGGAACAGGGATTGCCCAGCTTTTGCGCACGTCGCCACGTGTTAAAATTTCTATATCATCCAGTATAGGACGTTGAGGCGAGAACTGGGGGCCCATGTGATGCGACCATTCACTTCGCACATCGTATCGTGGCTTTTTGGGGGGTGTCGGCGGAACTAAGGACTCAGATGACATGCTTCGTTCAAGCGGCAAACTGGCACCTAATTCGGTTTGTAGTAAAGTTTGCGTATCGTCTGGCGTAGATGATGGGTTCGGCACCGACCGAGGAGCAGGTGGTGGAGATGGCGCCTTAGGTAGATGCTTCCCGTGACTAGGCTTCCTAGAATGTTTAGCAAATGGTGGTTTGTGCTCCTCCAGGAAAAGCTGGGGGGCATGCGCACTGGGGGTAACGCGCCTACTTATCCTCCGTATAGCCGGATGGGCCGTAGGCGGGGCCTCGTCGTCATAGGATGCAACGGCCTGGGAGGTCGGGGTTTGCTCCTGCCGGTGTGACCGGGAGTGTAAGAGCGAGTGATGTTGTGCTAACCGAGGGCTATGCTCTGGACTGCCCGCAGTTATGCGACTCCGTAATGGCTTCGCGGGAACTAGCGCCTGCACTTGTTGCACCCGCTGTTCAAACTCGTCAGAACTTTCGCCTTCACGTAAGGTGGTACGAGAATCCATTTCCCGATCCTCAATAAGGGGCCCACGTCGCATTTTTTCCGGTGCCAGCTCTGATTCGGGATCTTGTGAAGCAAAATAAAGTGGCCGTCCCCGCGTGTGCGCACTGGCACGACGTGCGGCGGGGGTGACGGAGTGCTTGTCTGGCGACTGCGGTGGTGTCGCGAAAGGTGCCTGGGTGCCTTCAGCTACGAGGGTCTGTGACAGATTCCCATGGACGCCGTCCCGGGGTGAAGGTGTGACTCCGATTTGTGATGGTGATGGGGGGTCCTCTGCCGACGTTCGAAACGTCTGGAGAGCCGGTCCGTCTTGATCGTCAGGCGGCGGGCCCGGAAGGGGTTTGACAGCTATGGCGTGACCATTCGATGGCGGGGTTAAGACGGCCCCCTGGGCGGGGAAAGCTGACAGGTTCTGCCGCGGCTCGTGAAACGCCTGCGGAAATAAGAAGCCATTAACAACGTGGAAAATGCATTTCGAAGCGCAAATGCCGTTATGTCCCTTGGTAGCATGTAGCAAGTAGCATCTGTGAGAAAAACTTGCCTGGTTCGGAGAGCGGGAGAATTCCGTCGCTGAGAAGTTGTCATTAAGTTTGTATAGTTTCGGCTAGTATGATCATTAGCACAGGTGTGAATGGGGACCAAGGGGGGAAGACAGAATCATGCTGAGGGACTTCGGAAGCATCGCGACGCTCGAGGGATAAAGCCCTCAGGTCACGATGGAAAGTCCAAGACACTGAAACAAAGGTACGCGTACCTTTGAGAGAGCGGACTTTACAAAGTTGTTTTCACTCGTGGGAGAAAGGTTCTCCGAGGAGCGAGCAGTTGATTGGCGCGGCTCCACGTACGAGCGTGCAGCGCCGGTAGGCGACTCAGCCACCATGGTAATGGATTTTACAACAGAAGGGAACGAAGACTGGTGGACATTAGTAGGCGTCGTTTTCTGAAAGTTGAGGGATTGCCGAGGAGAGACGGGAGGTGAAGGGAGGGCGTCACGGGAATGGTGTACAGTTTCGGTGGGAGCGACGTGGTATGGTTTCGAAGCAACGAACAGCTCGTCTGAGAATGCTGATGATTGAAGGGGATCAGCATGAGGATACATTGATACCGCAGAACCGATTTAGGGGAGCGCCAGTGCGAGCGCGAAGGAATGAAACTCGCGACCTTACTCCGCACGGGGACCAAAGAATAGGGTGACTTACAAGTCATTTGCGCCTTGATGGGCTGCCTTGATGCTTGGGTCAGGATAACACGCGCGGGTTGATGTGGCTTGTCTGCGGTTAACTGTACATCGCTGGGGAGAAAGCCAGACGGAGACCATGTGGCAGGGGGCGTTTCCTGACGTGCATGGGTCAGCAAAGCTGTTTCATCGTGTCTCCTCCGGTTTTCCTCGGTTTCGAGATTTGTGCGGTTGTGTCGGCCAAGGGGCATGGGCCCTGATACAACCGGTAAGACTCTTTCCTGAGGTGGTAACCCGGAGTGAACGCTAGCGAAACGAGCATATAAGGGTGTCTCTATGGTTGAACGTTGCCTAGGAGCATTCTGGACGGGAGGTGGAGAGGGCCTTTGATGATTGTCAGGGGTGCCTTTCTTTCGTAGAAGGGACTTCATCATGACCGAATCCTGCAGGATTAGAACGACATAATACAAAGATAAAGAGGGTATAAAAGAAAACGGGCGTAAAACGCAACAGAGACTTTAACTTATGCCGAGCTCTCCCCGTGCCCGTTCCCGTTGTAGGTTATTTGCAAATTACATTTGCCTAATTTGGTATGAAACCAACTCGGGATCGGCCGATGTACCAGTCGATCAAGATCTTCACACGAACCCCGGTTTTTGCGCGGAGCTTGGGGCTATGCTTTGCTTGGGCCAAGTCACTCTTGTTGACAACCAACTGTTCAACGTTTAACGCTCCTACTGTAAAGGGCAAATTACACTCCCATTTCCGTACTAGTACCAAACGCCAATATCTCAAGACTCAGGCTAGTCTTACAAGTCGACCCCCTGCCAGTGGCCTTTGCAGATCCCTTGAACCTAAACGGAGTCTCCGCCGACGACTTGAATGAAAGGTAGTCGGCCTTACGAGTAGATGCCCAAAACAGAGACACAATTTCTTGGTCAAGATGATGATCACTGGCAACCTCGCCATAGCTGGGAAAAATGCCTGCGAAAGGAGGCCCTAGGAACCCACCAGGTGCGGCTGTGCTACCATTGAGGAGGGGCAGGATGGACCGTACGACAGGAGAACTAGGGACGTAAGTTCCCATAGCAAACAGGGGAGTACACACTGGACCCTTGTTCATGCAAAGACGTTTGAATCTGTCAATCCCACATCACCCTTTCTCGACCGTATGCACGATCGTCATGAAGTCTGTTGTAGAAGAATTTGCGTCTGCAATACGCCAGCATACTGGAACTAGAAACGCAGCAATTTCCTACATGACAAGGCCATTTGTTCCTATGAACTATTTGAATTTGCGGGGATCGAGGATTGAGGCGATGTCGGTCACAGGAGAGCAACATCCTAGTGGGCACGTTATCAAAGTCGAGATTGAAGTAGGGTTTGGAGGTACCACTTGACTTCGCAGTTCACAACAAAACGCAACTGAACATTGATTTTCATGCGGGCATATCGTGACCTTTCTCCTTTTACGGCGATACGTACCGCTCCAACGATTCGTGATTTAGCAGTCTTGACACGTCCTCGAGTCATCCTCAGAGACCTACTCGAAGCATTCGATAACCGCTCGGCTTTGCGATGCGTTTTTCTATTGGACACCCGCACTGTGTATATTTTGACTAGTAGTAGGGCAACACAAATCATATGAGTTGTTTACAAGTCAATCAGATCTTTGTGATGAAGATGAGACTTTTGGATAATTGGTGATAATCTGGCCCAGGTGCGCTTTTGACAGGGGAGACGTCTCAACCCTCGTTTGTTGTACAAACCACTGGCAGTGTTTGGGCAAGTCCCGCGCTGCGGGCAAGACCGAAGCCTGGATGTTCTACATGATGCATGAAGAAGAAGCAAGATGAGGGCGTGCGCACACATTCACACACTGGCAACTGTCACACCCATCCCTAACCTTTCCACGTTAAAGAACATCATACCCCACCATCTCACCACAGGTCCGTGTGGTCTACATAGCCGAGCGCCTCTTTGTTATATGTAAACATGCAGCGCTACATAAATCCGGATTCAAAAAAAAAATTGAGGGCGTGTGCGCGAGAATCGTCTATCCAACGGGCGACACCAAATTGGGCTCAGAACACTCGCGCACTCAGTTGCACGAGAACTGAGGGAGACAGAGTATAAAACTATGAAACATAAAAGACCCATGAGTATCAAAAATACTCAAAGGAACTGATCAACTCGAGGAGCCGCGTGCGCACAAGAGCCTGAGCGTGTGCCGCACGTGCTGTAATAGTACTGTAGATATCCGAGCTCCATTATCCAGCGGTCCAGATAGATGCACAGCCTGAGTGCAAAGCAAAGGATACTGTCTAAAGCTAGAACTTAAATGAATAAAGACAAAGACGCTGCCGTGACACGAAGCAGAGAAACTACCATGATGAGCACTGGCAAATAAAGACCAAGGCCTAAAAGGAAAGTTGTGGGGCATGAGGCCGGAGACCGTAGAAGTACGGCCGAGGTGGTAAAGGCAACATCGTGGCGTACGAGGGGTCCACACTGGCAAGAAGGACGGGCGGGAATCTACTGTGGTAGAGAATTTGAAAAGGGGGAAGTCCGAAGGAGAAACAGTTGAAATGAGGCAACAGTACCATTTGTGCCAGCGAGTGAGGTGAGTTGAAAGAGGATGTGAAAGTGGTAAAATGTGAAACATGCCCGCAAGCCTGAGGTTGGCGACATGGGCGAGTCCAGGGTGACCTTACAGAACTGGGGTGGCAACGACATCAGCTGCCGGGCGAATGAAGTGGCATGAATCATCAATAAGAGCGCAACAAAGGAGATCTGTCAGCAGCCGCAGGGGAAAGGCGACGCACCTCAGCTGCTTTCTCAGCACTTGCTATAATGCACTGTAGTTACTGATTAGTAGAGTAAACAGGAAACCATCACGAAGCAATAACAGGACTCGGAGCGATCACACTTCATCTTTAACATAAAAGCTCAAAAGTTGCTCCTCCAAATGACCACCTTTATCCTCCTCCACATTCTTTTGCCCACTCCCTCTCTTTCCTAGGTGTGCACACGTTCCACATGCCACATCCTTCATGACGACATGATCCTTCTAACATTTATGATATTTCTGCCACTGGGTCAGGTCGCTCATTTTCCTTCAAACACACCCAATATGTTCTTCAAATTCTTGGCTGCTCTTCTTGTCCCCGTCGTTGCGTCGGCTGGGCCGGTCCGCCGGCTAACTCCTCAGCCTGCTTCAAACTTGAACAGCATCACTGCTTTAGTATCTCTCAACATCACCAATGGACCCATTACCCACGGCACCTTGTTGAAATTCAGCTCATCCGCCATCAACAGTACTAGAAACAGCTCTGTACGCCCGATTAAGTCTTCATCTATCAACGCGATTCTAACGCATGTACAATCCCCTGACTCCAGAATTTCTCCTGCCTACTGTTGGATCATGACGTGCGTAAGTCAGTCATACTCCCGTTGCATAATTGCACCGTCCCAAGAAATTTTGACGGCCTCGTGATTGCCTTCATCACGTTGAAAACCAGCAACTCGACCACCAAAGAAGAATCACCGGCTAGGCTCATCGCAGCAGGGCCAGCTGAGTTTATCATTTCCGGCAACCAGAGCACTTCCCTGCCCTCTTCGAGGGTTGGCGGCTCGGCCCCGCCAGCTACACCATACCCTCATGTAACCACGACCAGCCCAGGCGCATCCTCGAGTGCTACTGTTGCCGGATATGGATTCTGAATTTGAGCCCGATCACTGTTATTAAATACTTTGATCGTAGACCAGCCACTAATTACAGTATGACAGCAAGTGCGGCACAACCCTCTGATGTGTACACTCCTGGTTGTTACGTCCATATATTTTCGTAGTCATGACCGTAGGGTGTTCGTATACTCCATCTCAGGCAGCCCGCGCTACGGTAGTTAGCTCCCTCATTTCTTGTGCATGAGTAATCTGAGGCCAACTTGGCATTCAAGATGTCCTTGACAGTACAATGCTCGTGCACACTCTAATCTTGCATGAAGCTTCAAGCTCATGCCATCCAGTGACGCCACGATGAGTCTGCCAAACCTTCAAGTTGACACACATCGCAACGCTAGCACGGCCACTGGCACGCTACGGAGATGCCTTTCCTGTCCAACTCGGATGACGGCGAGCATGCCACTTGGGGGAGCAGAAGGCGAGAGCGGCTTGCGAAAGGGCCAGGTAGTGGAGATATCCGACGACGACTCGGAGTCGGACGGCGATGGTGCGATTGCGTCTTGGATTGTGTCATCTAATCAGACAGACGACGCAATCTAACAGTATTGAGATTGGCAGATGACTCATGCCCTAAATTCGGAGCATTATTGATTCGTTGTCTACGGGTCCCCGGGCCTCCTCGCTGAACCAACAACAATAAAACTATGGCCCTATACCCATTCAAAGCTGTATGCCTTGATATAACGCTACAGGATTGGCCCAGAGCTGGGCTTACCGTCACGGTCAGGCTCAGTGCCAGTGATCGGAGTGCTGTAGGCTTTTTTTTTTTAAAAATAGTGCAAATAGATGTGATATACTGTCATGATCAGTATTAGATTAACCGAAAAAGGAAAAGGCTCGATCTAAGATAGCGCAGGCAGGCAGATTTCCACCTAGTACCCAACTAGCTCTGTGCACATTATACATGACAATCAGTCAGAACTTGTTACTCAAGCACGTTGGTCAAGCAGAGGCTAAAAGGGAATTGCCACATCTTTCCGTGGCATTTTCTAGTTGCTCACCACCACCGATGCCACACAGGCATGGAAGGACATGATATTGCATGCTATCAGGACTGCCAGACACCGAATCTGGCTCGACCAAAGGCTCCAGCGATGGCCGATCAACGTTCATCGCCCACTGTACAACTGCCACTTGCATGATGGTCCCTACAAGGGCTTATATGTGTTCCCGGCATGCTCCTATTGGTAGAATCGAAATGCTGCTTGTCCTCGGTCGATTCCACGCATTTTCGTACTAGATTCGCAAGGCTCACAACCCCGCTTCTAAATCATTCTCCTTCTGGTGATGATTTTGCTAGAGTTATACCTTTTCAGGCCTTTCTGTCGATAAAGAAACGTCCTAGTGTCAGCATGACCGTCAACTGCCTCAGTGAAAGAGAAGTTAGACCTTGTGTCAGTGGTATTCCACGACGTAGATGACTGGAACAAGAGCCAAACGCGGTATGGGGCTGGTATTAGCCCGATCTGCCAAGCTCGGTCACTGCCGACGAAGCTGGATGGCACCAGGGGCAACGGGAAAGACAGGCAAATTTATTGGGTGAGTAACCAAATGAGCTATCTAAGATAATTCCGGCCGGGATGAAATGGATGGAAGCATACACAAGTCGCTAATACTGTAACAATCGATACGTGACCAGAGTTAGTCAACTAGAAAAGATGTTGCCTTCCCCACTCCGCCACCCGGCAAGTGCATCACCGGATACAGCGTCGACAGTCTTCGACAAAGGCTTGATTGATGACCATGTTCTTCATTGACCCTTTCTTTGGAATCGTGATCCGCAAATTACGCACAAGCACACAAAAGGCTTTGGTTCCTACAAAAGTGCTCTTCTGCCAGACTAGCTGAGGAGGGACTCTGCTCTAGCTTGCAGGTCGGGCACAAATACCCATAGTCGCTGTCCTCGCTTCCCATAAGTCATCTCGGTGGGTCAAGTGGGATCAGGGTTAGAGGCGTCCAATCAAGTCATTTCCTAGTGTTAAGGCTGTCGAGAGATCGTACCTCTCTTTCAAAGATGCAACCGTTCTGCTCAAGTTTAAAGAACGTTCCGCAGAGGACACGGCGCCGATCTCATCGTTTCCGGTGAGCCGATCATGTGCACAGAGAGAACGGCTTAATGACCGGTCCTAGATTCTGGTCGGAGGCTACCGCCCAGGTAGGTAGCCATGCTTTGTCGGCTTGTGAGTAGCCTTGTTTGAAATTAATTTCGCTCACGCTGGGCTATTTCGGCTATAAGAGCCGTCTCGCAGAAAGTTTGCAGAGTTCTTCACTTGCTTTAAGCTGGTATGATTGGATGTGTTACGATTGAGATGTGAGACGAGAAAAGGAAGGACTCAATACGGACTTTGAAAGAGTGGCGATGGCGCACGAATTGTTTCCCTGCTCGACTGGATACTAATAATGGCTCACTGACTCGGCGCCTTCTCCTCTTCTTCAAATGCCTCTTTATGTCTATAATCTCATCTAGCTCTTGTACTCTATTTTCCAATTGCAATCTTTTTCTCTTCAATATACATGTCTGAACACGCTCTCCCCTCCGCACCAGTATGTCCTTCTCTTACCCGGGACTGGCAACATCATTTGCTTACAGCCTCATAGCACGCTGGTGCTTCACTCAGTTTACTCTCCTTATCCATTGCAGCTGCCAGCGCGAAACCAATAGATTTACCTCAAGATTCTTCTTTCGACCTCGACGACCATCACCCATGGCGTAGTGGCAGCGTCGAAGTCACCCAGCCTTTGCGCAGTCCAAACCAGGGAGTGGCTGTTCACAATGGCACAAAACACCGTCGCCTCTCTTCTACGGGACAAGCGCGTCGGAGACTCAGCGACGCACGCGATGCCGCAAGCCGTCCAATGTAACTACCTCTCTGCCTTTCTTTTTTTCGCTACATACTAACGTCAGTTCCTCAGGCCCGTGGCGCTGCAGACCACAGCTGCAGCGCTTGGTTCTCTCGCCTCACAGTCCATATCTCCGTCAGTGTCCCTACCAGGAACTGACTTGTCCACCTCCAGTCGAGCACCGACGGGACCCATGGCAATTCCTATGCTCAACGTTTCCATTGCTAGACATAGTATCAGTCGTTCTGTTCCTGTAGATGACGGATCTAGCGTTTCTGGTTCGCCCCCTCCCTCATCAGATTCAAAGGTTGGGGTTACAGGCGCCGTGACGAAAAGTGGAAAGAAGCGAGGAACAACCTTCACATGTGAAAGCTGCTCAAAGGTCCGTACGGTGATGTATTATGTTTACGGTGTCCTAGGAATGGGGCTGACATGATCGCACTGCAGGTATATCGCCACCCGTCCTGTCTGATCAAACACCGATGGGAACACACTCCACACTGGCGTGAAGCATCCAAATTTTTACTGAGCAAGCACCAGCAAGTGCAGCTCATGGAGGTACGTACTATCGTCATTCCGATATTCGTGTTTCCATGGCTATGATATCATCATTCCTCTTCCGTCATCATGCATAGCTGCGCATCAGGCGGGCCACTTTCCAGAATTGTTTCGACTTTATTCACGCCGGCATTTTGCTAATACGATGTTCCTCCTCACGTGCAGGCTGCTGCGATTCTTTCGCACTTGACGCCATCTGCGTCTGGCGGCTCATCGCTCCCAGATGACCGCTCGCTCTGGCCGTCCTTCCTCTCCGGTGGTGCATTACCTCCCCCGGTCCCAACGGGCGAGGTCGTTACCGAGACGGCAGCACACCCAACTTCCAGCTCAGTTCCATCAGGACCTCGCGTACATGATTATGCGCTACCGAGTACGAGCGTTAACCAGATCACGCGGCTGCGGCCGGGGATAATCGCTGTCCCAACAGAACCGGTATCTTACACGCAACCGGAGAGCGGGGCACCTGGTTACGGCTCAATCGGAATCGAACCTTTGTCGTTCGCTAGTTCGTATCAATCGTCAGCTATGGTTATCGTACCGCGCGCGCGCGCGTCTGGGAGTTCGGATAGATGGTCGCTTTCCATGTCCCGCTCAGGCTCGAGTGATGAGAGCGAGTTTGTGGAGGTCGAAGCAGAAACAACACCATCCGGAGGATTCGGTATGCAAGGATTACGCCTCGGTGACGAAGATGACATTAGTGTAAAAGAAGAGGAAGAGGAAGAAGGGGGATGGGACGGGATGGAGATGGAGATGGAACTGTAGACGGGCAATGGCATGGCAATAGCTCACTCTCGCAATTTATGGACTGACTGCTGGGAAGTTTTGATCTGTACGTTATTATATACGTTCTTCTTTGTGCTATCTTTTTGTATGTTGTTTTCTTCCCGTCGGTTATCTTGAATAGTGAGATATATATTTGCATCAAAAAAGGATTATTGTTTGATTGGGGAAAAACCCATTTCCAGGTTTGAGTGGCACAGACAACGGACTGTACCACTGTACTAGTACCACAGCGCTGTAGCCATCACTCGCTTCGTCTTTTTTTCTTTTTTTTCATTCAATGGACAGTATCTCTCATCATCTCGGATCAGATTCGCCACCATCTAGACAAAACATTCTCACTTCTTTTCTTCGCGGTCGTCCACGAGGCACTTCTCAGTCCAATCCTTCACCTGTCGTCGACCGCGACTCTCCTCCCCTTCCCTCCCTCCCGTCTCACCTTCTCGTCTCTCCCCCTTCCCCTGGTACCAACTCCCCTGCCCATAGACGACGATCAACAGCCGCCCCCGGCATCCAACAGTCCACTTCGCACAACCTGCCCATTTCATCCGGTATCACTCAAATGTTGCGCAGACGCCGCTCTGGCGGTGCACTCGCATCCTCCAACACCCCACAGCTCCCCACCATCGTCGCGTCGAGTACCCAACTGCCGTCCAACCTTCCCAACGTGCCTGGTACCGTTCTTACCGGCGTGTCACACCGTATCCGCCTCGTGCCACATCTTGACAGTCGCCGGTCGCTTCGCTTCGATCCTATTACCCGTGATGTCGCCGAGGGTAACACTGCGCTGCGCATAGGCCGGTTTACCGAACGTTCGGGTGTAGGTATCGCTCAGGCCAACGCCATCAACTCGAATAAACTCGCATTCAAATCAAAGGTCGTCTCTCGCGCTCACGCCGAGGTTTGGTCCGAACCAGGCGGAAATTCTTTATCAGGGATACTAAGAGCAGCTCTGGCACGTTCCTCAACCATGTCCGCCTTTCCCCTGCCAACCAGGACTCGCGCCCGTTCGAGCTCAGAGACGGTGACACTCTCCAGCTCGGCGTCGACTATCAAGGTGGAACAGAAGACATTTATAAATGTGTTCGTATCCGAGTTGAGATAGGCCGCGAATGGCAAACTTCTGCTAATGCGTTCAAGTGCGTGACGTCCTTTTTTTTTTTTCCCTCCGGAAATGGGATTAACATCCTGGTCTGTCAGCACCAACGCGTTGCGCCAGCTCAGATCGCTGGCAACAACTTCCAATCCTACGGCCTCCAAATCGATGAATAAGAAGCCTGTTTCCAAGTCCGGCTTCTCCGACTGCTGCATTTGTACGTGTCACGCCTCCTGCTTCCCTGTATGTGGGCCATCGATAAGTGTTGATTGGCTTGGACCCAGGTCTCTTTTCCGTAACAATCCAACAAGCACTCTTTATCGCACCGTGCTCGCACGCCTTCCATTACAAGTGTATCCGCCCGCTCCTCGAGGCGCACCATCCGGCATTCTCGTGCCCCCTCTGCCGTACTTTTGCAAATCTCGAAGAGGATGTTGAAGTTGACGCTGCTTCGATCGACTTTGATGACGACGTAGCCGAAGAAGAAGAAGAATCTCCTCCCCCTGCCCCTGCCCCTGCCCCTGCTCCCGCACAGGAAGATGCTGAGATGCTGATATTATCCCCAAATTTAGGTCGAGAACGTGGTGAACGTGACGGTGCAGAGACGGAAGTCGAGCCCGAGATGCTGGGTGTCATCGGCAGCCTACGACGAATCCCTGTGCCCCCAAGTATCATCGACCTTGCGGAGGGCAGTGACGACGACAGGGACGCCGATATGGTAGACGCTTCCAACCCCGAGCCGCCGTTGCCGCCTCTTCCCGAAGGCGAGGACCTGTCACCTCCGCCACCTCCTCCGGAACGCGAAATGCTTGGCGCACGTAGCGCCTCCGTCTCAGATGCCGAAGATGCAAGTGGAGAGAGCGTCGATGATACGGATCGAGCGACGAAACGCAAACGATAAAATATTACTTTTAATGATTTTCTTTCTTTCAATTTCACTTTGAGTTACCGTTGTGTTGCTATGGTTCCCGCGTGGCTCTGTGTCAAATTCCTCGAAACATACTGTAATCATGTCCCTCCACTCCACCGTGAACAACCGCCGGGGCCAGTTCTCTGGATTTCTTGAATGTCTTACTACTACGTCTGTAACCACTTTTCACATATTCCCTATCTCTTGTTTCCCCCTTCTCTCCACTAGTTTATTCTTGTGAGTGTCGCGTTCTGGTTGGTTACGATCACGATACAATAGTTCCTGTCTTCGGCTTGTCGAACGTCAACCCGGTGTCGCAGCTCGAATCCAAGAATGATACCCAGGAACCCTCTTTGCTGCGGCTGCGAGCCGACCTCTGAGTCATCTTCAGTGCAAGGGGTAATGGGGGTAACTTAGTCCCTAGATGCTCATTGTCAGACGCAAGTCCTTCTAGTGATTACATATTCCAACGGAAAAGAAATAGCAAGACCATCACAAGGGCCAGCTGTTGACCGATAAATCATGGTAGGTAGAACGATCGTCTGACATGACGTGACTGGACAATTGGGAAAGGGAGGATCTCCGGACGGATATCCGTCTCCCAGAGGAGATACCAGACATGTACTGGCCAAAGTCGACGAAATATCCTCATCGGCGTAATCAGGCCTCGGACCGACCCTCGCCTCGTCGCAAAAGTCCGAATAACCGGGGGAAACCTAGTGAGCAATTAGAAGGACCGTGGAGAGGAGGAGATACACCATATGGAGAGCGCTGATCAGAAGGGTTGACAAAGTGCCGAAATATCCATAACGGGCTGTGGGTCGGGCTCATGGATGAAGCGATGATGCAATCATGGTGGCCAGTCCTGGAGGTGTTATCAACGAAGAAAGCGTACCGCCATGCCAGTGCGAGGGTTGTTGTTTAAAAATGGACCAGGCTGTGTGATGGGGAAGTGCTTTGAGGGTCAGAAGTTTGTTTCTCGCTAATTGGGGCAAAGTTAGTTACCTTGTGGAACAGTTGTGTTCCTTGCATTCACTCCTTCGGCGGCCAATGCATACAAGTACTGTTGTTGGCACTGTGTGCCCCGATGGCTCTATGCGGTCACCGCACCGGTTTTCCATCCATGCCCATAAATGCGTGTCAGTGGTTCGCGAAACATATGCGCCCGAAGTTATGCTGTAACCGCGCTTGAACGCGATGATAAATTTAGAAATGTCATATTGGGGCCATCAAACTGGGGTATCAACCCGATTGCGGAAACTTGGTGTATAAGTTGCTCTGGGGATGAAGAATACAGTAAGTTACACACGTCACCGTGTTCTCGACATGTGAACTGGTGTGAGACCCTGAACAAGTGTCAGGATCAACAAATCAATAGACCAGCGGCTGTGTGAATGGCTCAAGTTTAGCAAGAGACTGGCACTGGCAATAAAATGGAAGCCAGGACCTGGAACCCGTTTGTTTTGTGGAACATGTAACTGAGACTCAAAGTGATTGTGTTTTATACAAGCACAAATCTTTCGGTCGACTGCCAGTGTGAGGCAAGAGAGCGCGCTTAGAGAATGTATCCAATACAAGGTCAATATAAGAGATCATCCCAGGCGTGTTAGATTCGACGCGTTGTCAACCGATGCGATTGGTGGGTTTCGACGGAAAGGGTTGAATAGGCGGTTGTCAGGTAATAACTGTCATGTTCCTGGAAGGTTATGGTCACGGTGATTTTCCACCAATTTCCCTAGACCCTGGACCACGACTGGCATTTCAACCCGTTTCTTTTTCCTCCCTTTTACCACCACAACGATACAATCTCTGACTCTCGTTTAATCTTTTGCGGAATCCGCAATGGCTGGACCTTCCTTTTCAGACCCCTTTACCCATGAGAGGGCGTTTGGTTCAAACTTCTTACATGCAATACTCGCAACCACACTGTTCAGGTGCTGGTATATACTCCTTTTCTTTGGCGCCTGGTCTACCACTATTTGCGTTATCAGCGCAAACGTAAAAAATTTGGGTATCTCGAGTTCCCTTCTCACAGTGTCGGTTGTAATTACTGCTTGGCCTTGACTTTTAACTCATCGCGTGACCTGCAGCCTCGGTACCGTTCTCGGCTTTGTGATTTCTTACAGGACAACCTCTAGTTTTGAGAGGTACAATGAGGGCCGAAGGTACTGGTCGCAAATGATATACTCCTCCCGGACAATGGCTAGGTTGATATGGTTCCATGTCCCAGGTACGTAGCACTTAGTTCTTCGAGAACGTTTTTTGACGTTTTGTAGACTCTATGCAAATTGGCCCGGATGTACCAGCGGAAGAGCTGAAAGCTCGGATACTCGTCGAAAAAAAGACCATCCTCAATTTAATCGATGCATTCTGCGTGGCGGTCAAGCATTACCTACGTGGTGAGGAAGGTACGCCACACATCCCTAGGTCCCCCTTGCTATTCGTTTCAACGTAATCTCAGGCATAAACTACGAGGATTTATATCATATTGTCAAGTTTCTTCCGTCGTACGCGCTTCCAGCAGGCATACCATCCCAAGTCGACCTTTCAGCCAATAGAAATTCTCTAAACTGCACCTCGCTCAAGGAGCAAGAGCAAGAGCAGGTGACTGTTCAACATCTTTCTTCCGTCAACCCTCGTCCTGGGTCGTTTCCGGGAGTCTCTACTCATCGTTCCCCCGCCGTTCGAAACGGTGGAACACTTACCAACTCGGAGTCTGCCCCCCACCTCCCCCTACCTGCCACTTCTCCGGGAGAGACCGATATAAAGGAAAAGGCCGATTCTCTTGACCACCCTCAGCCTGCACGTACATCCACCAGTGCTACAAGCAAGACGCAGCACAATGTCAAAGAGTCATTGAGTGAACCATTTGACTTGATTCCAGCCCGCAATCCCCCTCAGTATTCGTTATTTGATCTTTTCCCCTTCTCACTTCTGGTGAAGTACCTCACTCGTCGCGGCAGGCAAGTGAAGGGCAAGAAGGGTGCTCGCCATCGGGCAATGATGCGTAGTCAAATGGTCGGTCATAACTTGCCGCTAGAAATTTCGCTCTACTTGGTACGCCTTCCGTTCCATGAAGCCCAGTTTTCCTTTTCTCATTGACAACCCAAGAGTTCGTACGTCGCCGTGCTCCAAAATCGTAAATGCGTAGATCCTCCCACAATCAGTGAGTGCTTTGTTTGACTTGAAGGAAAGGGTCAACGAAACCTTAACTTCACGCAGCCAACTTGTTGATGGCTCTTAATCAACTGGTTGATGCTCTGACCGGACTAGAACGGATTCTGACCACACCCATACCCTTCTCGTGCGTCCAACCGTATCCAGCAAGTCCGAGTCGCCGTATATTGACTTGTGCCTTAGGTATTCGACACATCTTTGGACTGTGACAATCCTTTACTGCTTCTTCTTGGTACAGTCACGAGGATTCACGCTTATCTAGCTCGTATACTGACACTCGTGCGCAGCCTTTCCAGCTTTGGCTAACGCTCAGGTATCTCACAATTCCTGGGACCGTCATTGCGGTACGTGCGCCCTGTGAGCTTAAGCGCTCCGCTCTTGTCTGACAATCCTTTATCAGAGCTTTACTTTCTTCGGCTTCCTGGTTGCCGGCGAGGAAATTGAAAGTGAGTTGGAGGTCATTCTGCCTCGTGTAGTACCCCTGACCCCATATTCTTCGGCTAGACCCGTTCGGTACGTGACCACTCTCATAAATTCTGATCTCGGGTTGAACCAAAAATGATTCAGGCTATGACAAGAATGATCTGGTATGCACCCCAGCGTTCTTTGAATTTACGTGGGCAGCTCATCTAGTTCTAGAACTTGGACCACTTTACAAACGGTATCATCCGTACGTAGCTGTCTGCTACTGTGCGTCTCTTAGGTGTATCCCGCTAACAAATCAAGTAAAGGTCAAGAGCTCGAAGCACTCACTGCGATGCCGATGCCAGATCCCAACGTGTGGGTCTTCTCGTCGATCAATGACCGCGTCTTTGACCCGCACCGTCCTGGTGCTGAGCGCGTCACGCCCGAGGAGTGGGTGGGCCGAGGAACGGACAGTATGCACATTGCCCTATCTAACATGTGAACTTTCATTCTATCTCTGAGTTTTGACACGATTGAGTCGTGCACCTATTGCTTCTGTTATCGTTGCCTTCGAACAATAAAATCTGTTAGTTAATCACGTGCGAACGAAGCCTGATAGCCTAATCGAGTAATTTGATCACCCGGAAACCAGAAATGCTGAGCACGTCTCATCGCTGTAGATACTTTTCTCGAGTCACATCATCCACTCTCGCAGGTTCAAGACCGACATGGCCAATATCCCTGTGAACAAAACTGCCCATCCATTCGACAAACCCCGTTTTGAAGCTTTACTCAACCGCAGGTTCTTCTACGCTCCAGCGTTTGAGATCTATGGCGGTGCGTATGGACACGCGCTTTCTGCAAGTTCATTCATTCATTTAGATCGGCTCTAGGCGTAGCCGGTTTATACGATTATGGTCCTCCCGGCTCGTCACTGCAGGCAAATATCATCACCGAATGGCGCAAGCACTTCATCGTGGAAGACCACATGCTGGAGATCGATTCCACCATCATGACGCCCGCGCCGGTGTTCGAGACATCTGGCCATGTTGCCCGTTTTGCAGATTGGATGGTCAAAGACGTCAAGACTGGTGACGTCCTACGTGCAGATCACTTGGTCAAAAACGTTTTCGAGGCTCGACTCGCTGGCGACCAGGAGGCGCGGGGCTTGGCCGCCCAACCACAAAAGGAGGACGAGACGAAGAAAAAGAAAAAGGTGGTTAAAACCACCGCAAAACAATTATCAGACGATGCCGTGAATGAATACCAAGTTATACTGGCGCAGGTGCGCTGCATATACCCCCGTTCCTGTCCATTTCATCATGGTCATGAGATCTCGCTTCCATACAGCTCGACAATTATTCGGGACCCGAACTAGGCGAACTATGTCGCAAGCATGACATACGAAATCCAGACACTGACAACGATGTCACAGAACCCCAACAATTTAACCTGATGTTCACCAGCAGCATCGGGCCGACAGGCCAACATCCCGGGTGAGCAGTTCACCTGACTTAATTTTTATCGTGTGACTGATGGAATGACTATACGTATACGTCAGCTACCTACGCCCGGAAACGGCGCAGGGCCACTTTCTGAACTTCTCCCGTCTGCTTGAGTTCAATAATGGTCGCGTTCCATTTGCATCTGCCCAGATTGGACGCTCCTTCCGGAATGAGATATCCCCACGCGCCGGGCTGCTCCGCGTGCGCGAATTTACCATGGCAGAGATAGAACATTACGTCGACCCTGAGGATAAACGTCACGAACGCTTCGGCGAAGTGCGTGACGTTGTTCTCGATCTCCTAGATCGAAATGTGCAGGCAAACGGCAGCACGCAAACAACGAAGACTCGCGTGGGTGAGGCGGTGGCAACTGGGATCATAGCAAATGAAACACTCGGCTATTTTTTGGCTCGTACTCATCAGTTCCTGGTCAAGATTGGGGTCAACCCTGCCCGCCTGCGCTTCCGCCAGCACATGGCCAACGAGATGGCACATTACGCTGCAGATTGCTGGGACGCCGAAATCCAAAATTCATACGGATGGACCGAATGCGTTGGCTGTGCTGACCGTGCTGCGTACGACTTGACCGTGCACTCGAACAAGACCGGACACCCCTTGGTCGTTCGCCAAGCGCTCAAAGAGCCCATCGTCACCGAGCGCCTGGTTGCTGAATTCAACAAAAAGGTTCTTGGAAAGACCTTCGGTAAGGACGCAGGGGTGATACAGAACATCTTTGCAGAATTGGGTGAGTCGCGTCTGCTCGAGATCCAAGGGGAGCTAGACAAGGGGTGCGTGGTTTCCGGGGAAACCGCCTTATGGCCACTTACATCATGCTGTAGATCCACCATTGTCGCTACACCCGATGGGAGGGAGCTTACGCTAACTCCGGAAGTCATCACGGTCGAACGTAAGACGTTCAAGCAGTCCAGTACGTGGAATATTTCGGACGAAAAGTGGGCCAGCCACTAAGCTGTTGTCCCATCAGTCCGTGAATTCACCCCAAACGTCATCGAGCCCTCCTTTGGCCTCGGACGCATTTTATATGTCCTCCTGGAACACAATTTCTGGGCTCGGGAGCAGGATATAGAGCGCGGGGTAAGTGTCGCGGCTACTTGGGCCAATTTACTGGGACGAGGTTCTATTTGTCCCTGTCAGGTGCTTTCCATACCTCCGGTGGTTGCCCCCACCAAGGTGCTCATTGTGCCACTGAGCGCAAAGGAAGAGTTCAACCCTCTCATACAGGAAGTTTGTACGTCAGACTTTGTCATTTAGCCGCAGATTAGACATGGTGGTTCTCATTGTTTGGTTAGCTTCGAAGCTGCGCAAAGCGGGTATCTTCTCACGGGTCGATGATTCCAACACTTCTATAGGGAAACGATACGCGCGCAATGACGAACTTGGCACGCCCTTTGGTGTGACGCTCGATTTCGCTTGTGAGTATGGACCTGATGACGAGTCGGCAATGTCTGACGTGTGTCATTGGCGCACAGCGGTCCAGAATCGGACGATGACACTACGGTACGTCTATTCCTCCGCACTCGCAAGCGAGAGTCTGCTTGCTCATCTGCTCAGGGAGCGCGACACCACCGGACAACTAATTGGGGATATTGACGATGTCATCTCGGTGCTCATTGACCTCGTCAATGGTAACGCGGATTGGGCCGCGGCCTGCACTCGGCTCCCCGCATATGACGGAATTCAGGCTATCATTGATTAAACGGCATTGCCTCATGCGTCAGGACCTTTTTTTGGGGTGCCAAATCCATCTCGGCGGAGGACACAGGGGCGTAAATAAGGAAGGTATATCAAAAAGAATGCGGTGGTGTGTGATAGATTTAGCGGTATAAACGACATCGTCGTTGTCTCGTGTTCTAGTCAAGTGACCAACTGTGAGGAACCTGGAACCAAGACAACCGCTTGTTGCACGTGTGGAGGGCGACGTGCGTACTACGAAACAGATAATGATTTGCCTCTCGCCTCTCGGCTTCTTCCTGTACGAAGACCAGGCAAACGGTGCACGACCGATTTGTTATTCTTAGTGCAATTTTACTACCCCCACTAGCCTGAGAGGCTTTGTCACCCTCTGGCATACGTGGGTAAAATCGCGCATCGGAGGATGGTTGACAGACCGGTATGCCATCACGGGAATGTGCGCCCCGAGAGCTTAGGACTAACCCGAGATGACCCTAGCTTTATCTTGCGAACGTGTGGCCGCATATACGCTTGGGCGTGCGACGAAACATGCCGTATGAGGTTCACGTGTCGGAGGCATCTCCCATAGGAGCTAGCATGGATGACCCCATTATTGGTTGCATCGCCGTAAGCAGATGACGAAGGGGTGGGTGTGAAACCATCTGACCTCCAGTTATCACCCACTCTATCATTTGATAATTAAACTGGACCCGAGATCCTCGGGAAGCTGGATCGGGTTTGTCGGTCGTGGGCGGGCAACGTCGCATCTTTAATATTTTTTTGGGGAACACTCTCTGGCTTAGTCGAAGGCAAAGAAAGACCTAGGCCCGACAACTAGCCATCCATCAAAATGGTCGGCTGGTGACGCCCGGGGTTGAAGGTCGACAGTGACGCTTAAAGGCGGACAATATATTCCTAAGGGTCATGTGGGCGCTCAAAATAGGCGGCGTGCGAGAATAGGTATGTACAGATAATGATGGGCGCAAGTTCCAGGCCCAATGACGCGAGACCTCATGTGTGGGATTGAAATTTAGGAAAGTTGCGTTAACGCAAGACAGGCGCTGCGGGGAAGGTTGGTGGCTGGCGCTCGGTCTTGTCCGTGAGCATCACACACCCCTCCCTCCCCCCCTTTCCCCCGATGCCGGGTTGTAAAAAGCAAAAAAATATAAAATAAACGGGCGTCAAGACGGAGCGCTGAAAGACAGTTTCCACCCACCCTCCTCCGATTCGGGGTGTTCCGAGGATGTGCAACTCAGGAAGACCGGGTGGGGTAGTGATTGTTGTTGGAAACGAAAGGATTAAAACCGCGAGGAAAAGTGGGGACTAGGAAGGTTCTTTTTGACAACGAGAGAGGAAATTGACATGGAGAGAGGGAAGGGCAGGTGTCAAGTGCCGTACTGCAGCCGAGCCGAAACAGGAAATAGTAAGGGATGATACTTAACTGCGACCAGCAGAACGGGCCACTCCATCCGTGATGACAATTTATACGACTCTAGCGTCGCCGTTTCAGGGTAAGCGGTGATCTATATCTTCGGCAGTTGTACTTCATTTCTCAGGATGAGTAGCAATGCCTAGCGCTTGTACGTATGGCAAAAAGAGATACGAAAATGACATCTGTAAAACTAAACTGGCTTGGAAGTCTCTAGGGCCAGTTCCCGAAAGGTCTTGAACACCTCTGAGAAAAAATAGAAGGGGAACTAACTGATGAATGAATAGCGAAGGATGACGGGGTCGGTCACGAGGTAGACGAGAGGGGAGAGGTGGATGGTAAAATGAGTGAGGGGAGTGAAGGTTAAGTACGTCAAATGAGTGGGAAAAATAACGGGGATGACGAAATAAAAGAGCAAGTAGGACGATAAGTTTTTAGTTTTGGATTGAGATCGAGAATAAAGGGAGATCGGAGGGGGGGGGGATGGATGAGCGTGGATCAAAAAGTTCATGAGGACTCGGAGGGGCTGGACTCGGTGTACCTGACTTGAGCTCGTGTAGATGGCTAGGCTAGAACTACCGGTGGGGTGGAGCAACATCCGAGGCGAATCGAGGGGAGGGGTACACCCTAGTACTGTAAATGTAGCCGTATCTCTAACTGTAATGGGGGAGGAACCCTTATCTCGGATTGGACACGCCGCAGTTAGGAAGGAGAAGGCAATGCAAAGGCGAAGGGGGGGGGATCTGGTCGAAATGTGCGCGCGTTCTTTGCCTGTCTAAGCAAGATTCCCATTGGATAATGAAACCGATTGGACAGGTTTGAAAATGACGAGAAAAAAGGTCCTGAGAGAGAGATAGATCTATAGATGGTCACCAAGTCAGTCCTAAACTGAAACTGGTGCCCTCCATCTCGCTTTATGGCTATGGCCACCCTCTCGGCCCAAGAGCTATAAAACCTATTCCTCTTTCTCTACTCTCCCTTTGACACATCCCCAATCAACTCCCTTTCCTCACTCTCTGTATTTTTATCACAACTACCTCTCTCACACTACTCTCACCATGCCCGACGCGTCCAAGCCTATCCAAAAGAGCGGTGCTCCCTCTCACCTCGTCGCCCTCCCCAGTCTCTCCAATTCACTCTCCTCACTACCTCAAGCCAAGAGCCTTGCGCATGTGTCAGTCTACACATCGTCAATGTCCGGCCAACACGCTGCGGACAGTGAAGCCAAGGTGTGTAATCTCCCTTTCACCCCCTTTGATAGTGGGTGGAACTCAACCTGGATACCCCTCCCCCCCGTCTTTGTTAGCTTAAAAAGGCATTGTCGAACAATGCTGGGTCGGCGCAAACGCTAGCGTACGCGAACTCAGTAAGTCGTGCGCCCGTTTGCGCCCGGATAGTTCACACAGCTGAACACCGCCTACAGCCAACATCCGCAGCTTCTCACAATCAACAGACCTCTCAACCGCTCATGATGAGAAAGCCGGTAAGTTATCATTTGTCAACATACCCAGAACATCCGCTCATACTCGATTCCCCCAGGTTCGAACAAAACTACAGGCCTAACGGTCAACAATACAACTCTTAGACTTTCTGGGTGCTTTCCGGGACTTTCGCATACAGGTTAATTTTTGTTTCTTCGTATATCTTTTGTCTGCATGCATATCATCATAGACGGGTGTTACTGGAATTCCCAACCCCCCCTCCCCATTGTCGCATTCCTCACATCATTATATCTCTCCCCGACGCACATTGTCGATACCATCCATCCGCATCACATACTCTTTTCCGTGCTACCTACCTACAATCATCTGGGCTTTTTTTTACTTGTTGGTATCCACTGTCAATGTTGGCCTACGCTGCGCTGGTGTGCGTGCCACCAAATATTTTTTTTTATAAAAAAAAAAATTCATCAGTTGTTTGATTGTCGGTTAAAGATATCATGTTGTTGTTGATCGGCTTTCTCCGTTTCTGACTCATTGCTACGAGATGCAACTGACTCAGATTCTTATTCCGCCGTCCTCGAGGGGAAAAACAGTTTCACAAGCACTTTTTTGTGCCTTCATAATAATAATCTTCGCATTTCCCGCCAGTGAATTGCTTTATCAGACACTTTTGATGTTTTCTGGATTCGTGCACTTTGATAAGCGAAGTCTGTCTTACTTTTGGTCCCCGTTCGGCGTTTCTCATCATCGCTTTCAAAACAACGAACAGTTCCATTTTCTATCTATCGTACACGAGGCAATCGTCCGCCCTCATCGCGACATTAGATCGTCAGCTCACGAAAACATTACCTATTCTATCTGCTCAAGGATGTCCTCCCTCACGCTTTATTAATTATGAACGCCCTTGTGTCCATCCCTGCCTCCGTGAGTAAGGGTAAGCCGTCGAGACCGGATCTCCGATCTACGTGGAATGTTCAACTTTCCAAGTGCTCCCACCCACTACCACCACCACGTTCTTAGTGTAGCAAATGGAGGTCCAATTCCTAGATCACCGCGGTGCCAAGTCGCCCTTTACTTTTTGCCACTTGCGGGCGGATCGCCTTCCGCCCAAAACACACCACCACAACCTACTCTCATAACTGCTGTACGCGGCAATAGAGTCCGACTTTTGGATACCCTTTCCCGGATTTTGCGTTTTCGTGCTTCTCGGTTTTTTTTTTTTTTTTGGCTTGTTGTTTTTACCTCCGGTTGTCTGTTGGCACGCAGTTTTCGCCCATCGCCGTCCGCCCATCTGCCATCGCCATCTGCCAATCCGGCCCCCCCATCAGCCCTGACTCGGCTTCTCTTCTTTTGCCCGTTCTATCTTCCTCGAGGTGTGTCTGCTGCAAGGTACACCATTCATTTAGCAATGCCGTGAGTGGGTACGCCGCCACAGCTTTGACTGATAGCGTTTGCCTTGTCATCCCATCCCCCCATCTCGGATCGGATACTTGCGAACGAAGCAACGTTGCCAGTTGACGGCAGCTTGGCTGCGGGCAGTGGTCCAACACTATGGGGTTTCGTAACACCCAAATTCATACCAACGAAATGACAATTTTTTTTTGCGCTCGCTTGCACTAAACCCCTTGTAGCAGTGAATTAATTTTGTGAGAGAGGATGAGGTTGACATACTACGCAGCCCTCACGAACGACGCGGATGGGTCCACGGGACAGGTTTCGACATTAACGTGGAATCGGATCTTCGCTACAAACTCTGTTCTTTTCGTTATAGATCGAGTCAAAGGCTCGCTTTCTGCGGTATCCACGACCGACGCGCGAAGGTGCGTCCGATCGGCGTCGACAGTGGGGAATGAACCTCGCCACCCGACCAAAAGCTGCTGATAGAACCCTTCCCCCCCCCTCCTTCCCTCTAAAAAACTTCGAATTTCGGGAAGCAAGTCTTTTGTCCCAACTGTAAACCTTGTTTTTATGGCAGCTTCGCAGTATCTCGGGCGCTTTTTCCACCTGGGGGAACACATTCAGAAGCTCCGGGGCTTTGACAACGACCAACTGCGGCAACTGCTGGCGTTATCTTTATCTCTCACTCTCACTCTCTCACTCTCCAACCCCGCGCACCAATCCTGGGGTACCACGCCCCCCAAAGATTGTCTTTACGGCATTCTCTTTTCAGTTGCCCCAACATTCTTCTTCGCTTGCCCGGAGGGGTATGCTCACGCGAACGAAAATTTCACTCGTTTAACTTTTTTTTTTAAAATAAAAAAAAGGTTTTAAAGGAAGAATGAATGTGTGCCACTTTTCTTCAAAAAAACTGAAATATAACCCGGAATTCGCTGATCTCGAACGTGTGTACCAAGTATGTACCTTTTGTCTGATATGATGATCTTCTCTGGACCCGTTCATCTCCGCCTATCATCATAGCCAATCTACCTCAGGGTTGCCCATAGCAGTATATATGTTATAAAACCCCAAGCCATCTTCCCCAACACGGCAAGCCAACCCACCGATTCTCCATGCTTTTAGTCCCTCCGCGGAGTACGGACCGACAATTTAGAGTTGTTATACTTGATAAATATTAAGCAAACCACTCTCTGCACAATGCACAGTGCACACCGCTCGCAATCACACTTTTCTTCCTCGTGTCACCTGACTCGTCCAGCCAACCCACGGGCATGGGATTTCGTTTGTGGGCCAGCGAATAAATCGACCCATCGTCGGCGCACGTTTGCTTTTTTTTCGTTATACAAGCGTCTATAGATGTTGCGGCCCTCGTGCGTCGTTAATCTCTTGCAGCCTCGTGTGCCAACAGTTTGGCAGGTTTGGGTCGTCGATACACCACCACCACCACCACCACCACCACCACCCTCGCACGTGTTAACCAGAACTTCTACGTGTGTGTGTGAGCCAATCAATACCTGCAGCCGCTCTGGACCCCCACCTCCCCTTCACCTCCACCTCCACCTCCACAGCCCAAAACAGCGTGTGGTACGTTCACCTTTCCGGCATCTGTTCAGCTTTCCGTAACACGCCAACGTACCAAAAGATAAGCGCGGCAACCGCGCCGAATTGTAATTTGAATTTTAATTTAAACTACCTAGCCCCTCAACTCGCCCATGGGCCAGACCCTCCGCCCATGTTGTGCCACCACCACTCCATCAAGCAAACCTTTAGTGACAGGGTCTTGTCTTTTGCATTTCGATCAAATAGTTGTAGTTGGGAAGCCTTCCATTGGGTAGATGATTTATAGATAAATGCTGATCAACAAATGGACTAATACAAAAACGACGATGGCGTGAGATAGCAAAACAGCAAGAGATACACGGGACGAATAGAAGGTTAATGGTCACAATGGTCATGAGAAGCGGATCTTCGCCGGGATTTGTTGAGGGGGGGGACTGTGAGATTCCGAACGAGACTATTGGAAGGGTTTGAGAAAGTGTGTGTGTGTGCGTAGTAGTAGAGTAGCTGTATCTCAGCCCTCGAGCAAGTCGGGTCCAAAGCCGTCGATCGGTATGATACGGAACCGTGATGCCCACGACCCTTCCGCAAACTCGTGCACCCACGTCCGACTGAGCCCGCCTTCCCACGCGTACAGTTCGACGTGCCAGCCTTTCTTGAGAGCCGTGCGCACGCAACCGCGGAACCCTTCTTCGTTGAATTGTCCAACGTTCCCGTCTCCCGTCGCGAGCACGATGGTCGATCCGGCGGGTGGCGCATCCACGTCAGCGACCGCCTGCAAAAACTTTAACTGCAACAACTCGTCGACGCCCTGTTCACGATAGCGCACGCGACCACTAGGCGCTAAATTGTCTCGCGGTGCGGTTCGCGACGGATTGGTAGACGGTGCACCGCCGCTTGACGTCCCTGGTTCAGACGAGTCGGTTGTCAAAGCGACGCCAGATGACGATCGTTGTGCGTGATCCCTTGAGGCATTCCACCCGGTGCCGCCGCCGCCACCACCACTACCACCGCTGCGCCCTCGGGAGTGACGGTGGCGTCGAGATGATAATCTGTCTGGGCCATCACCGGTATCAGGGACACGTGCAAATACGTGGACTTCGTAGTCCAGCCGCGCGGCTCCTTCCATGGGCTGATATAATGGCGAAGAAGCGACGAGTACGCGCCGGTGAACAGAGCGCCCACGCTCAAGGATAAGCACCAGTGCTGCGTGAGACATCCACCTGAGCTTCGAACTCACGAGGTGGTACGGATGCCTACGTAGGTAGGTTAGGAATCCAATGAGGATGTTGGAACTGCGAGAAGAAGAAGATCAGCCTCGAGGTCGCAAAGAAGGATTTCTGGAAAAGAACGGACGTACTAGTCGACGAATACGTGGACTATCGGTTGTCCGGACGTCGGCGCGGGTCCTCGTGGGTCAATGAAATCGGGTGATGAAGATTGGAACGAGTCATTTGAAACCACGGCGGTAAGGAGCTCCGCCTCTGCGGCAAACAGAAACTTGAGTTTGATCGCAAGGGCTCGTAGACGAACGACGCGCGGATCAAGTGGACCGGAGCGTAGGGATGGCGTGGATTTGCTGTGGCCCAAACGTGGTCGACTGTCGAGAGAAATGGAACGGACGCTATTACGACGGCCTGCTTTGCGACGTGGAGGGGAAGTAGGTTCCGACCTGAGTTGGGTAGCAACTTCGGAGGAAGATATGTCAGCTGAGGAATGATCAGAATGACCTTCTCCTTCGAGCGTCTCATTCTGGGTTTGATTATCATCTCCTGCTTGACCGGAGGACTCGCGAACGATGACAGTGGGAGCCAATAGTTTGGCTTTTCTCTTGCGATGTTTGCGACGGGGATGTGATTGTTGATGTTGATGTTGTTGACGTTGATGGAACTGTTGCTGCTGTTGCTGTTGCCGTTGATTAAACCAAGAGGTCTCGTCCGAAGTGGACGAGTCTCGTTGCCAAGAATTGTCACGAGTTGCCGTCAGTCTGGCGCGTTCAGCTGCAATGAATTGTAAAGCTTGGTCAAGGTAACCCAACGAGGGCTGCTCCGAGTCATCTTGCACGTTATTATTGCTCTCCTCATAATCGCCGCTATCTGCTTCCAGGTCGATCATTATTTCCCCTTCTGTATCAGACGATGGTAGCTCGGAAGGCGGTGGAGTTTGTGATGCGGCAGACAGTCGTGTCGTCGCGGTTCGCGAAGAAATCGATAAATAAGACGCAATCGGTTGTTGGTTCCATACCGTTGAGCCTGTATTGTAAATGTCTGACTCTGACTCGGTTGTGGGGGAGAGTACAGATGTGGTCGGTGCGGCCGTACTACTAGCGGTGACGACCGGATGATGAGGAATAAAATTTCTCGGCTGATACTCATTCAAAGCGCGAAACACGATGGTGAAAGCACCGAGGTCGGGGGATTCTACGTAGCGTCTGTAAGCACCATGCAAAAACGTATTTTTGGTTGTCAACTCACCGTCGGAGGTGGCAAGATCGCTCCCGCCAGAGTGCGTTGAGAAAGGACTGAACGGAGCGGGCGAGTGTGTCGTATCCGAGATTGACCTTGTCATAACCAAGTAAAAGGGAGAGGAATGGTATTCGTTTGAAGAGAGCGTGTGTAGGGGGTGTGTGGGGCCCCTTTTTGCGGGTGAATGATCGTACTCAACGACGGGACTTGACTGACGCTGACCGTTTTTCCCAAATCCGGTCGAGTCAGCTTTACCTCGTCTCGCTTACCACCCTACAGTATCCACACAAACGTGCGCACGAAATGACTCACATATTTATCACAAAACCATTCCATTCACCACTCCCAAGAGTCGTCTCTGTCCTCACAGCAGGAACAACAACAATAACAACGAGACACAGCACCCGAACCATCTCGTCCTCCCCATACGGCCGTACCCACGTCTGGAAGCGACGTCCAAAAAAACTCCCAAACCCAGTCGTGCCCCAGTTTCCGCAGCGCGTCATCCGCGCCGACGGATCCTCCTTCACGCATTGGACGACCTCGCCGCGTTCCTTGATTCGCCTCACGCGCGACGTGACCAATCATCCGTTGTGGAACGTTTCTGCACTCACGAGAGAGGGAGCAGTGGATGAAAACGAGGTGACGGGTCGCTTGGGAAGGTTCAACAGGAAGTTTGTGGAAGAGGTCGATTGGATGAGCGAAGCAGAGGGTGTAGCTGTTGCGCCACCCTCAAATACGCAGAAAGGCGGGTCGTAAAAAGTAGCTGCGATGGCGTTATAGTGCTTGCACAAATTGCCATTATCTCTAATCTAAAAATGTAGTGGACGTGCCGCCTAAACTAACCGCTTCGTTTCCTCTTCTAAAGCTTTTTCACCGGGAGGTGCTGTTTCTACAGTCGCATCACCGACAGGTTGTGATGCCTCCTTTGCCTTTTCAACAACTTCCTTACTTGAAGTGATGATTCCACGACCGAGTGCCTCTTGCACCTTCAACCCCGTCACGTCCTGGACTTTGCGCAAGGCACTACCCAGGCCAACCTGAAATTTGTCACGTCCGGTGATCCCTGCCTCACGAAGACGCTCCCAGGTCATGCGGGTGTGGGCTATTGCAACCGCGTGCTTTTGGGCCAGCACGGGGAAGTGCTTCTCTTCGAGCGACCCAGCGTACGCCGAGACGTTCTTCGTCGTCTTGGGGAGGAAGTGGTTAACAGAGAGGTAGAAAAACGCGGTTGGAAGCAAAGCGCGAGTAAAGATGGACCGATTTCGCGAGAGAATGGAGCCGCTCAACGAGGCTACGCCGACGTAGAGCACCGCCGGCGTGAGCGATTCGTCGGGGGCCAAGAGTGACTTGACGCGGTCTAATGGGTGTTAGATATGTTTGGAATTAAGGAAAGAGGACAAGACGCACGCTCGACCGCATGCTCGATGTCGATCCACTTGGAAACGACACCGTGCACCTGTGCATGAACGTCGTGCGCGACGCCCGTCACGGCTCTGCGCGCCACACCAATTTGAGTTTCTAACACAGAGGGTGAGTCAAGGACGACAATCTCGCGCTCCGGTTCTGGATAAATGGAAAGCTGCCTGACACCGTCAGCTCGAAGTGTGGTACAAGAGTGGGGGCAGACGGACTTTTCGTTGTGGAGGCTCAGCGATGTTACCTGCCACGACAGCAGCAGAGACGGCGAAACCTGCGCGAGGCTAGGTGGTGCGTGAGTATAAAGAAATCTATAGTAGAATATTGAGAGATACCAGGGCTCGAGACCAAACCATGGATTCACTTGACAAGAGATGAGAAGCCACGTGGAAAAAGTCACGACAGGCGGACCGACGATCCCTTTATTCTCTTTTTGTCGTGCGTCGGTATCTGTCATTTACATTTCTCCGAGTTTACGAAAACGAATGGAATTACAATTTTAAAGTTCACCTCCAAGGTGCCCGGAAGGCCCGATGGTCGAGATAAGCGTTAAGCAAGACACTCAAAGCTGTCGGCAATAATTATTTGCAGGTACGCACGAATCTACAAGCCCGATAACGATATGTAATGAGTCATATCGTAAAAGTATCGCGATTATTTCGTGCGATGATTCGACAACATTCTCTGACATAAAAAAAAAGGGGCAACCCTCGGAGCGGCGAACGCACCAGGAGAATGAAGAATTGAAAAGGATCGCAAATGGTGATAGTCTTCAGCCTCGACACGTGGTGCGTGAAAATGAGAGATAACAGGGAGGGCCCTTACATGATTGGGCACTGGGCACCGGTCAGCTAGTGCGGGAGTATGAATATGGCTATCCGTTAATTGTCCCTGAAACATTAATCGATCTCCGTGTCGAAGGTTGCGGTCGAGAGAGCAAGCAAAGCGGGGGGAGATCGTCTATGAAAAACATGTTGAAGGTGACCAGCATTCGCGGCCATAGAACGTGTCTGTCAGTAAGACTCCGCTCCGTTCCTTCGCTGTCGTGCTGTGAGCTCAAAAGTCAAGAATACCGCAAGCTGGACAAGGCAGGATTCGCGCTGCAGTCGGTCGGTCACCGTGTCCACGATCAGATTTTGCAAAAACAAAGGAACCTAAACTTAAATGAAACAAGACTTCTTCTTCGTCCAAGAAGTCGTCTTTCGAAAAGAAGACGCCACCCCACGAGACAAAGCTATACAGCACTGACCGTGGTGGACGGTTAGATAGCCCTGCTCGCTGCGCCTACCATCTTCTAAGAATGGGATCGCGAAGACACATCGCATAGATAGGGAACCCTATTCCGCTGACATCGGTGACAAAGAGAGGGAGGACAGTTGGCGAGCGCCCCTTATATTTTTGGCATTTGACACTTATCTGAACGCGACTGGAGCTGATTGGACTGCCGAATATAAAGTCACAATCATTTAGAACCGCGTGGTCAGAAGAAAAAGGTGCCGGAACGCCCGCAGAGAGGGTTGTTTCGGGCTTCCATTCGACTTTGTGCTTATCGTCTTGTCCATTCTATCCGGCACCGGGTGTTAGTCTCGTCAAGGGCGCACGGACAATCGAATTACAATAAACCCACGGCACGTTGCCGAGCCTATCTCGGCCAAGATGGTCGCACCCCTGCCCGAAATGTGAAGATAGCGAATTTCGTTCCATAGAGCGGAAGCTAACGAGAATTTTTTTTCCAGGGGGTGAGTTGAAGTGCCTATTACTGTATTATGTTTGTTGCAAGACAACAGTGGGAAGAGAAGTTTGTCTTCATTCCATGCGAAGTTTTCGACCCGTCGCAAGAAATTATCACAACAGCAAGGCAAAGGCAAAGCAAGTTCATTTCGTGGCTTGCACACGTTCGAGGCTTTTTTTTTTTCATAAACACCGCCCCATCACGGAAGGGTGTGTGGAGTGAGAAGTGCAATGGGGGGAAATAATGTGAAATTACACAGTAGCATCCACTGGGGAACGACCTGGGTGCTATAAGACATGCCGTGAAAGCATGCGAGAAAATACAACAGCCTCATGGACCACTGCATGCGGCGCGAGTGGGAGTGAACGCTGGTCAGAGGTCAGATGAACCACGTGTGTGTTTTAACCTTATCGAGCAATGTCCGGTCGACTGGGCGAAATGGCAGGTGTGCGCAACAACAGGGAACTAGAATTGCGTACGACTGCGGAATACTTGCGGAGGCTTCCTCAATCCCCGTCAGCCATGACTGCATTCTCCTCGCTAGTCTTCTTCTCCTCACCCTTTTGGAAACGGCCGTAGTAGCTTCATCTAACCATTGGAATTGCCTTATCACTCACGACAACTACCACTTCAATCTCTGTCCTCTTCTCGACGAACGTCATAATGCAGGACGGGTAGACATCGTCCTCCATTATGAAACACCACCGACAGTGACGACAATCGTGTACAACATCAGTCTCAATGGTCCGCTTCCAAAGTCAGGAGGGATTCCCGATGACGAGCAGGTCAGTTCCGTCCGCCAAAAAAAATTTGGGGGTTTGTCCCAAAAATTCAATTCACATTCACATTCGTCATCATCTAGTGCATTGACGGAACTTGGGTCTGCATGACAAGTAAAGCTGCCCGCCTTTCTTTTTAGCCTTCCTGCCGCCTTAAACAAGCTCATCTAGAACGCGAGCGCCATCTGGGGCGCGATCCCGTTCCAAGCGGCGGTGGAGCTCAAGTCCTCCCCATAGTCATGGAGGCCCCACAAAGTGACTCTGGGCCAGATTCCATGGGAGATAGGGAGGACTTCGGCGTCTACTCTCAACTGAGAGAAACGGCCAAAGATAAAACTCGTATGTTCCTTGCCCCGCATCGGTACTTCTAAACTTGCGAATCATGACGTACATCTTCAGCCTCACTCTCTCTTCACATGCGCGGCGGGCACTACATGGATATTCCGCAGAGGGTTCAAATGAAATTTCAATGCGCAGAGTCCGACGACGACGTACGTTCATTTCGAAGCAACACGGCAACGCTAACTTGGGTATCTAGGTGCCCCGTTTTTCTGGATATCGGAACGGTACACATACCTTCACATGGTCCACGAAACACGCGTGCACACAAGTATATCAAACCCTCCAAGAAAACAATGAAGAGCCTGTTCCACCGCCTGCGGATGAGGATAAGGACCCCAATGCGCCGCCTTCAGACATTGAGGAGCCACCACTCAACCAAGACCTGATCTCATCGCCAATCACCCCTCCTCAGGGTGGTCCATTGATCGCAACAATAATACTGTGCTCGGGGTGCGCGTATTTTATTGAATTCTTGTCCTAGTCGAGTCGTTCATATTTGGGTGAAGCGCGGTACTATTGGGACTCGGGTATCTCGCGCTCCGTCCGCCCGCCGTACTTCAGAGGTATCTCAATGCGATACGAGGTGCACGACTCCTGCGAGGAGTAGGAGAGACGAAGCTTCTACGTTGGGCAGCAGAAGACCTTGAGATGCCCGAGCTAGGAGATGAAGATGAGGAAGATGAGATGGTCAACTCGCGTCCTCTCGTTGATGAAGAGATCCCATTACGACCGAGCCGAACCCGTCTTTCCTTCGTTGACTACGGCGCAGCGCACTGAACAAGAGCAATTACGATTAGGAACCTGAAAGGATACCCTCTATGCACACGGACGTCGCGTTGATATGTAATACTGGATCTGGATATAGCTTAGAGACTACATCTCCTTGTTGGACGATAATGTACATGTTAGCCCCATGCTGCAGTCGTACTGCTCAAAATACGGACACGATCAGCCATCATCAACTCTGGGAGAGGGGGAAAAAAATGTTGACCTATAATTTACAATGAGGTGTCCATCCGTCGCGAATGACTTTTTTGTCTATTGGCGTTTGAATGGAAGATAAGTAGGTGATGTACTCACGCGATAGAGATTTGCGATCGTGTCATCGGGGGCGGGGGAAAACGCAAGATTGATGTACGTGAACTGGGCGAGAAGAAAGTTGCAGGGGTACATCGAAGAACGTCTGTTCGAGCCAACTCACCAGGGGCTCCCCCGCTTTCCATCCAAGCTCCTTGCGCAAGAACTGGATCACGGCTTGAAATCGGTTAGAAACGGTCACTCTGAAAAAGTTTTGTTTCATTATGGGCGCGTTCCCGACCGCTTTGAAGCGCACGACCACTGCCAAAGGGTGTTCAAGTTCGCCACAACCCACGGTTTTTTGTGGTACTGACCTTTTGCGGGATCTTTCTTCTTGTAGGACTCTAAAGCAGCGAGACCCTCTGTGAGACCAGCATCTGACGTAGAGTCGGCCGTGGCCAATGGAGGTGAGAGAAAGACGGCGTCAGGTGTCAGTGCCATACAGACATTTAATGCTGGCCGGGAGTGCTCTGCTTCCTCTGCTTCCGTCAACTACGGCAACGGCCGTTAGAAGTGGCTTCGCAGTTGGAACTGCGAATGTTTTGCCACCTCTGATCACTCTTGCTTGCGTTCTACAACTTCTGTTGTACGGCTTAGGAGGGTGGCGAATAAGTCACACCCGTATTGGCTGTTGTACGCTATGGACCTTGCGCTAGCTATGTGATATGAGTTGCTTTGTTCCACTTGGTCTCGGCCTTTGTAGCTTCTGCGCTCCCTCAGCTCCCCCCATTATACGTCACACTACTACTACTGGATTACGATAGTCTCCGAGTCCACAACATGTCTGTGGAAAGCCAGGGAATTTTGTTACTGTCGACACCGAACACAGAAAGTGGGCGGGGTGCTTCTCAATATCTCGCATTCTTGAGAGACATCATGGGATGTAAATTGGGTCACACTGTCGTGTTTCTAATGCATGACGCATATACACTTGATTCTTTTACATTCATTTATCAAGGGCCATGGAGTACCCGTCTACCTTCGCCCCTACTTTCAGAGTTGTTTCGGATGATCTGATCATGCAGCCCTTGCATTCACAATGTTCACAAACTCGGGCTTCAGAGAAGCGCCACCGACCAAAAACCCGTCAACGTCTGGCTGAGTGCCTGCAATAATGATCACTCAGTTCCTGTGGGGTCATGTGGAGCTTAATGAGAACGCACTGAGCTCTTTGCAGTTAGCAGCAGTAACGCTGCCCCATAAATGATGCGGGTGTTCTCTCCTACCACAGCAGACACGGCAGAAGCGAGATACCTTCGCGTGTCAGCGTGCACCTCCTGAGCCTGTGCGGAGTAGCAACTTTGCCAGTGCCGATCGCCCAAACGGGCTCGTACGCGATGACGATGCGGCTGTACCAGACGAATTAGAGTGTTAACCTCTTCAACAAGAAGTTCTAGGTGACGAACGTCCAGTCCTCCGAAGAGAGCCGTGTTACGACGGCCTGGAGCTGTTCTTCGACGACCTGTTGCGTACGCCCTGCTTCTCGCTCCGCGAGCGTCTCGCCTACGCAGAGAATAACACGGAGCCCTGCATCAAGTGCCGCCCGTGTTTTCTCCGCGACAATCACAGATGTCTCGCCGAAGAGAGTGCGACGCTCGGAATGACCTATGGGAGAGATTAGGGGAAACCCGATCCAGGGGAGCATTGAGGTCGGGGCGCACCAAGGATGACGTAGGGTATCCCTGCATCTACCAGCTGAGTTGGACTGGGGTGGTCGTCAGCGGCGGTCTAGACGAGAGGATCGGGACGGATCGGGCGAACCCTACCTGATCTCGCCCGTGAAAGCACCGGAGGTCTTAGAGTGGCAGTTCTGTGCCGCGACCTTGACGTCTTTGCGCAAAAGTTCGAGAACGGGGATCAAGTACAGCGCCGGAGGTGCGATGACAACCTCTGTGATCAAAAATTGTCGTTTCATTGATTCGAAAGGGGTAGGGGTAGGTTCTTTGCTCACCGGTCTGAGGGTCGAGAG